>OW386291.2:147483591-148683591 GCA_936432065.2 Rutpela maculata | reverse complement strand
CTCATAAAATATCTTTTATAAAAATGTGATCGTATCACAATTTTGTAGCAACTTTGGTAGCAGTCGTTACCAGTGATTTATTAATTGGTGAATAAATCACAGTTCGTGAAATATCGCCTATTATTTGTCCTCTCTCCGTTTTAAAAAACTGTACCATTGTTGTAGTCTATATACAATGACTGTACCCTACTAATTTCAACGAAAATAGCACCTGTACATATGTCTAATAAAATATTTGGTTTATGGTATTTTATTTCATTTTATTTTTAAATGTGTTAGATGTACACACCATATATTACGGTAATTATTTATATGTAGCCATTGAATTACACTACGTATGAACATTGATTAATTAATCAATGGTATGAAACTCTAAATGCTTGTATCTATACGCCACGGTCAATAAACGATACGGTTGCATCAATCAGCAGCTTTAGGACGAGAGAGACGCGGGGGGCGGGAAATCGAATGAAAGAGACAGACATATCTGATTTCCGTGTAAAAGACAGAGACAAAGATGCTTGTAGTGTCTACAGGTGACGTAGGTTGTAGACCCTACCGGAATCTTTGTCTCTGTCTTCTGCACGGAAATCAGATATGTCTGTCTCTTTCATTCGATTTCCCGCCCCCCGCGTCTCTCTCGTCCTAAAGCTGCTGATTGATGCAACCGTATCGTTTATTGACCGTGTCTATACCCGGCAAAGAAGGAGAGAGAAACAATAAAACCCATATTGTAATACAATGTCCCAGACAATGCCAGCGACGATTCTTATTGTCTAAGGATGCTCGAAGGTCTAAGGGTCACGCAATGGGCAATGGGTCACGCAGTTATTATTCCATTATGTAGTACAGTTCACTGTATGCTTTAAGTATTCGCTAAAATCACCCACCAACAGATGGCGTTTTTATAATAGGGAACAACAAAGTTTTGACATATAATTGGCATTATTTTTGTGACAGAAAAATAGTTTAATACAGTGAAAATTGTGTTTGGTAGTGTTTATAGCTTCCTAAAGTATGAAAACACCCCTAATATAATTTTATCAAGCGAATTTTTTGAGATTTTTTTGACAGTTTCAGCAACAAAGTTAATCTTCCATCAAAATAAATGACAATAGAAAATGGATTTGTTGTTCTCCATTATACAAGTTAAACTGTCAGAATGTAGATGTCGCCCACTCCGTGATTATCGCGAATAGGAAACGGAAACCAGTGTAACGTGATTTTACGGGGAGAGAAACTCGCGTGCACTATTCTGTTTTTGTTCTGACAAGATCTGATTGGTTTGGAGGTGGTTGGAGGAAACGTCTGATTGGTTGATGGAAATGTAAACGATGAAATAGTGCACGCGAGTTTCTCTTTTCTGAGTCACTTTTTGTGGTCGGATACGCCTTCCAGCTTTTATTATTTATTTGGACTTATTTGACTTGAAATAATTTTGTATACGAAATGGCCATTACGATCATCATTATTCTTTGGGTCATGAACTTGTTGCTTGTTCTGAGAATGGAGCATGCTCATTAATAAAATCATAATATCGGGCTCCATTTGTTTGACACACCCGGTAATACAGGGACAGAGCCGCCAGGATACAAAACTGGTTTTTTCCACGCTTTGTCAACTTTGACTTTGTTGTGATTCGTGGGAATATCGATTGACGCAAAAGTGTGACGCAGTGTGCACTCGAATTACGTTGTTGTTTTGAAAGAGTAGGAGGAGAAAGGCAAATCTTACCAAGGTGATACGAGTTTCGTTCTAGAAAAGGAATTTGTTAGAATTTTGCGTTCAAAAGCAGTGTTAAATGGTTGACTTCATTATTTGTGAAAGTGTGTGCTTAAAAGATAGACGCTGGAAATATCGAAGAGGAAGTGAAATGCCACATATGGTGAAGTTGACTTCGCTTTGTTTTTAATCAGACGCGTCCATTTTGCCCAAGCAAAATCTGCGCCGTACTTGAAGTCGTTTTTTTGATATTTTGATAGTTTTTAAGCGCAAAATTCATCGTCTTGGTCTGTGATATTACAGTTGAAAGTATTTTGTTGATACTGTTGTTTACCAAACAAAACAGACTTAACATTGAAAAGTGTGTCACTCTTTTGTTACGGCAATTTGCACACCTTTTGCAATGGCAATGGCTAAAAGGCACGCGGACGGTGACAGGAGTGTCACCAGTGGAAAAGTTCGTGCGGCTAGGTACCCCACAAAGGTGCCCAATGACCAGGGTTCCCCCTCCCAAAGGTCTTCACCGAACAAAAAGGGCGAATCCCATCTACAAAGGCTGACGCCAGTCAGGGTACAGTCGCATTCACCTCAGGGCAGTCCTCGTACTTCTCCTGGCCTGTTGGCTGGCCACTACGCTGGTTGTAAATTCTCAGAGCCCCCGTTACCATCGGCTCTGCCCCTGCCCCCACAACATTGGATGCAAACAACCCGATCAGTTAGGTTTCCCTGCCATTCTAGTAAGTCGTCTGGTCATATTGATGTTGCGCAACAGCTCAAAGTGCTGCTAAAGGTTCAGGCTTGACCTGTGAACCAACATCCGGCAAATTGTAGATACAACAAAAGACCTTTATCTTTATATATACTTTTACGATGAGTGAGCATAATATGAAGAATACGTGACTAATTTTAAGTGTTGGTAGCGAGTGAACACGACAATATGGTATTAATTAGAACTTTATTTTTCGATGAGGTTCTTATGCATACTTAAGTGTATTTTAATAAAACGAGACACTTTGAGATGGTCCTGGTTTTGTGCTTTAAATTTTGAGACGATTGTCCTGTTCAGCCGCACTGTGATATGCAATCATACTTACAAATCATGATTGCTTTAGACGATAGGTAGTTTTAACTTTTACTTTAGTCTATTTCTAAATGTGATTTTGTTCAACTGTTAAAATTTGTAAGAGTATAATTTTGAGTTTGTATTTGTGAGCACTGCTCAAAGATAAGTGTGTGATAAATGTTTAGTTCTTAACATCTGCACGGTAGCAAGATAGCATTTAAGGCGTCCATATTATTAAACATCTTTAACAAGCTCTCTAATGCTCTTCGCCAGTGATTGACCCATTGGCCAGTACTGATTTATAATTTTGAGCATTACAGAGATTTGTTCTGGATAAACGTTAGAGCCGTAACTAGAAATTTTGGTCAATTTATTCCGTAATCACAAACAGTCACGTAATTGTAATAGTACAAAAGAACAATTCTTAAATGCTATGGTGCTATCTTGTTCAGAAGAACGTAATATAATCTAAATGATCGTCGTCAATTAATTGACGTGTATTTTTGTTAAATGCAGTACAAATGTATAATCACTATAAAATTAAGGAGATAGACATAAGAATAATCAGCAAAGCTTTAACGTAAGTACCCAATTCAGCACATTTAAGTTTATCATTCTTTTTCATAGAGTTTCCTATACAGAGTTTATATATATTATATAGAGTGCTGAGTTGCGTACTTCTAAATTCATTTGTCATCATTCGGTATTGTGCTATGGTTAATATTGAGGATTCGTCTTCCCTCATTTGTCACAATTTGCAGTGATGTGCAATATTCAAAATTAAGTTTAAACTTGGTGATTTTATGGTTTTAAGATTTTTATATTAGAGATTCTAAAATTTATTTTTATAAAATAAAATTTACTTTTTTAAAATAAAATTCACGTTTTTCAGTTCTTATAGATTGACAAAATTTTTACAGTTTATAATGTTGTTTTTTTTTTTGTATTCACGGGGTATTAGGATCTCTATTCTATTATGTTCTAGTTAGGTTTTAGTTCTTAGAATCTCAGATCTCATATTGTTCATTAAATTTTGAGCCATTAGTTGCCCAGCAATATGTCATTATGTTATGTACAGAAAAATAATCGTATATTTCATCTCCATCCTAAAATCTGTGATACCTCTACCCTTGTCCTATTCATATTTTCTTTGTCCTTTTTGATACATGCACACAAAAATATTTTTTTTTAGAAACAATTTTAATAATATTTTACTCAATTTATAGGTGAAATCTCGTTAAAACATATTATTGTTTTTTTGTGTGAATGTATCTTCAGTATTTCATCACCTATTGCCTCTAATCCCTTTTTCTAACCTATCCCTTATCCTTTTCCTTTCCTGGGGCTCCCACCCCACCAAATATTTCAAAAAAAAAAAATCGTTACATACTGATGAAGTACACCTCTGAGATCATCATCCATTGCCACGCCCAAGCAGGATTGAACTGGTAGGAAATCGACCTTTACTTGGTGAGTATTGGATGTGGTAAGTATATTTGTAGTAGTAAAAATTTAAATTCATTGTAATTTTTTTTTGTTTTAGATCATTTTATTAGATTATAAATTTTACTTCGAATTTTTCATTGAAAAGAAGGAAGAAGTAATTCTTGGATTTTTATTATTTAATGTGAAAAATTCGAATTAGTACTATTTATCATGGACTGAATGAATAATAAAAATTAATTTTTCATAAATACGTGTCGAAAACCTTATCTAATAGTAAGTTATTTCTCTAGATATTATAAGTTAAGTAACGTTAAACATTATCCGTTATACTGTCCATGCTCAGTCATTAAAAAATAACCAAAAGTGTTTTTAACTGATAACGTTCTCTCTTATTTAGGTTGATGTAATGTAGCATAATAAGGTTCTAACAGTGTTGAGAAGTTTAACATATACAGTTTTTACAATAAAATTTACTCTAAAACGATATGAAATTAAATATAAAACATTTAAGCGTTAGTTACTGCACATGTTCAGTATAACTTTACACGTTTAACGTGTCTAGCAAAATAAGGGGCTTAAAATCCCCCTATTATATCGTTTCAGGCATCTCAACCTTAGTCCGCATGTAACTGTTGCTAAATTTTGTATAATTATTTATTTAAAATTATTAGAACACCAACGTTTTTGTTTCACAGATATATTACGGTTCATAATTTTCTTAGAATTTATTGGGCCATTAGAATTTCCAAGCCATTTTGCACTAGTTATATTTTAGTTCTTAAAATTCACATCTCATGTTCATTAAATTTTTGAGTTGTTTGTTGTTCAATATGTTATGTAAAAGAATTATTGTATATTTCATGTCCACCCTAAAATGTCTATTATACCTCTATACTGAGGTTTACTTATTGTTTTTGATTGAATGTATCTTCAGTATTTCGTCTATTCCCTCTAATCCCTTTCTCTAACCTATCCTTTATCATTTTCCTTTCCAGGGGCTCCCACCCCACCAAATATTTCAAAAAAAAAAAATCGTTACATACTGATGAAGTAAATACCTTCGAGATGATCGTCCATTGCCACGCCCAAGCAGAACTGAACTGGAAGGAAATTGACCAGGCGGAACAATTTTCTTGGTGAGTATTGGATGTGGTAAGTATATTTTAGTAATTTTATTCCAAATTTAAACAGATTTTATTGAATTAATATGACAAATATATTATGGTTCATAATTTTCTTAGAATTTATCGGGTCATTAGGATCTCCAAACTATTTTGCACTAGTTCTATTTCATTTCTTAAAATTCAGATCTCGTGTTCATTAAATTTTTGAGTTGTTCGTTGTTCAATATGTTATGTAAAAGAATTATTGTATATTTCATGCCCACTCTAAAATGTCTATTATACCTCCATCCTGGTACTCTTCATATTTCTTTGCTTTTTATTATATATTCTGCACATGGAAAACATTCTTTAGCAACAAATTTTTATCATATTTTATTCATTTTAAAGGTAAACTAGTGAGGTTTACTTATTGTTTTTGATTGAATGTATCTTCAGTATTTCATCTATTGCCTCTAATCTCTTTTTCTAACCTATCCCTTATCATTTTCCTTTCCTGGGGCTCCCACCCCACCAAATATTTCAAGAAAAAATCGTTACATACTGATGAAGTACGTACCTTCGAGATCATCGTCCATTGCCACGCCCAAGCAGAACTGAACTGGAAGGAAATTGACCAGGCGGAACAATTTTCTTGGTGAGTATTGGATGTGGTAAGTATATTTTAGTAATTTTATTCCAAATTTAAACAGATTTTATTGAATTAAGGTCATTTGACAAATATATTATGGTTCATAATTTTCTTAGAAGTTATCGGGTCATTAGGATCTCCAAACTATTTTGCACTAGTTCTATTTCATTTCTTAAAATTCAGATCTCGTGTTCATTAAATTTTTGAGTTGTTCGTTGTTCAATATGTTATGTAAAAGAATTATTGTATATTTCATGCCCACCCTAAAATGTCTATTATACCTCCATCCTTGTACTCTTCATATTTCTTTGCTTTTTATTATATATTCTGCACATGGAAAACATTCTTTAGCAACAAATTTTTATCATATTTTATTCATTTTAAAGGTAAACTAGTGAGGTTTACTTATTGTTTTTGATTGAATGTATCTTCAGCATTTCATTTATTGCCTCTAATCTCTTTTTCTACCCTATCCCTTATCATTTTCCTTTCCAGGGGCTCCCACCCCATCAAATATTTAAAAAAAAAAATCGTTACATACTGATGAAGTAAATACCTTCGAGATCATCATCCATTGCCACGCCCAAGCAGAACTGAACTGGAAGGAAATTGACCAGGCGGAACAATTTACTTGGTGAGTATTGGATGTAGAAAGTATATTTCAGTAATTTTATTCCAAATTTAAACAGATTTTATTGAATTAAGGACATTTGACAAATACATTATGGTTCATAATTTTCTTAGAATTTATCTGGTCAGTAGGATCTCCAAGCAATTTTGCACTAGTTCTATTTCATTTCTTAAAATTCAGATCTCATGTTCATTAAATTTTTGAGTTGTTCGTTGTTCAATATGGTACGTAAAAGAATTATTGTATATTTCATGCCCACCCTAAAATGTCTATTATACCTCCATCCTTGTACTCTTCATATTTCTTTGCTTTTTATTATATATTCTGCACATGGAAAACATTCTTTAGCAACAAATTTTTATCATATTTTACTCATTTTAAAGGTAAACTAGTGAGGTTTACTTATTGTTTTTGATTGAATGTATCTTCAGTATTTCATCTATTGCCTCTAATCTCTTTTTCTAACCTATCCTTATCATTTTCCTTTCCTGGGGCTCCCACCCCACCAAATATTTAAAAAAAAATCGTTACATACTGATGAAGTAAATACCTTCGAGATTATCGTCCATTGCCACGCCCAAGCAGAACTGAACTGAGAGGAAATTGACCAAGCGGAACAATTTACTTGGTGAGTATTGGATGTGGAAAGTATAGTTCAGTAATTTTATTCCAAATTTAAACAGATTTTATTGAATTGTCATTTGACAAATATATTATGGTTCATAATTTTCTTAGAATTTATCGGGTCATTAGGATCTCCAAACTATTTTGCACTAGTTCTATTTCATTTCTTAACATTCGGATATCATGTTCATTAAATTTTTGAGTTGTTCGTTGTTCAATATGTTACGTAAAAGAATTATTGTATATTTCATGTCCACCCTAAAATGTCTATTGTACCTCTATCCTTGTACTCTTCATATTTCTTTTGCTTTTTATTATATATTCTGCACATGGAAAACATTCTATAGCAACAAATTTTTATCAAATTTTACTCATTTTAAGGTAAACTAGTGAGGTTTACTTATTGTTTTTGAATGAATGTATCTTCAGCATTTCATTTATTGCCTCTAATCCCTTTTTCTAACCTATCCCTTATCATTTTCCTTTCCAGGGGCTCCCACCCCATCAAATATTTAAAAAAAAAAAATCGTTACATACTGATGAAGTAAATACCTTCGAGATCATCATCCATTGCCACGCCCAAGCAGAACTGAACTGGAAGGAAATTGACCAGGCGGAATAATTTACTTGGTGAGTATTGGATGTGGTAAGTATATTTTAGTAGTTTTATTCCAAAGTCAGACAGATTTTATTGAATTAAGGTCATTGCTTATTAAATTAATTTATGATTCATGTGATAATATGCAGTAGTAAAAATTTAGTTTCGTAGTTCTTTGTTTTTGATGATTTTATTGGATTATAAATTTTACTTTGAATTTTTCGTTGGGTATATTGATAGGCTATTTTATGGTAATTATATTATTTACATGAATTTTACAGACTTTTATCAAATATGGAAAGTTTCCTCTGCATATCTCTGAATTTTAATTATTTAATGTGAAATCTAAAAAATAATGAAAATTAATGTTTTATAAATACTTGTCAAAAACTTTATCCTATAGTAAGATATCTCAAATGCATGTATGGTGCTTGGCCCTCTGAATACAATAGTCTAAAACAATATCTAACATCTTAACTGATTTAAGTCATTTCAAAATCTTCATTCTCAAAAAGATACAGTTCATTAAAATCTCCACGTATTCTAAACAAAATTTTGTTTGTTATCTTTGTTTAACTGTGAACAATTATTATTATTTATTACCATGTGTTTAAATTTTGAAAATAATTTGTTAATATAAAGATATTCTTCATAAAAAAAAACAGAAAAAGTCATTCTTAGTGACATCCGAGAAAATGTCTGTTTTTAATAATAATAATAATAATAACAACATTCTTTATTGAAACAAATCCCCAAAGGGCCATCAATCAAAGTCTTTTAGTCATCGGTAGTACATATTCATTTTTCTAAAATTTAAATTACAAATTAACATTTTTAAAATGTAAACTACTACGCAAATGAATGCAAGATTCAATGATACTATTATAATTTATGATGCTTGTAAAATTATTTTCAGCAAAAAAAATGTTATTTTTTTTATATAATAATACATATACAGGATGTTCCCTGATTAAAGTCGCAGTAGGCTAAACAGGCACAGATTTTAGAATATCTTTTGCACATTATTTGGGGAATAATGTCCACTTATCTGAAATGTAATTTTGTGTGTAATTTTAATTTTTTTAAATCGCGTAGGCCGTGGCAATTAAACACCACAGTTTATTCGGGAGGGATATCAAAATGAACTTCTTCATAAGTTTTCAAAAATCTTCCAATGATTTTCATAGACTTTCTTTATATGACTGGCCAAAACCATTAAAGCAAAAAGAAAAGAATTATTTCAATTTGTTAAAAATAAATGATCTTTATGTCTGTGTTCATTACTTTTAATTTGTAATTTTTATCACATGCCAGCACGATAATGTTTCAAACCAAGTAATTCTGACGATATATCTAATCAAAATTTACAAAAATGTATTTTTGTATATTTTTTGTCAACTAACATGCATGTCTATTTTCTCATTTCTATGCATTATTGGTATTTAATTAAGAAGATACTGCCCTCCTACAATGGCCAAAGTTTTAGCCCCTTGCCAGTCTATAAACAACAGCTTCGCAGGGACAGATGGCCTACCTCAGGATGGCTCAGCGAGGGAATAGAGGATGAATTCCAAAACAGAAGCTATTAAAGACATTGGACAGGACAGGATGTTAGACAACAACAACAATAAAACTTGGTAAATAAATTATAACATGTGTATTAGAAAAAAATTTTGAAAAAAAAAAAAGATAATTTTACAGATCTTTTTTGAAGGCGTTTCAATTTTTTTTTTCACTCAGTATTCTCTTCTCTTCTCTAACATCAGGCTCATTATCAGATAATCCGGAAATCACCATTGCATCACAAATGTCATGTAAATCTGCAAAATATATTATAATTATCGTAACTACATTTTTCACTTTTAACATCGGACTCGGTATCGGCTACTTCTAAAATATCTTAACTACCAATTTGAGTGCAATTCTGACAAATTGAATTTTTATCACCAGTTAAATTTTTGTGAAAGAGTTCATAGAAATTGCTTATGCCAATCCAAAATAAAGATAACGTAAATATTTTTCTTACAAACAGAAGCCTATAGTCGTATCTTGCAAATTGATAGTTATAATAATAATAATAATGATAATAATAATAATAATAATAACCCAAGAAGTGAGTGTAGTGAAAAACGCTCTCCGCGGCAAGTATCAGCACCGACTCCGACAGATCTGGTCTTCAGAGCTGTCGGGGAAGAACAAGGTGTCTGCTACCAACATGCTTGCCGTTCCGATCCTTCTCTACTCCTTTGGAGTAGTGAAATGGACTCAAGAAGAGTTGCGTCAACTCGACGTAGGAACCCGCAAGAAGATGCATCTCAATAGGAGTTTGCATCCTAAATCGTCTGTTCCACGGCTATACCTCCCACGACATCGGGGAGGCCGTGGACTCTTGAGTTTGGAGAGTCTCCATAATAGGATGGTTCTGGATGGAGCCTGTAAGGTCATCAGGAGTTCGCATCCCCTCCTCTGCATGGTCCGAGACCATGAAAATGCAGGGGTAGGATCCTTTCTGTTTAAGGCAGCACAGAGAGCAGCCGATGAACTTGGTCTCTCCTTCGACGTCGAGCGGGTAAATCACGACTCTGTCACCGAGTTGGAACCTGCTCGGCGAAAAGCCCAAATTAAAGCAGCAGAACACAACAACTTTCTGCAGCTTCACACGGATAAGCCAATGCATGGAGTTTTCTATAAAAATATAGAAAACCTTGGCTTATCCGAAAGGCTGACCTTTGCCTTCTTAAGGTCAGCCAGGCTGAAGTCTGAGACCGAGGGATTCATAATGGCTTGCCAGGATGGTGTATTTAACACCCTCGTCTATCGTAGTCATGTCATGGGTATAGAGGTCCCTGATGTCAGCTGCAGGGCCTGCCGCAGGGCGCCAGAGACTCTTATGCACTTGCTGTCGGCTTGCCCGGCATATGCAGTCTCAGCCTATATCCAAAGGCACGACGGAGCATTACGAGTGCTTTACTACCATTTAAGGCACTCGTATGGGATAGACGAAACACCAGTGCTGCCTTACACTACGGGGGATATTGAGTCCGTTGTGGGAAATGAGAAGTGTCTAATTTATTGGAACTACTCTTTTCCCACCGTCAGGCAAATACAAGCCAACAAGCCTGACGTAGTACTCCTCGACCATCAACTCAAGACAATGTTTGTCGTGGAATTCTCGGCTCCCGCGGAGAACAACATTGTCTTGAAGGAGGAGGAAAAACGGACAAAATATCGAGATCTGCTCTTCGAACTCTGTGTCCAGACCATACTGTTAAGATAGTGGTACTGATTATAGGAGCCCTCGGTGGAACGAGACACACACTGCTTTCGGAACTTAAGATCATACCGGCATGCCGAAACTCGGCAGAGGTCTTAGCCGGCAGAATGCAGAAGGCCGTCATTCTCGGTTTATTACGTCTACTCAGGGTACACGATTCCCGGACCCAGTAGTCACTCACCCCACGGGCGTGGGGAGTGGTTACCGGTACTACCAGCTCCCCTCTGTGAGGGTCGGAGCCACAGACAAGGGTGACTGGTTTTTAGCTAGATAATAATAATAATATTTATTAATTTCAGAAACTGTACAAAGCGCAGTTAAGAAATATTTTCGGTAGAAATACAAAGATAAATATCACAAATAACATTGAAAAAACATATACACACAAAAAACATGTGAGCAATTGAAAAATATTGTAGGGTATAATTCACAAATAATAAAAAAAACTAGAGAAAAGTAGTTACACCTTTTGTAAAAATTCGTCAACATTATAGCTGTTTATGTCCAACAAAAGTGATTTTAAAGCCTTTTTAAACTTAAAAAATGTCATAGATTTAATATGCTCAGGCAAACAGTTAAAAAATTTACAACCCATGAAAAAAAGACTTTTTTGGTATAAAGCCGTTCTGTGTTCCTTTGGTAAAAGGAGATCTTTTTTCCTAGTGCTATATGGATGATCAGTTCTAATCTCGTTAAATTTGATTCTGTTTTTGTAAACAAAACATGACAACTCATAAATGTAAATAGAGTTCAAGGTAAGAATGTTTAAGCTTTTAAAGGCTTCCCTGCAAGAAGTATTATATCCCAGATTGGCTATTATACGTATTGCCCTTTTTTGCAGTAAAAAAACTCTATTTGCCTCGGATGAGGAACCCCAATGTACTATACCGTACTTTATGCAAGAATGAAAAGAAGCAAAATACAACTGTCTTACTATTGATAGGCTACATTGTTTAGATGTTATCGCCAATGCATAACAGATCTTTGACAGTTTTCCACATATATCATGAATGTGATTAGACCATTTAAGGCTACAGTCAATTTTCAAACCAAGCATTTTTGATTCATTGGCATACTTCACGCTTGTAGTAGGAGATAAAAGAATATTAGTGTTGAAGACAATATTAGACTGCAATGTTCTAAAGAGAATACAGGTTGTTTTACTTTGGTTAATACACAGTTTATTACTTTCAGTCCACAAAATTACTTTATCATATACAGTTTTTGCACAGTCTTCAGCATCAGCTAGGGTATTAGATTTTATTAAAATGTTTGTATCATCAGCATACGAAACTGTCAAACATGATGGATGTTGAATAAAATTCAGCATATCATTGATATAAATAATGAAAAGTGTGGGCCCCAATATAGACCCTTGAGGTACTCCAACGCTGACAGTTTTCGAGTCAGATACAACATCCTCAATACAGACCTGCTGATTTCTATTTGTAAGATATGATGCAAACCAATCATGAGCAACACAACTCCATATTTCTCAAGTTTTGTCAATAATATAGAGTGATCTACAGTCAAAAGCCCTTGAAAAATCTATAAAGAGTCCCAGAGCTATTTGTCCTTTGTCCATGGACGTTACAATACCATTTACAAAATCACTTAAAGCAGTGTCTATGCTTTTTTCTTTTGTAAAACCGTGTTGACTGGGAGAAAGCTTATTATGCATCATTAAAAAACTTATTAGCTGAGAGTTTACTGCAGACTCAAAAACTTTTGACATACTAGGAGAAAGGCTAATGCCCCTATAATTCTCAAACAAGTTTGGGTCGCCTTTTTTAAACAACGGAATAACTTTTGACAATTTTAAATCCGATGGTTGTTTTTGATCAATTTTTTTTTAGTTTATATCAGGTGGGATATGTTTAATTCGATGGAGATAGTAATATCTACTCTGAATCAAACATACCTAGATAAATGAAAAAAAAATTTGAATTGAAAACAAATCACTAAAATAAATTAAAGCAAATTACTTGCATTATATATTTTACTTTTACTTTATATTTTACTTGTGTTCTCCCAGGCCTGACTAAACGAATTTTCTCACTTTTCAGACTACTGCCTTACATCTTCCTGTGAACCCCGACCAACAGTCATGTGTCCTGTGTTTCATTCATCCCAGCAGCCTCTTCACAAATAATGATGGGAGATTCAAACAACTAGTCCCGGGACGCATATTATACGCTTATTTGAAGACACTAATGTAATTTATTGCCAGTTAATTTTAACAATAATAAAACCAATTAAAATCGTAATTATGCAGAAAAAGAATTGAATAAACAATTACTTGATATTACCCGCAATTATTTGTAATTATTTTTAGAACCAAGGTCAAAAGAACACATTAAAACGAAATTAGACCCTGTACTTCAATGAAATTGGAACCGGTGACTACTTCAAACATTTTAAAATTATGAAATGTAAAGAATGATCTTGGAATTTTTTGGGTAGTCATAAAGTAACATAATCTAAATCAAACATTTTGATAAGGTGTAAAGGTGAATCCGAATAAATGGAAATAAGCAATTTGAAGGAAGCAAAACCGATTCCATTTGATAGAGGCATGAAAGAAATCACTAAAGTAACAAAACCTTATTACTGACTGCGGTGGTAATACATGGAATTTATTTCGAACAAAACAAATTAAATTGCCCTTGAAGAGTTATGAATTTTGCAAGTAAATTATAATATCATTTCTTAAACATTTATTACATTTTTTCCCTAAGTATATAATATCAAGTCCCAAATAATCATTAGAAAGTTTCCATTTTTTAAATTTAATAAGTACTTACCTATTGATAAAAATGGCCATTTAAACTTGGTTTTCGTTTTTAACTATCAATTGTACCTATACAGGGTGTCCCGAAACTCCCGCCTTCCCCTTTAGGTACTAATTCTCCATGCAAAAATAGTAAGAAAAGTTCCTATAAACATGTGTCCGGAAATGCTTCCTAAGGGAGCTACGGCCCTCTAAGGATGGCGCAAAAATTGGTGTTTTTACTAATTATCTCGGAAATGATTTGGGACAACTTTATGAAACTTGGTTAACTTTTTTCGATTAATAAAGGTTATTGTTTTACAGTATTAGCCAAAATTAATTTTATCCAGGGGCGGAGAAATGAAATAAAATGAAATTCTTTGTTTCTACATATTAATTTTCCATTTGACATTTTTAGTATTTTAATCCCTGATTATGATTCCCTGGTTAATTCTGCATAAAAAAAGGCCTCTTTACAATTAGCCATATGGCAAGCCGTTTTCGAGTAAAAGCAGTCTGAACGAAATATTGCGTATTCGTTTGATAAATGCGCATTATTTATTTTTAAAAGTAGGCGTAAAACAATAACCTTTATTAATCGAAAAAAGTTAACCAAGTTTCATAAAGTTGTCCCAAATCATTTCCGAGATAATTAGTAAAAACACCTATTTTTGCGCCATCCTTAGAGGGCCGTAGCTCCCTTAGGAAGCATTTCCGGACACATGTTTATAGGAATTTTTCTTACTATTTTTGCATGGAGAATTAGCATCTAAAGGGGAAGGCGGGAGTTTCGGGACACCCTGTATAATAAACATTGTGAAACTATATAGAATTTATCTTATCTATGGTAATAGGTTTAATTTTATTAGTGCTTAAGAAAACACAATCCATTGTTGCTATTGTCCTCTATAGAAATATAATAAAACAATTTTGTTTGAACAATACGTGTCTATTATCTCGATATGACAACGATAAGGTGGAAAAAATCAATTTATATTATAGTCACTGCATTCATTCAAATGCCCCTAGTTTTATCATATGTTTACCTAAATAAAATTATCTACAAAGAATAAACTTTGTAGATAATTTTATTGTTCATATTTTAAACTATTAAAGAGAATTTTAGATCAACAACAAACAACGCAACTAAATACACCGCCACCAGTAGCAGTTATATTTTCGCTTCATTTACCTGTGCTGTAACAATTATGGTTTTCCCAGTGTCTTAAAGAAGAAGAATATCGTTCCCTTCATCTTCATAATCACGTTAAACAAAGAGCGTTCTAAGATCCCGTAAAATACAAAGACTATACTGTGCTAAGCGCATCAATGCATTAAAAGATAAAACCTTTATGAAAACGTTAAATATTTAATAGACAATGTTAAATTAGAATCCAACATTTCATAGCAACATTTATTTAAATTTACTTATTATTTATTAAATTATACCAAAGTTAAATATTTGTACAGAATTTGTTATGTAAACATAACATATAGGGTAGGGTGGCCCATCTCTATAGGGGGTGAATTTTTTTTGCGTATTTTTTAAGTCTCACCCCACGAAAATCTACTATTATATTAGGAATAATTTATGTCAAAGTTTCAGATAATTCAGTGAACGGTAACCCATGCCGCATTCAGGTAAAAATTTGTAGATAAGATTTTATTACGGTAATACACTTAAATTTTACTTAAAATACAAATATCTACCTCTTTTCTCATGTTTTATTGGTGTAATCATTTCCTAGAAATTATTTGTTTTGGAAGTTTGGAAATATAATGCACCTACGGTAGGTTTTTATGTCAGTTTGAAATTGTGTTTTACAGTGGTGACATTATAAGTTCTAGCATACGTTCCTTTTTGAAAAACATTTAACGATGGCTGATGTTAGATCCTTACGAAAGGATACTTTCATTTACTTAGTTGGACACTATTCGTCACAAATCATTGGCAATAAATTGCCATCTAATAGACAAGTATTACAAGTGCTCTTTTATAACATTCGTGAAGTGAAGTTAAGTGTACATGAAAGTGCTAAATTAACAATAACAGAGGTGTCAGTTTTTTGGGATAAAGCTCGCATTCCGACACGTCAGGATTTTCATTGTGTTAAACAACTAGATAAACTTTATGCAGAGTGGAGGAACTTACAAAAATCGGCTAAAAGGGCCAGTGCGGGAGCTAAAGAAAAAAATTTCGTTGAAAAATTGGACGATCTTTTTGACATTTCTCATGCAAATGCATTGGAGTTGATGAAAATAGATGAAGATAAGCAGTTTTTAATTAACCAAAGAAAAAGGGATGTCCTGGATTTATGCATGGTATTGATTACCAACTTGCTTCTCAAGAAAAATCAGCTGAGGAGAAATTACAGAAATTATCCGAACGAATGCAACGAAATCAACAAGAAAAAGCTAGATTAGAGGAAACAGTCACCTGTATATCATCAAGTAGTAATTCAGCCGACTCCAACGAAAATGAAGATGAAATAATCGAAGCCCAAGAAGAGTTGTTACAAGACCAGCCTGGCCCGTCACAGCCAAAAAAGAGGAGATTGTATGGAACATGTAACATCATCACACCAAAAATAGCCGCTGCATTTGATGCTTGCAAAATAAGCGACAGGTATGGAGTTCATATTTTGACGGCAGTAGCAGAAGCACTAGGACATGACACCACATCTTTGTCCATCAGCAGAACCACACTTCAGTGCTCTAGACAACGCATCCGCGAAGAAAGAGCTGAAATATTAAAAACTGCCTTCGGTAATTCTGAATTGCCGGCCCCAGTCATCCATTGGGATGGAAAACTTTTACCATTCTCTCACTGGAATGGGAAATATCGATAGACTTGCTATCTTAGTTACTAGTGGAGATATTGAACAACTACTTGGAGTACCAGCTTTGCCCAATTCAAGTGGAAGAGAACAGACTGAAGCAGTTTATGATGTGCTTTGTGAATGGAATTTGGACGAAAAGGTAATAGCTTTGTGTTATGATACAACAGCATCAAATATAGGTTATATAAATGGGGCAGCCACACTATGCAACAAAAATTAGAAAGAGATATTCTATATTTTCCTTGTAGACATCATATTTTTGAAGTGGTTTTGAGAAGTGTGTTTGACACAAAAATGCCTTCCTCATCTGGTCCAAATGTGCCACTATTTAAACGTTTTAGGGAATTTTGGCCTAAAATAGATCAAAATAAACTAAAAACTGGATTTCAGGTATCAAAAATTAAACACATTTTACAACCAGTTAAAGCCGAAATTGTAAAGTTTCTAAATGCAGCTTTAAACTTTGCAACAGCCTCGTGATGATTATAAAGAATTTTTAATGCTTTCTAAACTTTTTGTTGAAGAAGAGCCCACTCACACGACATTCTATCAACCAGGGGCATTTCATCATGCACGTTGGATGGCCAAAGCCATTTACTGTCTAAAAATATTTTTTTTCCAAGATCAGTTCCAACTAACTAAAAAAGAAAAAATAGGTATTGAAGATATATGTCTCTTTATTGTAAAGGTTTATGTAAAGGCCTGGTTTACAGCATCATTTGCTAGTAAAGCACCGCTTCATGACTTAGACTTTTGTAAAGAACTCATTAATTATCAAAATATTGACAAAGAAATATCTCAAGCCGCAAGTAGGAAAATAGTGAACCATTTGTGGTACCTTAATTCAGTAAATGTTGGCTTATCTTTCTTTGATGACGATATTTCAGTTACCACTAAAAGAGAAATGGTTAAAGCTTTGAATAGGAAAGCACCAAATCAAGAGGGTATTAAACGACTTATGATTAGTAACATTACTGACGTTGAAAACAAGGAAATTCAGGACTTATGCGAGAACACTAAACAGTTTTTTCAAAAATTAGGTTTGTCTATGGAATTTTTGGAAAATGATCCAACAACATGGAGGGAAAATGAAAGTTATACCCGATGTTTCAATATTGTAAACAAAATTAAAGTTGTAAATGATGCCGCTGAGAGAGAAATCAAACTTATTACTGACTATAATGACATTTTAACAAAAAATGAAGACCAAAAATAGTTTTTACTCCAAGTTGTAAATGATTATAAATCACAGTTTCCAAATGTAAAAAAAGAAACCCTGTCGCATGCTTTGGCCTAGTGCAAAAAATATTGTTTTTATTACTATATGTCTTGTAGATTTAGGATAATATTTGGTACTATGTATGAAAAAAACGTTTCATAATAAAATACACAAAGATAAAACGAGAGTTTTATTTCAAAAACTTCTAGTCTAGTTTTATTAGAGTAGAGTAGTATGATACATGTCATAGTCACAACAGATAAATAATGTCTTTGATATTTGTATGACTTGATTAGTCATTCTAAAGATAAATGTTGCTGATTAAAAAAAAAGAACAATGCATCAACCAAAGAATGTAAATAATTCCATTTACTTTTATTATTGCATAATAATGCATTCTGCGGCACCCCTTGCCTTCAATTTGCCTCAATAATATTTTGAGGGGACTGTTTTTTCTTCAAATGGAACCATTTGCAGGGGGTGAGAAATAAAAAATTTCGATTTCGAAAAAGATGGGCCACCCTAATATAGGGTGATCTACCATGATGTGCGGAAAATTTATCAGTAGGTTGTCACCACCGAAAGAAGTTAAAAAAATGAAAAATTAAAAAACATGATAACCAATCTGACGTAACGTGGTACAACCATATCACTTTATCAGACTTGGGATTGACACTACTACTGGAGAGGGTACAAGTGACTTTTTGGTTTTAATCAAATCACACTACAAAAGTATCGAAATAAATCGATAAATCTATGCCAGTGAACTCTACAACAAGTAGATATAGAGATATTTACTTAAACCCATCAATAACACAAAAACACTAACTTCTGCGGTGCTTTGTACTGGCCAGTGTCCTGATTGTTCGACCGAAAGCAAAAAACATGACACTTTGACCGCACCCGCCGGCTTAACTTTTTGTGCCAATTAAGGGAATTAAACATCTCTGATATATTCTTTCACAAGTAAGTTCATCGTCCTATTACTGACCACAGACACGTAACAGTAGCGTATCTTCGTAAGTTTTAACACTTTTTAATATACTAAATTACCTTGGAATACTCTAAAATTTTGCAAGGGCTTTCCAACATTGAAGACTAGTCAGGCCCGGATTAATGTTTTTCCAATTTGCCCCCCTGCTCATCAATTTTGAAACTTCGTAACCCTGCCTTTGAATAAGAGGGCGCAATTATATTATTAGCCTAGGGGCGTGCCAATCCTTAATCCGGCTCAGAGACTAGTACACTATTTTATTTTCCGCATATCATGGTAAATCACGCTGTATATTATAAATTAAAATATACTTACATTAAAAGATATCTTTACTTTCCTTACTTACCGAGGGGAAGTATTGTAATCGTGAAAAAATTACCTTCCCAGATTTTTCAATTTCCACGTTTCAAATTATGTAGATTACGTAAATTAAAGCCTTTTCATTCCGTCTGTCTGTCTGTTGGCGCTATATCTACAAAACCAGATTTGCCGTAGGTAGTTGATGCCATTGCCAACGAAGAACTGGGATATACATCCGGTGAAAAATATACAGGGTGCACACATAAAAAAATAATTAAGGGAAGAAATGTGACAAAAGACAGTAATATTTGGCATAGTTAACACAACTGTCAAGAAAAAAAATGATAAATCTACAGGATGGTCACCATTAAAAAAAAATGTGAAGGCGAAGGACAATAATATTTCACATGTATACAGTTAACACAACTGTCAAAGAAGGATATGAAATAATATACATAGTGCTCCACTTTTCAAGCTTTTCACTTTCACCTTTGTGTAGCTCAGTTATTTAGTCATTTAATTTCAACAAAATTTGGATCGGTATCAATGACCTTTACTATATCTTTCATGAGTAAAGTAAAACTTATTCCAGTCTTTGGCATGCATTTTTATTAAGATAATACAATTAATAAAAAAATATACAGAGTGGCCATTCGATAGAAAGAATATTTCATAAACCAGTGGAAGCATTATACTCTTTGCCGATTTACTGAACTTTTTATATAATTGTTACACATACCATAGGATACTCTTCGTTTTCTTGTAAATAATGTTAGTTTTTGGGCATTCTAAATTTTGTGATACCAACTTTGTTGTGAAAAAAAAACACCACCCTACCCTCTCTGAGGGATTCGATCACGCGATTTTTGGATTGCAATTTTAATTCAATTCAAAAAGATTTTATTTAATGTTTTTGTACAACTGATGTGCAAGGAAAAACTTTAGCCATTGGACCATCACACATTACTACAAAAATTGTCTGTAAGTATTGTATATCATTCTATTTCAACGGATTAGATATATTATTATGAAATGTGTATATTAGTAAAACGTATAAACAAAAAAAATATATACAGAGAATAACATTTCGCAAGATTTCTATTTAAGTACAAGTGACAAAAATTAAGAATTTTGTTTTTTTAATTTAAATGATTAATAACTGCCTTTATTCAGGGCCGCGTCTAACGGGGGGCCATTTCGTGCCACGCACGAAGGCGCACTAGGCCATGGGGCGCCAAAAAGCCAATTTTATAATATTTGCCCCCCCAAAAAAGGGCGCCAAAAATGCTCTCATGACCTAGAAGCGGCACTGGCTTTATTTACTGATTGATTTGTTTAAAAGACAATAGGATTCTTCCTCTAGTACAATCGGACTTTTCTTTCTAAAGATATCGTGCTTACAAGAAACGTGACGGACAGACGGACGGACATTTTGTTCAGAATTCGTTCACTAACATAGTGATATGAAATTTTTTTCTCTACGAGCGATATTTACTGTTTTAGAAATGTGCAGGTCAAATGCAATACTCATACTTCATTTTTGCGAAGAGTACAATAAAGGATACAAAACAGAGAGGGAAGTATTGTGGAAATACCTACCTTTTTAAAGGAGCCATGTTATTTCTTTAAGACGCAAGTGCCTAATCCGGACCTGTTTCCAATCGGAGACGCCATCTGTTGAAAATTAATTGAAGTTTGATTAGGAAACGTAGAATTAGTGATGGGCAATATCGTGATTTTTCAATCACAACGTAAATCGTTACTGTGATTTTCTTATATCAGTGAATTTAAAGCGTGATGTGATCACGACTTTCATAATACGACGTACGAGAGAAATTGTTAATTGTTCCCTATCCCTAAATAAGCGCCGACAGACAGTGAATGGTGAATTAGCTACTTTTGATAATCTGTGCTGCCGCAGATATGCATAATATGTATAATATATATTATGATTTGTTTATCCAAATAACCTCTGATGTATGGATTGGTAATAAAGTAAAAGCATACTAGGTTTTGAATGGAACTTGATAATAGGATATTTTTGTAAAGTTGTACTGTCGTGCGCAAAAAAATAGGACAGGTCTTATAACGTATTTTTGCTAAAATCTAGTTGTGTACATCTACCTGTAATTTTTGGGACATTGTCAGTTATTTGTCAAAATTCATTGCAAGTGTGCAAATAGAGACAGATTTATATTAGAAAAATAGTTGTCCTATTTTTTTTGCTCACGACAGTACAAACATTAACATTTCGGAAGCATCAATAAATTTCTTGTTTATATTTATGTTTATTTTACACGAATTTTTGTTAATTTAAAATGGTATATTTATTTTTTAATGTTATTTTTTTTGTTGTTTTATAATACACCTATAAGGATGTTTTTTAAAAATGTTTTCATTTGCTTATTGTCGAATTCCATATTTTTGTTCATATTTCATGCCGAAACGTAAATGCTCAATATTTGCAATAAAATTGCTAGTATATTTAATCATATAAAATATTTTTACGCATGGTTTTAGTAGTTATACTTCTGGTGTTATAACAAAAATGTTCCGTCACGACCCTGCCACGAATCGCCACATCACATCTAGTGATGGGCGATATATCACGAACTGTGATTTAATCACTGATATTAAGAAATCACAGGTAACGACTGTTAGTAAAGTTGGAAGAAAAGCGTGACGTGATCACGACTTTCCGTATTTCGTTCCCTTGCCGTGCTCTTGCCAATATATCTTTCACGATATTTACTTTGAGTCGATTATTGTCTGCGGCCATATGTATTAACACGTAAAGCAAGCGATCCCGTGCCTTAGCGTCGTTAGATACGCATTTCACACTATTTAGGTATTTATGTAAATATCTTTATGATGCATGTCTTTATATTGACTGGCGATGCGATGTGGCGATTGGGGGCAGGGTCGTGAAGGAATATTTTTGTTATAATACCAGAAGTAACTAACTACCAAAACCATGCGTAAAAATATTTTATATGATTAAATATACTAGCAAATTTTATTGCAAATATTGAGCATTTACGTTTCGGCATGAAATATGAATAAAAATATGGAATTCGATATAAAGCAAATGAAAATATTTTTAAAAAACATCCTTATATATTATAAAACAACAAAAAATACCATTAAAAAATAAATTTACCATTTTAAATTAACAAAAATGCGTGTAAAATAAACATAAACATAAATATAAACAAGAAATTTATTGATGCTTCCGAAATGTTAATGTTTGTACAACTTTACAAAAATATCCTATTATCAAGTTCCATTCAAAACCTAGTGCTTTTGCTTTATTACCAATCCATACATCAGGTTATTTGGATAAACAAATCATAATATATATATTATACATATTATGCATATCTGTGGCAGCACGGATTGCCAAAGTAGCTAATTCACCATTCACCATCTATCGGTGCTTAGGGACCGATTAACAATTTCTCCCGTACGTCGTATGATGAAAGTCGTGATCACATCACGTTTTAAATTCACTGATATAAGAAAATCACAGTAACGATTTACGTTGTGATTGAAAAATCACGATATCGCCCATCACTAATCACATCGCCAGTCAATAAAAGACAGATATTTATTTATATAAATATCTAAATAGTGTGAAATGAGTATCTAATACCGTTAATAAGGCACGGGATCGCTTGCTTTACGTGTTAATACATACGGCCGCAAACAATAATCGACTCAAACTTTGAGTCGATTATTGTTTGCGGCCGTATGTATTAACACGTAAAGCAAGCGATCCCGTGCCTTATTAACGGTATTAGATACTCATTTCACACTATTTAGATATTTATATAAATAAATATCTGTCTTTTATTGACTGGCGATGTGATTAGTGATGGGCGATATCGTGATTTTTCAATCACAACGTAAATCGTTACTGTGATTTTCTTATATCAGTGAATTTAAAACGTGATGTGATCACGACTTTCATCATACGACGTACGGGAGAAATTGTTAATCGGTCCCTAAGCACCGATAGATGGTGAATGGTGAATTAGCTACTTTGGCAATCCGTGCTGCCACAGATATGCATAATATGTATAATATATATATTATGATTTGTTTATCCAAATAACCTGATGTATGGATTGGTAATAAAGCAAAAGCACTAGGTTTTGAATGGAACTTGATAATAGGATATTTTTGTAAAGTTGTACAAACATTAACATTTCGGAAGCATCAATAAATTTCTTGTTTATATTTATGTTTATGTTTATTTTACACGCATTTTTGTTAATTTAAAATGGTAAATTTATTTTTTAATGGTATTTTTTGTTGTTTTATAATATATAAGGATGTTTTTTAAAAATATTTTCATTTGCTTTATATCGAATTCCATATTTTTATTCATATTTCATGCCGAAACGTAAATGCTCAATATTTGCAATAAAATTTGCTAGTATATTTAATCATATAAAATATTTTTACGCATGGTTTTGGTAGTTAGTTACTTCTGGTATTATAACAAAAATATTCCTTCACGACCCTGCCCCCAATCGCCACATCGCATCGCCAGTCAATATAAAGACATGCATCATAAAGATATTTACATAAATACCTAAATAGTGTGAAATGCGTATCTAACGACGCTAAGGCACGGGATCGCTTGCTTTACGTGTTAATACATATGGCCGCAGACAATAATCGACTCAAAGTAAATATCGTGAAAGATATATTGGCAAGAGCACGGCAAGGGAACGAAATACGGAAAGTCGTGATCACGTCACGCTTTTCTTCCAACTTTACTAACAGTCGTTACCTGTGATTTCTTAATATCAGTGATTAAATCACAGTTCGTGATATATCGCCCATCACTAGATGTGATGTGGCGATTCGTGGCAGGGTCGTGACGGAACATTTTTGTTATAACACCAGAAGTATAACTACTAAAACCATGCGTAAAAATATTTTATATGATTAAATATACTAGCAATTTTATTGCAAATATTGAGCATTTACGTTTCGGCATGAAATATGAACAAAAATATGGAATTCGACAATAAGCAAATGAAAACATTTTTAAAAAACATCCTTATAGGTGTATTATAAAACAACAAAAAAAATAACATTAAAAAATAAATATACCATTTTAAATTAACAAAAATTCGTGTAAAATAAACATAAATATAAACAAGAAATTTATTGATGCTTCCGAAATGTTAATGTTTGTACAACTTTACAAAAATATCCTATTATCAAGTTCCATTCAAAACCTAGTGCTTTTGCTTTATTACCAATCCATACATCAGGTTATTTGGATAAACAAATCATAATATATATATTATACATATTATGCATATCTGTGGCAGCACGGATTGCCAAAGTAGCTAATTCACCATTCACCATCTATCGGTGCTTAGGGACCGATTAACAATTTCTCCCGTACGTCGTATGATGAAAGTCGTGATCACATCACGTTTTAAATTCACTGATATAAGAAAATCACAGTAACGATTTACGTTGTGATTGAAAAATCACGATATCGCCCATCACTAATCACATCGCCAGTCAATAAAAGACAGATATTTATTTATATAAATATCTAAATAGTGTGAAATGAGTATCTAATACCGTTAATAAGGCACGGGATCGCTTGCTTTACGTGTTAATACATACGGCCGCAAACAATAATCGACTCAAAGCAGTGGCGGCTGGTGAAATTTCAATATTTTTTTTCTCGTCTGTGGCGCATGGGACCCATACGAAACTTGGGAAATAACATCTAGAGAAGCACTTCTCTAATGACCCCTAAAAAATTTTGAAAAAGCAGTTTGCGAAAAAATTTTTGAAAATTCGCTAGCCTCCCCTGGGTCTAGGGACCCCTGTTTACTTTTATTTTTTTTTGTCATATGCATTTGACTTTTCATAAAAATGCATCGACAGATTTTGGAGTTTGTGAAAATATTTTCATTACTAACTGAGATACAACGAATTGAAATATTGTAATTTGTTAAATTGTAAATTACAAAATTTCAGTTCATTGTATTTCAGTTAGTAATGAAAATATTTTCACAAACTCTAAAATCTGTCGATGCATTTTTATGAAAAGTCAAATGCATATGACAAAAAAAAAATAAAAGTAAACAGGGGTCCCTAGACCCAGGGGAGGCTAGCAAATTTTCAAAAATTTTTTCGCAAACTGCTTTTTCAAAATTTTTTAGGGGTCATTAGAGAAGTGCTTCTCTAGATGTTATTTCCCAAATTTCGTATGGGTCCCATGCGCCACAGACGAGAAAAAAAATATTGAAATTTCACCAGCCGCCGCTGACTCAAAGTAAATATCGTGAAATATCGTCTTGGTTAGACCACGGCAAGGGAACGAAATACGGAAAGTCGTGATCATGTCACGCTTTTCTGCCAACTTTACTAACAGTCGTTACCTGTGATTTCTTAATATCAGTGATTAAATCACAGTTCGTGATATATCGCCCATCACTACGTAGAATGTAGAATCAAAGCGTAGATAAAAATAAGTTATGTTTATGCATTTTATGTCTGTTTATGTGGTTAATTTTGTTTGTGGGTGGTTGGTGTTTTCAATTTTCATTATTTTCCATTTGCGTGGGAGTGTTAATATTACGAGTCGTGGATGGATGAAATTATAGTTTTAGAATGACAAGTTTAAGAAACCAAATGCGGTATTTGAACCCTTATGATTTACACAAACTCATAATAAACGATTATGTTTTTAAAAAGCCTGGCGATACAGCAATATTTAAAAGAGACACTTCAAGAGACCGAAATGATTATCACGTTATTAAAGAAAACCATAAATTTCTTTGGGATGATAGCGAAACAGCCGATACATGGGAATTACAGTTTGCAAGGAAATATTATGACAAACTATTCAAAGAATATTGCATCGGAGATCTATGTTTATACAAAGAAAACAAGGTAAACTTTACTTAATCTAGACTATTAGTTCAACTAATTTTAAAGAGTTTGCAAGATCGCCTTACGATGGAGGATAGAAAAGGAAGTGATTATCGGTAAAGGGCAGTTTATATGTGGAAATAAGAAATGTGATGAGAAAGAGGATCTGCGAACATGGGAAGTCAATTTTGCTTACACTGAACGAGGCGAAAAGAAAAATGCCCTTGTTAAAATAAGTAAGTTAGCAAGCGTTAATACATTATTATTATAAGTAAGTTTATAAAAGTTCTTAGTCCGGTCGTAGCCTTAATTTTTCCCCAAAAAGTTAAATGTACAGGTTATACATTTGCAGTTTATAAAATTCGTAATCTTGACCTTGAAAGTTTCTAATATTTAACTTTTAAGACAAAAACCAATAGTACGGTAGCCATCGACCAAAATTTCTCGTCAACGCGACATGGACAAATCCATATGAACTGTTTACTTTAAGGGAAAACAGGAAATTGTGATATGTAAAGCAAAGCTCTGGTGCATTGCGAATGTGGTAGAAAAACATTTTCCGTCGGCAAACAAAATTTTTTTATAGCACCTCATCCGTTTTTAATGGAATCCCATTCAAAATATAAAAACACACATCAATCCGTGAAGAATAGAAATTATTAGCCTTGTAGAAACCTGATAAATGTAGTATTAGTTGTTAAAAAAATGGCTTGACTGAGTTACAGCGACATGGCTAAAACCTTGTTTTGATGGTTGACCAGGATCTATACATCCTAAAAAAAAGTCTTAATGGACATTTTCCATGTTGCACGGTTGTACGAAATGAAATGGAGTCGTCTCTTACTGTGCATATTTCGGCTATCACACGGAATAGAGGTATGAAGATAATTGACTGGGGGAAAAAGATAAAAAAAATCCAAACGACCGACATCTTCGAAATCCGTAAATTTGTCTTCTTTCTTTCTCACTCCCGTGGTCTAGCTGTACACGTGTCTTCCACCCTTTTTATACCTCTATGTCTATGCCTCCACCTTTATAACTATTCTAGAATTCATTCTATCTCCTGCGGAGGGCTGTGGGTACTCATATTTAGTGCTTCGCACTCTATTTCAATTTTACCTTTTATTTGACATTTCTTGAAAATTTAACATTTTAAAAAAATTTGACAGTTTCTGAAAATTTTGCCTTTTTTGCCTCTATATTTTTCCTCCCTCTCTACCTTTCTGCGTGTGAGTGTGACTATGTGTGTGTGTATATGAGCATTCACACACCTGAGTTACATTTGCAAGATTCCGACAAATTACAGAATATGAAAACATGAAATACCCATATTGCGATTTTCTAACGCGACGGAAAATGGATTTTTTGGGAACAACAACGCAAAAGACGTCCGTTCCAATTTTTTTTACGTACGTCTAAATCCTATCAATGATTTAATCAAGGAAATGGACTGGTCGCGATACCTCGCGGGAACCGCTAAAAATAGCATTTTGCAAATTCATTCACTTCCACAAGCAACGTTCAAATCATCCGTTTTCATTTTTTCTTGATTGTTTTGAGTGGAAATTTTCAAATTACACTGAAAAGGGACAGGTCGCGATGACTTTCAAATGTACTGGGAAATTTTCCAATTTTCTCTTCATTAGCCGCTTGCACAAGGCGGAAAATGTCCATTCATATTTTTATAGAGTTCCCGACTACATACTTCAACACAAAAACCAGGAAACGGACGTGTCGCGATAACAATTTTAGCCCATTTTTTTTACATGTTCATTATTGTTTTTCGATCGTTTAGCAACGTTGAAAACTTTTGCCATAAAGGACTTTTTTCTTTATTTGAGTACTCGTTTGAGTACAAACTGTCCGAAAAAGTTTGAAATTCTCGTCGCGATGAGGCTGAAAATCCTGGTCGATGGCTCCCTTATTACAAGCAAATGCTCAAACACCAGGTCACATTTTGCTCCATTGTAACAGTGGCGCCGGTAATTGGTCACAGTCCGTATATCTCTATATTTATCTTTAGTCTTGTGAATTGGTATTGATCTGTTTTACGACCAATTGGGAATAAGGATAAATTTTATAAACACCTGTAAAATTTTAATGCTACGATAGGACTACGATTAAGGCAAAGTCTGTGCATTTCTATGGAAGTGCAAGCATATCTTCGGTTTTAAGTGGGAAATAAGTACAAAGACTTTGGATGTGCACTGTCATGGTGAAATCCCTCACAACATACGCAGCACTTGTGGTGCTCCCAGAGGCGCTCCACAATTGGGGCTCGCCTATGTCAAGTTCAAAGGCTAGCTTGCCTAGGAATAATAGGAGCAATCAAGATCATTCCAATGGCTACAATGGAGACCGTCCTTGGACTTGCTCCATTGCATGTCAAAGTAGAACTGGAAGCCAGGAAAGGAGGAATTTAAATAAGTCTAAATGAGATAGTTATAATTTATTTATTTATATGAGCTAATTCAACAAATAGTTTTGTATTTTAAAACAAGACATCTGTTTTTTAGGATTATGTCCAGATTGTTCAAAAAAGTTAAATTACCACAGCAAAAAGAGGGAAATCAAGCGATTGCACAAAAAATCTCCAGCAAAACATAAAAAGAAGAATAAGCCTGAAACATGTGATGGTAGTGGTAGTAGTACTAGTAGTAGTAAATCCATAAACGAGGAAGATACAAATGTGGATAATGTAAACAATATAGACAAAATGCAAGCAGTTTCAGCCGAAATCAGCGAATCACCTTGGGAGAATCACAAACCGATAGAAACAAAATCTAGGGAAGAGGAAATGGAAGAGTATTTACAGGATTTGTTGCTTTAATGAGTAATATGTATGCAGACTATATATTTAATTATAATACTGTAGATATTAATAAGAGTCAGTTGTGTTTTCACTATATTTTTTAAATTAATGTTTCCTTTTTTCTCCCTTTACATAGTAAATTACTTGAAAAATATTTGGCTCTTGGGTTTGCTTTCTTCTTAATTCTTGATGAAAAGACAAAAAAGCATAAGAAATCCCCTTATTTTGTTGCTTTTATCGTTAATAACTTTTTAACCTGTAAAAACAATGGAGGTTCGTACCTCACAATAAGTATGGAACTCTAAAACAATCATATATTGAATTTTAACATCGTCATTGGTTCAAACTTTTTTACAGTCATGTTGCAAAGAGTTTTTACTTATCTATAATAACAATAATATAGTTTATTTACCATTTAAATACAGTACCATATACAACAAATATAGAAAAATAAAATATAATATAATAATTATTTATATAACAAATTAAGATTTAGGACTAATAGTCCTTTCAATGAAGGTTCAATAAGCATTTTCCTCTAGACGAGGGGAAATGCCGAGATCCCATTTTTTGTAACATTCACTTTCTGTGAAGTTATTAAAATTTAAATAATTATTATACTTGAATTAGAATGGAATTCTGAGTCCAAATATTATTAAAAAAACAAGATTATTGATAAACTAATCATTACCTAGCTAGATAAAATAAAACGACTCAAGATGTAAATAATCCATATATTAATCAAACCAGAAATTCCGTAGAGCACAAAAACAATTCTCACAAGTCGTGGGTGAAATTTCAAATATCGTTTTCTACATTAAATTCACTTCACATATTTTAACCCTCACATGCATCAGGATTATAAAAGTTATACTAAAATAACAAGCAAACATATTATTTACTAAGAAGGAAAAGAATTACGTAATACTGATAAACTAAAATAATTAGAAATTATTGAAAAGTCAAATTGAATCTACTTCTTTTATGTTGGTCGACTCTAAACTAATATCTACTTATCAACAACTATACTAAAATGTAATAACCAATAAATTTTGTCGTACATATACAGGGTGTAATCAGTTTCATGTCATTAAAAAAACTGGTGGTGGGGAACGACTAAACAAACAAAAAACCTTATAAATCAATACAGGGTATTAGCAAAATTTCTAGAGACATATGTATTGTTATAAATAATAAGGAAGTTCCTAAAGAAGAAGTTGCTGAGAATTTTAATCTGCACTTTTCTAGGAACATAAATATAAATCCCTTATGTGACATTAACTGCTTAGAATCCAACATTCTTAATTTTCGTAAATCTCTTTTCTTAAACCCAGTTTCTAGTTTTGATGTTGAATCTCTCATAGATAGATTGAAAGCTTCAAACTCGAGTAGATATGACAACATCTCTAACAATTTAATAAAAAAATGTAAATATGTCATTTGTACACAACTAGTTCACATTATAAATTTATCCATAGAAAAGGGCACTTTTCCAGACAGATTTAAACTAGCAATAGTACATCCTCTTTATAAGAAGGGAGATCCAAATGAATACAGTAACTATAGAGCTATTAGTTTAATTAGCAGTTTTTCAAAACTTCTGGAACTCCATCTCCACGACCAACTATCGAGTTTTTTAAAATTTAATACATTGCTTTCTTCTTCACAACATGGTTTTACTGTAAACAAGAGCACTGAAACAGCCCTATGTAACTTTCATAATTTAATTATCAATGCACGTGACAAAAAGAAATAGGTATGTTGTTGGTCTTTTTGTGGACTTCTCGAGGGCTTTTGACTTGGTTGATCACCAATTGCTTGAATATAAACTAGCCAGATACGGCGTCCGTGGAACTGCTCTGCAAATCTTTCCTCTTATCTGGAGAATAGGATGCAAATTGTCAAATTGCCTAGTGGAGTAGAAAGGAGTACTTGCATTGTCAGGCAAGGGGTTCCACAAGGCTCAATTCTTGATCCCCTTCTTTATATATTATTTGCTAATGACTTAATTACCCACATAGAAAGAATTCCAAATGTGCATGTGATTTGCTATGCTGACGATACCAATATCCTAGTCACTGGTAATAATTTAAATGAAACAAAGGTCACATCCGAAAGTGTGTATGAAGTAACAAGCTAAAAACGTACTCTTCGCCAATTTACTGAGCTTTTTATATATAATTGTTACACATTCTATAGGATACTCTTCGCAGTTTCTTGTAAATAATGTTAGTTTTTGGACATCCTAAGTTTTGTGATACCATCTTTGTTGTGAAAAAAATTATATGAAAAAAAAAATGGAAAAAAAATGTCCAACCTGTGCGAGATTCGAACACGGGACCTTTGGATTGCAACAACAACAACAAGCATTTATTAATGTTTCACAAGGTACAATAATGCGCCATTCCGGAGTCCGGCCCGGAGCCAGCCAGACAACCACGGCGAACATCGCCGAGGTGGGTGTGAGACTGGGCGGGTAGGGTCCGGTTTGGCGGTGACGAAAATTATTTGCTGAGTTAAAACTCCTGCCTAATGGAAAAAGGCTTAAATTTAACGGTAACGATACTTAAAAATAATTAAAATTAAAAACTGTAAAAAACTATCGATTTCGCGCACACGCGAACACTTAAAAATTTTGATTGCTGGCACGGGAAAACAAAACTCAACGAAAAAACCCGTTTGAGACAATTCCACCCTGGTAGTCTTCCTGACGCCAGGAAAGTGTCGTGGATAGTTACAAGTGTGTAATGTTATGTGAAATTTTACTTTGTTAAGAATTTATTGGTCGAGACTGAATTTAGAGACAAAAAATAGACAAGGAACAAAAAAGGTAAAAACAAATAAAGGGAATAGAGAGGGGTTGGTTGTAGGTTTTGGTGAAGATTAAAGGTGGGGAAAGGAGAAGTTGTCGTAGAGGGAAGTGTGGTTAGAGAGGTTGCCGAAAGATAGGCAACGCCTGGTATGGTAAGGGGTGTCGGATATCGAAAAGGATCGCATTATGCTGTCTGATTCGTGTTATGTTGCGGGTTAGCGGACTATCGCTCAGCTTGAATTGATAGAATTTTTGGGATATGTCTTGGACGTAATCCGCTAGTGGCGTTATGTCGTGGCAACGATTATATAGATCTCTGAGGGAGGTGAATCTGCCCGAATCAGAGATGAGGTGCATAAATTTGTGTTCGAGAACTCGGAGTTTTCTCATTGTCGTGGTCGGTATGCTGCACCACACCGGCGCCGCTTATGTGATGGCCGGCCTGATCACCATCGTATACAACAATTTTTTATTTGTCCTGTTGAGTCCGCTACTCCTTGCCAGGAGCGGATACAGACTCCTGGACATGGAGTAGACCTCTCGTTTATGTGACCGTTGAACGTCAGTCTCTTGTCCAAGTTCACCTCTAGATACTTCACGCACCGTTTAATTGGAATTTGGCGACCCCCGATCGAAAGTGGTGTTAGAATCCGATTTTCGGTGAAACGGCGCGTGAATAGAATTGATTCCGACTTCTCGGCATTGATCCGAATTTTCCACCTGTCGTAATACGCCGTGGCACGGGCCACGTGAGCCTTCAGCAACATATTGCAAAGCTTTAGCCGCTGCGCCATCAGTTATTGCTAGAAAAATTGATTGTCTGTGATATAGATCTTTCGACAATCATACATAGGTATTTCAGATCGTACTTCTATGAAATATATATTAATAAAATTCATAAACAAAAAAAATATATATTATGGAAATAATATTTCGCAAGATTTCCATTTTAGTACAAGCGAAAAAAATTAAGAGAATATATTTTTTTTAATTAAATAATTAATAACTTTTTTATTTACTGATCGATTTTTTTCAAAAACAATAGGGTTCTTCTTCTAGCTAACACTAACTTACTTTCTAAATTTCAATACAATCGGATTTTTCTTTCTTAAGTTATCGTGCTTACAAGAAACGTGACGGACGGACAGACGGACATTTTGAAAGTTGTTCTGAATTCGTTCACTAACACAATGATATGAAAATTTTTTCTCTAGGAGCGATATTTACGATTTTAGAAATGTGCCGATCAAATACAATATACTCTTCGTTTTTGCGAAGAGTATAATAATATGTTGGACCAAAGAAAATAATTTAATCTTAAATAAATCAAAGACTGTTTGTACTCAATTTTCACTAAGAAGTAATATTGAAGACATTACTCTTTTCGATGGTACTGACCATCCAATAAAAACAAATGATGCCAGCAAAATACGGTATTACTTTTGATCGGTATATGCAATGGTATCAACATGTAGATAATCTTTGCATGAAATTAAGGACCAGTTGTTATGCTCTTAAATTTATGTCTAAGCACTGTAGTAAGGATGTTCTCAAAACTTTGTATTATGCCAATTTTCACACATCTAAGGTATGGAATTGTAAATTGGGGGAACAGCAGTAGTGTAAACAGGGTATTCGTTTTACAAAAATATGCAATACGTATTCTATTAAACTTGGATTATAAAGAATCATGTCGTAATGCCTTCAAGTCTCTGAAAATTTTAACTGTTGCTGGAGTTTGTACATATGTATACAAAAATAAATTCAGTCTTATTAGTAATCAAGTTAACCATCCATATGAAACCAGACACAGAGATCTTTTCTACCCGATTCTCATAGAACAAGTTCTTTTCAAAAGAGTTTTATTTACCAAAGCTGTAAATTTTACAACTATTTACCCGAAGATATTAAAGTCTCTGCAAATATCTTTAAATCAAAATTAAAAAAAATTTTACTAGATAAGAACTGCTATACAACAAGTGAGTTTTTAAATATTTAATTACTTTCTGTTTAGTTAACTTTTTTTTTTTATAATTACTTTTTAAGCCTATTACCTATTATATTATATTTACATGTACTTTTTTTTTGACCTTTTCTGCATTATTTCTTGAATGCATATGTATATTTTTTTCAATGGAGAAATAAAGATCTATCTATCTATAACATGGGCTCTTTCAAAGTGTCGCGCTCCTTTGTCAGAGACCGTGCGTCGGCGAGGACACAAGTTGATAATCACACTTTTTTATGGCTTTTTAAAAGTAGGTAAGGTAAGGTCTTTAGCGGTGCGGTAAAGGTGAAAGACGTCGGCGTTTTCTGAGTGCTTATTAGATCTGAAAAAAACTATACTCTCCCTTGTACAATATTTTAGTTTCTGTGGGAACTTCCGTTCGTTATTTTTGTATGTTGCTTTTGTTCTTTTTGAATTTGGGCCATGTATTTACAGTTAAGATTTATTTTATTGACTTACCGTTCAAGTCGTTAAGTTCTTGATTACGTACAGACACTACTTGTTCATTCTTTTTGTGTTGCTTTTTGGATTTTGGACCAAGTTTTTATTTTTATTTTCTTTATTGACAACGTTAATTGATAGTTTAGTGTGGTATTTTAATGTGTATAGAAACCATAAAAATGATCCTAATTTTTTAAATGTGTTGAACGGAGTGCGTATGTTAGTTCGATGTGCCGAAAAGTGTGTTTGATGCAGACGGAAGCCATTTCGAACAATTTATGTAAATCAACAAATTTATTGGTAAGTTCTAGCTTTATTGAATATTTTAGTTTTTGATACCTGATCAGCAATTCATTAAATAAATCAGATTTTTTCCTAACTTAAAATACACATAATTGTTTTCTGTTATCGTATCTCAGACGTCTAACTCTTAGTTTATAGGGAATAATAATTCCACCATCAAAATTAAAAGACACTATGCCAACATTAAATTCAACTTCTTTCTGGCGAAAGTTAATTTTAAATTTCGACGCGCACACTATCAGTTGTGATGCACTAATTACCCCAAAAATGTACGAAGTGGATGCTAACGACCGTTGAAAATAGAATTAAATCTACTTACATTTCGACATCCAGTTTCACGAACACCACCACTTACAATAAAGTACAGCAAAAATCTTTCCTGCGGTAGGTAAAAGCACCAAACTTGTGCAAAGATAACTCGCTAAAACTACTATACACATTTTTTAATGTACTCGAACTCTACTCCAAAACTATACTGGAACTTTACTAGAAACTCAACTAAAACTCATCTCAAAATGGTAAATTCTATGTTGGACTTTACTAAAACTCTCTTCTGTCTAGAACTATAAGCAACACTGACCTAAAGGGGCTAGACAGTACTTTAAATAAATAAATAAATAAGAAATTTATTATGTGCATATTAAAGACAAATACAGAGTGGATCCAGTTTGTTTTAAATATTTTAGAAACAGTTATAGAAGCAATATTTTTACTACACATAAAAGGTGAAAGTTCATCCATAAAGACAATTTACAACTTCACCCTTTGGCTTAAATATCATATGATAAAAGATATAAATAATACATATAAATAAACAAATAATAATATACACAAATTCAAAACAATAACTAAATGCAACTCACAGGTTTAAATTATATAATTCGCGTTTCGCATAATTTCTGAATTGATCAATTTTCATATTGAAACAATTGTTGGGAAGAGCATTGATAATTTTAGTTGCTATGTAAGTAAAGCTTGAATGAAACAAAGTTGTAGTATGCTGAGGAATATCTAGATCATCCCGATGTCTGGTTGTAATATCGTGTACATCAGATCTATATTTTAACTTATTGTACAAATATTTAGGCACTTTTTCAGTTACGATTTTAAATACGAAACATAACAAATGAATTTTTTGTCTTTCATCCATCCGTAGCCATTTGATTTCTTTTATGTGGTGACTTGTTGGCTCTCTTCTGGGTAGTTGTAAACAATATCTTATTCCTGCATTTTGTACTCTCTGGACTCTTTTTTTTGTTTTTTCTTTAAGGCACGGGTAATACACACAGTCACAATAATTAAACAATGATAGCACTAATGAGTCAACAAATAAAAGTTTAACATTTCTAGGAAGAATATTTTTATATTGATAGAAAGATTTTAGTCTCATAAAAGATACTTGAAATTTACTTTGCACATGTTGTTCGAAATTTAAGTTCTCACCCATTATTAGACCAAGATTCTTTACACTTGTTTTGTACTCTAGATTTTTACCTTTTATTTTGACTTCACAGTTCAATTTTATTTCATTTAGAAAGTTTTTAGAGCCAAATGCAATCAATTGTGATTTTGTGGGGTTGACTTGAAGGCCGATATTGGTTATATAGTCCACAAGGTTATTGACGTCTCTGTTTATGACTTCAGTGGCCGCTTCTGTGTCTTCGTGCTTGAAACTATAAAGAAGTTGAAAATCATCGGCATACATATATATTTTGCAATGTTCTAAAATTTCAGAAGCATCAAAAGTGAAGATATTAAACAATAATGGTCCTAATATTGAGCCCTGAGGAACTCCTGTTTCAACAGCACATGGCTCTGAAAAAATATTAATATTCTGTTGTTGAATTCTGGTAATAACACTCCTTTCATTTAAGTAATCTGAAAACCATAGTAAACCATTTTCTCTAACACCATTAGAATGTAATTTAGCTAATAAAAGTTCAAAATTCACAGAGTCAAAGGCTTTTGACATGTCCATAAGTATTAAGATAGTTGCCATATTTTTATCTTTTGCTGAAATAATGTCATCTACAATACAAGATAGTGTTGTTGCAGTGCTAAAACCTTTTCTAAATCCAGACTGTCGGAGTGGAAATAAGTCGTACCTATTTAAATGGTCATATAATTCAGTGGCGGCTGGTGAAATTTCAATATTTTTTTTCTCGTCTGTGGCGCATGGGACCCATACGAAACTTGGGAAATAACATCTAGAGAAGCACTTCTCTAATGACCCCTAAAAAATTTTGAAAAAGCAGTTTGCGAAAAAATTTTTGAAAATTCGCTAGCCTCCCCTGGGTCTAGGGACCCCTGTTTACTTTTATTTTTTTTTGTCATATGCATTTGACTTTTCATAAAAATGCATCGACAGATTTTGGAGTTTGTGAAAATATTTTCATTACTAACTGAGATACAACGAATTGAAATATTGTAATTTGTTAAATTGTAAATTACAAAATTTCAGTTCATTGTATTTCAGTTAGTAATGAAAATATTTTCACAAACTCTAAAATCTGTCGATGCATTTTTATGAAAAGTCAAATGCATATGACAAAAAAAAATAAAAGTAAACAGGGGTCCCTAGACCCAGGGGAGGCTAGCAAATTTTAAAAAATTTTTTCGCAAACTGCTTTTTCAAAATTTTTTAGGGGTCATTAGAGAAGTGCTTCTCTAGATGTTATTTCCCAAATTTCGTATGGGTCCCATGCGCCACAGACGAGAAAAAAAATATTGAAATTTCACCAGCCGCCGCTGATATAATTGATTATACACTATTCGTTCCAAGATTTTTGATTCAACAGGTAAAATATTTATTGGGCGTAGATCCTTGATCTCTTTCACTGTATCTGTTTTTGGAATTGGCTGAATTATACTTGTTTTCCATTCTCTAGGTATTTTACCCATTTCTAGCGATATGTTTATTATATGAGTTAGGGGAAGCAAGCAATAAGGAAGAATCAGCTGTAGCATGTGTACTGATATCCCATCAATGCCAAATGATTTAGATTTAATTTTATACAATGCCTTCTTTATATCTTCTGCTTCAATTAATGTAAAACTAAAATTTGGTATGTCATCTTTTTCATTATAGTGATCTATTACATCTCTGCTTATTTGAGTTTTCGTCACACTTGTTTGAAAGAAGTTGCTAATAATTTGTGGATCATTTATATTCGGCGGTAACTCCAGATTTGCATATTTTCTTCTTATTCCAAGTTTTTGTACCTCTGACCATATGTCTGCATTTTTGTTTTGATGTTGTCCAAATCTATGCCCATAATACGCAGCCTTTTCTCTATTTATTGCTTTTTTCACTTCTTTTCTAATCTCTTGATAATAAGTACGTGTTCCATCTGTTTGATTTTTGCAATATGTCTTCCTTGCTTTTTCTCTTTCTCTCATTAGGCATTTTATATTAAATGTAATCCAAGGTAAATTCTTTCTTGATCTTATTTTACTTGTTTTAAGAGGAGTATGCAGATCAAAAATGTTTACAATTTTTTCATTAAGGAGTTTTAACTTATTATCTACATCTTCTGTCATATAGATATCAGTCCAATTAATTTTTTCGGCATCTCTATAAAAAATTTTGATGTCCATATTCCTATAATCTCTATATGTTTTCACTCTCTCCCTCTCTGTATCTCTCTCCATGTTTAATGTGCAGTAAATTAAATCATGATCACACCCCAAGTCTGACATGTCAATTGTTCCTGATTCTAAAGCCTTCGTTGTTATGTCTGTAATTATTAAGTCAATAAGAGTACCGGTTGTTTCAGTTGTTCTAGTCGGTTCCGTCACTAACTGGTTTAAATTAAATATCTGCAATAAGTTTGTAAAGTGTTGTGTGGCAGGTACATTTTTCAACATATCTATGTTAAAATCTCCTGTACATATACAGTTATCATAGCATATTATTTCACTAAACATCTCCTCAATTAGCTCCATTTTATAAATCGGTAACTCGTGTGGTATATAAATGGATCCAAAGGCAATTTTCTTCCTTTTTAGACTAATTTCGATCCAGACTTGTTCAATTTCCTCTTTCTCTATATTATTCAGTTCAATCAATTTAGTGTTTAAGTACTTTTTAGAATATATCGCCACACCTCCAGCGTGTTCTTTTCTATCTTGCCTGTAAATCTGATACCCTGGAATATTTATATCACAGTTTTTTATACATGGTTTTAACCATGTTTCGCTTACACCTATGAGATCAAAGTTAGATTGAAGTACATAATTTTTAAAGTCAAAAAATTTAGACATAAGAGATCTAATGTTTATGTGAGCTATGTTCATATTAGTATCTTGGTTACTATCACCAATATCGTTATCTATAAAAAATCGGTTTTGCTCTTCTTAATCTCTAAGTTTCTCAAATATGCTGGACACTCTTTACTCCATGTGTGATGATGGAAATCCACTCGCTTCATGTTAAGTTTTTCTACTGCATATTTGCAGTTTACACATATAGCTTCATTGTCCACAATGTCACACTCAAGAGTATGGTGTGACGCTCCACATTTGGCACACACTGTCTGCTTATTGCACTGTTTTGCAATATGGTTAAAGCCACAACATTTAAAACAAATTGGAACATCTACTGCATCATACACTGCACATTTATCCCAGCCAATATTGATTTTTCCACTTTTCAAAACTTTAACATAACTTTCGCCATCCATTTGTACATATGCAATAAAGCTTCTTTTATTTCTTTTACTTGGACCAACATGTGTTACTTTAATTTCTGATTTTTCTTTTGATAAGATATCTTCATTCTGTACATGCAATAATTCTTCTATTTCTTCTGGTACATTCGTTTCTGTAATTCCTACTATCTTTATCTTAGGAAGATGTTTTTTTGGCTCACTTATATGATACTTTTCACCCATTTTACTAGATGCTTCGGCTTTGAGTTTTTCTGCTGCTGATTTGCTTTTGCATTCACGAGAATTTTTCATGCACGAGACTGCTATTTTTTTAGGATCAAATGAATTCTTTACTACCTGTCTTGTTTCATCATTTTTTTGATTTGCATTTTTGGGTTTAATTACCACTACCGGATCAGCTTTCTTTTTCTTTGCCTTTTCTGAGTATGTTTCTACTATATCTTCTTGAGTTTTTATTACTTTACTAATGTCACTTTTGATTTCATTATTTTTAATATTTATGGCCACTGAAAGGCTTTCAATAATTTTCCCCTGCGTTTCAATGATGCTTCCTTGTTTTTCAATTGTATTTTTCTGCATTTTAAACTCATTTTGGATATCATTTAATTTACAAATTACTTCTTCTAGCAGTTTGCTGGTAGAGTTATCCTTACTTATTCTTTCCTCAAACTTCTGTTTACATTCTGCACATAAAAATATAATCAATCGCTTTTTCAATGTGAAAGCTCTAACTTCAGAAGCAGTTAGGTTGGTACATTTTTGACATTGAGTTGTTTCACACCAATCACATGGTATTAATCTCTCCTTTTCTTTACAAGTATCACATTGTAAAGAAACATTTACAAAATTACATTAAAATATTTAGAGTCCGGTCCTGTTTTATTTTAATCAATCACTTTTAATTTTTCGGAAGTATCTTACTTACAAATTTTAGACATAATTAATAACCTAAAAAACACAAATAGTAAAGATGCATACAACATAAACTTACAAATTCTAAATTCAATCAAACACCAAATTTGTATTCCACTAACTAAACTTATAAATCAATGTATTAAAAGTAATATTTTCCCCAAAATTCTTAAAGTATCAAAAGTTATACCCATTCATAAACAGGGAGATGTGGAAGATCCTGCTAATTACAGGCCGATTTCTATTATACCCTTATTTGCAAAAATTTTTGAAGGGGTTTTAAAATTGCAAATAACAAATTACTTTGAGAAGTTCAACTTGTTCAATAACTGTCAGTTTGGTTTTAGAAGTAAATTGTCAACTACCCTTGCTATTAACTCTTTGGCAGACTCAATCAACAGAGGCTTTGAAGAAAACGAAATATTATACGCCCAATTTTTGGATCTAAGCAAAGCATTTGACTGTGTATCCCATGATATATTATTGAAAAAACTTCAATTTTATAAATTCTCTGCTGACAGTCAAAAGCTACTCGCATCGTACCTTGAAAAAAGATGTCAGTATGTGAATTACCAAAATATGAATTCTGGTTTCATAAATATTAAATTTGGAGTACCTCAAGGCTCCGTATTGGGTCCAACTCTTTTTCTCATTTTCATAAATGACTTACCCAACAATACTGTTTCGGCAAAATCTGTTTTATTTGCTGATGACACCACTTTATTAAACACAAACCAGGATATCAATGCATTGCTGTCCAATGTGCGCGAAACTCGGTCAACTATTCAGGACTGGTGTCTATCAAATAAATTAATGTTAAACGAGAAAAAGACACAAACAATGATTTTCAGTTAAAGACAGTACATAATAGATGATATAAATATAGTATCCATGGATTGTATTAAATTCTTAGGAGTTCCTGTGGACAACAAGTTAACTTGGGAAAAACATGCCAATTTTCTGTGTGATAAGATGGCTAAAAATTTATTTCTTTTAAGACACCTAGTGAACTGCGTGTCCCAGGCAACATTATTAGCAGCATACCATGGACTAATCCACTCTGCAATCAGCTATGCAATTTTGGCCTGGGGTCACTCTTCCCATTCTGCTGCTGTTTTTGCTATGCAAAGAAAAGCAGTTAGAATAATTGCCGGGTTAGGATACAGAGAAGATTGCAGAGATTCTTTTAAAAAACTAAATATCCTAACCCTGATTAGTACATATATATTGCAGTGTCTCCTTTACGTCAAAGAAAATGAAACAATGTATACACCACTTGATCAGATCCACTCATACTCTACCTGTAATAAAGATCATTTGAATCATGACTTTTTACGACTCTCTAAAACTCGCGATGGAATAAGGTATCACGCAATAAAGTTTTTCAATGCTTTACCCCATCCCATCAAGGAACTGGACTGTAGACGTTTCAAATCTGTGATAAAAAAATTTTTAATAGACCATGCCTTTTATAATTTTAAAGAATTCTAAGATGCTGACTTTTCCACTATGTCTGATAAATAAGGTTTTTAATTTATTTGTTTTTACGGTGTTATTTTTACCTTCAAACACCATTTGTTTTTTTTTTCTCTCTTTTACTTTATACACATTATGTAGAAAATTGTATCACTTTTTTGACATGTGTAAATACTCTGTATAATGCACCAATAAAGATATTATTATTATATGGGAACTCAACAGTAACTAGTCAAATCCCCTCATGGAGTAGTGGGTATTTTTTATTTATATCCAGGGTTTTATTTATATCCAGCTATTACCGCCATTATTTTTTCGTGCGGATTTATTTCTCAATACGGAGTTTGACACAGAATCGGCTTAAGAGGGTTTCGAGGAATATTAAATTATAAAATAAAGACAAAAAATTTGTAAATCAGTATCAACTATCAATACTAATCACTTTTAAAGGGCTCTCAATTTTGAACCGTTACAGGGCCGTATTTGGTTTATTGCTCATATTTCGAAAACGGTTAGCCCTATAGTCTATGTAATGAAGGAAAAATTAGTGTAAATATTTCGTGCAAAGACGAGATTACCTTCACCCCTCCGTTTCGAGGGTGCTGAACACGATGGAAGTGGTGGGAGAAGTTTTTGACCGCCGCAACCCCCTGAAACGGCCAAAGTCGGAGATGAATGTGAATATTTTTATCGTGATCAGCGCCTGCGAAAACGAGGGAGGGCGTATTGACGATCCAACGTGTAATTAATGAATTTTACACCTCTTTAAATTGGAAGGGTTGAAGCAACCTCAGAGGTCACTACCACCTTCTCTTCCGTGAAAAATGAAGGGATATGCACAGGAATAACGATTATGTGTCGAAGAATCTGTAAATCCTAGATAGCATGCTTTTTAGTGAGTCGGGGGATAGTTTCTGCCCGTTTGAGAGATGAAGAGAGGTTGGAGCTGATATTAATATTTTTCCCGTGATCAGCAACCCCGAAAACGGGAGGCTACGAATCATTTGAAAAAAAAATGATTTTCAACACCCTAGGCCTGCTGACTTGATTTCACTTACTCTGTAACCCCCTACCATGTTATTTCAAGTATAACCCGTCGATAAATCACTCCCCAGATCCGTTTATATATGAAAGCATAAAGGAAACTCCATAGAAGAAGTGGTTTTTGGCCGTTTCAGGGAGTTACGGCGGTCAAATACTTCTCCCACCATTTCCATCGTGTTCAGCACCCTCGAAAACGGGGGGGGGGGGGGGTGAGAGGAAGATAATCTCGTCTTTGCACAACATATTTAGAAAGAACTCGTCAAATAATGCTTCATTACACAGACTATAAATCCATCTCGGATTCGCACAGTAAAAGATCCTACGTCTTCTTACTAATAATACTAACACTGACTTGTGATTGCGGAAGATTATTAATAACGAGGTAGAGCTGTGGAGAGACTGACGACAGCGATTCAACCGCCTCAGCTTATGAAGAATTAGAGTTTAAAGCAGTATATTTCTGGAACTACTTATCGGATCGACCTCAAATTTTCAGTGTAATAACTATTTGATGGTTACTTCGCACAATAAAAGTGCCATATGAAATTTGACTAAATGACCCCATTGGGAAACTGAGAGGAATATGCATATTGTATCTACCATTCCTCCACATTATTACTTCTTAAGCAACTGTAAACTTTTTGTAGAATATGAAGGGGTTAAATCTGGGGTTCCCTAAGGATCCAATTTGGGACTGCTCTTATTTCTAATCTTTATTAATGATATAGCATAGTTTCCTCTAGATTATCGTTTGGGTAAGTTGTAAAACTGTTTTCACAAACACTAATGATCCAAACAGTTCTAATTATTCGCAGATAATGCCAACTTGGTTGGCATTGGAGTTTGTAAAAACTACGTTGTGATGACTGCCTGAAATGAGATGGGATGTGAATGAAAATCGATAACTGCGTTCAACAACTTTAAATTTATTCACAACAGTCTAATAAGTATGTTACATAAATATAGTATAATCTAAAAACAAATAAGATAAAATAATAAAATTCTGTGCATTTATTTACAGAATTGTATTATCACTGAGCTATTACGTAAAAAAATTCTAAGATATTAAATAAATCACACTTTGTCACTATTATTACTTAGTTATAGAATTCGTAATAAAATGAGCAAATTTCTGATAAAATTTACAAAATTATAAAATCTCTACCTACATCGTCAGTTACATATTTCTATTTATTGTGCGTCCATATAATAAAATTACACATCTAAATTGGCATTTCAAAAAAATTTAGAACGGTTTTTGCATAGTGTATGAACATGCACTTGCAAACACCCGATTTGAGGATCGAAATAATTGCAGAGGTACAGATCTAATCGATGTCGTCTTTGTGCTCTTTATCTTTATCATCGCTCTCATCTTCAGAAAAGTCTTCATCGTGGGTGTGAGTTACGGATAGTGGTGTTGGGGGACGTACATGTGGTATTTGGCTTTGACTCCTTTCTAATACCTGAAAATGTAACACCATATTAGATTTTGCATCCCTAGCCGAAGATGTTATTAGTGTAGTGATCGCGGCTTGTAAAGTTGCTTGAAACTTAGTTATGTGGGGGTTTTAAGAGTAAAAGCTGACACATACAGGGTCATTCACGGAAAGCGGGTATTAGACGTTTCTTGAGATCTGTCGAGTTTAGAAATTTGAAAATTGGTATGAGGGGGTTTTTAGATATGGCGGATCCAACGAAAATATTTTCATGCTTGTGCTACTTCCGCTTATACCGGATGTAGCACCTAACTTTGTTATTTTAAATGGAACACCCTGTATTTTATTGCATATTTCGATTCCTCATAAGATTTTAGCTTAGGTTTATGTACCATAACATACTCTTAAACATTCCGGTTTTCGAGATATTTTTGGAGATTTTTGGCAGTTCCCACCCTTCGGAAAAAAAAATCAATATCTTCTATTTTCAAACTTTTACAAGCATCCTATGACCTAACTAAAAGTTCTCTTATGTTTTCAAAATATCATACAGAGTATTTTATTTTCACAGTCGAACATTGTTTTAGTTCCAACGTCAAAAAGTCATTTTTTTCAAATGGAACCCCCTGTATATTTTCACAGAATCTAATAGAGGATTGAATTCTGCATCGATTGATATTACCATTCCCTATACCTATCTCTCTTTGTTTTCTTATTATGGACGAATATTTGTAAAACGTACAAACAAAATCAGCACTGTTTGTTAGTAGGCAATACAAGTCATAACTCGGTTCCTTTTTTATCATAAACGAGAATAATCATGTAGATAATTGATAATCATTTGTTTTTGAAAGCTTCAAAAACGAGAGATTAGATTTATAACAAATACTTTGGCACAAAAATTTACAAAATTAATGAACACTGAATATAAATATTTAATGCAGCAACTGTTCAAAATGCTCTCCATTCTGCTCCAAACAAGCCAATATCCTGGAATTTACGGCACTTACAATGGCTCAGCGAATTTCGTGGGTATTTATTTACTGAAATGCAGTTCGTATTCTCTTCTTTGGATCTTCTTTGGTAGTAGCCGTGGTGGCATAAACAATATTTTTGATAGTATCATATCTACGAGGAGAATTTAAATAGCAATAAATATGCGAAGATTTTGCGAACAGTAACTTTTATTGATAACTTGCCCCTAAATATTTATAATTCTATGTATTTTCAAATGAATGGTTGCGGTCCACGGGAAGTTTATGACGAATTAGTAGCGACGTTCGAAGATAGGTGGTTTTACTACCGAGACCTTGGAGATGGCCAGCAAGGTCCCCTGATTTGACCCCCTTAGACTTTGGACCTATGGGGTATTAAAAATATTGTTTATACCACTCCTGCTACTACCAAAGAAGATCCAAAGAACAGAGAACGGGCTACATTTTAACAAATCCCCATGAATTAGCCAAGCCACTGTAAGTGCAAGTGGAGAGCATTTTGAACAGTTGCTGCATTAAATATTTATATTCAGTGTTCATTAATTTTGTAAATTTCTGTCCCAAAGTATTTGTTATAAATCTAATCTCTCGTTTTTGAAGCTGTCATCTTGATAATAAACAAATGATTATCAATTATCTACATGATTATTCTCGTTTATGATAAAAAAAGGAACCAAGTTATGACTTGTATTGCCTACTAACAAACAGTGCTGATTTTGTTTGTACGTTTAACAAATATTCGTCCATAATAAGAAAACAAAGAGAGATAAGTATAGGGAATGGTAACATCAATTGATGCAGAATTCAATCCTCTATTAGATTCTGTGAAAATATACAGGGGGTTCCATTTGAAAAAAATGACTTTTTGACGTTTAAACTAAAACAATGTTCGACTGTGAAAATAAAATACTCTGTATGATATTGTGAAAATATAAGAGAACTTTTAGTTAGGTCATAGGATACTTGTAAGAGTTTGAAAAGAAAATTTCCTGATCGGCTACATGATAGAAGATATTGATTTATTTTACCGAAGGGTGGGAACCGTCAAAAATCTCCAAAAATATTAATTATCTCGAAAACCGGAATGTTTAAGAGTATGTTATGGTACATAAACCTAAGCTAAAATTTTATGAGGAATCGAAATATGCAATAAAATACAGGGTGTTCCATTTAAAATAACAAAGTTAGGTGCTACATCCGGTATAAGCGGAAGTAGCACAAGCATGAAAATATTTTCGTTGGATCCGCCATATCCAAAAACCCCCTCATATCAATTTTCAAATTTCTAAACTCGACAGATCCCAAGAAACGTCTAATACCCGCTTTCCGTGAATGACGCTGTATGGGAAATTAAAGCTCATGCCCAAAGTACACTTCTGTGCAATAAAATCTATTTTTCGCTATATTAAATAATTCTTTATTTATTTGTCAGTGTCAGTGTTATATTTTTGCAATGTCAAAATTAACTAAACATGAAAAAAATTTAATTCTCTCTAAAATTGAAGAGAGATGGTCTATCAGAGCAGTTGCTAACCATTATCAATTGAATAAAAGTACTGTTATGAGTATGAAGAAAAGTGGGAGGAGGAAGGTAACGTAAAGAGAAAAGACGTCAGGTCGATCAAGAAGTTCAAATCTCGTTCAAGATGAAGCATTCCTTGGCTATTTGAGGAAAAATCCGTTTCAAACAGCAGGAGACGCTGTGTTCATGACAAATTTTCCAGCATCGAGGTCAACAGCTAGCTGAAGGATAGGAAAATCGGAAATAAAAAACTGTACAAGTGCCAAAAAGACCATATTATCAGAAGAACAGGAGCAAGCACGCATTTTGTTTTGTTTAAATTGTGTCTATCGCCATTTGGAGTTTTGGAACAATGTGTTTACTGAAAAAGTTTTTCAGTCTTGTAATGACGGACATATGTACAAAATATTAGGTTACATTATTTACACAATAAATACAATCGCAGTTATGTGCAGTCGTATCTGTGAATTTTTCAACGTCAATTTTTACATTTGTTATAAATCGAAATCATTCCCATCGAATGGTGTAAAAAAGTAAAAAAAAACGAAAATACGTAGGTATGTTTTTCTTCCGGATTAACATTATTCAAATACATTATTTATGATGTTTCACAATCAATGTCAGTTCTTTATAACCTATATGATAATAAAAAAATTTTAATTTCAAAAATACTGATTTCCACCCCTTAATATTAGTGAAAACTGGATTACTTGATTTTTCAAGTGTTCAGGATTTTATTGCACAGAAGTGTACCTTAAATCCGAATTCAGGCATTATCCAAAATTTTCGAGTTATTCAGAGATGGCAATGGGTTTTTTGCCTCATAGGGAATTTTCCTAAAAATGGATTTTTTCCTGGGAGAGTTAAAATGAAAAAAAAAAAAGTTTTTCCAATTTTTAAATTTGCCGCTAATTCTAACCTAATTTTTAGTCTAAAAGTCTAAAAAAATGTCTTAGTGTAAAAGTCTAATAGTCTAAACTGTCTTAGTCTTTAGTCTAAAAAAAGTTTTTCCTGGGAGAGTTAAAACGAAAAAAAAAAAAACGTTTTTTCCCCATTTTTTAATTACCGGCCAATTCAAAAATGGGAAAAAAACGGTTTTTTTTTTCGTTTTAATCCCCCCATTTTTGTGAAAATTCCCGATAAGGGAAAAACCTATTGCCATCTCTAAATTATACAATTATTATATCTTTTTAATATTATCCACAGGTACTGTCGTGCGCAAAAAAAATGGGACAAGTCTTATAAAACGCATTTTTGCTAAAATCTAGTTGTGTACATATAACTTTAATTTTTATGACATTGCAAGTTATTTATCAAAATTCATTGCAAGTGTGCAAAAACTAATATGCCCCATATAAGCGATTTAGTTAAAGCTGGAGTTATTGCTAAAGCAGAAGATGGATGGTCAATGAGACAAATTGCACTGCGTTATAATATTAACAAAAATTCGGTGTGTAACATTTTAAAAAGTGGAGAATAAACGGTACGATTAGTAGAAATCCTGGATCAGAGCAACGGATATCAACTCAACAACAAGATTTGCAATTGGTAAATAGATTAGTAGAAAATCCATTTTACTCAGTTACTCAGGCTGCTGAAGAAACGAATTTTCCTGGATTGAGTAGTACTGGTCGCTGGCGAGTCAGAGAATCGGAGCTACACTGTCATCCAGCAGCACAGAAATACTTACTTAAAGTTGAGCATAAAGAAGCTCGACTAGGATTTACGCTTGAATTTTTAGTGCACGATGTAAATTTTTGGAACGTGTAGTTTTTACAGACGAAAAAACTTTCCAGTCAACACACAGCGGTCGTATTCGTGTTTACCGACCTCCGAATACTTGATTCGATGAGAAATATATATCTAACAATGACAAAAGTGGTAGATTTTCCGTTAATATGTGGGCTTGGATATCTGCACGTGGTCCTGGTGTTTTGTGGCATATCGAGGAACGATTTAATAGTGAAACGTATATTAGGATTTTAGACAATATTATGCTCCCTTCTGTGTCACAATTATTTTCTAATAATGAATTCATATTTCAACAAGATAATTGTTCCGCTCATACTGCTCTTACCGTAACTAACGGGTTTCAAGATAACAACATTAATGTTCTTAACTGGCCCAGTCATAGTCCTGAGCTTAACCCTATGGAAGACGTATGGGGACTACTCGTAAGAAGTATCCAAAAAATGTGAGACCACGGAATGCCCAAGAATTACTGGAAATGATAAATAATGCATGGGAAAGTACTATTACTGATGATTATTGTATGAGGTTATTTAATTCTATGCCAAACAGACTTATAGAAGTTATAAATAGAAATGGTGCAATAACAAAATGTTAATAGTTAGTTTCTTGTTAAATTGGATATCCTTTGTCCCCTGATCTAGGATTTATACTTATTGTGCCGTTTATTCTCCACTTTTTTAAAATGTTAAACGCCAAATTTTTGTTAATGTTATAACGCAGTGCAACTTGTCTCATTGACCGTCCATCATTTGCTATAGCAATAACTACAGCATTACAATAAAAAATAAAATAAAAGTGCTAACTGTTTTATTTCGGCTATTCATTACACATTCAAATAGAGACAGATTTACATTAGAAAAAAATAGTTGTCCTATTTTTTTTTTGCTCACCACAGTACCCAAGCAACACAGTGTGGTATAATAAACGTATTAAAATCGGTCCGATTTGCTGAATATTCGTTATATGTACGTGAAAATGTCCACGCCATAAACGTATACTGCCGGAATATGATAAACCATTAAATAAAATAAAAAATGAAAAAAATCTTTTGGCATAAAAGAAGTTATTAAAAACGTATAAAAATTATATTTGAAATATTAGTTATATTGTAACGTTGAATTCACAGTTTTCTTAAATGTCAATATAACGTATATTAAACGTTAAATGGAAACGTCACATAACAATCTTTTAAGATTGATTGAAAATCTTGAAATAAACAAGATTGAAATACCGAAACTGTATGTTTCATTATTTAAAATCAGCAAAAATGTTGTAATTTTCAATTAAAGTTTAAGAACGTGATAAACATTACGTATAAAAATGCTTCTTATACAGTGTGTCTCCGGATGGAGTTGACAAGAGGAAAAACATCTCTATTATTGATTTTACGACGAAAAGTCATTCTTTATAAAAAATTCTGCTTGTCGAAAAAATGAATTTATCATATAAAAATCTTAGATCAGATGTACCGGGTGTTAATAAATTAAGAAAACATCAAAATGCCTCAAGAGAGAAGTACCTTCATTTATTATTTTGGACAAAATGTTTATAAAACAAAATTGTTTATAATCCAAAATAAAGCCTAAATACAAATTATGAAGTCTGTATTTTGACTTTTATGTTTTTATTGTGTTTATCTTTTTACGTTGAATTTATTAATATGAATAAGAATTCAAATTAAGAAACAGAGTGTGCTGTCGTTAATATTGAACTGACAAAGTCATTGTGACATTGTGTAGAATATTACTATCTTACATCTGCATTTATTAGTGTTTTGTTGATCATTTAAAAAATGTTTACCAAACAAGAAAGAATTTATTTAATCAAATGTTATGGGATTGGAGACGTCTCTAATCGATATGCAATTAACCTTTTCCACCAAAAGTTCCCTAACACAGCGGTATCGTGCCAACTATTGCGCAAACTTGTAAAAAAAATTCAATGAAACTGGATCTGTATTGGATGTCAAAAAATCCAAGAAAAAGTACAATGAAGATGATACGGCAACACTTTTGGCAATAAATTCAGTAATAGAAAACCCGAAATTATCTTTACGGAAACGCTCACAAAGACTGGAAGTAAGTAAAAGTCATTTACAGAGAATTTATATGGAAAACGAAGTTCGACCGTTTAAGCCAAGGTTCAGACATACACTTGAAAATGGAGATGAAGAGAAGCAATTGGATTTTTGTTTATAGGTCGGTGAGAATTACCTCGTAGAGAGAAGTTTTCACAGAATGTTTTTTTTTACTGACGAAGCAACATTTTGTACCAATGGCCACGTTTCATCACAAAACAGTCGTTATTGAGCTTTTGAAAATCCAACAATGTCATTCACAAATGAAGTCAACGTTATAAAAAAGTGTATGTATGGTGTGGGGTTTTTTTATGATCGAATCGTTGGTCCATATTTCTTAGAAGAAAATTTAAATCAGCATGTTTATTTGGATCTTTTGGAAAACTTTGTATTGCCATTTATAAACACTCTGCAACCGGAAGTAAGGCGTAACATTTTTTGGGAGCAAGACGGTTGCCCAGCTCATTCCTCAGTTTTGGTACGGCAGTGGTTGATAGATCACTTCGGGGCCAGATGGATGGAAAGATATGCTTCAATTAATTTTTCTGCAAGATCATCAGACCTTACACCAATGGATTTTTTTCTGTGGGGTGTTTTAATACAGAAAGTTTATGCAGATGACCTGCCGCATGATTGAGAAACACTAAAAGCACGAATACAAAACGCGGCAAATGAAGTGAATGTACCCTCAACCATTCGTAAGGTCTATGGTGAATTTATTAAAAGGATGGAGAAATGTGTTGAGGTTGGAGAAGGCTATGTAGAATAAATTGTTTTTCCACAATCGTTGAAGTTAGTGTTATGTTAATGTTTGAAAAAAAAAAAAATGTAAGTTGACATAAATGTAAAAGTCAAAATTTAGACTTCATAATTTGTATTTAGGCTTTATTTTGGATTATAAACAACTTTGTTTTATAAACATTTTGTCCAAAATAATAAATAAAGGTACTTCTCTCTTAAGGCATTTTGTTGTTTTCTTAATTTATTAACACTTGGTACATCTGATCTAAGATTTTTATATGGTAAATTCATTTTTTTGCCAAGCAGAATTTTTTATAAAGAATCACTTTTCGTCGTAAAATCAATAATACAGATGTTTTTCCTCTTGTCAACTCCATCTGGGGACACTGTATATACCATATATATATTTATACCAAAAATATACCCAATCTACTTATAATACACCATAAATATACCAATGTGTGTTGTTTGGGTACTATGTTAATTTTAAAATTTTATAATTTATTAAACATGATACAGAGACTTATAAAGATTTACTGTTTTAATTAAATAAATATTACTACTAATTAAATCAAGAAAAATATCATTAAGGTAGTACTGTCGATACTGCAAGAGTCAAAAGTGTCTCGTTTGACTTTCGCAGTACTTAGACTAGGCAACGTTGCGATGGGTTTCCCCCAGGCCAGTATCAACCCAAATTTTTTCTGACAAACTGTCATATTATTACCTATGACTTCATCAAATCATTAAAAATGTTATCATAAATAAAGATGAGAACGGTGTTGTTACCAAACACAAAAAAATAGAATTTTAAATTTTTTAGAAAATAAAGAAAAAAATAACCAAGAAATCGTTATTATAAGATTAATCACTAAAAATGAAATATTATTATTTGTAATATTATTAGTCATTTATATTTTATTAGATTTAATAAATATGACTGTGCTAATAAAACATAGTTCATGTTGTTTTTAATAAATAACTTTTATAAAACTTACATTCTCATATTCTATGCATTTTTATATTTCCCGCGCGTTGTAACCTCTTTTACGACGTTGCCACATCTAATGAATTATGATATAGAAGATCTTTTCCTTTTCATACGAAGTGTAGTACTGAACTACTGAATTACCCAAAGTCATTTCTTTGCAAGAATATGGTGTTACATGCACTACACTTTACCATTCCTTCGCCCAGTATAAGGTCCACTGGTCAGCACTGGTGTAGCTTATCTCCACCTGGTCGAAGGCAGGTGTGAATTGCACTGGACATGCGCAATAGAAATATTTGAATTAATAGGGTAGTTTCTGGACTTTTAGGTGAATTATTTTTTGTGTATTGGTGTAGAAAAATTGAAGAAATCCAGTTCAAAATTGCAGGTTGGAAGATGACCCACAAGTAATTAATCTTCTAAGAATTGGTAACTATAAAAAATACCGTATAGGAATGATCTATTTACCTAATCTAACAATTTTTCTTAGATGATCAATTCACCGAGGAATTCTTCCAGAAAACTTTCGCAAAAAAATAAATTAGAAAAATTTCAATTTCAGTTACACTTGTCCAATCCACTTCGTATGCAAAGGAAAGGACCTTTTGAGTGTAGTGTAAAACACACTACACTCAAAAACAAAGGAAAGGACCTAGAAAGTACACTTTTGACTTTTATTTGCTAATTATTACTATCATATGCTTTAAAGTTGTACTTTTAATTATCTTTTTATGTTATTTTCTCTTGTTTTCTCCTTTTTTATTGAAATCTGAACGGTACTTTTTGTAAAATATTGTGATTTCTCATAAGGATCAACATTAAAAGCATACAATTTCAAATGTCAATATTTTTTTACTGGTTCTCTGTAGCTCTTCAAAAATTTAACTGGATCATGATCTTACCATAATCTACTACTAATATGCCGAATTTTATTAAAATCTGAACATTAATTCTAAGATCGACAGTACTACCTTAAAGCCCTCATGTTATGAGTACAATTAAATATACCCAACATATTTGGTATCAAAATGAAGGTCTTTTAATGACTAATTGATTTATTACTTGTATTTTATTGTGCGTGCACATTTATTTTGTTCTTGTTTATCTGACGAAAGTATTTATGTTTGCCCACCCTCAAGATTTATCTCATGTTCTAATTTCGTAATATCTGATTTGTGTATTGATGTAAATTCATTCATTATGGTGAATTAAATCATATTTTTTGCTTTATACTTTGAAGAATTATCTAACGTTTACAGAAAACTGCAACAAAGTTCGTGCATTTGATTTAAAGTTACGATGGATCATTAAAATTAGTACACCTTCTTGCAATGAAATGGTAGTTACCAAATGTCTAGTTGATGAAATTATGATAAAATTACTCTAACAATGTTAATACAATTTTTTGATGTAATAACGATTAAACTAAATAAAATTTAAAAACAAACAACAATATAGTTCCCAAAACTTACCTTTTTCTCTTTCTTCTCTTCTTCAATTACTGCAGTAGGTACAACCGGAACTTCATCAACGATGAAATGCTGATCGTGAGCTACAGTCGATTCATGTGGTAACAACATCGCTGGTGCTCTAAACATATACGAGAATGGATAATACAACAAATTAAGATGCGTCGCTGCATATAAGTCCGCGTATCTCACAACCTAAAAAATATTAGTCAAGTTTTAGTATAGGTTTGTTTACAATTTTACAATTCACCTTTAAATGAAACAATTTACCTGAGAAGAGAAAAACGTTTGCCTAGATCCAGATCTGAATAAACTACCCATCATACCATATGACATGTCCATTTTATGTGTAACTTCTCTTATTGATCCTCTGACCTTTGATATATCAGGCTTTTCTTTTGCACTACTGTCTAAATTTCTAAAAAAAAAAAAAAAATGGGATCATAATTTAAACTTGTGGAAAATTAATATACAGGATGATTTACCACAACATGCGGAAAATTTATCAGTAGGTTGTCCCCACCAAAAGGAGTTAAAAAAATTAAAAATTAAAAAAATGACCCAAAAAACTTTAACCAATATGATGTAACGCGGTGCAATTATATCACTTCCCGTCCCCCTTTATCAGACTTGGGGCTGACAGCAAAGGTGGCGGGGTTAGAAGTGACTCTTTTGATTTAATCACACTACAAAAATAGCAAAAATTAAAATAATTTTTGTAGAACACAGCACAAAACAAACAACGGTAATGAAAAGTCGAAGAAAACGTTATGCACTGTTCTAAGCGCAGAATGGCTTATTGAACGGTATCGATCTACAAATAGAATTAAAAATTTAACGGTACGCTCTAACTGGAAATCGGGAAGACAATAAAGACCCAAGACACCAGAGCTGGGTAATTCCTGGTGAAAAAGTAATTAGCAATTACAATTCCCTTTTTTTTTTTGTGTAATAGTAAATGTATTTAAGTACTTGGGAGACCATGTTACACGTGGAAAACAACAATCGAGAGGATCATGAACAAACTGGGAAAGGACCAAACATACCGAGGGGAAAAATGAATTCCACAAAGAAATCGGAGCGATATATACTCTACCAGAATCAGAAACGGAGAAATCAGAAGCCTCAAAAGAAGAAGAAGACTTGTAGAAACAGAAGTACAAAAATCGAAGCACAAACAGCAGCGACACAACACGGCAACATATCTCACAAGAAGACCCAGAATAGGCAGAAGCCCAGAACCAAAAATACAAAAAAAAGGGGGGGGGGGGAGGGGGCTTAAACGCCCCCTCACGACACAATGCGGTAACGCATCTCACAAATACCTACACCTCCCATCCCACATTCCTTTACCATGTACCATGTGGCTCTCGCTGCTGGCAACAAGCATGACCTTAGTCCAACCCAGCGTGGACGTAGCAGACCCAGCTGTATGACTTGGGAGTGGCAGCAATGCCTACCGCACGCTGGTAAATCAATCAATCAATAAAGTACTTTTTTTATTATAGTAAAAAGGCATATTCAATTTTTTGACATTTTTTTAATGCAAATTTTTAACTATTAAATGATTAGAAACAATAGTTATGATCAAAGATCGGAATTTTGGGCGTCATTCCAGGTCCGTACTAAGGTAATAGTGTAAAAAAAGACGCGAAATGGAAAATATTTATTATGAATACTTATTGTCAAAAATTATGTGTTCATTATTTTTACAATAATAATAAAATAGTAATAATAATAATATTAACAATAATAAAAATAATATTACTTTATTTCAAACAGCCACAATACAATATGCCTCTATGTTACATTATAGTACATACGATAATAATAGTGGGTTGAAATAAGTGAAAAAACGAATTAATTAAACAAATATTTAAAAAACACATATGCTATACTTTTTCAGTCAAGTATGTCTTGAAAATTTTAAGTATGTATTGATTCGAAAAGTACTGTAATAATTTTTTCCAAATTTTCCTTGTTTAACATGTTTCGACGAGGATTCAATATTTTTGACAGCGGTATATCAGTTACCCATAATGTTTTCAACATGTAGCTGAGAAGTAGTGGCATTCGCAAACCCCAGCGTGCAGTTTGGAAATGTTATTTCAGAGATGTTATTTTATTCATCGTGCTACTGTCGCTGGCCAACGGGCATGAAAAATTCTTTGATTTTTATGTTTTATAGAGATATTAATTGATTTTTTTTACGTTCATATACATGTAAAAAAAATATAAATAAGTTTATTTACATAAATTATATTTTAAGAATCAGTTTCATGTTAAATTGATAAAGAAATATCAGAATAATAGTTGTTGCTGAAATAAACACGCCAAAAGGCCAAACATGCATGAGATGCAGGAAAATATACATATGGAGAAGAAAATATAAAAGCTCTGAACATATTTATGATTAAAAAACAGCTAAAAGTCAGTATATAAAACGGATGGTTCGAGATTTCTACAAAAATATTCAACTCTAGCAGCCCTTCATTTTTAAACTCGGTATGTGGGTAATCGAAAATATACACACTGAGAAGAAAATGGGAAAGATCTAAATACTTATGATTAAAAAGCAACTAAAATGTGTGTACATAAAGCCGATGACTCAAGATATCCACAATAATATTCAACTACGTTTTCTTTTATTTCACATAAGTCTACGCGGTTGCAGTGCGATTTCATTATCTGCTGCTGCTGTTTTCTGAATAACAGTTTAACAGCAGTCAGCAAGAACATTTTTACTACGTCGTGTTTCTTATCTGTTACTTTCGAACATAAATAACAGTGTGTCAATGCTATTTACATATAACAGTTATAAAATAACAGGTTACTAAATAGCAACTCAACTCTAGTTGGTTGGAACAACTGATTTTTGTTAGTATTTCTCAAGCATTGGCCGTGGCAGTTTGTGTTACTCATTCTTATTTTAATTCTTCGACGAAAATAAATTTTTTTAACTGTTATAAACTACTGGGGGAGTACCTATGCTAAGTTTTATGATTCAATAATGTTACTTTAGCAATTCTCTAGAAATGCAGATATAAGTAATATGTAAGTGAATTAAAAAATAGTAATTTCCGTTCCTAATAATAACCTATATTATTTCGATAAATTATATAATCTGGTCAGTTAATGTTAAAACGGTTTCCGTGTAGGTATATATGTAGCAGCCATTAATATCTCGTTCACAAATAACACACACAGTCGATCATGGCGGTAAGTGTAAAGCCGGCCCTCAAATGACGCTCGGATTCCGATCCTTGGTTATGATACATAAATTTAAAAAAAAAATTGAGCTAAATTTTCAAGATGTTTAGGTCTTTTTTTTATTTTTAGGAAGCAATAAAAAATTTGCCAAAATTTGGATAACTTTAACATGCTGGTAAATTTGTAAATGTGAATATTTTTATTCCTAACTTTGCATTGAAGTACTTACTACCTTGAACTAAAAGATGCATTTATAACTTATATTAAAGTCAGTTATTTTTTATGGGCCTGTGAATAGTTAGGGGCGCAAAAAATTAAGAGATAACTATATTATATTGTTATTTTTATATACTAATAAATATCAATAGCCATCAAAAATGGCAACACAAGAGAGTATTTTATATCCCCTTTAAAACCCATTTTGATTTTTCTTCCTAGCTTGTATGGTTTTCGAGCAATTCAATTTTTTCTATAGGCCGCGCGAAAAAAATTTTAAATAGACGAAAATTCGCGCGCATTAAAAATACAAATTTTGGAATTTTTTTTCAATATCGATTTTCTCGAAAACCATGGCATATAAAACAAAATTACAATAGGACTTTTTTTTAGGAAATTAGTCAAGCTTTCTTTTTTATGATAAGCAATTTTTCTATATCTTCAACGGTTAACGAGTTATCAGTAAAATAAGGCTTTTTTCACCGAAGGGGTGGTTTTTTCGGGAGGTTGCGCGGCACCCCCAGAATGGATTTTTGTGGTTTTGTGATGTATAACCTCTCCACTAATAGTTACTGAAGGAAAATCTCAGATAACATTTTTTGTGATGGAAATTTTTATAATCATATTACTATTATTTTTATTACTTACTTATACATATCACCAAGTTGGACATCCAACGTCTGTAATTCGTTGAATAATTGCCATTTATCGGTCCACACATGCAGCTCCCGAACTAATTCTGGCACAATGAGGAAAGTACGCCAGCCTCTAATCTTCTTACTCTTTAATATATCACCGAAAATATGATCCCCGACGTAGAGGACGTCTTTACCCTTAGCTCCGATAAATCTAGTGAACACTTCGCAAGAACCTCCTGAGTAGACGTGCTCTTTTTGAAGGGGTCCGGTGTGGACGCCTACACGAAGACCACCTGTACTGATATCCACTTGACGCAGAATCGTACCCTGACCAAAGAAAAGGGGCTTCTGAGCATCTACGAGTACAACGTCGAAATATGTCTTCCAGTCCCGATGTGGATCTTCGGGCTAGAATAAAAGTAAACCACGTCATTTGAAAGTGACCATTATAGAAGATTGAGAAAATAAGTTTTAGTTTAAAGTTAAACTCTATAAACATTTACAAAGGAAAGTTTGGTCCAGATGGTCATCAACCAAAAGAAACTTTCCATGGAACAAAACTGGTGAAAAAAAAACTGTTTCGGTGGAATTGGCTGAAACTTTGCTATTTTGTAGTTTAAGTCATGATGATCAAAAGTTATTATCATGTCGAGCCGATCCTATGGACAATTTTGGAGATACGTTAGGTAATTTGCGTCATTTTAAACATTCAAGAATTTTTTACTCTTAAACTGTTAACTTTAGCAAAAAAACTGCAAGGGTTGAAATATTTTTATTCAAGTCCAATAAAGCTCAAGAATTTTTTTCAGAATTTTTTATCAACTTTTAGAATAAGTAAAATATATATTGGACATAGGATCGACTCAGTGCAATAAGAATTTTTGCATCAGCATGACTTTAACAATAAAATAGCAAAGTTTCAGCCAATTCCACCAAAGCATGCCGCCGAACATACTTTACTTAACCTAAAAGTTGATAAAAAAACATTCTGGAGCTTTATTGGACTTGAACAAAGATATTTCGACCCTTGCAATTTTTTGCTAAAGTTAATAGTTTAAGAGTAAAAAATTCTTGAATGTCTAAAATGACACAAATTACCTAACTGGCCAGCTGTATCTCAAAAACTGTCCATAGAATCAGGTCGATGTGATAAGAATTTTTGATCAGCATGACTCGAACTTCAAAATAGCAAAGTTTCAGCCAATTCTATAGAAACACCATTTTCATCGGTTTTGTTCCGGGTCCGGAGTCCTTTAGGACTTTGTCAATAATCCTGTTACAACTTTATACCCCCATTTACAGGCAACTGTATAAACTTCTCTCTGTGTATAACAGAAAATTATACAAAATTAGTAGTTCGGCAATTGTCCCAGAGATGGCGTGGCATTAGCATCTAGAGGCTGCTGACATCTACTAGATTATTGTAGAATGTCGTAGAGAATTCCAGAACCACTTACTGAGGTGCATAAATGGAAAGTGAATAGCCGCACAGGACAGTCCAGTTCACTTAGTGAGTTCAGACCAGAAGTAAGCAAATGAATTATTGAAATGAGTGTCTTTAATTAATAAATAGTGTTTCTGATGTTATAACTTTCTAATTCACGGTACAGGGTGTTACTAAAGGGTGTACACGTAAATATTTTACATATCATTGTAAAAATTGCTAATGTCTGTAGTTGGATTGAAGTCAAAATTAGGAATTTGACTGAAATTACCATCAGAGTACACATTTGAAGGGAAGGTTGAAGACAGTTGAAGTGTATTCTGATTATTTTCACTAACAATGTCTGGGAGGTAAGCTATTAGTACAGTAAGTGAAGCTTTTAAATCCCAGCCCGAAAACGATGTAATAAATTTCCAAATTTTTTTCTTCAACATTCTTCATAAAGTATATACATAAGAATCTATATTGTAATTTTTCCTGCTTTTTAGTTAGGGGTGGTTCCCACCCAAGGGTTGTTGCAAAAAAAAAAAACAAAAAATACACATAATCTGATAGAGAATCAAATTATAAGAAAGAATGGTCTTATATATACTTTTTTGCTAAAATCCATATTTTTCGAGATATTGCGGACTAAAAATTGCTATTTTCACCCCCTAAAATCAGTAGTCCTAGACGTTTTTTTTTAAATTACTCGAAAAATGTGGATTTTAATAAAAAAAATGCAAGGGTGCAAAATTAAAACTTTTACGAAAACAAATCGAATGGTTTTCTCTTCTTTTTTCTGGGATGTTCATTTTCCAAAATATACGACGTTAAAATCTAAAATTATTCAAAATCTACAACTATGAGAAAATGTTTTATTCTTGTAAGGTATTAAATTTTCTTTCGATTGAGACGTATTATGACCTTTTTTTAATGAAAACTAAAAAAGTTACAAACAAAAAAGTAGCACATCTAAAAATGTAGGCGCCATTTTTTTTAGTCTTATTACTCTAATTTCTTATTAATTCAATTTTTTTAAAAATCCTCCTAGATATTGTTAATGCATATTATTACTAACATGCTCAATTTTTTAGGATTTATAAAATAATTATTTTTCATTCTGTACCCACTTTCAATAATGAAAATGTTTAGAGTGCGGATTAAAAATGTTATTTAATTAGTTTACTTAATTGTATTAATTTGATTTATTTATAACAATCTGTATTTTTAATAAAATTAGAATGTTACTACAACCTAAAAAACATAAGTGAATTTATTAATTTTTCAATATTTAAGGGTGGTTTCAACCCTTAATATTTTCGTCTTTCCTATGTTTTGACCTCATTATAATATTCAGCGACCTCAAAAACAGAAATATATCGATTTTCGTGATTTTATTCGTAAAATTAGAAGACATTAATTTTTCAGTATTTAAGGGTGATTTCAACCCTTCGCCTCATAAGTATTGACCTCACAGTCATATTCAGCGACCTCAAAAATATAAGTATATGGATTGTCGTTGATTTATTCGTAAAATTAGAAGAGTTATTAATTTTTCAGTTTCAGTTTTTAGGGGTGGTTTCCACCAGCAGGTAACGAAACAATATAGATTTTGATGTACGCATTTTATAAAGCATATTTCATCGTTTTTGGGGCGGGAATTTTACCATTTTTACTGCTTCGCTTACTGTACTATATAAGCTTTTCTCTTTTCGAGCTGAACAAATAATGAATTTAATACTAGTATATCTTCCATTACAATTGAAATAGCAATTCTTGAAGGTTCTTACCAAAGAAAAGTACTTACTCTTACGCCGTGAGGAAAATCAAACAGATGAGTCATAATTTTATCTGTATAATTATAGCCACTATTTGTCAGCAGGAAAGTCTTTGCTCCACTTTCACGTAATCTTGTAAGGAAGACGGCAAGACGTTGATCTTTTCTGACATATTTGTCCAGATCTTCTGTGGTCCTTTTCTTGAGATCTCCCTGTATGTGGATATAATTTACTGCATTTCTAACATCCTACGGGAAAAATAAATTAAATTCGACTGTATGTAACAACATACATGGAAATCAAATTTAAAAATGAAAATAATATACGTAATATTGTTTGACAGAGATCGTAACCCAAACAGCTCGTCCAATTGTAATTACGTCTCTACAAGATATACACATGAGAAACAAAATATGTTAAGGTGGATCTAATTGTTAAACTAGTACTGACGTACACATATGAGATACACTTATGTTTATATTGACAGAATTATGTGATACAATGTTTAATAATTGTATACCTTATGCACTCAAGATTCTAAACATTTTTATATAACGTAAAGAAGGATCATTAGAATGTTGAAATTTGACGTCCGTAGAAGATGCCTACAAGGTTTAAGTCATATGTATGTGTGATGCTTTATATAATACTTATGCCTACTGCATACACCACATAAAAGTGCGATATATGCACATGATACAAATAACTATATATACACTTTTCAGTTGTGTCTTGTCGTGTATACATTCCACTATTCGAGCATGGGCAACAGTGTGCGCGCGCAAAGCGTCAGCGTGAGCATACCGGCCATGTGTATCTCATGTGTCCTCTTTCCTCTATAAGAGTGGTCATAGCCATACATATAGCAGGCATTTTTGTTTTTTAACAATATCCAAAATAATTTATATTCGAAAGAGTTTGCAAAGATTCGGCAGTTTTAAAGATATCGAGTTCTCTTAATAATAAAATTAGATTAAAATGCATTAAAAAGCAAAATCTAGCCGTTGCGTGTTCTACTATAAAGTCTTTTTTTTTGTTAAAATAATTGCGAAAAAACTTTTAGTTGTTTTTTTCAAGGTAATAATTGCTTATAAAACCAATGTACGAATATACTTCTTTTCAATTTTAGGTCTGTTTTAGACCATTAAATATTCTATTTATGTTGTAGATGATATGTTATACCTGACCGTTTTTTCTCCAACACGTTTCCCAGGTTTGTATAAGTACTTCAACTTAAAACTTAAATATTCTTAACTCAGGTGACACTGGTGACAGTTTAATTAAATTAAATAAATTCTTAATAATTATAAATAAATAAAAATACTAGTAACTCGAAAAATTCAGCTTTGGGAACACGTAAAAAAATAGAAAAAAAAAGAGAACTTGAAAGATTTTCATATATTTTAAATAAGGCTAGAAATTCAATTTCACATAATAAAGACTTCATACACATCACCATAAATACTGCTTTTAGCATCCGAAATAACGGTCACTAAGATAGCTCAGTTGGTAGAAGCGTCAGTACTGTAATACAGACAATAGAGGCATGTAGGTTCGACCCCTACCCACCGCAACTGGCAAAGGTAAGTAAAAATGAATTTAATAACTTAATAAACATTATAATTTGCAGGCAACCCTTGTGAGAAAAAATTGGAGAGATGGGAAACAATATTAGATATGTTAATGTAAATAAAATATACGGATGGCTAACAAACAAATTCATAGGACAAAACGTATTTATGCATTAATTACTTTATTTTTATCAAGTAGACTTACTAACTAGTATGCAGTTTTATATGTTCCCATTGCTAAAAACCTGTGGGGGGATTACCAAATATAACCTGAAAAAGACGTCAAATTAACGTCTAGCATAAGACGTCATTCGTCCAAGACATTAGGAAGTCAATCACTGTGCATCCGATAACACACTGTGGATCAAATTAATCGTGTATATGTAAATGGTATACTGCGGCTACTTTGTGAGGCGGACATTTAACCTTTGTGCATACGTGTGTGCACCAGACCTATCAATATTGGATTTCTTTTTATGGGGTCGCCTCAAGCAGTTGGTCTACGCTGAACCACTTCCTAAGGATGTAGCAGTATTGAAGCAGAGAATTACAAATGCCGTAAACTCCAAACCTTTAGATCATATTCGAAACAGTTTTAAGGACTTCAGGCGAAGGATCGAAATGTGTGTGGATGATGTGGGTGGTAGCTACGTCAAATAATAAAAAAATTGTAAACATTGTTTTGTATTGGTCAATAATTAATTTGTTTGTGAATCTGTTATGTTTTTGACATTTATTACTTGTTATAATTTTTAAACCTCATTAATCTTCTGTTAGTAATTGTTTCTTGTTAGTTCGATTAACATCTTACATCTCGTATATTCACTTTTTTATTTACCATTAGCCTACTTTTTGAGATGATTAACATTTGCTCCTACACAACTTTAAGTATGAATTCAACTCTTAATTCGCAAAAAATGGGAAGTTTCAAAATAATAACTTTATATTCCTGAAATTTGGTATATAAAATTGCATTCTAAATAACTTTTCTTAGTGGAATTTTTTCATATTTTAAAAAATAAAGGTACTTTATTAGTAGTGATTTTTACAACTTTGCTTATAAAACACCCTGTAGAACACCAAATCAAGTCATTTTTGGTATACTTTAGTTTTACAACAAGCAGGACTCAATCCCCAAATACCATTCCAAAATTTTTGGTCCATTACACCTCTTGTTACATCTATCCTGGGACACACTGTATATGTTATGTATGTCTAACTGCTATATGGGACCTGTTGAATTTACTTTAGTCAAACCAAAATAGACAACCTTAACTTTGGATGTGGGGTATATGGTGTACTGTTGATTAGTTATTAATTTTAAAGCGATACAAAGATTAGTAAAACATGCAAAACTCACTTGAAATATAGATTGGTAAGACATATGCAAATCTCCATATATGACTCCTGTGTCAGTTTTAGTGTAACTCTTGGAGTTTGTAAAGAAGTCTACCAGACAAGCTAGCATATACGTCTCTGGTAGATGAAACAAAGTATTTAATACGTAAACTCTTGATTCATCTAGTGTTAAAAATTTATTTGTGTACAATTCGTATATGCGTGAACTAAAAATAAGAGTGTCAGCCAAACAGATTGTTCTCGATGAGCTTCATTACTTACTGTTTTAGAAAATCGAAGCCATGTACAGCTACTAAAATGTTGCCATAGGCATCTACTTTTAACAAATTTCCATAAAGTGAGTCGAACCATAATCCTCTAAAAACAAAAAGGGGGATTAAAACTACTAAGATTAAGTACACAGTCAATATCTTTTTATTTTATTCATTGTAGTCAGCAACTTTCCTTCATTTCGTAATAGTCTCAATAAACAAATATTTAAAAATTTTTGGAAAAAAATTAAATCAGCACCTTCCAAAAAGGTGGCTAAAAATTTATCAAGTAAAATTTCACCATTGCCCGTTAATTGAATATTATTGTCTAATATCGATAAGATCAGTAGGTAACGAGTTTTACGAAAAACTGATTTTATTCCTCTTTATGAAAAGATGTTGGCTAAAGTAACCCCCTCGAGGTCGGAAATTTGAATTCTTAACGAAAGCCAGCCCCCATGCAATATTTAAAAAAAATTCCCTATATTTAATGTTTTTCCAGAGGTCATTCCATGCCAAATCAACCAATAAGCATACAATTTTGAAACTTGACCTTTTGATAGTTTTTGGCCACAGCATTGTACTGTCGTGAGCAACAAAAAATAGGACAACTGTTTTTTTCTAATGTAAATCTGTCTCTATTTGAATATGTAATGAGTAGCCGAAATAAAACAGTTAGCAATTTTATTTTATTTTTTATTGTAATGCTGTAATTATTGCTATAGCAAATGATGGATGATCAATGAGACAAGTTGCACTGCGTTATAACACTAAAAATTTGGTGTTCAACATTTTAAAAAAGTGGAGAATAAAAGGCACAATAAGTATAAATCCTGGATCAGGGGACAAAGGATATCCAACTTAACAAGAAACTAACTATTAATATTTCATTATTGCACCATTTCTCTTTATAACTTCTATAAGTCTGTTTGGCATAGAATTAAATAATCTTATACAATAATCATCAGTAATAATATTTTTCCATGCACTATTTATTTTATAAACTCTATAACTGATTTAACAAAAGATCTGTCTGTAAATGGGCAGGCTGTCTCTGAAATTCATGAAAAGACATTCTTCTTATTTCCTATTACAGCTCATGAAGTTCATTCAATATTAATGAAAATATCCAACAAGCATTCTGCAGGTTATGATGAGATACCCTGTCCGCTTCTAATCAAAGTCGCTGATCACATCACTAATGGTATTACCTCGCTTATTAACTTTTCATTCCAGGATCTCCAATAATGAGTGTTTTAAAGTATTTACCTAACTAGTATATTAGCGTGCCCAGATTAGGGCAACAATATACAGAAAGTAGGTATTTTCATAATAAATAAAAAAGTGTGTAAGTTGTGATTTGCATAATACCTAAATAATATTCTCTAAATAGGACGGTATGTTTCCAACACTTAAAAAAAAACGCTTATTGTCCCAATCTACAAAAAAAAGGTGATATATCACAGATCTCGAACTATAGAGGAATTGCCCTACTCTCAGCTCTCTCTAAATTATATGAAAATGCCTTTCATATTAGACTTTCAAAATTCCTGGAAACAGAGAAAATCTTGTCAATTAATCAATTCGGTTTTAGGAGCAAATTATCAACTCAGGACGCGATTTTGGCAGTCTACAATTATATTCTGCAGAATTTTGAATGTAAAAACAAAATAGCGTGTATTCTATTTGATCTAAAACGTGCGTTTGACACGGTCAACACTGATTTACTATTGAACAAAATTTATAATTATGGCATACGTGGACCCGTCCTACTTTGGCTCTCCTCTTATTTAGAAGGTCGGAGCCAAGAAGTTATTTTGAGAACTAATAATGTCACTTACAAGTCACTGCCCAAAGCGACCCAAGAGGGGTACCCCAGGGGAGTGTATTGGGCCCCCTCTTATTTATTACTTATCTTCTCTTATTTCCCAGGTGGTTTTGTATCTCTTTTTGCAGATGATGCGTTAATAGCTGTGAGTTCGGACAATGTTAATGATCTGAGTAACACTGCAAACGATGTTATTCATATTATGATAAATTACCGTCAGTATACAGGGTTTATCCTTAATGATCTCAAAACTGATCTCATACTGTTCACTAAAAGAAAATTGTATGAAAGTATATTAGTAAAAATAAACAGTAAGAGTATTCAACAGAGCTTGCTTTGTCTTATGGCAGCTCAGAAATTATGTTTCAACTGACGTTTTAATAACATATTATTATGCTTATGTCTACTCCACATTGAACTACGGTATCTTATGTTGGGGAAATTGTACAAGAGTTACTGAAGTTTTAACCTCCAAAAAAGAATCCTAAGAACAATGACATTCAAAAGCTTTAGATACTCCTACGAGACCTATTTAAGCAACTAAACCTCCTAACTATAACGAATATATACATCCTAAATTGCGTTTGCTATATTAAGTCACATCCTGACCAGTTTACACTTACCAGAGACCTAAATTCGCCCTACAATTTTAGACCTGCACTTAATATAGAAATACCGAGACATAGTTTGTCTATATCAGCAAATGGGCCGTTGATCATGGCCGTTAAGATATTCAATAAATTACCAACCACTTTGAAGTCCTTACCTACTTTTAATTTATTTAAATTGGGTGTTCGTAATATGCTGCAAAAACATAGTTTTTACTCTATTGGTGAATTTTTAAATTGTGACAATTTTGTCTTATGATTAATTGTACGTTTGTATTGAATTGTATTTTTGCTATTTTATACTATATTTTATTATTTTTTCGTTTTTAACTACAGTTAAACCTGAAATTTTCTATTTTTGGCTTGTATTTTTATTAACAATTTCGTGAAAATATTCTATACTTGTATCTACAAATTTTATGAAAATAAAGTCTATTATTATTTCCAGTAATTCTTGGGCAGTACGTGGTCTCACATTTAGTTTTTGGATACTTCTTACGAGTAGTCCCCATACGTCTTCCATAGAGTTAAGATCTGGATTATGACTGGGCCAGTTAATGCTGTTATCTTGAAACCAGTTTGTTACGGTATGAGCAGTATGAACGGAACAATTATCTCGTTGAAATATGAATTCATTATTAAGAAATAATTGTGACACAGAAGGGAACATAATATTGTCTAAAACCCTAATATACGTTTCACTATTAAATCGTTCCCCAATATGCCACAAAACGGAAAATCTACCACTTTTGTCACTGTTAGATATTTATTTCTCATCGAATCGAATATTCGGTAAACACGAATACGACCGCTGTGTGTTGACTGGAAAGTTTTTTCGTCTGTAACAACTACATTGTTCCAAAAATTTACATCATGAACTAAAAATTCAAGCGCAAATCCTAGTCGAGCTTCTTTATGCTCAGCTTTAAGTAAGTATTTCTGTGCTGCTGGATGACAGCGTAGCTCCGATTCTTTTACTCGCCGGCGACCAGTACTACTCGATCCAGGAAAATTCGTTTCTTCAGCAGCCTCAATAACTGAGTAAAATGGATTTTTTACTAATGTATTTACCAATTGCAAATCTTGTTGTTGAGTTGATATCCTTCGGCGCCCCGATCCAGGATTTCTACTAATCGTACCGTTTATTCTCCACTTTTTTTAAACGTTACACATCGAATTTTTGTTAATATTATAACGCAGTGCAATTTGTCTCATTGATCATCCATCTTCTGCTTTTGCAATAACTCCAGCTTTAACTAAATCGTTAGATGTACACAACTAGATTTTAGCAAAAATCGTTATAAGACTTGCCCCATTTTTTTTGCGCACGACAGTACCTGACAAAGCATGAAAACTCATGGGGGGACATGAGGGCTTATTTAAAATAATTTTTACAAAGGCTTATCAAAACAACGTCGCTTAATGATATGTGCCACATATTAACCACTGTTGACAGTTCATTCATCACTATCCTCCTTTCCGAGCTAACGTATAGACCCTCCTTTGAGCATCCTTAAAACTATAAATTAAAAAAAAATTAAGTCTACTTCTCACCTTATACATACCTAATTGCAAATGCAGGATCATATTCGAATTCTAAAATTTCTTGAGGATAACCAATTGACACCATATGTTGTTTAACTAAATCAAAACCTAACTTTTCGTATTGTGGAGATTTGTATTCTGAAAAACATATTTATAAAATTGTTAAATCGAAGAGATATACAATGTATTAATTGGATTTTCAAAAGGAAACGTTCAATTAATGTTTTCTATGACCACTACTGTAGAGTAGTCAAATTTGTAGAACTAAACCGACAAACTAAGTAAGCCAATCAGAGTAATGATTGAACCAATATGTATAAGAAAAAATACATACGGGTCGAAATGAGGACCTTCTGCTTTTTTAAATTTTTTTTAAGTCGGTTAGTAGTACAGTCGAATTGAATTAATTTAATTTTTTTTGGCGACAACATTCCACCTGAAATTTTATTGTTGATTCTTATGTATTATGACCTCTTGATTACGAAAAAAATATTTGTGCCCAAAAATTCCTTGTGCGTCAAAGGTTATATGCACTTTTTTTGACAGCTTTGGTAAAAATAAAACTCATTTATGGTTAAATACAATGCACCAGTCCCAGACACCGTATGTCCAATAGAACGGTCAAACATGGTGGACAAAATAAAATTTCTAATTCTTCGTCAATTATCAAGAAGGAATTGTACGTCATTTTTTTTCTTTTCGATTGTACGTTATTTTATGCACTTAAGAATCAACAATAAAATTTCAGGTGGAATATTCGCCGAAAAAAATCAATTCAACTGCACTATAGTACCCGGTAGTATTTATTTTCCGATAGAGTTTTTATTTTCGTTATGCCACTATTTTAATAAGGCATAGGCTTGTTAAAATTATCAGACTCATCTTATAACCATATGTGTAACATAACCACCAATAAATATAAACTTATATTTATTCGGTTACTGACCTGCTAAGGTGTAATCCATATCGAATCCATAGAATTTGATGTGTTCTAAATGAAGACTTCTGTTGACGAATACTCTGAAACAAGAAAATATTTTATAACACTCAATAATAGGGAACTTTGATAGAAATTAAATTTGCACACAAACGTAAGCTAATATCATTAAAAAACCTGTAGTTCACAAAAAAAAAAAAACACTTTCTAATACTTTATATTAAATATAAGCTCTTAAAGTCTGCATAATTTAATCAATTCTTGTTAAGCGCCGCCACTGACTGTGACGTCAACCAGTGCGCGCGCTGACACGGCTCAGACTACTAGAACGTATTTGATATTCGTGTGTTTACAAATAATGTGTGCTAATTTATTAATTATCAAGGCTTTAGAAGTGTAAATATTGTTTCAAGATGACCGATGAAGAGTTTTCAAAAGGGCAATCGGACAATTTACAGACTGGATATGTCTAGGAAAAATAACACAGAGAATTTTTCTCTTGGTGTTAAAGCTAGCTAGTAAGTAAGTATATCAGTTTATTTTATTATTGTCTTAAAATTTAAATAAATCCCAGGATAATTCAGATGATTAAATACCACAATAAATATTGTTTTAAACCTACTAGTATAATAATAAACACCTTCAAAATAGAAAAAATATTTGACTTATAAGTATAACCTAAAAACTAAAAAATTAGAAGTATGTTTATGTTTTTGACAATCACTTGTAGATAGAATGTATCTTGGACTTCGACGAAGCAAAACGGAGTGGAAAACTTATGATTTTTGTTATTTAAGATAAAATTAGATATATAATTTCTATGAAAATTCGGTTAATATAGATTTATTATGTATAAGACCTATACAGGGTGCGCCATTCAAAACTCCCCAGACTTGTAACTTTTTTATTTTTTAAGCGACGACCACATTGAACACATCAAATTGTAGATATTTTTAAGGCTTTTAAACATGCATACAGAGTGATTTAAAAAAAAAAAATTTTTTTAGAAAAATTGTAAACAAATGAAACTTGATTTCTTTGAATATTTTTTTTACCTCACCCTGTGTTAATGTTTTCTTAATTTTCTGTAATTCAATTTTCCTCTTAGGGGAAAAAAAAGGATGATTTTACCTCCAGAAGTTTTGCAATTTCCTACTTAGCACATTTACGTCCACATCCAGTGGAAGTGTGGTAACGACAAAAATTTTTTTAAACACTATTATTATTCAAATAGGCTTAGAATATCATGAAACACCGAGATTTTAAGTTTGAGCAAAAAAAATTTCTGTCTGTCTGTAACTTTGTTTGTGCGCATAATTACTCTGGAACCGTTTAAGATATGACTTGAATTTGGTACACGTATGTATTTTAATGAGATCTGGAACTTTTTCATCTTATTCCGTTGAAGGGTTGGGGGGGTAAATTGGGGTAAATGGAGGTGAATAGGTAAATCAAGCAGGTAAGGGTCCATAATATCTGTATTTAGTATATACAAGAGAAGCTAATGTCTCAAAAAAAATTTTGGCATTAACCACCCCCATTACTATCCCCACCCCGTTATAAAAGGGGGTGAAAAAAATTGTGATTTAGTGTGTGTACAAGAACAAAGGCCTAAAAATATTTGTTCTTAACATCATTCATCCCCACTACCGATGTGGGATAACGTTTTATGGGTTTTTGGGGTAGAAGGTTTCAAATATTATATTATTAAAGTTTCATAAACAATTATTTCCACATACAATTTTTTTTCATTGTGAGAGACTTGAGTAGCAAATCTGGATGTGGAAGTGGTGATTCCTTGAGCAGCGGTTTTTAATAAAAACTTGTTTTTAAAAATATTCATTCCTTTTGTTTCTTGTTGCTGTTTTGTTACTTTAAATATTGTTTATGATACATCTTTTACAAATAAAGCATAAATCTCAGATTAGGAATTAATCTGAGTCCTTAATCAAAAACCTTAGTAACATTTTTACAATTAATTATTTTTTATTTATTTGCTTTTATCATGGTTAGAGAATATTATTTAGGTATTATGCAAATCACAACTTACACACTTTTTATTTATAATGAAAATACCTACTTTCTGTATATTGTTGCCCTAATCTGGGCACGCTAATATGCTAGTCAGGTAAATACTTTAAAACACTCATTATTGGAGAATCAATCAAAACAACTACTCTTCTAGCTAATACTGACGAAGTATTGAATTACATGATAGGATTCTTAGCATTTTAAAGAAAAAAATATACTGAAAATACTTAAATCATTTTTTCAAATTTAATCATTCACACTTTTTTATTTAATATGAAATTATCTACTTTCTGTATATTGGTGCCTTAATCGGGTCACGCTAATATACTACTTAGAAAAACACTTTAAAACACTCATTATTGGAAAACCAATCAAAACAACTACTCTTCTAGCTAATACTGACGAAGTATTGAATTACATGACAGGATTCCTGGCATTTTAAGGCAAAAAAGTGTATTGAAAATACTTAAATTATTTATTGAAATTCAGTCATTCACAACAATTACTAAACCATACATTCTATTTCAACTCTAGAAAAGTTGTACAAGTTTTTTCGAACTCGTTAGTTCTCATCAGTAGAGTATAGAAACATTCATTCATTATTTACAAGCCTATTCTTGATTTATTTTTACAATTAATTATTTTTTATTTATTTGCTTTTATCATGGTTAGAGAATATTATTTAGGTATTATGCAAATCACAACTTACACACTTTTTATTTATAATGAAAATACCTACTTTCTGTATATTGTTGCCCTAATCTGGGCACGCTAATATACTAGTCAGGTAAATACTTTAAAACACTCATTATTGGAGAATCAATCAAAACAACTACTCTTCTAGCTAATAATGAATGAATGTTTCTATACTCTACTGATGAGAACTAACGAGTTCGAAAAAACTTGTACAACTTTTCTAGAGTTGAAATAGAATGTATGGTTTAGTAATTGTTGTGAATGACTGAATTTCAATAAATAATTTAAGTATTTTCAATACATTTTTTTGCCTTAAAATGCCAGGAATCCTGTCATGTAATTCAATACTTCGTCAGTATTAGCTAGAAGAGTAGTTGTTTTGATTGGTTTTCCAATAATGAGTGTTTTAAAGTGTTTTTCTAAGTAGTATATTAGCGTGACCCGATTAAGGCACCAATATACAGAAAGTAGATAATTTCATATTAAATAAAAAAGTGTGAATGATTAAATTTGAAAAAATGATTTAAGTATTGTCAGTATATTTTTTTCTTTAAAATGCTAAGAATCCTATCATGTAATTCAATACTTCGTCAGTATTAGCTAGACGAGTAGTTGTTTTGATTGATTCTCCAATAATGAGTGTTTTAAAGTATTTACCTGACTAGTATATTAGCGTGCCCAGATTAGGGCAACAATATACAGAAAGTAGGTATTTTCATTATAAATAAAAAGTGTGTAAGTTGTGATTTGCATAATACCTAAATAATATTCTCTAACCTTAGTAACATTTTGCTCTAAAATTAAAATAAAACATAGTTTAAATAAAAGATGGGGGTTCGCATGCCACTGACGATCGCCCTGTATGACGTAAATGACCCAATTTCAATTCTACCATGCTATTTTGTATGTATGTCCCAAAAAACAGAACTTATACATACATACAGACAGACATACAGACGTTTTTTATTCGATATTTGAGAAGCCCGTTAGAAACGGATTTTTGTTCAAAATTTTTTTTCTACAACGACTACAATTTTTGCCCCGTTACAATATAAAGTTGACTACACACTTGTTAAACGTTTAAAAATGTCAGCGTCTTTGGCGGTGCGGTGCGGCGTGTTTGATGGTCAAAAGCGCCGACATTTTTTGAGTGCTTAGTAGACCTGAAGACAACTATACCTATCTGATTAAATCAAATAGGTATAATAAGACTTAACCAGTTAATTGAACCTCATTACCTAATATCGATATTGAATATAATAGTTAGTTATCATCTTTATCATAAGTCCATGGAATTTATCTTATATGTATCATTCACTATCTCTGAATCAATATTTTGTTTATCGTCCTGACGTACTTCAATTAAAATGCCCTCGTTATCAAGATTCAAGATATGAGATGATTAAATCACTCATCGAATTCCATCTTACCTTCGAGTGGCATGGCGAGTACCTTCCATTTGCTGTTTGCTACAGAGCTGAAGGCTTATGTTTAGCGTAAATATCGTTCGCAGAGAAAACACTTTCATACCATTGCATGATTTCCGAAAAACATTGAACATGTAAGACTGTTCGGCCGTCCGTCATATTTCTTGTAAGTCCGGTAACTTGAGAAAGAGAAGTCCGATCAGTAAATAAAAAAAAATTGTCTTCTTACTTTTTGTGTTTTGTAATTGAACAGAAATCTTGTGTTATTTTCTTGCATTATCTATTTATATACTAACATACATTTCATGATAATATTACTTAACCGTCGAAATACGATTTTCACTTACACGCATTATATTATGAACAATAACGCCTGTAAAAGTAATGAATGGTGGTCTAATGGTTACACCTCAGACTCATAGTCGCGGGTTTAAGACACAAGTAGACGTTAGATACTTTTTTTTTATTCTACATTATACTGACAGGTGTTTCACCAATTAAGTTTCACCAATTAAAAATGTTTAAAACTAACATTATTTAAGAAAAAAACTGCAGTCCACGTGATAACCCCCGGCTCGTTGAACCGCCAGAAAGGCGATGGTATATGACCCAGGGTAGGTTAAAGTTGGTGTCCGAGGACCGTGTTTTGGGGTCCACGCTAAATTGTATATCCCTAGGCGCAAAGGGCCCGCCATTGTGGCCTAGTTGCCTAGTAAAAAGTATAACGTTTATTATACAGTTTTAGGTATAAAAGGTGTACGTGTACAAAAAAATGAGCCTTGTAACGATGACATAATTCCACTGGTTTTTAAACGGTGATCGAGACGTATTCGACAGAAGATACCCCGCCAAAATCGATTTTGAGAATTGTTGTCATCCATATAACGAAAAAAATATCTCATAATGCATATACCGATGACGTGTCGCGCCACCTAGCTCTCGCGCTATGGTTAGTTAACACATCTATAAATATCTCACCGTTTATTAAATAATGGTATTAAGTGTATCAACATCTCATATCATAAACACAACAAAAAATTAGGATGATTTTAATGTGCTGGGTTTATTTTGTGCGATAACAACCGTTTCTAAAATATCGCAACGCCCACTTTCAACATCACTTGGCTTTGCAAATCAGTAATCCTGTGAAATGTTTAATGAATTATGCAATTGCAATTGAGAAAAACAATTATAATTGCCAGTTGTAATGTTCCAAGGGCGTTGATAATTACGAAATAATTTTATCATAGTTTCCTAAAGCGCACGTTGCTTGTTAACAGCCCTACGCAGCTCCTGTAGACCAAATGTTTTCAGTATAAAATAGAAAAAATGGCAATAATCAGTACATCAGAGTCTACTGTACGTGAGAACATTGTGCAATCCATTTTCCACCATGTCTTTTACACGCAAAATAATTCTCCCATCCGCTTCTTCTATCCAGCTGGCGTGACCATCTATTGTATTTGTAATGCGTCGACAACGAATATGTTTTTTGATGTTCGTGACTACATCAGTAGCTGCAAATTTCTCAAGTACGTACTCGGCTAACAGTTTGAAAAGTCCTTCTTTGTTGTGCGTATTGCGAAGAAAGTCCTTCTAATGTTCTGGAATCATTGGTGGTTAATCTATTCCAAAACCATGTTATAATCCAGTCGGAGAGTCCACCATAGCTGTACGTGCATTCTTCAGGAGATGATTCCAAATCAAATCATAATAGACGAAAATGAGGATGATAATGATATCATAAATGAAGCAATAGAGGAAGAAGACTTGGAAGAAATATTCGATGTATCGGGAGACAGCGATAGTGAATCTGAAAGCTAATACTTACGTTTTATATTGAATTTTATATTTTATTTTAAGAGCTGAATCATTTATCTGGAAAATGGTAACTCCTATTCAAATATTGTATATGAACAAAATTGTAGAACATTTTATGCACTTTGTTTTTGTGCAGAAAGTTTTTCTTCATCTTTTTTAGTTTTTGTGTTAAATATATATATTTTTTTTTATAAACATGGACGTCATTCTGAAAGTACAGTCAGTTTTTTTTGGGGACATGTCTAAAATTGTTCCTTAGGCTTTAATCTTTATGTCCCCAAGGATCGGGGGGGATGCACGTACTGTTAGGGTGGGCTCCCGTAGTAATAATATTAATTCACAAGTCAATGTCACAAAAATTCATTATTTGGCAACCGTTTTAAGTTTGTTTCAATAGCATTCAGCCGCGTTGTATTAAGAGAAAGTGACAGTAACCAGTCAGAAAGAAATCATATGAAGGTGTCACTTCAGTACCTAGTAATTTTGCCAAAAATGTACACACCAACAAAAAAATCAAAGTCTACAGTGAATGTTAAAATACCCGAAATTGAATTCTCTCAACTGTGTTAGACGACACATTTATTTTTTAAATGATTTTTGCGGGGTTGTTACCGTAGTATTTTTATATTTTTCATTGCTCAATTTTTCAAATTAAAACAATAAAAAACGAAGCAAATTGTCTACGTGCTATTTTTAGCGAAATAACAGTTCACACAATAATAAATTCCTACTGACAAGCTTGGAAAGTAGAAAGTAAATAATTTAATTAAACAGCGACAAGACTGGTGATCTCCCCTTTTGAGTATTGTTAATATAATTAACAGTTTAAGTAAATGTTTAAAAAACAATAATCTTGAATTGATATAGGCAATACAGACATTTTTACGCATGTTTCAAATTTTTGGCACTTACCACTATTACCAAGGATCTTACGAATTACTGACACGGTTGATCTTGGTTCTATTAGGGTAACTTCTGTAGCCCATGCTATATTTTTAAGAAAAAGGTAGCGATCATCATATGACAGTTTGTTATTTGCATTTCAAAGAAGATTACACCAGCACATGACAGGGACTAGGTTTCGCATTAATTCCTATTTTACTCCTAGAAAGAAACCATCTGGAGCCACTTGTGCCTACCCCGAAGCATAAGATCGCGTTACACAACTAGAAAATCATCTTCGAGACATGGTCCAATTTGTATGGCCATGATTGTACAGAGTGGACCAAATTGGATGGGGTTTGAGGTTTTCTCTAAAACTATGGCAGATAAACAAAAACCAATATAGATGTCCTGAGATAGATTTTAGAAACAAACAATGGCCAAACCGCGATCGTCTATCTTTTTCGACTACCGAGTTACAGAGCGTTTTTGGAAAATTGGCATTTTTGGATGACCTCTGTATCTCAATTACCAAGTGTCGAATCGAAAATCGAGTAACACATTCTCAAGATACTTTTTTGAGTAGAATGCGTTGCTGTAAGAAGAAAATTATGCATGGCTCAGTTTCCGAAACATAGACATAATTTGTGTTTTTTTTTAAATGGAACACCACTTGAATCATTTTTAACAATGCTCACTCACAATTCACATTTTGACATTTACGGTTATTTCGATTTTTTTTTTTACCATGACCTCAATAAATATTAGAAATGCGATAAATATGCATAGATGTCAATGGAAGACAATGCGAACATTTATGGTAGTTTAGTTTTTCCTACTTTTGGCAAAATTATTTTATATTATAAGAAGTGTTGTTGTTAATAGTTTCCATGGCCCCCTCACAAATATATTAAATTTTTCTAAAATAACCACTTTTTCTAGAGATAAATGTCATATATCGTTCGATAGCTAATTTAAGTTGCGATCGAATAATGAAATAATTTACAGGGTGTTCCATTAAAAAAACACAAGTTATGTCTATATTTCGAAAACTGAGGCATGCATAATTTTCTTCTTATCAGCAACGGATTCTACTCAAAAAAGTTCCTTAAGAATGTGTTACTCCATTTTCGATTCGACACTTAGTAATTGAGATATAGAGGTCATCCAAAAACGCTCTGTAGCCCGGTAGTAGAAAAAGATAGACGATCGCGGTTTACGCCATTGTTTTCCGAAAATCGAGCTTAGGACACCTATATTGGTTTTTGTCTATCTGCCATAGTTTTAGGGAAAACCCCAAATCCCATCTAATTTGTACCTGCGAAAATCTCTGATTATTCATAAAATGGATTATTGCTGTTTAGTAAGTGACATATTGTTAGGTACTTATAATTTATTTACGGATATCTGGAAGCAAATAACAATATTATAATAAAAACTGAGAAAAAAACCTGTTTTCTTTAAATAACAACAAAGAGGTCCGTCGTGTTTTAACAATTATTGGACACGCGTTGCTTGCAATTTTAATTAATGACTATAATATTAAATGCATATACTGTGTGAATAAAATAGGGGGAACGAGTTCACTAATACAAGAAATAATATTTCCCTGCAACAATATATTTTAGTTCGATGAAATAGATATTTGTGTATTAAGAGCGGAAAGTAAGGATTTTCCGCTTGAATATAGAAATTTTACAACTATACGCGAAAGTGGAAAATCTGCTCGCAAGCTGATAGACATATACATGGTTAATTTCAAAAATTCACAAGGATATGTCATTCAGATTGAACCAAAAATCGTATATTTCAAATCTGATTACTGTTGGTTTTTGGTATCCTTTAAACTACAAAAACTGTATTCACTTAATGTTGTTTTAAGATTATGAAATAAGAAATAAGTTCTGTATCAATAACAGGCTCTGTCTTGGCGATGTTATGCTTACGAATCATACGTTATTGATTCTGGGAATATTTCAACGACCTAATTTTTAACCATACCAATAACACCTCACACTATTTTAATTTTAATTTTTAGTTCTTATAAAGCTCTCAATCTGTAAAGACATTTTACACTTGTTAAATAGAGCGTACTGCAAACACTGTGTTTTACTCGAATACCATACCTTCCTTTTGGTTATGGGCCCAGCTACCGTGTGTGATCGCAAGTGAGTGTGTAATTCGAGACAGTGTAAATAAAGCATAAATAACGATGGCGGGTGGTACATCAACTGCGTTAAAGCGCAATCTAAAACTGTTTAATGGTGAAAACTATTTAATGTGGAAATTCAGACTTCAAGAAATTATTGAGCAAGAAGGGGCTAGTAAAGTGTTAAATGAAGATCCACCGACACCAATTACTGAGGAGTGGATACAGTGGGAACGATTTGCAAGAGGGACATTAATCGAGTACCTAGATGACACAGTCGTATCACAAGTGCCACCAGGTCGTGCGACAGCTCGACAAATTTTGGAAAAATTTGATGGTCTATACGCCTGTAAAAAGGTGTCAACTCAGCTTTGTCTCCAAGATCGGTTGTTTAATTGCAAACTAAAGCCAGGTACGTCGCTGAAAAAGCACATGTTAGAAATTGATGAAATGGTGCGTGATATGGTTGCTTGCGGCGGGGAAGTGAGTGAAACAACAAAAGTGTGGTACACATTAAACTCATTGCCTCCAAGTTATGCACAAATAAAAGCTGCAATTAAAACTATGTCAGACGAAAGAATTACGCTAGCATTTGTAAAAGGAATGCTGCTGGAACATGAAGAATATCTTGTGCGTGAAAATGCTGACACAAACATGAAAGCTCTTCATTTCCGCACCATAAATGCACATGATAATCGAAAGAAGTTTTACTCAAAGAAATAAGCCTGAATTTAAAAATAAGCAGGTGAAAAAGTGTTTTTACTGTGGGCGAAAAAATCATTTTAAACGTGATTGCCATTTTTATAAACAAAGTCTGAAGGTGCATGAAAAACGCAACAAAAGAAACTATCATGAAGCTAGTGCGTCAACAGCAGTAATGGATAAGTCGTTTGCTTTTATGATGTGTGATGAAAACACTGCATCGTGGCGTTTTGTGCTGGACTCTGGTGCAACAGAGCACATCATAAATGACTTTACTCTTTTCACCGAATGCGAAAAGCTGGATAATCCAATTCGCATAACTGTGGCGAAAATAGGGACGGGACGATCATTGAGGCGACACATATTGGTAAAATAAATGTTACAACTTCACTTGGCTACAGTGGCGAGTTGAAGAATGTCCTCTACAGCAAAAGTGTCCCAACCAACCTCATCTCAGTGAGGCACATCCAGGAGGCTGGAATGTCGGTGTTGTTCACAGAAACTGGTCATGTCGAGGTCAGAAAAGGGGATACAACAGTTATTAAGGGTAAGCGCATAAATAATTTGTATATTATAGACTTAATAGTACAAAATGCGTATAATACACCACGGGCTGAGGGTCACGTTGCTGAGGCAAATATTATTGATAAAAATAAAATGTGGCATGAACGACTGGGTCACATAAGCAAAGAAAAATTTACAAAAATTAAAGTAAATCAATTAGCCTATGACACTGTTTGTTTAAAGAATATAAATCCTTTTCATTCGTTATGCGAAGCTTGTATTAGTGGAAAACAAGTACGCTTTCCTTTCGCCAAGACAAAAGATAAAGAGTATATACAAAGACCATTATTTGTTGTACATTCTGATGTGTGTGGGCCGATAACACCGTCTACGATAGATGAAAAGAATTATTTTGTAAATTTTATCGATGATTATACTCATTATACCGTAACTTATTTAATGACAAATAAATCAGAGGTATTCACTTGTTTTAAAGATTACATTGCAAAAAGTGAAGCTCAATTTAATACAAAATTGGTTACTTTGTATAGTGACAATGGTAGTGAGTACTTGTCTGGCGAAATGAAGGAATACTGTAAAAAAAAAAGGTATAACGTATCATCTCACAGTGCCATACACTCCAAAACAAAACGGCTTAGCAGAACGAATGAATCGAACATTAACAGAGAAAGCGCGTGCAATGGTGCACAGTGCGGGTTTAGATAAACGCTTCTGGGGTGAGGCAATCTTAACTGCAACTTATTTGATAAACAGATCACCAACAAAAGCGGTAAAGTTCAATAAAACGCCATATGAAATGTGGCATAATAAAAAGCAAAAATTGGGTCATTTAAAAATATTCGGGTGTACAGCATATGTGCATAATAAAACGAGAAAAAGAAAATTCGATAGTAAATCGTATAAAGGAATTCTCGTGGGTTATGTGCCAAATGGATACAAAATTTTTATTCCTAAATCAGAAAAATTCATAGTTGCACGTGATGTAATATTTGATGAAATTACATATAAAACATCCAGACGAGAACTTGATGACATTGTTAAAATTGGTAGCGAGGTAAATACAGATATAAATGTACCATGGGGTACGGAAAATAATTCAGCAGGGGGTGCTGGAGAAAGTAAATCTGTAGACAATATCACACCTAGTCAAACGGACGGTAAAAAGTGCAAACAAACCCTTACTGGAAAAGGTGTCCCTGAAAATTGCACTCAAGGTCAAACATCCTCAGTAAAGGATGTCCCTGGACCAACCAGTATGAGCTCAGATAGTGAAAGTGAAAGGGAAAGTCCGTGGGCCTCTACTAAAAAGTTGAGGAAATTAAACAAAGTACAGGTAGTGAGGAGGAGTAAAAGAGGATGATTTCGATATAAATAATTATTTGATAGGTGATCAAATGTTTGAAAATGAAATTCCTAAATGTTATCAAGACGTAGTTAAAAATGCGTTCAGAACAAAATGGGAAAAAGCAATAAATGATGAGTTAGAATCATTAAAACGAAATAAAACGTGGACATTGGTACAGAAGCCGAGTAATACAAATATTGTTGATTGTAAATGGGTGTTTACAATAAAAGGAGACGGTAATGGAAACTCGGTAAGATATAAAGCTCGCTTAGTAGCGCGCGGTTTTAGCCAAAGAAAACCATTAGACTATGAGGAAACATTTGCGCCAGTTGCGCGTATTGGTACTTTTAGGTGCGTGCTTGCGTTAGCAAATCAGTTTGAGCTGTTAATTCATCAAATGGATGTAAAAACAGCATTCCTAAATGGAACATTAAAAGAAAATATTTATATGAGAGTGCCTGACGGTGTTGCAGTTCAAACAAATAATATTGTATGTAAACTAAATAAATCTTTGTATGGATTAAAGCAAAGCGCTAGATGCTGGTATGAGTGTTTTAATAACATAATGAATGAACGAGGATTTGTAAATTCGTCAGCCGATAATTGTTTATACTTCTTAAACAAAGGTCATGTTCATAAAAACATTTATGTAATTTTATATGTTGACGATTTAGTCATTGCTACAAAAGACATCAATACAATGAATAATTTTAAAACATTTTTAATGAAACAATTTGAAATGGTTGATTTAAAGGAAATTAATTATTTTCTAGGAATTAAAATACAAAGATCAGATTCTGAAATTTCACTTGATCAAACCACATACTTAAAATCAATATTAGAAAAATTTAGAATGAATGAATGCAACCCGGTTAGTACACCATTGCCTGTAAAATTAAATTATTTAGCATTAAATTCAGATGATAACTATGATGCACCTTGTAGAAATTTAATTGGCTGTTTAATGTACGCAATGCTGTGTACGCGACCAGATTTATGCACTGCAGTAAATCTACTTAGTAGATATCAAAATAAATGTAATAAAGAACTATGGCAATGCTTAAAACGTGTATTAAGATATGTTAAAGGAACGATTGACATGAAATTAGTATATAAGCGTAATGAAAATTACGAAAGAAAATTGACAGGGTATGTTGATGCGGACTGGGCAAGTAATGAATTGGATCGTCGAAGTACAACAGGTTGTTTATTTAAATTATTTGAAAATTGTACGGTGACATGGATCACACGACGACAAAATTCAGTTGCTGCCTCGTCCACAGAGGCTGAATACATGGCTGTATTTGAGGCTGTAAAAGAGGCCTTGTGGATTAAATCCTTGTTAGTCAGTATTAATGTCAATATGTCAGAACCGATAACACTGTATGAAGACAATCAAAGTTGTATAGCACTGGCAAATAATCCAGTTAGTCATAAACGTTCTAAACATATCGACATTAAATACCATTTTATACGAGAGCAAGTAGAGAACAATGTTGTCTGTTTGAAATATTTGTCTACAGGTCATCAGGAGGCCGACTTACTGACGAAATCTTTACCATCACATCAGTTCAGGGAGCTGAGGGAGAAAATGGGATTACAAGAAAAATAGAAAACAAAATTCTATGGAAAGTCTAGTATTAAGATGTTTAACAAAATGTTATTGTTTTAAATTCAAATAATCAAGAATGATAAGTATTGTTACTCATTTAAGAGTTCATGGTCTGGTTAAGTTTTTGAGGGGTTTTCCTTAACCCTTGCAACAAATGTTGGGCCATTAGTTGTTCGACTCCCCATAAAATAGTTAGTATAAGTTCATACATTTTTTGAGGGGGTGTGTTGGTTTTTGGTATCCTTTAAACTACAAAAACTGTATTCACTTAATGTTGTTTTAAGATTATGAAATAAGAAATAAGTTCTGTATCAATAACAGGCTCTGTCTTGGCGATGTTATGCTTACGAATCATACGTTATTGATTCTGGGAATATTTCAACGACCTAATTTTTAACCATACCAATAACACCTCACACTATTTTAATTTTAATTTTTAGTTCTTATAAAGCTCTCAATCTGTAAAGACATTTTACACTTGTTAAATAGAGCGTACTGCAAACACTGTGTTTTACTCGAATACCATACCTTCCTTTTATTACGATTTTCTTATTGCATTCGAAGTCCACTGTGAAAATTGCATAATCTTATTCCACTTTTCAAAATATTCGTCTTTTGATATCTTGGAAATCCGGTGTCCGCCTTAAGCAGATCACCCTGTACACAACGGATTCCTCATATATAGACTACTTTGGTTAACCTTGTTCCTTGACGAATTAATTAACTATATATAGTAAACGTAAAGAATATCTAAATATTTTCTACGACCTTAGGATTGCACACGTGTGACGAGAATGCGATTTTTATATAAACAATTAAGAAAAAAATGTGTAGACGAGAAAGTGTTTTTGATACAAATTATGCATTTCATAGTGATACAGAATTTTAAATAGTAATTTAGGTATTCTACATTTTTTGAACAATATTTTATACCTATACTCAAGCCTGTCGAGAGGGGGGGGGGGGGGGAGCGGAGCTGATTCCCCCTCGGGACCGGGCTTATTTGGGGGCCCAGTTTTGAAATGTTGAAAATTTGTATTATTTGTATTACAACTTTTTTTTTGGCCGCTCATCGAAAAAAATATTTTTTGGGATTTTTCCCGATTTTTATCTCCCGTTTATTAAAATTTTTTTGGATATTTCTTCACGCCCCCAATTCTTCATCGATTTTCAACAAAATTTTCCCCCACTGGGCCCGTATTTTCTCTCCACGGCCGTGCCGAGTCGAATACTATACCTTATCTGCATCTATTTCCTAATTTACGGAAAAGCACGGACCTGCTAGATCTATTCGTATGTAATATCTCACTGGTGCTTAGAATTTTATTGGTTAATTTTTGCTCAAGCTAAGTTGCCAAAAGGTAATATAACACGTGTAAATTGGCAGTTTATTATCTGATTAAATCCCGAGCGCTTTATCGCGATAATAAACTGTCAATTTACACAAGTTATATTACCTTTTGGCAACTTAGCTTGAGCAAAAATTTATAGAAAAAATTTAAAAGCACGAGTGGTTTTTGGGGAGAATATTTCACGAATAAATAATTCATTAAGTACATTTTTAATATCATATTTTGTAAATATTTGCCTTCAGACGTTTTCTTGTAATTTTTTAAGAGTTTATAGCCGTTTATTTTAGTTTTAGTTTTTTTTTAGTTTATTTTAGTTTACTTTATTTTATTTTCAATTTCATCATTTACGTCACATAAAAATGCATTTCCAAAGCAACTCATCTAGTAAAAAACAAAGTAGGTATACATATTTATCAAATGCAGCCGCAGAAACTTAAAGTCCACGGAATTTGCCATATTTTAAATGTAATGACAATCAAGAAAAATAATATACCTTACACCATAGGTATTGTAATGCATACACTGGTCTTCAGTGTAAAGGGTTCTCGGGCATGCTTCGACCAATCACATTACGAGTAAAGACATAGAGCACTACCACATTTTATCAATCTTCCGACTTTTAATCCAGTCAACGAATGAGTATAGAGGACATGGAGAGGGGGCAGAATTTTCCTCTTCAGGAATGTGTTGGGGGTAGTTAGAAGGTAAAGATACCAGAAGTCCCCGCCCCTAGCCCTGCCGCTTCAGGAGGGGGGGTGGGTGTGGAAAGGCCCCTTGTTTCAGTTCTTCGCTTATAACTCGGAAACGGTGCGTCGAACGCGAAAAATTTTTCTATGCAAAATTGAATTATATTTCCTATAAGAATGTCTATATTCATTTTCTTCCTATGTACTATAGTTTCAGAGATATTCGCCAGCGAAAATCGATAATTAATAAATAAATTAATTATGTACCTAGCTGAAATGTTTCTATCAAAACGGTTTACCGTGGTCTACTAATAAATCACAGTCACAGAACAATCTTTATTTTACAACACTCGACGTATTTACTTACGTAATATTTTGTCGAAATCTATACATTTCTTTAAAACTACAGTGTGACTCACTTAAAATGAAGACACCCTTACAACTTCTTTATTTTTTCCGATTTGAATTAAATGAACACATTCCTAAAGAGGAAGAGGAAAATTCTCCCCCCTCCGTATTCTCTACAATCCCCTTTTGGGCATACATTGATTGGACTATATGTATCAAATTTCATAGAAATCTGCAATAATACTGCCATTAACGCAACCATATTGGATCTTGAATTCTTAACTTTGACATCAGATTCGTTATCAGCTATTTCTGAAACACCTAACTACCAATTTTCTTGAAATTTCGATGGAATTTGAATTTTTTATGTCAAAACTAAATTATGACTGGCGACCTACTAAAAAAAAGTTTCCAATTTTTGCTCGCCCTATAAACGTATTAGTTTTTCATAGGCGCCAGATTACAGCATCCATTGCACGCAAAAGTCAATAAGCTGGTCTAGTACGAGTATTTTCGGATGAACGAAATTTAATTAACAAAATTCCTTTCAAGAATGCGAGTAAACAATCTGAAGGTAATAATTTTTTTACATATATAATTATTTTCAACAGGTTCTGTTTATTAATCATCAATTTGCTTTGTGGCGTCGAACATTATTTTTATCACACGGAAGTATGTCACTAGGTATGATACGTCTTTCATTCTAAAAATAAAGATAATTTTATAAATAAAACATTATATTCGCGAGAAAAAAACTAAAATCCAGATAAAAAAAAATAGAACGCTTTTATACGACATAACATTTTTTTGTAAACTTAATTTCCGCGCATATGCACACGAGGCGGATGTCCATAGTTTCGATTAATTTTCTACAGAAACGCTCTGGCGTCTATTACTGTGGATGTCGGTAGTTTACGTCCAATCATAATATAATTTACCAAAATTAGCAGACGCCATTTTAACGCTGGAAACGAGTTATTAAAGTGGCTAATTATAATGCAGTATAATTACGGTACTAATTAAAAATTGAGTGAATGAATGAATGACACTGCTTGCTTGCTTGGTTGTCAGCCACGGCAAATAAATCTTTTATAGACCTAATGGAGAATTTTGACACTATTCAGTCAAAAAACAATAACTTTAGATTAAAATACGACGGTGTATTATTGGGGCTCCATCTCATTTATTACGGAGGACCATCGTGCTCGCTCGTCTGTCCGTACGTCCGTCTATAATTGAACTCTAGCTCCTCAGCGGCAATGGCTACAATAGAGAAGATGCATGAAATTTTAAAATGCTTGAAAAAGTGATTTGCTCTTAATTTCCATTACGCAGAAAATTATTATAACAAAAGAAATTCAAAATAAAATTTATTTTCCGTAAAATTAATATTTAGATTATGCTGTAATTTGTAAACAAAACCACGTGACTGCAAACGGTTTCTTATTGGCGTGAAGTCAATGACGACATCCGTTAGTCGGATAATTTGTCCAAAGTAGATACAGTGTCCTAACCTCTCGCTGACGTCTGTCTACGAACTAATTTTGGAGAAACTCCTGAATGTAAAATTACCATATTTGCAGTAGGCACAATGCAATATTTGTAATTCATAAGTCATAATAATGTTCACTAGCTCATTAACCAAATAATAACACAATAACACCACAAACAAGAACTTGGTAAACTGACTGTAAAGAATAAACAGTAAACTGACATTGCTGCCATCGAAATTGCTTTAGATATACAAAACTACAGAAGCATGTTTCTACGGAAAAAGAAACTTCCGTTCACTATTCCATCCTTGTCTGACAAGATCTAATTGGTTGAAGAAAACGTCCGATTGGCTTAACCGTCTGTACACAGACCGAGAAAAAGGATGGAATATAGTGCACGCAAGTTTCTCTCTCTGTGTCACTTTCTCTAGTCGAGTGCACCTTCCAGTTTGTTATTAATTTCGGTGGACAAATCATAACGGGAAACGTCACAGTTAATGGTGCCAAATAACTGCCGTTTTGAAATATCCAAATTCCTCACCGATGAAATTATTTATTTTCTCGCTGTGTTAACATTAAAAAAATCGTAAATTTTACATTTTTATAACTTTTTTTGATGCTGTATCGATTTTCATTATAAAAAAAAATCATGCAACTTCTCTATTACTAAATCCTTACGAATCATGTTAAAACCCTGCCCCGGCATAGGCAAATATTACAATCGAATTTTCTTTTAGACAGGCGTATTACTACTGCGCACAGGGAATTGGTTGAAGATGAACTGAATGAACATGAGTGCCCTAAGGAATTAAAAATTGATATTTTCACCAAAATATATGCATTTACGACTCTACTGAGAAATAGGTGGCTACAAAGCAAAATTTAATCAAAATGAAAGAATACATAAATTTTGATTAAAATAATGTCAACAAAATTTTCTTCTTATCAGCAACGGATTCTACTCAAAAAAGTGCCTTAAGAATTGGATTCGACACTTGGTAATTGAGATATAGAGGTCATCAAAAAATGCCAATTTTCCAAAAACGCTCTGCAGCTCGGTAGTCAAAAAAATACACGATCGCGGTTTGTGCCATTTTTTATTTCTGGAAAATCGAGCTCAGGACACCTATATTGGTTTTTGTCTATCTGCCATAGTTTTACTCTGTACGCAATGTACAAGAAAAAAAATTAATAAATAAATATGCCAAACAGGGAGGGAAGTTTTGTGTAATATTTCCAATGTTTGATCAACCTTTCTACGTCAGGTTCGTTATCAGAGAATCCTGAAATCTCCATATAGTCGATCTGCAAAAATATTTTATTTATGGCAGCCATATTGGATTCAACATTTTGAATTGTTAACTTTTGATATCAGATTCGGTTTCAGCTGCTCCTAAAATACCCAACTATCAATTTTAATGGAATTCTGATAAAATTTGAATTTGACACTGCGCCTTCGCCAAATATTCAAATAAAAGAAGCTATTCAAAACACGGGGCTCATAATCTTTGTTTAGACAGCTTGAAACAACGCTATTATAGTCTTGGTTTAATTCGTAAGTTGTTTCTCTAATTTCAGTTAAAACCATTTGACCACTCTGATTAAGTTTATCCCAAAGAACAATTTTGGTTTCTTAAATATATACAAGGGTGCTTGCTATAAAACTGTTTATATAATGCCTTGAAAAATCTATTTTGATGTAACAATATCCTTAATACCATCATAAAGCGACTTGCAGACTAAAAGGGTCCACCCTTATGAAGGTTGTTAAGGCCGTTTTAAAACCTTTCTTAAAACCTATTTTAAAGCTGTCGGAAGCTTTTTTATTAGCTTCCTGCATTTCTAGAAAACACCTAGAAGGCTACCTTAAAACTGGTTTTTAAAACTCTTATAAGTCCATATTAGAACTGAGAAGCTATAAGAATGTCCACGAAGGAATCCAAATAATTTTATTATTGCATTTATTTTTTCTGAACTGACTTAAGCAAACACATCATCAGACTTATTGAAGATAAAATGGAATTTGAAATTTATAAAGAGTAGAGTGGCACTATAACCTCTCTAAGGCCGATTTAAAAGATAAAAAGACATCAGGTATGACAAAAAAAATAAAACCAACGGCAGTTTATCGTTAAAACTACAAAAATTTAAAAAAGTAGGCTGCTTTTCGGCACGGCAATTTTCAGTCGTTTCTTGTAATTCTACCTTAATTTGCTAAAGAAAAAGTGATAATTATTAATAATTATAATTGTGAGATTGACCTTGAATATTTTTATATAACAAGAAAAACATGGCCGGCCAACTAAAAACCTAATTGTCATTTTACAGTCCTCTCATTGAACTATATATTGTAATGATGGTAATAACCTAGAACATTTACTCTAAATGAAGTAATTTTAGTCTTTTTGTATATCACATCCTTACATAAATGCAAATGCACTTGGCGAAGATAACATGGACTTGATAAAAGCTGTAATAAAACATTTGGGATTTAAAAGAACAGTCTTCAAGACGAACCACGTTGACATTTGATACAAAAAACTTAAAACTTACCTCAAAATAATTTGACAGTGTCACGGGCGCGTACATATTGTTTATTATTTTTATAATAAATGTTTTATTGAAGTTTTAGAAAGTGTTTTATGGAATTACAATTAGCCTTTTATATTTATAGAGGCCTTTTTTTCTTCATACGGTTTCATCATAACATTTGTCAAGGATGTTTTAAGAGTCTAGTTTAGTAATGGCCTTTAATAAGTACTAATAGGCATTGAAAATGTCTAGTTTTAAAAAGGATTTAAAATACATTTATTGCAAATATGTTAAAACCGTAAAGAATAATTTAAAGTCTCTTTAAATCTAAATGAAATTTAAGACGTTAATAATACTAATTAGCTTTATGGAGAGTTTTATGTAGGTATGATAAACTCATTACAAATACATATTATCCTAGAAGCAAATTAGTTTTATAATTAGGTCTTACAGAATGCTTTAAAACTTACCATATAAGAGCAAGTATACTAAAAGGCCTTAACTACAACATCAATAAAGCACAAGACTATTTCCTAACCCTGACAAACCTTTCTTAAAACTTCCTCAAGTCCAAATAACTTTTAAATTGTTCCTTGGGTTATTAACTATGTTCTTTAAAAACGCCCACAAAAATGTATCTGAAAGTGTTAAATCGAGGAAGTTTTAGTGACCATGTGTTTCTGCGTAACCCACTGTGATAATATAATAATACAAAATGTCAGACAATAACAATGTTGTCATAGTACCATCAGTCACAGTAAGCAGTTACTGCGCTTCCATCACTAACCATAAAATACCTATTAGGAGCATATTGTTACATGTTCTACACCCAGAGACATCTATGTGCGTTTCCTACAAGTTTATAGGTAACAGAAACTGAATTAGTTAGTTAGGCAATCGGCCCAGAGATGGCGCGCGGTGTCAGAGTCTGGAAGTTGTAGAGAGCCTACTAGAAGATTCCAGAAGGAGGAGAGAACATTCTGGATCTTTAGGTATATAAAGGAATGGAGAAGCCGAGTTAGGACAGTTCAGTTTAGTTCAGATGGTGAATTGAGAAACATTAAGAATAAGTAAGCAAAGTGATCACGTGACTGAAGTAGTAACTTATAGTACTTAGTGTAATATTAGTGAAGTAATTAATTGCTGTAATTAGTACGTGTTAATAAATTAGTGTTTAAGTAGTGGTGTTATAATTTCCGGATCCACGATACAGGGTGTTTACAAAAGGGGTGTAAAAAAATAACAATATTTAATGTCTGGCATGTAAAAACTATTACAGTCAGACTAATCAACTCCTACGTATTTGAAATCAGGGAAAGTGATGTAAACAAAATGTAAAATGTACAGGATATTTCTATTTTAAAAACCGCTGCCCAAGGAATCATTCTTCCACATTCAGATTTTATCCTAGTCTCTCACAACAAAAAAAATGTTGATACTATATTTGCACTTCACTATGTGAAAATAATTGTTTATGGAACTTTATTAACATAATTTTTGAAATCGCCTACCCCAAAAACCTATAAAACGATATGCCACATCGGTAGTAGTAAAAAAAAAATTGAGGCCTTTGGTTCTTGTATACACCCTAAATCAAAATTTTATTTTTTCACCCCCTTTAATAATGGTGGGGGTGGTAATGGGGGCGGCTAATACAAAATTTTTTTGAGACCTTAGCTTCTCATATATACCGGGTGGCTCAGGCGGCTATCCGAAAAAAATTTAAAACACAATAAGTGGTAACTTAATTTGATTATGTGAAAAAGAACGTCTAAATACAAAGAAAATGTTTGACGGAATAGTAAATGACAATAAGTAGATTAGGAAGTAGACCAGAAGAATCTTAACGCTTTTGGTAAGTCTTACTAACTTTTAAATGAAAGAAGCACGATAAATCGTTATAAAACAGAAATTTTTACTGAATCGAACCAAGTCTAGAAGTGAATTTTAAAAATTGGAGGTTATGATTAGGAAAATATAGGAAGCAGACTGATAATCTACATCTTAACTAAACTGATGTAATTGGTGGAATAATAAGTAAAATTATACCGAGATTTTACAGTTTTGATTAATCTGGTGCCGAGTATAAAAATGTTTATTATCTATGTCTATTTTAAGACAGAACAGCATGCAATAAGTTGTCATAAATATTCTTCTGTTTATCTTAAAAAATAAATATAATTACTGTAAATGCTACACTACATATTTTAATGTAGTTAAAATTAATAAAATAAATAAACTTCCGCGCTTCAGACGAATGAACTTTTAAATAAACAAAGGGAAAAGTGAGCAAATCATTACAATCTAACTACATTAAAACTTGTACCGCTATCATAAACAATTCTAATGTTTTTCCAAGTACCAATTACCGCCAGGAAAATAGTAGCCTGTGTGCCTAGCGGTATTATCGAGTGTAAATCTAGGTCTTCTACTAGGATCAGCTCCTGATCCACAGTCCATTTTTGAATCGTCGGTGTAGATTAATATGTCCGGCTCGTCATTACCGGACACATTCAAACTCACCTCAAAGTTCTTGTTAAAGTTCTTGTTAAAGTTATATATAGGGGGGATACGGTCGGTCCCCATTCTCAGAAGAGGAATTGGTTTTGTAGCCTCTTCTAGAATACGGGCATGTCTCGTAGCCGTGCACTTAATATACCATTGGCCTACAGATTGCAATCTCAGAGCAGTTCTCAACGCCACCTGCTCTATGTATAGATTTAGAGCGGGGATGCAGAGTGTAGTCTCCATTGCAGCTGTAGGCGTCGTTTTCATCGCACCAGTAACGCAGAGACATGCCAGTCTTTGAACATGCTCCAGTTGAGATGCTGCTGTTTTTTTCCTTACTCTGGGTCACCAGACTATGTCTGCGTAACAAAGCATGGGTCTTATCACAGCAGTGTACAATCAGAGGAGAAACCCCAGGACCTACCGACTGCCCTGCGACACTGCTCGAAGGCTGCACATGCCTTGTTTATCTTAACTTCCTTATGTCTCTTCCAATTTAGAGTGCGATCAAGTATGACCCCCAGGTACTTGACCTCACTTGCTAAGTGGAGTTGAGTGCCCAATAATTTGGGCATTTTCATATTTGGTAGTTTCCTTTTCTTGGTGAATAGTACTAGCTCAGTTTTCTGGGTTTTCTATGCACCAATTATCGACCAACTTGGGGGGCTGTTTGCATAAGTGTTGATTTGGATGCAGTGGGTGTAAAACACCGTATCTCTAATTTCTCGATCACACAGTCTCTCCAGACCTTTCAGTGGGAAGCAGGAGAGGCTAATGGGCCGATATGATTTTGGTAGGGAGTAGTCCGTACGTCCTGGTTTAGGTATGAATATTATGTTTATTTCCCTCCACTTTACCGGGGTGTATTTGAAGGCAATGCACGCCCGGTAAATATATACCAGGTGGTGGTGTATGTATTCCAGTCCCCACTGAAGTAGAGCTGGAAAAACACCGTCAATATCTGGTAATTTAAAGGGGAGGAATGTGTTGATCGCCCAGGCTACTTTTGCATCGTCCGCTGTCTTATTCGCAACCTCCCAGTCAGCTGCAGTAGTGACCGGGTGAGGTACGTTGGGCCAGTCCATACAGGAAGACACAGTGCTGCCTGGAAACATTGTTTTTAGCAGGAGTTCAGAAGTTTCAGAGAGGTTGAAGGAAAGGAACCATCCTTTCGTTTCATGAGTCCTGGTTAATGTTGGGGATCTTTGGAGAGTGTCTTATTGAGCCGAGCTGCTGAGGCAGTAGATGCAACCCCGCTACAGAAAGATCTCCATGATGATCTTTGTCTTTCGCGAATGGTCTTTTTGTACAGCTTTTTGAGGAAATAATAAATGACAAATAGATTGGGAAATGGACTACAAGAATCTTAATCAAAAATTGGGGTTACGATCAGGAAAATATAGGAAGCAGACTGATATCTACATCTTAACTAAATTGATGTAATTGGTGGAATAATAAGTAAAATTATATCGAGATTTAACTGTTTTGATTAATCTGGTGCGGAATATAAAAATGTTTATTATCTATGTCTATTTTAAGACAGAACAGCATGCATAAGTCGTCATAAATATTCTTCTGTTTATCTTAAAAATAAATATAATTACTGTAAATGCCTTACTTAATTTAGATATACTATATATTTTAATGTACTTGAAATTAATAAAATAAATAAACTTTCGCGCTTCAGAGGAATGAACTTTTAAATAAACAAAGGTAAAACTGAGCAAATTATTACAATCTAACTACATTGAAACTTGTACCGCTATCATAAACAATTCTAATGTTTTTCCAAGTACCAATTACATCTGCATCTAAAAATAATGTCTTGCATCCTAATTAAACCCCGACCCTGAATTTTTAAACATAAGATTTTTTTATTTACGACAAACACCACAGTAACACCGAAGTTTATTCAATATAACAAACAATCAACAAATAAACGTGTGGCAATTCTTCTTATTACTCACTCATTTGGCACCCTATTCCTCGTATCGGCATATCCATTGTTGAGAACATGACTGGTGATTCACTGACACTGACGTTTGCCTTCGTAGTTTCTATTGCCGCTTGCAGAATCTTACTAGTTCCGCCGGGAAAATAGTAGCATGTGTGCCTAGCGGTATTATCGAGTGTGGATCTAGGTCTTCTACTAGGATCATCTCCTGATCCACAGTCCACCTTGGAATCATCGGTGTAGATTGATATGTCCGGCTCGTCATTACCGGACACATTCAAACTCACCTCGAAGTTCTTGTTAAAGTTATATATAGGGGGGATACGGTCGGTCTCCATTCCCAGAAGAGGAATTGGTTTTGTAGCCTCTTCTAGGATACGGGCATGTCTCGTAGCCGTACACTTAATATACCATTGGCCTACAGATTGCAATCTCAGAGCAGTCCTCAACGCCACCTGCTCTATGTACAGATTTAGAGAGGGGATGCAGAGTGTAGTCTCCATTGCAGCTGTAGGCGTCGTTTTAATCGCACCAGTAACGCAGAGACATGCCAGTCTTTGAACATGCTCCAGCTGAGATGCTGCTGTTTTTTTCCTTACTCTGGGTCACCAGACTACGTCTGCGTAACAAAGCATAGGTCTCATCACAGCAGTGTACAATCAGAGGGAGATTCTGGGTGAGAAACCCCAGGACCTACCGACTGCCCTGCGACACTGCCAGGAGGCTGCACATGCCTTGTTTATCTTAACTTCCTTATGTCTCTTCCAATTTAGAGTGCGATCAGGTACTTGACCTCACTTGCTAAGTGGAGTTGAGTGCCCAATAATTTGGGCATTTTCATATTTGGTAGTTTCCTTTTCTTGGTGAATAGTACTAGCTCAGTTTTCTGGGTTTTCTATGCACCAAGTATCGACCAACTTGGGGGCTGTTTGCATAAGTGTTGATTTGGATGCAGTGGGTGTAAAACACCGTATCTCTAATTTCTCGATTACACAGTCTCTCCAGACCTTTTAGTAGGAAGGAGGAGAAGCTAATGGGCCGATATGATTTTGGTAGGGAGTAGTCCGTACGTCCTGGTTTAGGTATGAATATTAAGTTTATTTCCCTCCACTTTACCGGGGTGTATTTGAAGGCAATGCACGTCCGGTAAATATACACCAGGTGGTGGTGTATGTATTACAGTCCCCACTGGAGTAGAGCTGGTAAAACACCGTCAATATCTGGTAATTTAAAGGGGAGGAATGTGTTGATCGCCCAGGCTACTTTTGCATGGTCCACTGTCTTATTCGCAACCTCCCAGTCAGCTGCAGTAGTGACCGGGTGAGGTACGTTGGGCCAGTCCATACAGGAAGACACAGTGCTGCCTGGAAACATTGTTTTTAGCAGGAATTCAGAAGTTTCAGAGAGGTTGGTTGTAAAGGAACCATCCTCTCGTTTCATGAGTCCTGGTTATTGTTGGGGATCTTTGGAGAGTGTCTTATTGAGCCGAGCTGCTGAGGCAGCAGATGCAACCCCGCTACAGAAAGATCTCCATGATGATCTTTGTCTTTCGCAAATGGTCTTTTTGTACAGCTTTTTGAGGAAATAATAAATGACAAATAGATTAGGAAATGGACTAAGTACAAGAATCTTAATCTTTTTGGTAAGTCTAACTTCAATAAACCTTATAAATGAAAGAAGCACGATAAATTGTTGTAAATCAGGGATTTTGACTGAATCGAACCAAGTATAAAAGTAAATTTTAAAAATTGGGGTTACGATCTGGAAAATATAGGAAGCAGACTGATATCTACATCTTAACTAAATTGATGTAATTGGTGGAATAATAAGTAAAATTATACCGAGATTTAACTGTTTTGATTAATCTGGTGCGGAATATAAAAATGTTTATTATCTATGTCTATTTTAAGACAGAACAGCATGCTATAAGTCGTCATAAATATTCTTCTGTTTATCTTAAAAAATAAATATAATTACTGTAAATGCCCTACTTAATTTAGATACACTATATATTTTAATGTACTTGAAATTAATAAAATAAATAAACTTTCGCGCTTCAGACGAATGAACTTTTAAATAAACAAAGGGAAAAGTGAGCAAATTATCACAATCTAACTACACTGAAACTTGTACCGCTATCATAAACAATACTAATGTTTTTCCAAGTACCAATTACATCTGCATCTAAAAATAATGTCTTGCATCCTAATTAAACCCCGACCCTGAATTTTTAAACATCAGATTTTTTTATTTACGACAAACACCACAGTAACATCGAAGTTTATTCAATATAACAATCAACAAATAAACGTGTGGCAATCTTTCTCATTACTCACTCATTAGGCACCCTATCCCTCGTATCGGCATATCCATTGTTGAGAACATGACTGGTGATTCGCATTTTGATTAACACCGCATTAATGTTTAAAAATACACCACGAACTTAACCAGAGCACAGAAGTATTGGCGCAAACATGCACGTTTCAAGAGAAAATATTCACGGCCCGTGGTTCGACCTCACGTCGCGCCTCGTGTATGAATGAACAGTGAATGATTTCCAGACTGTGTTGTGCAGCTAATAAGATAGTAGAATGATGCAGATACCCTTTGGTTTAGTTGTTGTTTGGACAGGCAGGCAGGCAGGCACTTTGTTGTAATCTGTATTTTCATTAATTTCGTATCAGTTTATCTAACTTTGCAAAAGTTAAAACTTTAATCGTCACATACATTTATTAAACAATAAAAAATGTTATCTTTGTGTAGATTGTATCTTTGCATATCTACAGAGTGTCCCGCGGTATTAACAATAAAAATAACACCTTTTAAATGCTTATATTGAGAGCACGCCAAACGATTTCTATGAAATCTTTTGTTTCACAAGCTACTCTAATGTAAGATGAGCAAAAATTGGAAACACGACCGTTCTTAGTGGCAATTTTGGCGAAGGTGCCAGGGAAAATGAAAAACTAATTAGTCCGGTGGTATTAGGAAAATGTTTCGGAAAGTTTTGGGACTAGCCAAAGATTAGTCAACCCCCTTCAGAATTTCCTCATGAATCCGACCACTCAAAACGGGGGCTTTAATTATTGTTATTTAACTTTTTGTGAACAAACTGAATTTTGCAACTTAGTTTTTTTGCTTATATCTTCGCTTCTAACGTCAATTTCTTCGTCATGAGCTCCCCTATAAGGTAGGTATACGCAAAGAACGAATCTTTGATTCTTAATAACATTTTATGGCAAAAAACTGAAAAAAATGAATTTTTCGATCCTCGAACTTTGAGGTACTGTAGAAACAAATATAAAATCTGTATGTTAACGATATTATGAGAAATAGTAAATATCTTTGCCTTTAAAAAAATGCAATTTGTCCCGTTGCAAAATATTAATTATTTTTTTGAAATTAATTTATAAAAAAAAATTCAAACTGTTATATTAAAAAATCAAATTAATATTTTACAGTTGTTTCTATTCGGCACATACATTGTATTTGACGTACATCTACATAATCAAAAAGAATATTGAAAGAAATTTTTAATTTGCGACTTTTTTACGAAAAAAAATCGATTTTGCAACTTAAACAAATGTAAATATCTTAGTAGATTTTGCATAAAATTTATTGCAACCAACGTCATTTCAATTGTCATAAAAAACACGAATTAAAAAAAACAATTTGTGATAAATATTTTTACTTGAAAATTTAACTGAATATTTCTGTGTGTGCTATCACTTACAAACAGTGCCATGTCTGCATATACAGGGTGATATTTCCCACTTGCAGATAAGATAGACATTTGAGATTTGGTACCCTACCATAATCGACCATTGTGAGTCCGAAAATAATAATTTAAAAATGCCGGCACTTCCGGAAATACCGGAAGTCGATACCAACTTGCTTATTTTAAATGGAACACCCTATATATTTTCGACTTTTCGAAATGACCAAAAAATTCTGAGTCAAAACATGTAGCACACCCTATACCTAAACCGAGCAGTTTCGGAGATATTTGACATTTTATAAAAAATTTGACAGGTGCAGCGGTTTACAAGAACCGTTATAACTTTCTTCGTGTAGGAGATCCTTATTTGCTCTTTGGTACGTAAAAAGAACACAAGATGAGCTACTCTCTACAAAAAAATAGATTCCAAAATAGTGTACCAAGTGTTTTATTTTTCACGTTACATTTTGTCAAATTCAAACCTCAAAAACTTTTTTATTTCAAATGGAACACCCTATTTTTTTACATCAAATTATGTTAAATTAAATTCCCTTTTTTCTAGTAAAAGTTACAAATAGCAAATAAGGATCTCCTACATGAAGAAAGTTATAACGGTTCTTGCAAACCACTGCACCTGTCAAATTTTGTATAAAATGTCAAATATCTCCGAAATCGCTCGGTTTAGGTATAGGGTGTGCGACATGTTTTGACTCAGAATTTTACGGTTATTTCGAAAAGTCGAAAATATATAGGGTGTTCCATTTAAAATAAGCAAGTTGGTATCGACTTCCGGTATTTCCGGAAGTGCCGCCATTTTGAAATTAATATTTTCGGACTCGCAATGGTCGACTAGGGAAGGGTACCAAATCTCAAATGGCTATCTCATCTGCAAGTGGGAAATATTCTAATGGCCACCTTAAAAGAATCACCCTGTATAAATGGGCCATGGAGAAAAATCGAGAAAATTGCATCTTTGGCGCTCGCCCTGACGCTAGATGCCAGGTCCTCCTCCCCCCTTCACTGTGAGCGGCGTACTGTTTCACTACGGCGCACAGTGGGCCAGATTTAATTCGTAGCAAGACAAAACCTCAATTTCTAAGAATTAATTTCAGGGAAAATTCCTTGACTAGTATCTACAGAAGTGGTCAGTCACGACCGTCTTTAATGGGCCGGAGTGTACGATGTGGCAACGTTGCAATCTTAAATTCTGTCAGTCCTACTAATAGTCTACGTAATGAAGGAAAAAATAGCGTAAACATTTCGTGCAAAGACGAGATTACCTTCCCCCGGTTTTCGAGGGTGCTGAAACACCAACAGAAAGGCACTTTTTATGTATTATAATGATAATTTATTCGTGACAGATTACTTGCACAACTGTTTTGTTTTGCCAAAAAAGGACTGAACCACATGTTGCCACATTTCCATATTCCGGCCTGTTCACATTAAAGCCGGTCGTGGGTCAGTGCATAAGAGTATTAGTGTGGTAGTTCCTAGAAACCCGCCATTTAGAAGTAAGGAGCAGGTAAAGATGACTAATAATTCAGGTAAGGGTATTAGTTGTCTCAGAGCTTTTGTATTGTAAACACGCGCTGGTGAAATCTGATTTGTTGCGAACGGTGCAGAGTCTTGCTTGGCACTTTTTATAAGTGATACACACTTTGAGAAATATTCAGTTAAATTTTCAAGTAAAAATATTTTCAAATTTCGCCGTAATCGCAAAAAACGTGAATTCTTCATATCTCGGCTCCAAAGCATCGGAGCACAATTTTTTTTTTTAATTCTTGTTTTTTTTATGGCACTTAAAATGCTGTTGGTTGCAATAAATTTTATGCAAAATCCACTGAGGTATTCACATTTGTTTAAGTTGCAAAATTGATTTTTAGCGGAAAAAAGCAGAAACAGAACTGTAAAACATTAATTTGATCTTTTAATACAACAGTTTTATTTATTTTTATAAATTAATTGCAAAAAAAAAATAATATTTTGCAACGGGACAAAGTGCATTTTACTAAGGGTAAAAATATGTAGGTACCTCTGATTAAAGAACTTATATCTAGATACATAATGGCATGAATTTTATGATCCCGAAAGACTCCCAATCTAAGGCACTTCTTCCCATAAGTTGCTGATTGGCCCATCGGCGTATTCGCGGCCGCTCGTACACGGTCGGCTTCAGTTCGATTATCATAATTTCAGTTTGACAGTTTTGACAATATACGTCATTAATGTTAATAAGTGTTTTTCGTGTTTTTCGATCAAAATGTGGTGAAGAAGTCTTTTTATTTTAAGTTGTGATTTGCCTAATACCTAAATAATATTCTCTGTTCATATTTAGACAGTTTAGTGACAATTTAGTGCAACATGCAATAGTGCTGTGCCATTTGCAGAAATCGATCGTTTCATAAGTAAGTAGGTCATAGTCGTAACATGGTGAGGTTCAGTTTATAGTTTTAATAATAATATTATAAATAATATCCTTCCAATGCATATTTCCCTTGAATAAAACATCTTTACCTATTGTATTTTTTCAATCTGCGTTAATATTCCTAGAAGTTAACCAATAATTATCACATAAAATAGGTACAATATTGTACATTTTCCCTTCTACACATACCCGCCTCTGTTGCCTATGGGATGTGATGTTCATCTATCCATTTTAATGGACATATAATGTGACTATGTTAGGAGCAAATAAGGTATATGAAGAAAAGGTAGCCATTATGTATCTAGATATAAGTTCTTTAATCGGAGGTAGGTACTATCTCTCATAATATCGTTAACATACAGATTTTATATTTGTTTCTACAGTACTTCAAAGTTCGAAGATCGAAAAATTCAATTTTTTCAATTTTTTGCCACAAAGATTCGTTCTTTGCATATACAGGGACCTCATGACGAAGAAATTGACGAGTCGAACGTTTTTCTATGATCTTGAGAAGCGAAGATATAAGCAAAAAACTAAATTACAAAATTTATTTTGTTTACAAAAAGTTAAATGACAATTAAATCCGTCGTTTTGAGTGGTCAACACTATTTTTTTCGGATTCCTGAGCAAATTTTGTACTATTTTTTGGCTAGTCTCAAAACTTTCCGAAAAATCGTTATTTTTTCAGCTAAAATGACCGGATTATTAGAATACTTTTGAAAGGAAGAGGTATTCAAAATGCGAAATTGAAGAAAAAAAGCATATTTTTGTCAAAGCTGGGAAAAACATGAAAATAAATATTTTTATTCCTCACTCAGTATCTCTAATAAATTTTCTAAGAAAAAATACGTATATCTCGTACTCTACAAACAATAATTAACTACAGGTAATAACTTGTGAATTGACTTTTGAAAACTCGTAAAAGTTAAGTGTATTTTTATCTATTTGACACTTATCTCAACAACTAATACAAGTTCGTTTCCATAGCAACGAGAAAGCAAAGCCACCTAGGTATTACCATAAATTGGCAGCATTTTTTACCTTCATGAAACGGAAAAGAGAATAACAGGGATCGGAAAAGCTTTTGCCGATCTCTAATGCCCATTTTCCGGTCTAGGAAAATGTTAATTTCTGGAGGAAAATTTCTCGGTCGAAAAAAAAGTACTTTTTAGGTTTTAAACTATAATTTGATGGTATATTGCATTCACTCACACACTGCATTCTAAGAAATGGCGAAGGATCCGGTTCAAATTATAATTTTACTACCACATCCAGTGGAAGTATAGTAATAAAAAAAAAATTGAAAATTTTTGTTGTTTAAATAGGCTTAGAATGTCATGAAACTTCAAAATTTGAGAAAAAAAATCTGTCTGTCGGTCTGTAACTTTTTTTTGTGCGCACGATTACTCTGGAACCGTTTAAGATATTGTCTTGAAATTTGGTACACGTATGTATTTTAATGAGATCTGGAACTAGATTATATTTCATCTTATTCCGTTGAAGGGTTGGGGGGTAAATCGAGCAGGTAAGAGTCCAGAAATTTGTATTTAGTACATACGAGAAACTAAAAAATTTTTTGGCATTAGCCACCCCCACCCCATTATTAAAGGGGGTGAAAAAAAAGTGATTTTAGTATTTAGTGTGTGTACAAGAACCAAAAACATCAAAATATTTATTTACTTCATCTACCCAGAAGCAGTTTTCTTTACTTGAAATAGCGGTTTGTCAAGGAGGTTTTTAGCAAGGTTTCATTTCGGTAGACTTGCGTACTTACAGTTCTTAATATAATTAATATTTGAAATGGATCAATAAAGCATGGGACACTCTGTAGCTCTAAAACGGTGAAATGAATAATGTATCTACCAAGGAAATTAACATTAATAATATGATGCTGCCTGCACACACACAAAGACCGCATAATGTTTTTATTATTAATCTAATAATGATTTCCATGGCATTGAGACTGTTACCTATTTATTTTGCTTTGTTTCATCTGCCAGCAATAAATGTACTGACCTACATTCAACGTCCAGAAACTAACGGTAAAAGAAAATGATTTTTTTTGCTCGAATAGGCTTAGAATATCTTGAACCGTTGAGATTTTGACTTTCAGCAAAAAAATCCGTATGTCTGTCAAGTGTCACGAAAAAGAAAAACGTTGATACAAAATTGGACTAATTATAAAAAGGTATTATTTTATCTTTTTAATTGATAATAATATTTAAAAATTGTCAAATGTAAAGTTTAAAATATTTAGAAAATTATTTATTCCAGATTACATATACAGGGTGTCCAGTTAGTGTTCCCTCGGAAGATTGTGCAGAAACGGCTAACTTTATAAAAAAACTTTCTTGACAAAACTTCCAATGTCTCATCTCAAATGGAACACCCCGTATTTTTTTAGCGCCAGTTAAGCCTCCAACGGTCCTGTATTACACCCTAAAATATTATGCCAATCGGATGCAGCGTTGCCAAGTTATGATTTTTTTCCTGTTTTTTGTCAATTTACAAACATTTTTTGGACTGCCATATCTCCGCGATTTACTAATTGTTTTTTCTAAAAATGTAGGATATTATTAATTTGATAATAATGTATTTACTGAAAAACATTTTTGTATATAACTCTATTTTTATTTCAAACGATTTTTGAGATATGACTATTTCAAATAATTTTTACGTAAATTGAGGTGTTCTTTATTTTAGCATTAAAATCTAGTATGGATTTGGTCTTTTGTTTTGCGTTTGTTTTTCACTTTACATTTCTGTAAGATGTTTAAGATTATCGTGATTAAGTTGAATTAAAATTGTTAAATAATATTTAAAAATATGAATTATAATTATGGTCAACAAGATTTGATATCTATGGTGTATGTTATTGGTCAATGTGATGGAAATTGTTTATTGGCATCAAGAGTTATCATCAAAAATATCCCGATATAAGGTGTCCTGATGTGAGGTCTCTAGAAAATTTGAAAAAAGGCGAAACGACGAAATGTATTAAGTGAAGAAAATGAGCTTTAGCGGTAATCGAAAATCCTACGGCAAGTCTTCGGGAGTTAAGTAGATTTAGAAATCAGTAAATCTAGTGTTTCCCTATGTCTTCGTAAAAATAAGTTTCACCCCTAACCAGTACAGCTGCATCAAGAGCTTTTAGATGTTTATTTAAGTTGTAGATTACATTTTTGCCAGTGGGCTCAAAGGCAAATTGGAGAAAATGAAGAATTTTTCAAATTTGTGTTGTTCACGGATGAATTCATCGCAATAGATTTGTGGATAGCACAATTTCCATTATTATGATAGAAAAAATCCTCATGTTGTACGGAAAAATCATTACCAGCACAATTGGAGTTTAAATGTTGGGGAGGAATTGTACATGATTATGTTATTGGTCCTCACTTTTTTGAGGGAAATATGAATCGAGCAGTCTTCTTGGATTTTATGTAAAATGCGTTTCCACAAATGATCGAGCATATTCCTGATTGTATTAAAAATAATGTGATTACAACTTGATCGTGCATCACCACATTTTAGTAGAAATGTTCGTCAGGCCATTAGTAACCAGTTTCCTGAAAGGTGGATAGGAAGAGGAACTCTGATATTTTAATAAACTGTTAAATTATATCTAACTCATTATCTTATTAAATTATGTTAGGTCCCATTGCAAGGCAGCCTAGGTCACCAGACCTGACTTCATATTTTCTTTTATGGTTCAAATTTTTTCAAAAAAATAATTTTCCGGCTCATGTCCATTTTCACGCAGGGAAAATTATGATTTCCCCATAATACAGTAATTCTACAAACATCCAGTATATTGTCACTTCCTTTATCTAGTCCTTCTAATCAGATTTATTGTTTCTTTATGTTGTATTAAATAATAAAATATTTTCCCACGACTATTTAGGTCACACTACCCTTGTCAATCCATGATAAATTGATAAATAAATGAAATAGTCAATATTTTAAATCAGGACTTGATGACTCATTCATTCATGAAGTAAATATTGATATTATATTATTTCTGTAAATAATTAAGCATATTAATAATGCTTTCTTAACAATTTGCATCGCTAAGGACCTAGTGATAATGACCATTGTTATTTTACATATTTAACAAAGTCAGGCAGAATATTATAACTACAAAAAGCTGCGTAGAAATTTTTTTCCCACCACCTTGACTACGAAATGATTGAAAAAGTATGGGGACGTGGAACTCGTGGCGAGTATGCCTACTCGACCGTTCTTAGCAAACTCCACGACGCCACGTTGCTGTTTTAGAGTAAATACACAGCAGCCATTACAGCCAGGAAGTCCAATATCTGGTTTATTAGGTATAAGAAATTTTATAGGGCTTACTTTGCTGCCTATTTCTAAAATAGTGTGAAATACACAGGGTGCTCCTTTAAAACGGGACAGCTCGAAAGTCTTTTTTTTAATGACACACCCTGTATTTTTTTACACCATTGATTTTGAAATGAAAATTCGCGAAAAACAGTGCATCACAAATGTCATCAAAAATTTTTTATTAGTGATAGTTAAGGGAAAATATTTGGTAAATGCAAAAAATAAGGGTTAGCTGATGATAACCATTATTATACTCTTCGCCAAAACGAAGAGTATATTGCATTTGATCGGCACATTTCTAAAACCGGAAATATCGCTCGTAGAGAAAAAAAATTTCATATCATTGTGTTAGTGAACGAATTCTGAACAACTTTCAAAATGTCCGTCGTCACGTTTCTTGTAAGCACAATAACTTAAGAAAGAAAAGTCCGATTGTATTGAAATTTGGAAAGTAAGTTAGTGTTAGCTAGAGGAAGAACCCTATTGGTTTTGAAGAAAATCAATCAGCAAATAAGAAAGTTATTAATCATTTAATTAAAAAAAAATTGTTTTTTAATGTTTGTAGCTTGTACTTAAGAGGACAATCTGCAGTAAGACAAAACATATTTTCATTGATATATATGAAAAAGGTATATACGGGTGGGCGTGCACCTTTGACCAATGAAATATGTCGACCAAGTAAAAAGGCGGAGAATAACATATTGTGTAATATATAAGAGAAATAGTTCAAATATATTTCTGTCGTACAGAGTCGAATTTCGCGTTGGGTGCACAAGAATTTTTATTTAAAATAATTTGAGTAGGAAAACTGAATGCGGTTGTAGTGATTCCTTAGGCAGTGGTTTTTAATTAAAAGAAAAAACTATCTGTAGGTACATAATGTATATTTACAGTGTACAGGGTGTCCTAGTTAACGTGTTATGTCCGATTTTCTCGGTAGTTTTTGAGATAAGTATTTTTTTTTTTCGGGGAATCTATGCCGCTAAGAAACATATAATTGAACATCAAAGAAGAATTGATCGGATTATTTATGTTCTTAATTGACTATTAAAGCATTAAAGGAAAGTAAAAAAAGGCATGTAAATTTTAAATATCACTTCCGGTTTACATGGCAATGGCGTTCTTTTTCTTGAAAATAGAATATTGATTACTTCCACATCCAGTGGTAGTATAGTAACAAAAAATTTTTGAATGTTTTTATTGTTCAAATAGGCTTAGACTGTCATGAAAGGTCGACATTTTAAGTTTGAGCAAAAAAAAAATTCTGCCTGTCTGTCTAACTTTTTTGTGCGCACGATTACTCTGGAACCGTTTAAGATATTGACTTGAAATTTGGTACACTTATGTACTTTAACGGGATCTGGAACTAGATTATATTTTCATCTTATTCCATCGAAGGGTTGGGTTGTAAATTGGGGTAAATGGGGAGGTAAACAGGTAAATCAAGCAGGTAAGAGTCCGTAAAATTGGTATTTAGTATATATAAGAGAAGCTAGGGTCTCGAAAAAATTTTTGACATTAGCTACCCCCATTACCACCCCTACCCCACTTTTTAAGGGGACGAAAAAAAAGTGTGATTTAGTGTATGTACAAGAACCAAAAACCTCAAAATATTTTTTTACCATAGGCCAAGAATTTTTATTGAAAAATTACCAAAAATCCTCGTTATGTTGGGGCGATGCCTATTACGAATAACTGGCAAAATAAGGATACATATATTACTTCAACATCCAGTGGAAGTATAGTAACGACAAAAAAATTTTTTAAAAATTTTTATTGTTCAAATAGGCTTAGAATGTCATGAAACGTCGAGATTTTAAGTTTGAGCAAAAAAAATTCTGTCTGTCTGTCGGTCTAACTTTTTTTTTGTGCGCACGTTTACTCTGGAACCGTTTGAGATACTCACTTGAAATTTAGTACACTTATGTACTTTAACGAGATCTAGAACTAGATTATATTTTCATCTTGTTCCGTCGAAGAGTTGGGGGTAAATTGGGGTAAATTTGGGGTAAATAGGTAAATCAAGCAGGTAAGAGTTCATAAAATTGGTATTTACTATATACAAGAGAAGCTAAGGTCTCAAAAAAAATTTTGGCATTAGCCCCCACCCCATTATTAAAGGGGATGAAAAAAAATTTAATTTAGTGTGTGTACAAGAACTAGAAACCTCAAAATATTTTTTTACCTTATCCACCCCCATTACCACCCTCTATCACCACCCTCACCCCATTACCGATGTGGGGTATCGTTTTATGGGTTTTTGAGGTAGAGAATTTCAAATATTATATTATTAAACAATTATTTCCACATACAACATTTTTTCGTTGTGAGTGACTTGGATAGAAAATCTGGATGTGGAAGTTGGGCAGCGGTTTTTTTTATTGTTAAATTAGTGTACAATATCGATAATTCTATCATTCCCAATTGAAATTAAAATTTTGTGGACATGCCTATTGAAAGTCGCATTTCGGAGATATGAACTTTACTTTGCTTTTTTTTAAAGGAACACTCCATATATGTACCATTTGAAACGCCATAAAAAAAGCTTTGTATTTATAACATAATACATGGTACTTATCTTAAACAAATTTTGTCTAATTTACTATAAATTTACAATTTATCAAATTAGCCATGGAAAACAAAAGTATGTAAATTAAAATAAACAATATGTTAGTTCTGTCTAATTTCACTTTATTTTAAATAAAATGGAGAATTTCAATAATTGATACAGTGTGTTTCACTTGAAATGGTAACACCCCAATAACTTTATTTTTTTTCCGATTTGAATCGCATTTTACTTAAGTATAGAACAAACTAGTATCTACTTATGATCAGAAAAACATTCGCCTCCTACGGTACCAAAGCCACCTGCGGTACCAAAATATGTGGAGAAAATCGGAAAATCATATTAGGCATTTTTTTATCGGAAAATTTTGTTAATAAAACTTGTTAAGAATTGTCCAAAATGGCCAAAATTTAATCAAAATTAAAAAATGAAAAACTTGAAATTTAAAAAATTTTGAAAATAATTAGGTATTTAAAAAAAAACTGTTTTACAACTACCTGCAGCTTGGGTTTAATTTCAAACAAAATTGTCATAGTACAGTTTTCTAAACGAAAAAACCCATTCAAATGATATTTTCGGACTTGGACATTATTTTAATAAAAATTTATATATTTTTTTTGATTAAATTTTGGACTTAAGGTTTCTGAACAATTCTTTCATTAACAAAATTTTCCAATAAAAATATGCCTAATATGATTTTTTGATTTTATCCGCATATTTTGGTACCGCAGGTGGCTTTGCATTTGTAGGACGTGAATTTTTTTCTGGTAATAAGTAGATCCTAATTTGTTCCATAAGTAAAATTAGATTCAAATCGGAAAAAAAATTTAAAAAGTGAACAGACTGGGTCATATATCATTGAAAAGATTTTTCTATGGCCTTTCAAATAGTGTAAAAATATATGGGGGTGTTCTATTTAAAAAAACCGCTGCCCAAGGAATCATTACTTCCGCATCCAGATTTTCGATCCAACTCATTCACAACGAAAAAATTTAGTAATAGGGTGGGGGTGGCTAATGCCAAACATTTTTTGAGACCTTAGCTTCTCTTGTATATACTAAATACCAATTTTCTGGACTATTAGCTGCTTGATTTAGCTGGTTACCCCAAATTTACCCCAATTTACCCCCCAACCCTCTGACGGAACAAAATGAAAATATAATCTAGTTCCAGATCTCGTTAAAGTACATTTGTGTACCAAATTTCAAGTCAATATCTTAAACGGTTACAGAGTAAACGTGCGCACAAAAAAGTTACAGACCGACAGACAGAAATTTTTTTTTCGCTCAAACTTAAAATCTCGACGTTTCATGACATTCTGAGCCTATTTGAACAATAAAAATTTAAAAAAATTTTTTTGTCGTTACTATACTTCCACTGGATGTGGAAGTAAAACCAAGGTAAAGCTCATATCTCCGAAATTCGACTTGTTTGAATTGTTTTGCTGAAATGATGTTTGGAAAATACATGTGATATCTCATAACTTTTATTTTTGAACGTATTTACGTAACTCCAAAAATAAAGAAGTTAAATGAGGTTTTAACGTTTGCACAACCACCCTGTACTGTTGACTATAATAAGGAACTTTAGTCTAGTTATTATAAAAAACACGTTCTCAAATAAATTAAACATGTTCTGATAGAACATATTAATAATAATAATTTTTTGTTTTTATGTCTTTGGTGTTTTTCAAAAAAATTGCCGCGCTTGGATTTTACCCTATAGCCCCCCCCCTAAATCCGCCACTGACTGCGCTCCGTCAGAAACCCTAAAATACCTATAAGCATGTTTGGAGCATATTTAATGTCCGATATATCAAAAAATATTACAGCTAGATCCTTATATGTTTGAAATCAGGGATAAAGGATCTAAAAGAATATGTAAAAATATACAGGGTTTTTCATTTAAAAAGCAACCTTCATTGTTATATCACGTGACATATCCAAGCAATTGTTTTTTAATTGCATTTAAAAAAATATGTATACAACCTTACAACTCTTATACGAAACTTTTTTTTGTCTCCAATAATAACATAAATAAAGGGGGTCAAAATATAGTTATAATTCGTCCGCTGTCTTGGATTCCTAAATTTTTACCAAAAATTCGTAACCCGCATCCCGAAAATCCCCAGATATCGATTTTCATTCGAATAGGATCACAGATGACAAAATTCATCCGCCATCTTGGTTTTCTAAATTTTGACCGAAAATTCGTAACCCGCATCCCGAAAATCCCCAGATATCGATTTTCATTCGAATAGGATCACAGATGACAAAATTCATCCGCCATCTTGGTTTTCTAAATTTTGACCGAAAATTCGTAACCCGCATCCCCGAAAACCCCCAGACATCGATTTTCAGCCAAATAGGACCATAGATGACGAAATTCGTCCGCCATCTTGGAGTCCTAAATTTTGATAAAAAATTCGTAACCCGCATCCCCGAAAACCCCCAGATATCGATTTTCAGCCAAATAGGACCATAGATAACGAAATTCATCCGCCATCTTGGAGTCCTAAATTTTGATCAAAAATTCGTAACCCGCATCCCCGAAAACCCCCAGATATCGATTTTCAGCTAAATAGGACCATAGATGACGAAATTCGTCCGCCATCTTGGAGTCCTAAATTTTGATAAAAAATTCGTAACCCGCATCCCCGAAAACCCCCAGATATCGATTTTCAGCCAAATAGGACCATAGATAACGAAATTCATCCGCCATCTTGGAGTCCTAAATTTTGATCAAAAATTCGTAACCCGCATCCCCGAAAACCCCCAGATATCGATTTTCAGCCAAATAGGACCATAGATGACGAAATTCGTCCGCCATCTTGGAGTCCTAAATTTTGATAAAAAATTCGTAACCCGCATCCCCGAAAACCCCCAGATATCGATTTTCAGCCAAATAGGACCATAGATGACGAATTTCGTCCGCCATCTTGGAGTCCTAACTTTTGATCAAAAATTCGTAACCCGCATCCCCGAAAACCCCCAGATATCGATTTTCAGTCGAATAGGACTATAGATCACGAAATTCGTCCGCCATCTTAGATTCCTAAATTTTGACCAAAAATTCGTAACCCGCATCCCCGAAAACCCTCCGATATCGATTTTTAGTCAAATAGGACCATAGATGACGAAATTCGTCCGCCATCTTGGAGTCCTAAATTTTGATCAAAAATTCATAACCCGCATCCCCGAAAACCCCCAGATATCGATTTTCAGTCGAATAGGTCCATAGATGACGAAATTCGTCCGCCATCTTGGATTCCTAAATTTTGACCAAAAATTCGTAACCCGCATCCCCGAAAACCATCCGATATCGATTTTTAGTCAAATAGGACCATAGATGACGAAATTCGTCCGCCATCTTGGAGTCCTAAATTTTGATCAAAAATTCATAACCCGCATCCCCGAAAACCCCCAGATATCGATTTTCAGTCGAATAGGTCCATAGATGACGAAATTCGTCCGCCATCTTGGATTCCTAAATTTTGACCAAAAATTCGTAAACCGCATCCCCGAAAACCCCCAGATATCGATTTTCAGTCGAATAGGATCGTAGATGACGAAATTCGTCCGTCATTTTGGATTCCTAAATATCTTAGCAGTATGAGATTCCTCGGAAAACCTACGTCAGATTGGATTTTGAACCATAAACTTATGTCAGAAACTACCGAGAAAACCCAGCATAGCGCGTTGACTGGGACACCCTGTACATTTTGCTTGGTAATAATTTCGAATAAATTGATTTCTGACCTAACTAAAAACCGCATTCAAATTTTCATAATAAAATTTGTAGGAGTGTTTATACAAAACCGGTCCTCTCTATTTGGCACCTTTTATTTATGTATTAACATTTTCAAGAATTTCATCTATTAAGTAATTCCTGTAAGATAAAATAATTTATAAATAAATTTAAGATATTACCAGAACTCCTAAATGCTTCCCTGGCAAGCATTCATTCGCGTCAGGTCTCCATGACAACAAGTTCCTCCCTAAAGTCTGAGAGCGTGTAAAGCTATGCGAATGCCGAGGCGAGTGCCATCTATTGACGGCAAAATTGGAAACTATTTATTGAATCTATGTTTGAAAATTAAGAGGTTATATTTTATCCACGTAATTAATTATGGACTATCTAGGTCGTCACGATTTCGTTTTTTGTAAATTCCAATTTTTCGACGTCCATTTTTTCGTTGATCACGTGTTTTTGACTAAAACAAAAAAATAAAAACGTGACGAACTAGAATATATATTTTAATACATACGTACAAAATTTGAAGTTTCTATCTTCAAAAATAAGCCGAATAATTCGTTTCTTCATTTCACTGACCGCAGATTATACTCTTAAATAGAAATCTGGCGAAATGTTACCTCTATAATAAATTTTTTGTTTATGCATTTTACTAATAATAATATATCTAATGCGTTGAAATATGAATCTCGAAAGATATATATTACAGACATTTAATCCCCTCTACCCCTCTTGAGCCCTCTCTGAATTATATACACCATCAATAGTACAGTGAATGAAGGTAAAAATCAACTATTACCTCCGATTTCGGTGAACCTCCATCGATTTGCATGAAAATTTGGGATTGAGTATATTTTACCCTCAACTTCAAAAGTGACATATGCTCGACTTGCGCTTTTTGCATTTTAGAGGTGAAATCCACCCCTTTTGTTAAAAATGGGAAAAAATGCAGATTTAAGCATTCTGGCGTAAGTAATCTCGTTTAATTAGATAAAATAAATATTTTTCAACACTTATATGCATGATTTATGGTTTTAATTAATTTTTCAACCCTTTTAGCAACCACCTCTTAAATCGAAAATCATGAAAAAATCATTTTTTGTATTTCTGAAATATGAAATCGCATATTAACATTACACAAACGGTTTGTTTAATGTTTATGATATAATTTTTGGTTGACTGTGAAATTTCAACCCTTAAAAACCACCCCCTTAATGCAGAATCATTGAAAAAATTGGTTTCAAGAAACTTTAATCATTTGAATAATACATTACTGAATTGAAATCTCATTTACTGAGTATTAAAGTAATTATTTATTTACTGCGAAATTTTTCACCCTTAAAAACTACCACTTGTCATAAAAATAATGGAAATTTTTTTTTATCAGCTTTAATAGCTTTAATTATTTAGAATCTTTTTTATTACTTATGATAAACTTTATTAATATATTTCAAACTTTATTAATATTATTCTTTCCACATTCCCCAAACTACCCTTCGTGCACAAATTGATGAAAAAGCATAATTTAACGTTGGAAACAATTTTTTCAGTGCTTATGTGACTTATAAAAATTTAATTTATTAATTAAGAGGAAAATATATTAAAATAAATATTAAAATATATGAAAAGTTTATGTTTTCGAGCAGATGTTCAGAATTCCTTTCACTTTTTCTATCTTCAAAAGAAACATACACACACTCACACATGTATATTTTGTGAGCATGTACCTATCGACCCGTCTACTTCTTACTATCTATCTTTTTTCCTATATATGCATACAAAATCTCTGCTCAAAAAATTTTTCCAAAAAAATGTTTTTTATGATATCAGGTTCATCCAAAAACCATTTGAAAGGTAATTTCGTAAGATCGTATTAAATTTAATCTTTTAAAACCCTTATTTTTTAAAAGATAAAAGGTTAAAGGGCCCCGGTTACATGGTTCTCGCAGTAAAATTTAGGCTTTAAACGTTTCTATCTCGGTTATTTTTTATCCTACAAAAATAAAAAAAAAACTAAAATCTTTGAAAAAAAAAACTCAAATTTCGTTCTCTATTATTTTTTACATACATCGAGTATTTTTGGAGTTATTATCAAAAGAAAATGAAGTTTACGAAAATTTGAATAATTCTGATTTTTTTAAATCATATTTTTTTTCAAAAATATGCATTCTAAACCGGTCAAAATTTTTAAAATCATTACTTATGCTAAAATAAAGAAAGCCTTATAGGGATTACTATAAATTTTAATTTTTGTGGAAATGGCGTAGGTTTTATTTTTCACTTTTTCCAAAAAAATTCGAAAGGGTCCTCTTATTTTCATCATAACTTGCTTAATTTTGATGCTCTCAACTTCTTCTATAGCTCATTTGATAGGTATTTCTGAGTACTTTGAAAAGTGTTCAGTAAGTATATTTTATAAAATGCATCGTTTTCCCGTTATTTAAGCTTGAATACTTAGATTTGAGTACTCGCCGAAAAAAAATATACATTCAATTACCTATAGCTCACTTTGAATTAATATTAAAAGCTTTTTTAAGGAAGAAATTTATTCGTTTTTTTATTAGCTTCAATTTTGGTAATGACAACTTTTTTGTGAACACTTATAGTTTTTGAGTTATTTATGAAAAACCGCTTTAAAACATGCATTTTTTTCACGAAAAATCAAAATGTTTGATCTTTAATAACTCAAAAAGTATTGATTTATTTTAATAACTTTATATAACAAATTTTGCCTAGAATTGGCCCCTCTATCGATTCCTGGGGTTATTTTTCATAAAATAATTTCCACCCCCGAGAAGGGGTGGCATCCACCCCCAGGGTAAAAGCGCAAGTTGGCACTATGTCACTTTTGTTTCTTGAGGTATCCTCTAACTACTCACAAATTTTCATGAAAATCGATGGAGGTTCAACGAAATCGGAGGTGAAAACCTTCAGTGACTGTACTACAAAAGGTTCGCATATTATGAGTATGATTTGCGGTAGGACACATAATATTTTCATTGATATATATCAAAAAGGTATATACGGGTGGGCGTGCACCTTTGACCAATGAAATATGCCCAAAGGCGGAGATAAACATATTGTGTAATATAAGAGAAATAGTTCAAATATATTTCTGTCGTACAGAGTCGAATTCGCGTTGGGTGCACAAGAATTTTTATTTAAAGTAATTTGAGTAGGAAAACTGAATGCGGTTGTAGTGATTCCTTAGGCAGTGGTTTTTAATTAAAAGAAAAAACTATCTGTAGGTACATAATGTATATTTACAGTGTACAGGGTGTCCTAGTTAACGCGTTATGTCCGATTTTCTCGGTAGTTTTTGAGATAAGTATTTTTTTTCCGGGGAATCGATGCCGCTAAGAAACATATAATTGAACATCAAAGAAGAATTGATCGTATTATTTATGTTCTTAATTGACTATTAAAGGAAAATAAAAAAAGGCATGTAAATTTTAAATATCACTTCCGGTTTACATGGCAATGGCGTTCTTTTTCTTGAAAATAGAATATTAATTACTTCCACATCCAGTGGAAGTATAGTAACAAAAAAATTTTTGGAAATTTTTATTGTTCAGATAGGCTTAGACTGTCATGAAAGGTCGACATTTTAAGTTTCCGCGAAAAAAAATTTCTGTCTGTCTGTCGGTCTAACTTTTTTGTGCGCACGATTACTCTGGAACCGTTTAAGATATTGACTTGAAATTTGGTACACGTATGTACTTTAACGGGATCTGGAACTAGATTATATTTTCATCTTATTCCATCGAAGGGTTGGAGTGTAAATTGGGGTAAATGGGGAGGTAAACAGGTAAATCAAGCAGGTAAGAGTCCGTAAAATTGGTATTTAGTATATATAAGAGAAGCTAAGGTCTCGAAAAATTTTTTGATATTAGCTACCCCCATTACCCCATTTTTTAAGGGGACAAAAAAAATTGTGATTTAGTGTATGTACAAGAACCAAAAACTTCAAAATATTTTTTTACTTTATAGTCCAAAAATTTTTATTGAAAAATTACCAAAAATCCTCGCTATGTTGGGGTGATTTCTATTACGAATAACTGGCAAAATAAGGATACATATATTACTTCCACATCCAGTGGAAGTATAGTAACGACAAAAAAATTTTTTTAAATTTGTATTGTTCAAATAGGCTTAGAATGTCATGAAACGTCGAAATTTTAAGTTTGAGTGAAAAAAAAATTTCTGTCGGTCTGTAACTTTTTTTTTGTGCGCACGTTTACTCTGGAACCGTTTGAGATATTGACTTGAAATTTGGTACACATATGTACTTTAATGAGATCTAGAACTAGATTATATTTTCATCTTGTTCCGTCGAAGGGTTGGGGGGTAAATTGGGGTAAATTTGGGGTAAATAGGTAAATAAAGCAGGTGAGAGTTCATAAAATTGGTATTTACTATATACAAGAGAAGCTAAGGTCTCAAAAAAAAATTTGGCATTAGCCACCCCCATTACCACCCCCACCCCATTATTAAAGAGGATGGAAAACAAAATTTGATTTATTGTGTGTACAAGAATCAGAAACCTCAAAATATTTTTTTACCTTATCCACCCACACTGCCACCCTCTATCACCACCCCCCCCCCCCCACCCCACTACCGATGTGGGTTATCGTTTTATGGGTTTTTGAGGCAGACGAATTCAAATATTATATTATTAAACAATTATTTCCACATTCAACATTTTTTCGTTGTAAATGACTTGGATAGAAAATCTGGATGTGGAAGTAGTGATTCCTTGGGCAGCGGTTTTTTTTTATTGTTAAATTAGTGTACAATATCGATAATTCTATCATTTTCAATTGAAATTAAAATTTTGTGGACATGCCTATTGCAAGTCGCATTCTCCGAGATATGAACTTTACTTTGCTTTTTTTAAAATTAACACTCCATATATGTACCATTTGAAACGCCATAAAAAAAGCTTTGTTTTTATAATATGGTACTTATCTTAAACAAATTTTGTCTAATTTACTATAAATTTACAATTTATCAAATTAGCCATGGAAAACAAAAGTATGTAAATTAAAATAAACAATATGTTAGTTCTGTCTAATTTCACTTTATTTTAAATAAAATGGAGAATTTCAATAATTGATACAGTGTGTTTCACTTGAAATGGTAACACCCCAATAACTTTTTTATTTTTTTTCCGATTTGAATCACATTTTACTTACAAATTAGTATCTACTTATGACCAGAAAAACATTCGCCTCCTACGGTACCAAAGCCACCTGCGGTACCAAAAAATGTGGAGAAAATCGGAAAATCATATTAGGCATGTTTTTGTCGGAAAATTTTGTTAATAAAACTTGTTCAGAATTATCCAAAATGGCCAAAATTTAATCCAAATTAAAAAATGAAAAACTTGAAATTTTAAAAATTTTGAAAATAATTATTTAAAAAAAAACTGTAAATTGCTTTACAACTACCTGGCAGCTTGGGTTTCATTTCAAACAAAATTGTCATAGTACAGTTTTCTAAACGAAAAAACCCATTAAAATGATATTTTCGGACTTTGACATTATTTTAATAAAAATGTATATATTTTTTATTTTGATTAAATTTTGGACTTAAGGTTTCTGAACAATTCTGAACAAGTTTCATTGACAAAATTTTCCAATAAAAATATGCTTAATATGATTTTTTGATTTTATCCGCATATTTTGGTACCGCAGATGGCTTTGCATTTGTAGGAGGTGCATTTTTTTCTGGTCATAAGTAGATCCTAATTTGTTCCATACTTAAGTAAAATTTGATTCAAATCAGAAAAAAAAATTAAAAAGTGAAACACACTGTATATTTTTCGGACTACCATGACTTAATGTAAGAAAACATAAAACTTAATATCTACTATAGTTTTTAAGAAAAATACTGTGTCATATATCATTGGAAAGATTTTTCTATGGCCTTTCAAATGGTGTAAAGATATATTTAAAAAACCAAGGTAAAGCTCATATCTCCGAAATTCGACTTGTTTGAATTGTTTTGCTGAAATGATGTTTGGAAAATACATGTGATATCCCATAACTTTTATTTTTGAACTTATTTACGTAACTCCCAAAATAAAGAAGTTAAATGAGGTTCTAACGTTTGCACAACCACCCTGTACTGTTGACTATAATAAGGAACTTTAGTCTAGTTAATATAAAAAACACGTTCTCAAATAAATTAAACATGTTCTGATAGAACATATTAATAATAATAATTTTTTGTTTTTGTCTTTGGTGTTTTTCAAAAAAATTGCCGCCCTTGAATTTTGCCGCTAGAGCTCCTATAGCCCCCCCCCCCCTAAATACGTCACTGACTGCGCTCCGTCAGAAACCCTAAAATACCTATATGCATGTTTGGAGCATATTTAATGTCCGATATATCAAAAAATATTACAGCTAGATCTATCAATCCTTATATGTTTGAAATCATGGATAAAGGATCTAAAAGAATATGTAAAAATATACAGGGTTTTCATTTAAAAAGCAACCCTCATTGTTATATCACGTGACATATGCAAGCAATTGTTTTTTAATTGCATTTAAAAAAATATGCATACAACCCTACAACTCTTATACGAAACTTTTTTTTATCTCCAATAATAACATAAATAAGGGGGGGGGGGGGGTCAAAATATAGTTATAATTCGTCCGCTGTCCTGGATTCCTAAATTTTTAAAAAAATTCGTAACCCGCATCCCCGAAAATCTCCAGATATCGATTTTCATTCGAATACGACCAGAGATAACGAAATTCATCCGCCATCTTGGATTCCTAAATTTTGACCAAAAATTCGTAACCCGCATCCCCGAAAACCCCCAGATATCGATTTTCAGTCGAATAGGACCATAGATGACGAAATTCGTCCACCATCTTGGATTCCCAAATTTTGACCAAAAATTCGTAACCCGCATCCCCGAAAACCCCCAGATATCGATTTTCAGTCTAATAGGACCATAGATGACGAAATTCGTCCACCATCTTGGATTCCCAAATTTTGACCAAAAATTCGTAACCCGCATCCCCGAAAACCCCCAGACATCGATTTTCAGCCAAATAGGACCATAGATGACGAAATTCGTCCACCATCTTGGATTCCTAAATTTTGACCAAAAATTCGTAACCCGCATCCCCGACAACCCCGAGGTATCGATTTTCAGTCGAATAGGACCATAGATGACGAAATTCGTCCGTCATCTTGGAGTCCTAAATTTGATCAAAAATTCATAACCCGCATCCCCGAAAACTCGCAGACATCGATTTTCAGTCGAATAGGTCCATAGATGACGAAATTCGTCCGCCATCTTGGATTCCTAAATTTTGACCAAAAATTCGTAAACCGCATCCCCGAAAACCCCCAGATATCGATTTTCAGTCGAATAGGACCATAGATGACGAAATTCGTCCGCCATCTTGGATTCCTAAATATCTTAGCAGTATGAGATTCCTCGGAAAACCTACGTCAGACTGGATTTTGAACCATAAACTTATCTCAGAAACTACCGAGAAAACCGAGCATAGCGCGTTGACTGGGACACCCTGTACATTTGGCTTGGTAATAATTCCGAATAAATTGATTTCTGACCTAACTAAAAACCGCATTCAAATTTTCATAATAAAATTTGTAGGAGTGTTTATACAAAACGGTCCTCTCTATTTGGCACCTTTTATTTATGTATTAACATTTTCAAGAATTTCATCTATTAAGTCATTCCAGTAAGATAAAATAATTTATAAATAAATTTAAGATTACAATTATCAGAACTCCTAAATGCTTCCCTGGCAAGCATTCATTCGCGTCTGGTCTCCATGACAACAAGTTCCTCCCTAAAGTCTGAGAGCGTGTAAAGCTATGCGAATGCCGAGGCGAGTGCCATCTATTGACGGCAAAATTGGAAACTATTTATTGAATCTATGTTTGAAAATTAAGAGGTTATATTTTATCCACGTAATTAATTAAGGACTATCTAGGGCGTCACGATTTCGTTTTTTGTAAATTCCAATTTTTCGACGTCAATTTTTTCGTAGATCACATGTTTTTGATTAAAACAAAAAATTAAAAACGTGACGAACTAGAATATATATTTTAATACATACGTACAAAATTTGAAGTTTCTATCTTCAAAAATAAGCCGAATAATTCGTTTCTTCATTTCACTGATCGCAGATTATACTCTTATGGCAAATAATTCATTTTATAAACTGACACCTAGAGCAGGGTTTTTCATTTTATTTTCCCTGCGTTTTGCTGAAATATTACTCCCTATTTTTAAATGTGAAATCCTCGGATATAAACCTAACAACACGATTTAACTACTGAGAGTTCGTTTCAAATAATAAACATATGAGCTGGAATATTGTTTGCCGAAACACCTGGCCGTTGTGTCACTCTGCGCGACCACTACGCGATTATGTGACGCAATGAATAAAGATTGTAAAATGAAATAAACAAAATAAATGATATACATAAATGCCATGTGAAAATACATAAAAGAAAATAAAGAATATGAGATTTGGCAATTTGGCAATCCAAAGATCCTGTGTTCGAATCCCAGACAGGTTGGATGTTTTTTTTTCAATTTTTTTTCATATGTTTTTTTTCACAACAAAGTTGGTATCACAAAATTTAGGATGTCCAAAAACTAACATTATTTACAAGAAAGCTGCGAAGAGTATCCTATAGAATGTGAACAATTATATAAAAAGCTCGGTAAACTGGAGAAGATACCTACGTTTTTAGCTTGTTTGAAATTAGTATTTCCGGACACTCTCAATATTTTACTCAAGTGTTCCGTGATGCTTAGTTAACATTATCAGGGAATTCCGAGTGCCACAATACCTGTCAAACATTTTTATTTTGTACGGAACACTTACAAGTTAACCAATCAATTCACTATCATAAAATATTTGTTTACAATAAATAACTAAGCCAGAGCGATAAAACGATTAAAGTTTGTTGCATTACTGGATTAGGATGTAAAAGATTAGGAATACAATAAGCAATAAATTTTCCATTATTTGAATATTATCAACAGTTTCAATCAAAAGATGCACTGCACTCAAAGAAATAGTATGGGTAAATTCAACAAAAAAAAATGGTTAACTAACAATATCGTTTGTTAAACCAAACTATATTGATGGTATTTTTAAACAAGAAGTGATTGTTATTTTAATTAATAAAAAGTTGTCGTACAACAAAACAAACATTAACTTAAAAAATAGATGAATAAGACTATTATTTTGTTCGTCTGACTATTATTTTGTTGAATTCTGTCAAATTAAACTAGATAATAGTATATTTTATTTTTAACTATTATCGAATTGTAATTCTAACCCAGTATTAGTACGCTGTACTATTGTACTTGGTAGACAAACCAATATTATTGTCGTCTTCTAGAAGTTCTAAAAGAATTACCATAAAATTTGCTTCCTTACCACGTAGTCTATTACAGAAATTATTCCCAGATGACGCCACATACAAATCACTAACAATAATCCATCATGCATTATCTTGCACTCTTATGAATTTATAGAAAATTAATAACATGATTGCAGTGTTCAAATTCTCTCAGGGATCATCGATATATTTGGATGGATCTTATAAATGATCTCTAATCTTTGGTTTGGGTGGTCTGATGTCTCAATACTGAGATTTTGGCTAACCAAAAAAAACTTCATCATACAATAAAGTGTAGATCAACCTAAAAATTAGTTGGTGAACAAAAAACAAAGTCGTTGTATTATTTTATTTCATACTGTCCGGTAAATGACTATTTCCCGGACTCATTTGCGGTCGGTAAATCGAACATTACAGTATCTGATACCGTAATGTGTTACCTGCGAACATTATGGTATCTGATACTGTAATGTGTTACTTAGCAACACTAGTCTATCACATTACTGTTATTAGTAAGCAATTATTTTTTAGTTTTGACTTTTGACTTTTTCACTTAAAAATATAAGAAATAAAATATTTAAATACACAGTTACGTTACGTTAAATGACGATGACAATTCTGTACAAAATGTACAAACGGAGTACACCTTTTTGCCATATTGTTGAAAAACAGCGATATAATAATATCTGTTAATAGGTTATTCAATATTTATAACAAAAATAACTTGTCATAATTTAAAGAAACACAGAATGGAGTCATAGCCAACTATAAAAATGCGTCCCGAGAAGTGTTTTATTAAAGAAAATCATTCACCGCTGTATAACAGTTTTTTACTGTAAAATATACTTTCTACCAACTTTAGTAAATGAAGAATGTTACATAACTATAGATTAGGCTTCTACTTACAAAAATTTATAATATTTTGCTTAACTAAAGTTGGTAATTTTTATTGTATTTGAAATTATATTAATTGATATTGTACTATTGTGAAGTAAGCATTTTGGCCCCTGCCACTACTTATAAAACATACTTTTCTACCAACTTTAGTAAATAAAGAATATTAGATAACTGCAGATTAGGCTTCTAATTATAAAATTTTTAATATTTTGCTTAACTGAAATTAGTAATTTTTATTTAAGTTGGAGCTATATTAATAAATATACTGTTAGGTATTTTATAGATACCTCTACTTCTAAAATATAATATTCTACCAACTTTAGTAAATGAAGAATGGTACACAATAAGAAATCGGGCTTCTCTTTACCATATTTTCATTATTTTGAATTATTGAATTATTTTTTTAAATAAATTTCTCTAGTTCTAAAGTTCTCTATTTTATTTGGAGACAATATACAAATTATTTAATTTACTCTAAATATGATGATTTTCTCTGGATTAATTTTCCGGTTACTTCAACAGCTAAAGACTATCATTATTAGATATGGAAAACAATGGCTATAACATCATTAAGGTGATGCGATTGTTAGATTACGGATTAATATTATTTAAATTTCAATATTTATCACTTTTAATTCATTTTAAAAAGGATTATAAAGACAGTATGAAATAAAATATTATACGATACACGTCCGGTAGGTTTCATTACAGTACTCGTTCATATTCCGGACTCGGCTCCTGCGTCGCCTCGTCCGTAAAACAACTCGTACTGTAATAAGTCACCTACCGGACTTATAACGTAAATTACTATAATTGTAGACCAAATTGAAAATGGTTAGTGAACATAAAAAAATGTCATTGTACTATTTAATTTGTTACAAGAAGATATGATTATTAAACTACTATTTGTTTACGAAAACAAATAAAGTTGTATGACTATTCTTTACTGATTGATTTAACTATGAAACTAGATAGGCGCGATTTCATATGCTCTTTTTGGTTGAATTTACCTATCATTTTCTTTGAGTGTGTGCGTGCAGTGCATAGTGGGTATTAGATCTGTATGTATGTAAGTAGGCACTTATATGTATGTGCATACATACTGTGATAACTAAATTTGAAAATCAAGCAAAAACTGTTTTCGAGGTTGCTAATTACGAATTTCACATTGTTAATTCAAAATAGCTGACCTAGACTTAAAAATCATGCAAAAAATAATCCTGAAAAATACTGTGATAGCTGGATAAATTATTTTCTATTTCTTAGCGATAAAAGCTTGTTTTCAGAAACTTTTTTCTGAAATCGATCAAGAATGTCTACTTTTTCGGCGCAATTTTAAATCCCAAAATACGCTATGCTAGTATTTTAATCAGAAAAGTCTGGGAAAGTTATATAAATATATATAGTTAGTATAGTTTTATATATAGTTACTTTCCTGGCCTAGGCCGGGCTATTTTTTTATATATATTTTAATATGTACAGGGTGGACCAAATTAGATGGAACTTTTTTCTTTGAAACTATGGCAGATAGACAAAAACCAATATAGGTGTCCTGAGCTCGATTTTCGAGAAACAAACAATTGCGCAAACCGCGATCCTCTATCTATTTCGACTACCGAGCTACAGAGCGTTTTTGGAAAATTCACATTTTTGGATGACCTCTATATCTCAATTACCAAGTGTCGATTCGAAAATTGAGTAACACATTCTTAAAGCACTTTTTTGAGTAGAATCCGTTGCTATTAAGAAGAAAATTATGCATGTCTCAGTTTTCGAGATATAGACATAACTTGTGTTTTTTTAAACGGAATATCCTGTAAATTATTTCATTATTCGATTGAAACTTAAATTAAAAATCCATGTCATATTTATCTCTAGAAAAAGTGGTTAATTTTTGAAAAATTTAATATATTTGTGAGGAGGCCATGGAAAACTATTAACAACAACACTTCTTATAAAATAATTTTGCCAAAAATACGAAAAATTTAACTGCAATAAATGTTCGAATTGTCTTCTATTGACATCTATGCATTTTTGACACCTTCTTATCGCCTTTGTTGCATTTCCAATCACGACAGGAGTTATGTTTTGTTTTCTAATTCTTCTATGCTATTAGAACGTTCTCTATGTATAATATTTTTTAAATAAACCGAAAGCCAAAAAAGTTAGCAGGGGCTATATCGGGAGATCTAGCTGGCCACAAAATAGGACCATTATTTCCTAAAAAATTAAACAATATCTAAACTACTTTGTTGTTTATTAATGTCCAGTTAGCTAAATTAATTGCTAGTTATCAATTTAGTTAACTTAGCTTAGCACATTGATAAACTAGTCCTGAGTGATATATAGATACCTATCCAATCCTCCCCAAATTGAGCAGTTAAATAATTTCGTTTTTCATTTAACGTATGCCTGGGGAGCCATCGTGTTGGTAAATTATTAAGCTTTGAGATCGTCTCACAGGCACTGCCTATAAAGGGCTCTATTTCTTGTAGAATGTTAATAAAATTTTCGGTATTCAAATTACCGTGAAAAAAATGAGGACTTATTATTTGGTATCCAATAAAACCACACATACACCAAATCCAAATCGTCCTTGACGATTAACTGTAGCGGTTTCGTGCGGATTTTCATGACCCTAATGGTGGATATTATGCCGATTAAAAATTCAGGCACTGCTTATATGGACCTCGTCTGACGATATAATTGTTCCTTCAAATTCTGGCACTTCATTGCTCTAATGCAAAAACCACTGGCAAAAATCGAGACGCCTTTGAAAGTCGTTTGGGTATAGATGGTGACCAATCCTAATTTGGTAGGGTTTGATTTTTTTTTTAAGCAACGCAACGCAGTTGTTTTAGGGATTCCTAAATTTTCCTGTATTTCGCGAGACGATACACCGTGTGTGTAGCGGCGCGCTAACATTTATTGTAGTTTAGTTTTTCCTATTTCTGGCAAAATTATTTTATATTATAAGTAGTGTTGCTGTTGTTTTCTATGGCCTCCTCACAAATATACTCATACTCATACTCATTTTATTTGACTACATTACATACTTGTCAGGTACATTTGTAGCATGTCAAAATACAATCATCTACAGATAAAAATAAATATAAAAACTTTATAAAAATATAAAAATTTCAGTCAAATATTATTAAAATAATACAATATAAAAATATAATACATACAAACACAAATATAAATGCAAACGCAGATACCTAAATGCATTCCACACAAATATACATACCACACTATGAAAAGGTTATTAATTTATAAACTTAAAAAATCAGGGTTGCATCTAAATAATCAGCCACCGAATAAAAACAGTTTCTTAAAATAACATATTTTATTTTACGTTTAAAACAGCTGTAATTCAACGATTTAATATTCGTCGGCAATTTATTACATATATATATTTAAATTTAATGAATTTTTTTGCGATTTAGTTAACCTAAAACAACGAGTTAATAAACTACCAGATCTAGTAGAATAATGATGAATATCCGATTGACTGTTGAAGTTAATAATATTTTTGTGAATTTCCAATAGGGTAAAAAAAATAAATAATGAAGGAACGGGCACTATGCCCAATTTAATAAATATAGGTTGGCAATGGTCAGTCATTCCTGCACCTGCTATAATGCGACTGGTTTTTTTTTGCAGTATAAAAATTTTTTGGGCATGCGTTGAGTTACCCCACAGAATAGTTGCATAGCAGATATGATTATGGAATAAGGAAAAATAAGTAGTTTTAAGAATTTCAGGACTTAAAATATTTTTCATTCGACGGAGTAAAAAGATCATACTGGACAACGTCCTGCCCAACTGATCCACATGAGCAGACCAGTTTAGCTTGTCATCCAAAGTGACTCCCAGTAAATTTACAGTACTACCTTCAGTGATATTAACATTCTGTGTTTTTTCTCTGTTTAATTTAAGTTTATTTGCTGAGAACCAATTATCAGGTTTTTCTTTCGTTTCTTTTGCCATTTTAGTTAGATTTAACAAACTTTTTTCAGAACTTAACAAGGTGGTGTCGTCAGCAAAGAGAATACACTTTTTGGGACTTAAATAGTAATACAAATCATTATAATATATATTATGAATAATATGGGTCCAAGGACGGAACCTTGAGGCACACCATTCGTAACAAAATTGCATTCAGATGTGGTATTATTAACTGCAACGCATTGTTTTCTATTATTTAAGTAAGAACTGAAAAGTAATAGTGGAACACCTCTAAAACCATAGTATGACATTTTTATTACATTATATTAAATGTTTCGAAAATTAACCACTTTTTCAGGAGATAAATATGACATATGATATATCGTTGGATAGCTAATTTAAGTTGTGATCGAATAATCAAATAATTTACAGGCTGTTCCATTTAAAAAACACAAGTTATCTATCTCTCGAAAACTGACGTATGCATAATATTCTTCTTATCAGCAACAGATTCTACTTAAAAAAATGCCTTAAGAATGTGTTACTCGATTTTCGACTCGACACTTGGTAATTGAGATATAGAGGTCGTCCAAAAATGCCAATTTTCCAAAAACGCTCTGTAGCTCGGTAGTCGAAAAAGATAGACGATCGCGGTTTGCGTTGTTTGTCTCTCGAAAATCGAGCTAAGGACACCTATATTGGTTTTTGTCTATTTGCCATAGTTTCAGAGAAAACCCCAATTTTTATTTCTATTGTATTGCATTGCTTTTACTACTAGATACACAATGTACTATTTTTATATATACTTCTATGTACCTACAGCTTTTCACTAAATAATACAACGGTTTTTAACAGGTAACTGATACAGATTCAATTAGCATAAATTCACGACTCAAAGACAAACGTCTACATATAAAATATTACAATCACCAACAGGTGTTCGAATCCTCAGACATTCATATTCGCATTCGCTTCCTTTGATTTTAATATGGAAACCACCTCGATTTCACTGTCGTTCATGGTTTGCGTTTTTACATGTGCATATTAATGAGAACTAGATGCTAGACGTGCATATTTGAGTGGGATGTACATTGTACAAAGTCGATGTGTTATAAAGTAGCTTAGCAGCCCACTAAATATAAACTGGACACGTGCGTAAGACGCATGAAAAACTATAACACATGTTCGAAAAGGTTTTCTAGGCTATGTATGAACTATAAAATAATTCAACACAGTTATTATTATTATCGAGTGGACAAGAGGATGTAATCGAACAAAGATATTCGAAACCGGGAAAACTAAAAACAAGGATTTACATGGGCTATTTTAACTAACAGTAAAATTTCCAAAAACTTGCAAAATGAATAATTTTTTTTTTTAATGAGTTCGTGAAAGCGTATAGAATCATATCCTGAAAAGTTTACATTCCGCTCGGATGCAGAACATAAAAAAAAGTGAAAATTTTTTCATCCATTTTTTCAAAATTTTGAAATTAAGCCAGGGACGGAAAGAATATTATATGTGTACCAAATTTCAAGTCAATATCTTAAACGGTTCCAGAGTAAACGTGCGCACAAAAAAAGTTACAGACAGACCTACAGAAAAACAGAAATTTTTTTTCGCTCAAACTTAAAATCTCGACGTTTCACGGCATTCTAAGCCTAGTGAAACCCACAAAAACTTGCAAAATGAATAATTTTTTTTTAATGAGTTCGTGAAAGTGTATAGAATAATATCCTGAAAATTTTACGTTCCGCTTGGATGCAGAACATAAAAAACAGTGAAAAAACAATTTTTTTTCATCCATTTTTTTCAAAAATACAGGTGGACAGACCACGTGTTTCTGAACAAAAAATGCCCTAATACAATATATCGCAAAAGTCACGGTATCCCTGCAAAAAAATAGTGAAGTAATTTTGTCGTTCTGCGCGGCCAAGCGCACGGTTAAATGCATACTATGGAACCTCTAAAAATTCTTAGCAGTTTTAACTAGTAAAATAAAGCTTTTCTCTTTCTGATTACACATTTTTAACATTTTTCTTAGTGAGTAGGAAGATAAATAGCGAGTATGGAGGGAATATATATAATTATGAACGCATACACAGACACCACACATAGCCGCTGGATCGAAGCAGATCTGCCGCGTTGTCACTCGCATGCATTTTTACCTGCCTTTATGTATTTATTATAGGTACACCTATTCATATTTCAACTATATCCAATGGATTCTTTATACATTTGTTAATGTATTGGAAAAGTTCCAGAATTTACATTCAAAACTGTACAGAGTTACAAGGATAAGATCGTGAAAATCGCTATTTCTGATCATGACGGGATTGATCATATTTTCGAAAAAATGCGTAAAAGTAAACGAATTTGTGTTCGAATATTCGAAAAGTATATGTGAGCACATCACCCTGTAGTTGGTGGAGATCAATCCTAGAAGTACCACTCGCATGCTGGCCTACATTAAAATAGGACGTTAAGTGACAAATTTACGATCTGACCTGCCACTCGACTTAGCTAAGGGATATTGTTTATTTATGTTTAGGCTATTAAGAAATATAAGGAATAGTGGTTGTTACTTGTAAATAAAAAGGGGACTTGCTCTCGAGACGGCAGACTGACTGCAAGTGCCCTTATTCACAACTCTCTGTTAAATAGTGTTTGAAAATAAATCGGTTTTTAAAAGAGTTTTTCGAGTTTTCTTACATATACATTTTTTCGATTTGAAGGTATAATTCCAATGCAGGTCGGGGTATTTGGCCGCTGAGTAGTTGTTTCCTTCAAATCCTATTTCATTAACAGTGAGTATAGCCTACTGTGGCTAGAGGTCGCCGCTCCTGGTACTTGCTTTGCAAGTCGCTATACGACAGAGACATGGTGTCCGACGTACAGTAGCATCTGACCACATGAGAGTTTACCTCTCACCATCACTTTATTTGCATTAGTATGTATAAGACTAGCAAGTTGGCCACTATCATTTGTCTGTTCCAAAACCTATGGCATACTGAGCAGAACATAATAAGTTCGAAACCGGTCTATGTCTGGTTAGAAACAGACAAATGATATTTGGCTAACGATCACGATTTGAAGGTATAATTCAATGCAGGTCGGGGTATTTGCCCGCTGAGTAGTTGTTTCCTTCAAATCCCATTTCATTAACAGTGAGTATAGCCCACTATGGCTAGAGGTCGCCGCTCCTGGTACTTGCTTTGCAAGTCGGTATACGACAGAGACATGATGTCCGACGTATAGTAGCATCTGACCACATGAGAGTTTACCTCTCACCATCACTTCATTTGCATTAGTATGTATAAGACTAGCAAGTTGGCCACTGTCATTTGTCTGTTCCATAACCTATGGCATACTGAGGAGAACATAATAAGTTCGAAACCGGTCTATGTCTGGTTAGGAACAGACAAATGATATTTGGCTACCAATCACGATTTGAAGGTATAATTCAATGCAGGTCGGGGTATTTGCCCGCTGAGTAGTTGTTTCCTTCAAATCCTATTTCATTAACAGTGAGTATAGCCCACTATGGCTAGAGGTTGTGTGCTGAATTCGAATTTCCAATTTAAAAAAATTTTTACCGCGTAGATCGAGTAAATCCCGGTTTTTATCGTCAAAATACGGTTTTTTGAAAATTATTTAAATTGAAAATTCGAATTCAGCACACAAAAATACTTAAGGCATGATAGGTTTAGTCCTTGGAGCAGATTTTTTTTTTTTTTGTAGACATGTGCTACTGAAGGCAACTTGAATGGTCAAATGTACCGAGGCATTTTGGAAAATGGACTGCCAACATTACTTAAAGACTTGAGCTTAGAAGTGCAACAGAACGTATGGTTTCAACATGATGTAGCACCTGAAGTATTTGATCGTGATTTCAATGGTCGTTGGATCGGCAGTCTGGTAAATTGGCCAGCTAGATCACCAGATCTTACTTCGCCAGATTTCTTTTTGTGGAGCTATCTCAAAGACAAAGTTTACAAACAAATACCAACAACACGTGGGAATGTGATTGAGCGAATCAGAAATGTTTATGCTGAAATTCAAGCAGACACTCTTCTTTCTCAGTTGTGTACAGTCATTTCAAATGCGGATTAATAAGTGCATTGAAGTCGAGGGCCAACATTTTGAGCATTTACTTTAATTGAAAGACGATGAGGCGAAGGAACATACATAAATCAAGCACCCCGAAGGGAACAGAAAACTACTACGCCCACGTCGTTGTTCCTGAGTTTCGCTAAAAGTAGTTTATTCATCAGCCATTTACATTTCTACAAGTAAGAATTTCCCAGTTATTCACAATTTACAAAATGAATAAACATTTTAGACGAATTTTGATTTTTTTTTAATTACTTCCACATCCAGTGGAAGTATAGTGACGACAAAAATTTTTTTTTTAATTTTTATTGTTCAAATCAGCTTAGAATGTCATGAAACGTCGAGATTTTAAGTTTGAGCGAAAAACTATTTTCTGTCTGCCTGTCTGTCTAACTTTTTTTGTGCGCACGTTTACTCTGGAACCGTTTGAGATATTGACTTGAAATTTGGTACACGTATGTACTTTAACGAGATCTAGAACTAGATTATATTTTCATCTTGTTCCGTCGAAGGGTTCGGGGGTAAATTGGGGTAAATTTGGGGTAAATAGGTAAATCAAGCAGGTAAGAGTCCATAAAATTGGTATTTAGTATATACATGAGAAGCTAAGGTCTCAAAAAAAATTTTGGCATTAGCCACCCCCATTACCACCCCCACCCTATTATTAAAGGGGATGAAAAAAAATTGTGATTTAGTGTGTGTAAAAGAACTAGGAACCTCAAAATATTTTTTTACTTCATCATCCACCCCCACTACCACCCCCTATAACCACCTCCTACCTACTACCGATGTTGGGTATCGTCTTATGGGTTTTTGGGGTAGAGGATTTCAAATATTATATTATTGAAGTTCCATAAACAATTATTTCCAAAATTTTTTCGTTGTGAGTGACTTGGATAGAAAATCTGGATGTGGAAGTAGTGATTCCTTGGACAGCGGTTTTTTTTTATTGCAAACGTATTGCAGAATCGTATGCATAGGTTCTCAGTAGGAGAAATCGAAAAAAAAAAAAAATTTCGTCGAATACAGTGCCATCTATCGTGAATCGAAAAAAATGTTTCAGACAAGTCCTTCGTGTTTTTAGCCGTAAAATCCGAATCAACTGAGTTTACAAGAACAAGACACTAATAAAATTTTACAATTATTTATTAAATAATTCAGAGGGGGTGAACGGGAGGGTTCTATTTTCTTACTGAAAAATAAATCGACCTATTTCAGATTTTTTTCTAAAAGTTCATAATTACGCTTAAAATGAATAAATCGATGTTTAATGACGCAGTGTTTCATGCGGTTGTCTCTCAGTCTATGTTTCCCACATTCAACATAGTTATTTTATGCAATCTTTATTTCTTGCACAATTATCTTGCATTGTTGCTTTACTTGTATTGATTTACTGATGGTGGATATACCATATTTAACAAAGTAACAGGTAGGCACAGGAAACAGCAGATTGCAAAATAAGAGCCAACCCACTGTTTCAGACGTATTTTTCTTTTTCGTTGATAATGTAATTTAAAATTGTGACACATTTTACTCAGTAACTAGATATAGGCGGCTTGTTAAGTGGGCTGTGGTATGTCAATTATTAGTATAGGAATTTTTACTACGGCTATGTATAAATCCACTTCGCCCACGAAAAGGTAATTTTACAACTAACTGGCTTATTTTTTAGTCCTAGGTGTGATTTATTTGCAAATTCGAAAATTATCAATTATTTATATATTTAAAAATAGTCACAGCTTCTATTTATAATTTGTTTTGAAAATAATGCAACAGTTTTAGTAGAAGTCTAAAACTGTAAACTAATAAATAATTTGAGAAACTCAAAAACCCTACTGCGAAATGGAGTTTCCAACTAAAAGGGACTAAACAAGACTACCGTTAATATAAAAAAAACCGCTGCCTAAGGAATCACTACTTCCACATCCAGATTCTCTATCCGAGTCACTCACAACGAAAAAACTTTGTATGTGAAAATAATTGTTTATGGAACTTTAATAATATAATATTTGAAATCCTCTACCCCAAAAACTCATAAAACGATACCCCACATCGGTAGTGGGGTGGGGGTGGTGATAGGGGGGTGGTAGTGGGGGGTGGGTGAAGTAAAAAAATATTTTGAGGTTTCTGATTCCTGTACATGCACTAAATCACATTTTTTTTTTCATCCCCTTTAATAAGGAGGTGGGGGTGGTAATAGGGGTGGCTAATGCCAAAAATTTTTTTGAGACCTCAGCTTCTCTTGTATATACTAAATACCAATTTCATGGACTCCTACTTGCTTAATTTACCCATTTACCCTAAATTTACCCCAATTTACCCCCCAACCCTTCGACGGAACAAGATGAAAATATAATCTAGTTCTAGATCTCGTTAAAGTACATATGTGTACCAAATTTCAAGTCAATATCTTAAACGGTTTCAGAGTAAACGTGCGCACAAAAAAAAGTTACAGACAGACCGACAGACAGACAGAAATTTTTTTTCGCTCAAACTTAAAATCTCGACGTTTCATGACATTTTAAGCCTATTTGGACAATAAAAATTTTTTTAAATTTTTTTGTCGTTACTATACTTCCATTGGACATGGAAGTAAAAAATTTTTAATCACTGCAGTTTCTATTAGTACGAATAATGTATTCACTACATACTAATCATCATTGCATTCTCAATTTAGTCTGTACGTACTGTCGGGAGCAAACAAAAATAGGACAACTATTTTTTTTCTAATGTAAATCTGTCTCTATTTGAATATGTAATATGTAATTTTGACAAATAACTGACAAAATGTCACAAAAATTAAAGTTAGATGTACACAACTAGATTTTAGCAAAAATACGTTATAAAACATTTTTTTGCGCACGACAGTACATACGTACGGAAATACTCTACAGGTTACAAGCCTTAACGGATCTATTTTTAATCGCCCAAATACACAAGTTGTTTGAAGAATAATAATTAAAAAAACGATAAAATGCCCTTATCAAGTAGGGCCTGGAAATTGAATAAAATTGGATTCAAAACATTCATTTTGATCATGTTCAAATACAAACACTTTACTTATACTCCAGTCAAATAGGAAAAATTAGAGGGAAAACTGATGTAATTATAAAACTTGGCAGAGATGTTCATTAAGGTTTACTATTAAACATACTAAAAGTCCTCAGCTCAAACTGCTGCGCTCGAGCCGCCATATTGGAAATATGGTGTTTTCATTTTAACACCTGATCCTGATCCTGATTTCATTCATAAAGCTACACACTCTGTACGGCGCAGATGTCAGAAATGTGTTGATGCTGGCGGAATGCACTTTGAACAACTCTAGTAATTTGTAATTAACCTTACTTTAATCTAATTCATTGTTGTCTAATAAAAAATAATGTAATCAAATTTTGTTTTACTGTCATTGTTTTTTCTGTTCTGCTAAAATATTCATAAAAAACTATTCCCGAATAAAGTTCAGATAAGATTTTCTCAAAAACTGATAATTTTAGAGAAAAAACACAAGAGACTTTTTTTTGTGTAGAAAACTTCAAATTTTTAAGTTCTGCTCATAAATTAATGTAAAAGTTTACACACAATAAAGTTGGCGCTAAATTATACCTAGCCCCCCCCCCCCCAGTTTCACCCGCTCCTGAATGATTTTCGTACATAGTTGTCATTTTGTCTTAAAAAGCATAAAAAGTTAAATTCCTGTGTAAATTATCATTTGTTTGTCTTTAGACGTTTCGAAAATATTCATAAAAAAACATTTTCAGGAGAATTACTTGAACACCCGGTATCTCGGAAACTAAGCACTTCCCGGCCCATGTTTATAGGAACTTTTTTTCTTATTTTGAAAAGTTGTATTGCTTAGTGAAGTTTGGCCTATGCAATTCGGTGTTAATACATACTAAACGCAATTAAGTCAACAAGTCTAATTAGAATAAAGAATACAATAAAATATTTAAAAATTTTTAAAAGCACTTCACAATAAAGTCTGCTAATAGCTATGGACATACAGTCATTACAAAATAATGATTGCAATAATAATTACATTTATAACCGATGCGCGCTAATTTCGTGTATCAGGCGCTTGGTCTCAATGACTCGATGTATTCTTGACCTTTCGCGTGTGATTGCAAGTAGGTAGAGCAATGGTAAAAAAAGTACGAACGCCAAATTAGACAACCAACACAAAAGCAAATGTGAAATATGATCTTCCTAATAAACAAGTTTTAGCTAAAAATGTTCAATAGAAGTGTAGTATTAATTTACTTACAAGAATGTCTTCTTTTCAGTTTAATAACGCCAGCCGTTTTGCTAAAAACTGCTTTTTCCCAGTCAAGATTTTTAGTACAGTGCTTTTTAATAGATGGTGCCAGCTACAGCACTACAACAGGGCATCTGCATCATTTACCCAACATAACTTTAAATTTTAAGTTTTTCATGTTCATTCTCATTTTTAATGTTTGTATACGCATTTTTAGCTTGGAGCAGTACTGGCTCCAAGCAAATATTTAAAAATTCACGTAAATAATTTTTCAATATTGTTGATTAATAAAAATAGACTGATAATTACAGGTTAGATTTCCAACCTATTAAAAGAGTCCTATTTTATTAGGGCAAAGTATTTAGAACTTCATGAACATTATAACACTGAACTAGATTTTAGTTGAAAATGCGGGAACCTGGCAGAAATTTTAATTACAGCCACTGTTGCCAACTCTGTTAGACGAGGAAACTGTAGATGAACAAAAAAAAAACTGTAGAAAACTGGGAATTTATTTTAGTAAAACTGTTAACCTACTGTGTTTTGTTACTATACAGTATTGGAAAGTGTTTGATTTGGTGTGGCAATAAGACCAAGCGAGAGCGAAGCAAGCAATGATGTACATTAAGGGTGTGTCACACTTTGCCTCTGCTAGGGTACTGGTAGACGCCTTTTATTGTATGCGGTCGGTTAAGTCGTTGAAGCTATGCAACCCCAAAAGCAAAACTTTCCGATACTGTATATTAAATTACAGAGTACAGTAACTACACAGAGGCGAAAGCTTTGGCGGCTCCTTCGAGTTTTGATGGCTCGATTTCTGTGACCTTGTGTACCAATTGCATCTACACTGAGAGAAATGTGTTTTCTGTATTTTTAAGGATACACTGAGAAAACAGTGTATTTCGAGTTTAATTGAAAAATATTATAATTTGAATTGTTTATAATCGGCGCCTATTTTCGATTGAGTTGTGCATTAGGTTTTATTTATGAGAATTTTAATTCTCGGTTAATGTTTTCAACCTCCCAAAATGAGTGGAAATAAAATTCACAAATCCAAACTTAACATGATAAACGTCAACAGTGTCAACATAGAAGTGAGGTTGATTGATATACCATTTAAAAAATGGCGATGAGTATATAAATTTGGATTTGGCGGGAAGGCTTGCTTTCGCCTCTGTATAGTTACTGTACTCTGTGGTAATACCTTAATAAAATAATTGACTCTATGGTAATATCTTAATAAAATAATTGATCCATATGCAAAAAAAACTGTAGATTTAGCAGGTCGGACTAAAAACTAGGAAGAAAACCAAAAAACGGTAGATCTAGTGAAAAAACAGTAGGGTTGGCAACTATGATTACAGCTGAGTAATACTCCTATATCTTAAGAAACATATATTTTTGAGGTTAGCTGTGACATCACGTGCAGATGCCCAATAATAGCTACACTGCCTACCCTTCTTATTACAAAAAGATGTCCGACAAGAATAATGAAATCAGTACCAAAGAGTGTGCAAATAAGTGCCACCACTTTATTTTATAAGAATTTTTTCTTTCATTTGCACAATGTATAATAGATCTGATGCCAGTAACAGTTGGTTTTTTACCATTAGATTTTCTCTGCTTTCAGCAGTTTCGCAAAAGTAACATGCAGTTTTTTTCATTGATAATGTATCTACAATATACATAAACTGTAATAGCCTAAATGTAAATAAAATAATATATACTTATATTAATACTTATCCAGACAATAATGAGGCCAGCAGCCGATACGTTTCTTGATGGGCCGAGAGCGTAGCGGGGGCGAGAGAGGAAGCCTCGTGTCTTCGTCGTCGTAGTGTGCTTCGTTGTGTTTCAAGGGCTGTAGCGCTTTTAGTTAAAAAATTAGATCTGGCATGAATCGAGACAAAATGAAGCCTATTAAATTTGTCAGTTTTTAGTGAAAGAAAAAATTGAATAGCTCGTTATATAAGCGAGTTATGGCGAGTTAAGAATTTGAAAAATGTTGCTGATTTGTGTATCCTTTTGAATTTTGCCAGTTTTTTTATGTTAATTTTTTAATTATTGCAATAAATTATACTTCAAATTAAACAGCAATGTTTACTTGTCAAAACCAGACAAAAATTTTATTTTTATCTGTTTTAGTTCTAAAGTTATATTTGATTAAATATTAAATTTCTAAATTTCTTTTTTTTTTTAGTTTTTTTCTTATATCTTCGGTCTCGACCAATGGAGAGTGTCGTCAATTTTGATTTCCTATGTAAAATAACATGCTTTAATAAGTAGTGAAGGTCCCATCTGGTTATACTTCAGTATTGGGTAGGTCAAGAAAGAGAAGGCTTTTCGCGCTCTGCCCGACGGGCTACAAATAATTAACTATTATATATTCTCTAAAGAAATAGTTATAGAGAATGGACATTTCCGATATTTTTGAGGATATTTTCTCAAGCGATGAAGATGGTGTTATAAATATAATAGAAGCACTTCGTCGTGCACGAAAATTCAGAGAGACCTCATCATTATGATTATTTACGTCTTAGATTTTTAGGAGTTCTTTTGATAGAACCATTTGCGGTATTAAAATCTTTCCCAAGTGCAATTCAGGCATTTTCTTTATCCTTCCAAGTAACCGAATCACTTCTCTTGCATTCGATTACATCTTTACGCTTTTTAACTAATTCAATCAATAGCTTGATTTGACTGTCGTTGAAATTAAAGATCTTTTATCACTCATCGCGAAAAGTCAAAGTAACAGTAATGAAAATGACACCAATCGCCAATTTGTCACTATATGCTACCAACTAATAAAATGGCGATAGAACTGACGATCTTGACAAGCACCTATTAAACGGCATTTTAACGAACACTAAAATCTGAAGTTTAAACCTTCAGTAAAACTTCAGTTTAAACTTCTAGTTAAACTTTGGTTTAATCTGTACCTATAAGGGCCGTTACTTTCGGTCCCGATTAAACTTTAACCGTCGGCCAAATCATTGAAAGTACAATTGTTTCCATGGTAACTGAATTGGTTTGACCCACCGTTAACGTTTAATCGGGATCGAAAGTAACGGCCCTAAAACCGGCCCTTAGCAGACAGTTTTAGCCGATCATTGAAAAACCGGCCCTGAACCAATCAAACCAAGATTTCCTTTTTTTTAACTGGCCAACTATGATGAAAGATAAAGTCCGCGTAGGTATGCCCCGTATAGTACAACGAAGTAATCAATCAATTTACGCAACGTATTTATCTCCTCATTAATATGCATGAATGGGTACAAAATTCAATTACCTGTGGTCGAGTTCTCTCTTAAATCCGTTTAATTGGGAGTACATCTCGCTCGTAAAAATTCCCAAATCACTTTCGGATTCCTCTCTCTGTCTGCCGCTTGACATCTCCGGAAATCGCGGTCTATTCCGTGACGAACTGTTAGCCCTGGCACGCGATATTTCCGGGGTAACCACAGGTGTTAATGGGTTGTTGACTTCAAACGCATCTCGAGATACTTCACGCATTGTAATTGTTATTAATAAATTCACTCACACATTAGCTGCTTGTCGTCAGTACTACAAATTACTCACTGACCGTTTAGCAACTCTCCGCGGGGGTCACATGATAAGGGAGATAAACCTTAACATGTTATATTGTGATAATTTAAGAACATAATGTTTTTTTGGATATCTTACGATGGAAATGTAGCAAAACAATAACGCAATCGTGAACATAACATGGTGATTATCGAGGTAATTATGCAACTACATTCTATTTTAATTAATTGGCTCGAAGTCTTCACTGGGATTAAGTGCATGAAGATACAGCAATCACAAAAAAAACTAGCAGAAGTTGCAATCGGACGTAGTAAACTGCAAATACCTGTTTGATTAACACTCTGCTCGAATACACGTATAGGTAGTGCCGCCGCTAAGAGTATGTAGTTATAGTGCCAATAACTTTTTTATTTTTATTAATCAACACACTGTATGCATTGCATGTCTTACTTTTGTGTGCTTAATCACAAACCTTGGTAATATTTTGTTCCAAAATGACAATAAAACATAGTTTATACAAATAATGGCAGTTTACACGCCTTTGGTAAACACCCTGTTTGACGGGTGCGGTACAATTTCAATAGGGAGTATTTTACCCTACTATTTATGCATGCCAAGTTTGCAACGAAAATTTGAAGAGTAAGAGAAGTTTCCGTGTTTACATGAAATGGTCTATATGTATACTAGTTCAGGGAAATGAGTAAAAAAAGTACCATGTTCGGGACTGTGACTCATCCAGGCAGAGACCACGATTCTTAGGTAGTATAAGTGTCAATAAATGAAACCTATATAAAATCTGCGGTCGATTTTCTGCATATGTTTATTTACAGCCATTTTAATGCAAAAAAATGGAAAAAACGTGTTTTTTCACACTTTTCCACCTGCCAGTAAAAAGTAAACTATCTTACAGATAAATCAAATGAATCACCTTGTAGAAAATTAAAAAAGCTTTAAAATGGCGGTTGTTAAATGTCGATATAGTTAATTGTTGCTAAGATAATTGCAAAATGCGGAATTTTATTCAATAAACAATATCTTGTGTAAAAAACAATCTACTGTTTTGTCCTTGCGTAAATAGTTGACTCTCATAGTGCTTAATATCTGGTAAAAATTTCAAATCGATTCGTCAAATAGTTTTTGCAAAATTGCATTAATTTATCCCAGAGACCTTTTTTTTGCAACCCCACCACGTCCAGAGAAATCAAAATACAATGATTCTACGGCCTCCACCTGAAAGGGAAAGACTTGATTTACCAAAATGCTTTGTTGGTTATCGAAAAAATTAATTTTCAGACCTGCAAAACGACGTTGCAAAAGAACTCAGATTTTTACCTTATAAACAAATAGAATAATTTTTTAACAATTGATTGTAGAGCATCGGTTTTGAAAAAAAAAAGAAGGTCCTAGGTCAATTTGGGGCAAAGTTAGCAATTTTTTTTTAAAAATGCATAGCTCCTTTATTTATAATAATTAAGAAACGTAACAAGCGCCATTTTAAAGGGGAAGAGTTCAACTTTTAGTGTAAAAAATTTGAAAATGATTGTGAAATTAATTGTAATGACGACGATGATGATATTGAGAATATTAATTTAATGTTAGATGACTTTGATCATTCTAATGTTGATGATAATGAACCGATCCTAAAAAAAATACGAGTTGATTGATTTACCTTATTAGAATGTGTATAGGTATATTATTAAGTAAATTTATATGTGAATCGTCAAATATTCTGTATTATTATAAATTACAGCGTTATTTATATCGAACAATGTGTTTCTTTTCACACTTTACAAATTCTATTGTTTATAACTTAATATAACAGTAATTTATATATTTAATTGTACATAAACCTTTCCTATAATTTTCAATAAGAATAATACAAAAATTTTGATAATGTATAAAAATATTTTTTTGTAAAATGTTTAAACAAATTACAGGTAATTATTACTCTCTTATTATTTTGGAGCAGATGTGTTGAACCATAGAAAGTTTCTACTGTATCATACAAACCATTATACATGACAAACGCTGTCACTACATGTACATTCACACGCGTGTTGTATACTTCTACGAAGGAAGTAATGGTTTGTTTTATTATTTATTAATAATTAATAATACGCAAATTAATAAAAGCACTTTTCATAAATTGTATGGTAATTTTGCATTTGAAAAATATCTTAAAAATGTAAATTATATCGAATAGTGTTTTAATTTTATAAATTTGAAAAATTCAATTGTTTATAACAATAAGATATATATTTACGTGTACATAAGCCTTTTCTACAACTTTCAATAAGAACAAAACAAAAAATTTTGATATTTTGCAAAAAAAATTTTTTTTTAAATGTTTAAACAAATTACATTGTTAATATTAATGTTAATAGTTTAACAGATTGAATATTATTAACGTGCGCAAAAAGGTACCCCAAATTGAAAAAAGAAACATCAAAATCGGTTAACAAACACCAAAGTTATGACTTATGTGGTCAGTTTGAAGATGCTGTTTCAATTTTTGAATGCGCGGATTTGAGGGTTCCCCTCCACAACCTCCGAGCTAAGTTGATTCGAGCCTCATTTTAGAAGCTTTGCCAACAGTTTTGAGAAAGTGCAATCATTTTCAAATTTTTTACACTAAAAGTTGAACTCTTCCCCTTTAAAATGGCGCTTGTTACGTTTCTTAATTATTATAAACAAAGGAGCTATGAATTTTTGAAAAAAAATTGCTAACTTTGCCCCAAATTGACCTAGGACCTTCTTTTTTTTTTCAAAATTCGTGTAAAAATATCAGCCTTTCAAATATCGAAAAACCGATGCTCTACAATCAATTGTTAAAAAAGTATTCTATTTGTTTATAAGGTAAAAATCTGAGTTCTTTTGCAACGTCATTTTGCAGGTCTGAAAATTAATTTTTTCGATATCTAACAAAGCATTTTGGTAAATCAAGTCTTTCCCTTTCAGGTGGAGGTCGTACAATCATTGCATTTTGATTTCTCTGGACGTGGTGGGGTTGCAAAAAAAAGGTCTCTGGGATAAATTAATGCAATTTTGCAAAAACTATTTGACGAATCGATTTGAAATTTTTACCAGATATTAAGCACTATGAGAGTCAACTATTTACGCAAGGACAAAACAGTAGATTGTTTTTTACACAAGATATTGTTTATTGAATAAAATTCCGCATTTTGCAATTATCTTAGCAACAGTTAACTATATTGACATTTAACAACCGCCATTTTAAAGCTTTTTTAATTTCCTACAAGGTGATTCATTTGATTTATCTGTAAGATAGTTTACTTTTTACTGGCAGGTGAAGAAGTGTGAAAAAACACGTTTTTTCCATTTTTTTGCATTAAAATGTCTGTAAATAAACATATGCAGAAAATCGACCGCAGATTTTATATAGGTTTCATTTATTGTCACCTATACTACCTAAAAATCGTGGTCTCTGCCTGGATGAGTCACAGTCCCGGCCAAAACCTCATTTCCCTGGATTATACACACATATACATACGGCGTTTTCATTATTTCAACTTTGAGTTGCACGACAGTATGCTTTCCCTTTCTTACACCACAAGTGATAAAGAGATAGCAACACGTTTGGTGCCACCTGATGGACTCAATGTTGAAATGAGGAATACGCTTATCAGTGTTGCCAGGTCAAAATTTTAAAAGTTATCAGACAACGCTTTAAAAAGTTACTAGATCTGACTAAAATTTCCCTAGATTTAAAATTAAAGGGGAGGGAGTTTTAAAATTTTCTTTGTTGGATAAATATTTTTATTGTGTGAAAAAATTATATTTATTAAAAAATTCAGACTTGTATTTTGTAGGACATGTAATTTTTTGCGGCTGTTAAATTAAAAATAGGGAACTTGCCCAAAAAATAAAATTAATTTACAACTAGTGAATACAACCTGACCTAAAATTTAAACGTACTTATTCGTTGGAAAAACATCTTCAACATTCTGAAATGTCACAAAATGCTACTTTTGATTCGTTCATGCCGAGCCGAATTTTCGAATTTCGCCGTGCAATTTACGATTAGGTTTATCTGGAAGACTTCCTCTTTACGTCGCGGCATCGTATGGCCGTCTCAATAGGCCAGTCCAACACGCTGTCACTTTGCTTTGTTTGTACTACAGCAGCCATTTTTTGTTGGTAAGTTAAGGTTTTCGGCAGGCCTAAAGGGCACCATACACGTTCAGTAATCTCATTACCTGAATTTTCGCGTTTTTTCAATCATAATCAAGATTTACATACACTCTATGGGAAAACGTGTAATTTCCTATATTTCCTCGAATATCTCGATAATTATCATTTTTTTCAAAAAATTTGTAGACAGCTTATGTAAAGAGAATAGATTGCGCTTTCCGACACTTTTTTTTATTTTTTCTCTAACATGAAAAACAAAAGACTTATGACCGAATATGCGGACGTCTCAAAGCCAACCGCCGTCCAGTCTATTAATTATTATTAAAGTTCGCCATCTGTGGATCACCAAGTGAGACTAGCCCTCTCGATCTGACGTCACAGTGCTTTTCGTGAGGAGTGGCGAGGATCTCAACTTTAATTATTACTGCAAAGTAAGTACTGCGATTTAAGAGCTGATATTTGGTGTGGCGTGTTTTTATATAAACACACACTTTAATGAAATAAAAAAAAATGGGCAAGTTCCCCATTAACAGTATAGCGTATAGCATCTGCAAATGAATGCAGTTGTTTACTTCTTATCTTTTCCCTTTTCCTTTCTATGCCAGTGAACTCTAAAATAGAGTTCACTGTTCTATGTAATTGCCCAGTCGTTGCAAAATCAATATTTTTTTTTTGAAATGAGTTCGTGAAATGTATAGAATAATATCCTGAAAAGTTTACATTTCGCTCCGATGCAGAACATAAAAAAGTGAAAAAATAAATATTTCATCAATTTTTTCAAAAATTTTGTTCAGAAACACGTGGTCTATCCACCTATATTTTTATTTTTTCCTACCCTGACTTAATTTCAAAATTATGAAAAAATGGATGAAAAAAAAATAGTTTTTTCACTTTTTTTTTCTGTTCTGCATCCGAACGGAATGTAAACTTTTCAGAATATTATTCTATACACTTTCACGAGCTCATTAAAAAAAGAATTATTCATTTTGCAAGTCTTTGGAGATTTTACTATAAAATTTTCTGTTGTCTAGGCTATAATGACTCACATACGACATCAGCAATCTCTCTGTTTAATTACTTCGTTTCCAGACTTAGTTTACGTGTATTAAATGATTTGCAACTAGAAAGTAATGCTTGTCTGCGAACCCCAAGAGGGAAACAAATCTGACGAACCATAAATCACTAGAAATAGGCATTTTCATAAAAGTTTTCACTAAATCACTAGATTGAAAAAAAATCTCTAGATCTAGTGAAATTTCACTAGGCCTGGCAACACTGACGCTTATACGTACACACAGCCATCTTTTATTCGATATTTGAATTCAGTGTGCTATGAAATGGATTTCTGTACAAACTTTTTCCATTATTATTATACATTTTTGTACGGTTATAATTTATAATAAACCTATTTCACGAAATCAAATCAAGGCGATCGATCCAACATAAACGATGGAATATGACCACTAGGCGTATAACGTGCAAGATTAATTTTAGAAACAAAAGTTATTAATATTTTATTCATTTTTCATCATATAGAATTTATATCTATTTTTTTAACCCATGGATCTCGAAAACATTTTTTTAAATATCTCAACCAACATCCGCTCAACAGATTTTCGTCAAAATCTAATCAGATCTAAAATAAATGTTGATAAATAAAACAAAAAAATCGCATAACCGTTATATTAAGTTGTTGGATTTTTACAATATCGATGTATCTAAGTAGAAAATTTTCCACATACATACACACAGACATCAATCTGAAAATAGGCTCAAACTCTTTCTAGAATATCAAAACGTGAAATTTTATTAAAATACTGAATTTAAAATCATCTTGGATTCGAACAGAGGCAACATTATGAGGAATTCGAAGTGATTCGATTATGTTTTATCAACTTTATTTACTTATGAAATGAAAACATGCAATTACACAATAAAGGAAATTTTTATTTATATACCTAATCAGTGGCGTAGTAAACCAACTTTTTTGGGGGGTTATTTTTTCAAAATAGTAAAGTAGAATTTTTTTTTTAAGATAAATACCATGTATAATATACAGTTAAAAACCTTTTTTGGCATTTAAAAAGGTGTAAATATATATGGAGTGTTCCATTTAAAAAACCAAAGTAAAGTTCATACCTCCGAAATGCGACTTTCAATTACTATTCTGAAATAATTTTTGGAAAATACCTGTGATTTTCTATAACTTTTTTTTTGTACTTTTTTAAGTAACTCCAAAAATAACGAAGTTAAATGAGGTTCTAACGTTCGCGCGACCACGCTGTACATAGAATTTTCTCAATATCTGTTATAGAACTTAAATTAGTAGGAGTTCTTTTGCTGATTGCTGATAAGCCTATCTGGCCTAGGCCTATTTGGGCTATGTCTAAATGAATAACATTTTAACAGCATACCAAAGTTTATTTCAAATTTTATTTTGTTCTCGTTCTCATATGATAAAATAAACAATATTATACAATTGATCTGGTTTTTGTTTTATCCAAAACCACTGTTGCTAGTACTAATGATTTTGTGCTTTGTGTTATTGACAAACCTATGGGGAGAAAGCGTAAAAGGGAGTGAGCGAGGAGGGAATTGACCCTTTAAAAGGGGAGGTGAGGTGTAGAGGGAATATCATTTTATACTGCTGAGGCAAGGAGCAGAGAGTGGGAACGTGGTGGGAGGGCGGCAAGTTTCCGATAGCCCCTAGGCAGCAGAAGTATAAATGCGCCACTGCCGCCTTTGGCGGCCTTATTTTATGATTTTCTAAGTCTAGCAAGAGTATACGAGGCTATTTTCTATAATGAGCCGAATAAAATATACGCACATTTCCTTCTCCCTCTGCAAAATCCTTAACAGAAAGGAGCCTAAAGCAAACTAAAAATACAACACCCTACTGGTTCTTCTAGATTAATTTGACATTTATCTAAGTATGTACTTTAAAATGCCGTGTGAAAAATTTTATTATTACTATTAATTTAAATTTGAAAAAAGTCACGCAACGCCTCTGATTTGGGTAGGTACAGGGTTATTCATTATATTTATATTATCGCTATTATTGGAGATTGAAAAAAAAGTTTCGAACGAAAGTGTAGGGCTGTAACTGATCTCCTTTAATAAGTTAATGGAAGCACAGTGGCGTGCAGAAATTAAGAAGCAATAATATTTTTTTAAATGGAACACCCTGTATATTGTTGAATTTTTGAATTATTCCTTTTTTCTGATTTCAAAAATATGATATATGATAGTCCTATATGAGTTATTGAACGTTGAAAATCGTATTTAAGCTAAGAAATTACAATTATTAAAGTAGTCTATGAAAATGACAAGTATTCTGTTATTAAATCTGTCAGCGTTTCAAATAATAACAGAATACTTGTCATTTTCATAGATTACTTTAATAATTAGGAAGTTTCCATTTTTCTCATTTTCTCGTAATAAATAGTCGTGAAAATCTAAAAAATATCTGAAATTTTTTTTTTAAATTATCTCTATAAATAAAAAAGTTATGGTCCTTCCAAGTTTAAAATGCCGCGATCATCTGGGCTGAGGTCGATTACGTCACAGTACATGTTTCCGTCAACAGCGAGCGGGCGCGGCACAGTGGGGAAATTCCAGATTTTACTGTTCAAAAATCTCTAGAGACCTTAATATCCATCGGATCGGGATAAGTTTTGACCTTTCCGACACTTTTTTTATTTTTTCTCTAACATAAAAAACAAAATACTTATGACCGAATATACAAGGTTTAGCTCCGGTTGTGCTTTCTATCGAAAATTTAACACTGCAAGGAATTGTTTTTTGGGTTTTGTTTTAAAATGTTTTAAATGACTGAGGCACGAATTTTTGTTTTGTTTGACTAGTTATCTGAAAGACTACTAAATGAGGTTGAATGTACATGATATTTCTAAAATAGGAAACTTCCTAATCAGTGGTGGTGCAAGAGAGCACCTTGGGCCCCTAAGCAAACATTGAATTGATCGACCGGATACGGCACAGGACAAAACTTCCTACTCATTCCAAATACTATCCGGGGCCCCTAAGCTTTCGGGGCCCCTAAGCTTCGCTTATACCCCGCTTATACATATCATCGCCACTGTCCTAATTGTAATTTCCCTTTGTATAATAGATAGCTTAAATACAATTTTCAATGTTCAATAACTCGAAAACGGTTAAAGATAGGACTATCATATATCATATTTTTGAAATCAGAAAAAAAAGGATAATTCAAAAATTCAACAAAATACAGGGTGTTCCATTTAAAAAAATATTATTGCTTCTTGTACCCCTCAATTTCTGCACGCCACTGTGTTTCCATTACCTTATTAAAGGGATTCAGTTACAGCCCTACAACTTTCGTCTGAAACTTTTTTTTCTACCTCCAATAATAACAATTATAAAGGGTGGCCTAAATAATGAATAACCCTGTACATGCATGACCACAAAATAATCAGTAAAGTAATTATAATTTTATCATCCAAAAGTTAATAAAAGATAAGGTAAAAGCCAATGCTGTAGTTTTATTAAAAACAAAAAATCAATCTCTCCATTTCTCCATTTGTAAGTGTTAATAAATTACACGTTTAATAAAATTCATAGCGATTTTGGCCTCTTTTTCAGGCTTTTATAGAACACATTTAGCTGGAAAAAACGATTAGAGATTAATTCTCTAATCTCTGCTGAAAACATGGCCAGCATAGCCTACTGCTTTATTTGTTGTCCAAATAAGAAAAAATGACTAACTAGGTGACTAGAAAATAAGTAACTCACCTTTGTGTTGCATGTCTGTACCATTTTTTTCCAAGTGTATCAGCATTTTTCTTTAATTCGGCATAATCCATATTGGATTTAGCTCCGGGTGTGCTTTCTATCGAAAATTTAACACTGCAAATTCCAAAAAAAAATAAAGGTTATGTCCGGTCTAACAATATTAACATGCAAGGAATTGTTTTTTGGGTTTTGTTACTGAGAAGTGAGAACACGACTTTATCCGATAGATAGTTATTTTTATCGTACCAATCAGAAAATAAATCGGGAATACCACATAATTTTCAACAACTTGAGCGGCGCACCATATCGTCTAATGATTATTTTTATCCGATTAACTTGTGTGAATCAGATTTTATAGGTTAACCGCGGCGTAAACACTTTAACAATGTTAATTGTGTTTGCTTAGCAATTAGCTTCCTCAATAAAGTATATTATTGCCTTAAAGCTGTACCAAATTATATAAATATATTTAACACAATTCTGAGAACAAACAAAAATGCAGCACAGGTACAGGCATATAAAAAATTTCGGATTTCGGGCAACCAATAAAGACTGTTTTACACTTGGCAGTTTTATTTATCTAAAAAGAATGTTAAAATATGTAAATACAGTTGCATATTTGTTTATGATTTTGAATTACATGCATAATAAAATTAAACAATTAAAATAAATACTTCCATACCATGGAGTGGTATAAAACATAAGAAGGAACTCATCTAGAAAATGTTTCCTCCCCAGAAGTAACAGTTTCATAATAATTAGTGGCGCCACTATACTGGAGAGACTGGATAGATTTCCCGTAATTGGGACGATTGGACATTATCAATTAAGTTATATTTATTATATATTTATATTGTAACGCATTATTTTTAAAACTAAATCGCATATATTGCCACTTATTCAGCATCATAACCTCCATGTAACAGAATTAAAATAAGTAAAACGCAGTTTCTCATAGAAAAACTATATTTTTTATAAAACTTTACTTTAACCTCTGAACTCTACTATTATAAATGGAAGGCCAATATAGGTATATGCGCGTGAACAAAATACGGCAATTACGCCACAGATTAAAACTCAAAATGTGAAGCCACGCGTCGACGCAGTAGAGAAATTGATGTCTGTGCTTGAACCAAACCAGCGACATAATAAGGAGAGACTGGAAAAGTAGGCGTGGCACATGGCCAGAACATATTCAAGCAACTAGTCCGCATGGGCGTCTCTTGAACTTAACGTTATGGAATTTGCGAATATTTTAAAAATGTATAGAGCAGCATTTACTCCTTTTTTAAATATAATATAATTTATTACTACTTCTACAGCGTTGACTAATAGATTTGAGCTCAACTAATAATAGAACAGTGTAATGAAAAACAATATTCATTCATTAATTGTATCCCTCAAAGCAGTACTCCACTGCAAATCTTGGCAACTAGGGCCAACAAATGCACCCCCACTGCGTCCCTCGGGCGTTTATTGTATGTCCAAACAAACCGTACGTATACTGAATTGGGATTGCCTCTCTATACTTTAGACCTCGTTGAACCAAACGGCTGTCTACATATATAAATCTTTTATCTATGGCTGTCTACGGAGGTTATGCGCTGAAGCGATTCTGTGTTTTATATTCGTTTCCCATAGATTCCGTAGAGTAAGTCTTAGATTAGATGAAATTTCCAGAGTCGGTGTCACTCATTTTATTCCTTGTTTATTTCTGTCATTTATGTAAAGTTGTTATAAATTGATTATTTTGTGAAATATATTTTGTGACTGTTATAAACAGTTAATTGAGACAATATGGTGCAATCTTGTATGGTACTGTGTACAAGAATCGTTGCAAAGTCCCGGGTTTTAAACAGTTGCAATAACAATAAGACCGGCTCTGGCGTATTTTGTAGTGCGATTGCGCTCCGCTTTATGATCGCCATACTTGCGTGAGGTTCAATTTCACGTAAAAATTGGTATGGATATTGACCTTCCATTTATATAGTAGAGTTCAGTGACTTTAACGTATTAAAAATATAGTGGTAAGCTGCGTAATCAGTCCAATGATTTATGATTATTATTTTGCAGACAAGAATTTTAATATTACTGAAATGAAAAAATAACTAGAAATGTAGGCCTGGTTTATGGCTCCAATAATTTAAACTTGCGGATTAGCTGTCTTCTAGAGCCCTTTGATCTGTTTTAACAACCTGTCGATTCAAAAATTTTTAATGCTTTTTGCCTTGGCTTTGAATTTGGGGTTGTCCAATATGTGGGTTATGTTATATTATTTATAACAATCCACATCGAGTTTAGTTGCTTATAATAAATTGTTGACTGTACTTTTATTTGACTACATCATTTATAAGTACCGCCGTCTCTTAGCCCAACCAATGTGCAATCACACGAAGTCTGTTCAGTACAGTATTGCCACCAATTATACCGAAACTGGTAGAAACCTTTCAGTCAGTGTTCGACACTCCTTCTGTACTTCCATGAATGTATCCATTTTGTGCTGTCAAATGTCAAAGTTAAAAAATATTACGATTTTCTGAGACCGCGGGCGTGGGGCCCCAGTAAACAATTATTCATTTGATTTATTACAATAGGTAAAATTATTCTCACTTACCCTATTCCTTCCAATTTGTCAGACATTTTAAATTTTTGTATTGCCTTAACCGATTCCTTAACATTACCGACGAATTTTCCGAAGTACTTTATGGTTATTTTTGTGTTAGAATATGTCTACTGAAAATGGGGAACAAAAACCAACTATACCAACAAAATCCTCAATGGAAATTTTATCAGAACTGTTTAGTACATTTCATGCAGAACCACCTTTGATAATTAAAAAAGAAAAATCCGAAGAGTCAAGTAAGAAACATAAGAAAAGTAAGAAGAAGCATAAACACAAAGATAAGAAGCACAAAAAGAAAGAAAAGAAGAAGAAAAAAACAGGTAGTTCCTCAAATGATGAAGGAGAGGTAGATTTGGCCAAAATCTTGATAAAACAAGAGAAAGATGTTTCGGAAAAGAAAATGAAAATAGAGGGTACTGATTCATCGTGGGATATTAAATTGAGAAATTTGAAGAAAGAGAAAGATATACAAGAAAATACTGTTGGTACTACTACGGAAAATGAGGATAAAATAGTATCGAATGGCAGTGGCTCAAAGAGTAAGATAATCATTAAAGACTTGAAGTTGAGTTCTATTTTTGAAACGGCAATAAAACAAATTCAAGATAAAGTAAAAGGGAACGATGAAGAAGGTGAAATATCAGAATCTGAAAGTAGCATAAGTGATAAAGAAAAGAAACGAAAGAAAAAACGCAAGCATAAAGATTCCAAGAAGCGTAGCCGTAGTAGAAGTAAGGATAAAAGTAGTAAAAAAATAAAAGTGGATGATTTAAGAAATAAAATAAAAAGTGAGCACTCTCATAAACACAGAGAAAAAAGTCGTGATAGAGATCGTAGCAAGGAAAAAGATAGACATAGGGACCATAGCAGAGAAACTAAAGATAAAGACAAAGATTTTTACAAAGGAACAGATCGTAGTCGAAGTAAAGATGAACGTCGAAGTCGGGAAAAAGATAGAACCCGAGATAGACACAGAGATAGGTCAAGAGAAAGGTATAAAGATGAGTATAGTAAGGAACTCGAAGATTATAAGAGAAACAGGACTAGGGATAATTCATTTTATAAAGATGATGGATTTTATAAATCCAGGGATAGGGAACGGGACGATAGGGACGAAAAATGGTTTATGAGAGATAGGTAGGATGATGACTAATTTTTTTTATAATAAATTATTTATCATATGTTTCAGATATAGGGGATACAATGAACGAGATCGTAGGTATAGGTCAAACTCGAGAGAAAGGGACAGCTCCTCAAAATTTGACAAAAAGAAATTATTAGAAATTGCTAGAAAAAATGCGATAACGATGATGAAGTCTGGTAGTTTGCCCGGTGCGCTTACTTTGGGACCACAAGCACAGGAAAAGGTTATAGCCGCCATTAAATCAGGCGGAAAGACCATAGAGGAATTGACTGATTTTTGTAAGACTTTGTCAAAAAAAGAGGAGTTGGGAGAATTGTCTAGTTTGTCGGAGAAGGAAGATAGTGATAGCGAAACTGATAAACCGTTTCACCATCCGTTCCAAATTAAAGATAGGCCAACCTCTATTACAATGAATATTAAGGTGAGATTTATTTTTTTAAGTCTAATTCTAGATGCTCATCATAATTTTATTTCCATATTATAGTATAATGATAAAAAAGACATTTTTTTTGTTCAAATAGGCTTAGAATGTCATGAAGAAAAAAATTGTGTGTCTTTTCTTGTGTGCATGATAGTACAAATTCCGGCATAAGAAGTTAATACCCTCATCTGTTATTCATATAAGAAATAGTTTTTATGAAAAATAACATATAGGCTAATAGCTCGCAACTAAGGTTGCCTAGCCATATCTTGACCCCATGACATTTAATTTGAAAAAAATTAATTAATCGTTTCTTTTTTTGTCAGGCAAAATCGAAATTTTGTCTTTAAATGTATGTAGCAGCGAAACCATTAATCCTACAGGAATTTTTCAACAAAGCAAATTCATCATATCATTTTATAATCTTTCTAATAGATCTCTATCAGTTTTTTTCCTAGAACCAACGTTTATCTAGATATTCGCAAGACATAAGAAAAAAACACGTTTCCTTGAAAAAGGTACATTTCCAGTTATATTGCTCCTAGGCACGAAACATAGCATTGAGACCACGGATTTCCTAGTTCGAGGGCTTCTGGATAGAATATGGATGTTTAGTGTCGTTTTTAGCGAGTTAACGAAACTGTAGCAATGGCCTAGACCCGCTTGAGTGAAACAACGTGGTTAGTCGCTGTTATTTCTACTGAGTTCGAGCCACAGCTGTAGCAGATAGTAATATCGCAGGGAATCGTTGTTGTTAAAAAACGATCAGTGAAAAAGAGTTTGTTGAGGTCATACACCTAGCAGACATCCGCAACAGATACCGTGTTGCTATAAGACATCCCTACAATAAAGGGAAGCTAATTCGATTAATTCATGGGACACAAAACGTGTATCCTGGCATTTCAACGAGAACAGCCAATAATGAATACAGACATATTTTATCAGACTTTTTTAAAGACTGTAATGACAAGTTGGTTATGTCCTCAAAAAATAAGAGCAAGGCTATGTGGAACATACTAAATAATACTTTAGGAAAATCAAAAAAAAATAATAAAACTGGTATACAAATAAAAGAAAATGACAAGCTTTTAAATAATAGTGAACTAACAGAAAAATTCAATACTTTTTTTTATAAATGCTCCCAAGTTTGTTTTTTTTTTTTTTATTTAAATTCAAACCTTAAAAGGCCACACAGGGCCCACAATAGGTAGTGTACAAGATATCTGTATAAAAAAAAAAATTGTCATATAATATAAATTACTTACTAAATTAGTAAATTACATTAAAAATCGTACTTACAGGTATACAATAAATTTAATATAAAAAAAATACATGTACATATATATGATGACAAGATACATGAAAGCAAGGTGTTAAACAGTGCTATTGCTGATCATCATGCTCAATTGTTAACTTTTTTTATAGATAAAACAACAGCCAAGGGAAAAATATATCATAAAAGACAAATTAAGGATGATAATATTAATTATTTCTGTTCACTGCTCTCACAAGAAAACTGGGAAAACATATTCAAATCAGAATTGGATTTAGATTCAACATTTGATTTATTTTTAGATAATATTAACTATTATTTTGAATTAGCTTTTCCTCTAAAGAAAAAAATGTCATATCAATCTAATAACAAAAACTGGCTGACAAAAGGTATACGTGTATCAGCTCAAAATCTAAAGAACTTATATATCCTAACCCGACAAGGAGATGAGGAAATAAAAAATTATTATAAGAAATATAAATCAGTTTACAGACAAGTTATTAACAAAGCGAAAAAAATGTATAACACTACCATGATTACCAATGCTCAAAATAAATCAAAAGCTGCTTGGGAAATTTTAAATAAAAATAAAAAAAATTGCCATGAAAACAATAACGAAATCAAACTTGATGTCAGTAATGTTACATTAAATGATAACAGAGAGGTAGCTAATCAGTTCAATAAATACTTTAACTCAAGTCCGAGTAACTTAATTCAAAATTTAGATATGGATATAAAGCAGTTTAATATTAATATCAGAAATAACAATACCTTCTTTTTTGGACCAATATCTGAGTTAGATGTTGAAGAAGTAATTGCAGGCTTAAAAAACTCAAATGCCTCGGGTGATGACAATATTACAAACAATTTATTAAAAAAATGTAAGGATTTAATCAGTAAGCCACTCGCTTTCTTAATTAATAGGTCATTAAATGAAGGTATCTTCCCGAGTAAACTGAAATTAGCCAAAATAATACCGACCTACAAATCTGGTAATAAGAGTAAATTGGAAAACTATAGACCCATCTCTATTTTAAGTCCTTTCGCTAAAATTTTTGAAAAAATTGTTGCGAAAAGGATAATAACCTTTTTTGATAAATATAAATTATTTAATGGAAAACAGTTTGGGTTTCGTAAAGGTGTATCTACAACAACAGCCATTTTAAATTTTCTAAATCTACTCTATAAGAACTTAGATCAACACCATAAATGCGTTGGCATCTTTTTGGATCTAAGCAAAGCTTTTGATTTGGTGAACCATGAAATACTTATTGATAAGTTAGAATACTACGGTATTAGAGGTAAGACATTAGAGTGGTGTAAAAGTTACTTAAATAACAGAAGGCATTATGTATATGTGAACAACTGCAAGTCTGATCATTTGGAAACCAAGACAGGTGTGCCCCAAGGTTCTATCCTTGGACCACTTCTATATATAATATATGTGAATGATTTCTGTATTAATAACTCTGTAATGTATGCTGATGATACATCTCTTTTAATCTGTCAACCTAAAGTAGAGGAAGTAACTAGAAATGCTAACATACAACTGCAAGAAGCTCATGACTGGTACAAAAGTAACAAATTAGTATTGAATATAAAAAAATCTAGCTTTCTGAGATTCAATGTTTCTAATAAGAAAGTTGACAATAGTTTGTTAATAAAAACGGAGGCTGTATCATTGGAACAAAAGAATAATATAAAATTTCTGGGGTTATGGGTATCAAATGACTGCTCTTGGCATTCACATGTTAAATCCGTGTGCAACAAGGTTGCTTCAGTGTGTTACTGTATAAATCAATTACGTAAACTTGTAGAGCAGCCTGTACTCTTAATGTATTATTATGCCCACTTCCACTCCGTGATCTCATACAGTGTTATTGCCTGGGGTGGATCGCCTGAAAGCGAGAGAGTATTTAAAATGCAAAAAAGAGCAATCAGACATATCGTAGGAGTGAATCCAAGAACCAGCTGCAAACCGCTCTTTAAGGAGTTAGGCATTCTAACGTTACCTTGCATATATATACTACAGTTATTGACATATGCAAAAGCTGAATTTAATAGGCTGAATCAATTAAGTATGAACCACAATTATAATACAAGAAATAATCTAATATTAGAAGTTCCCCAACATAATCTATCTCTATTTGAAAAAAGCCCTGAATATCTTGCTATCAAAGTATATAACAAGTTGCCTAATGGCTATAAAAATTTAAATGATAAAGTATTTAAACAACAAATAAAAATATTATTGACTGAAAAATGTTATTATGCAATTGGTGAATTTTTAAATGACAATCTGTAAGATTTTTACCATTACTTTGTAATAATGTTAAAGTTATATAGATATATATATATGTATATATTATGGTTTGTGAATATTATAATTTGTTATTTTTTCTCTCTGTATTATGTTAATGTTAATTGTAATGACGTACCATATACACATTTTTTGTGTCAGAAATGGCCAATAAAGATTATTATTATTATTATTATTATTATAAAGCAATAATAGCAATAATAAGACGAAGGCTACAAACACTAAAAACTATCACTTATGTTTAGGTACAGAAAGAATGTTTTAATCAACATTTAATACATATTTTTTACTGTCTCTCTTGAATATGTTCAGACTCGGGGCACTTTTCATTTGCAGAGGTAGATTGTTAAACAGCTTAAAAGCTTTATACGTGATTTTATTTTGTCCAGATCGACTACGGCAGGTATGCGAAGATTAGTTGCTGTTCGTGTGTTGTGTGAATGATAATTTGAGTTGATTTGTGGTGTGATATTTGTTTTGATTAGGTTATTTTTTACTTTATATACTAATTTTAAGCTTTCGTGCTGGATTATTTTACGAACGTTCAAATAATGCAAGTTGTTATACAGCAGTGTAGAGTTAGCTCTGGGAGACATATTGTACAATGTTTTCAATAATTTATTCTGCGCAATTTGCAAGTTGTTAATATCAGTTTCATTACCTGAACCATAGAATGGGGCCATATATGTTAGGTGTGAATTTACGTGGGCATTATAGAACATTCTTTTTGTCTTGTCACTTAAATAATATGAACTTTTATGTAACAGTCCCATTATACAATATATTTTCCTAGTTAGGTTTCGTATGTGTTCGGACCATGTCATTCTACTATCGACAGTTATTCCAAGATATTTTACAGAGTCACTTTTTTTTATTATAATGTCATTAATTTTCACTTCCGTTTCCATATTATCATTTGCATTATCACTGTTTCTGTAACTTTTTGAGATCAATATATGTACACACTTCTTTTCATTTATCTTCAATAGATTTTGGTTGGACCAGTTAGTTATATTAATAATGTCTGCTTTCATATCATGTAGGGTGTTTTTTTTGTTACCAGCATAGAAGATTGCAAGGTCATCGGCATACATTACCGGAAATCCTTTGAGAGTAGTGTGAAGGATGTCGTTGATAAATACAAGAAATAGGAGCGGTCCTAACAAACTCCCTTGCGGTACTTCGCATTCAACCGTTCGAAAATCACTTTTTACATTATTTACCACAGTACATTGTTTCCTCTCAGATAAATATGAATTGAACAGTTGAAGTGCTGTGTTTTTTACTCCAAGACATTCTAATTTATGAAGCAGCAGTTGACGATTTATTACATCAAAAGCTTTGGTATAGTCAATGAATAATCCACGGACCTGTCCTGATTTATCTAGTGTTGTGTAAATAAATTCCATAAGGTTACTACAGCTGTTTGTGTGCTTTTTTTTGACTGGAAACCGTTTTGTGCAGCTGACATAAATTTAATGGACTCTAAGTACTGAGTTAGCCGAATGTGAAGCACTTTCTCAAATATTTTGGACAGTATATTCAGTATTGAGATGGGTCGGTAATTGGATGTACTGTTCTTTGGTCCAGATTTGTATATTGGTGTTACTCGACCCATTTTTAATATTTCTGGGAAAGTACCCTCTTTTAGGTGTTTGTTAATTAATTTAGACAGTGTTTTATTCAGTGTAAATCTAAGTTCTTTAATAGAACATACCCTTATACCATCGAATCCTGCAGAAACATTATTTTTTAGATTTGTAATTATTTTGTTAATTTCTTTAGGTGTCGTGGGTCGCATATACATTGTTGTTTTATTGTTTTTTATTGTAGTACATTTGCTGAGGTCTAGTTTCATATCTTTAGTAGTTTTTTTTGCCATTTCAATAAAATCATCATTAAATTGATTACTAATTTTCTTTTTGTCCATTTCAATAACATTATTAATCTCTAGATTAGTGGTTTCTTCTCCGTCTTTTATCTTTGTTTTTATTAGATTATTTAGAAGTGAACAAGTTTTTTTTGGATTTTCTTTGGTTAGAATAAACTTATCGTAATACCGTTTTTTGTTTTGTCTGATCTTAGATTTCACGTCTTTGCTGTATTTTTAGATCATTTCTAATATTTCCTGGGTTTTGTATCATTTTTTTATAGATTTTGTCCCTTTCTTTCATACTTCTCTTTATATCACTGTTATACCAGCCCACTTTAATATTATTTGTGTATTTTTTTGTAGTAGTTTTTGTATAGTTATTGAATGCTTCCTGTATTATGTCGACTAGATTTTCAAAATCAAGTTCTTCCTTTTCTTCTAGTTTTGATGTAATAAATTGTTTGATTTTCTCATAGTTATAATAATAGATGGTGTAGGTTTCTCTCTTAATAGTTTTTTGTACTGGGAAATTCACGCAAGCTTTTATTGTCTTATAGTCTGATAGGGGATTTTCTGTTAGTTTCATGCATACTTGATTGGACATATTCGAAATATAGTGGTCTATGATGGATTTATGGTTTGACCTTATGTCAATTCTTGTTGCAGAGTCTATGTGTATTCTGTTTTCTATTTGAAAATTGTTTGCGGTAATAATGTTTTTATAGTTATTTACTATGTTGGTATTTTCCAAAATATTTATATTACAATCACCCATTATTATCATATTTTTGTTTTTATATTTAAATAAAGTGTTGTCCAGATGTTCAATGAAATTCTCAATGTTGTCATTTTTTGGTTGCCTGTATATTGCTTGTATAAATATATCTTCCTTAGTGAGTTTGACAACTAAAAAATTACAATTATCGTTTGTGTGATCTGACACGAACTCAGTCATTATTTCATTCTTCACATATATTGCAACACCTCCCCCCCTACTGTCTCTACAGGAGAAGAATGCTTTGTAATCATTGAAAGAGTATTGTTGTGAATTATTTTTTTGTAGCCACGTTTCAGTGAGTATTATTACATCTGGTGGGTTTTCCATTTCGGTTAACCATATTTCCAGTTCTTCAAATTTGTTTGCTGTTACCTCTAACCTACCTCCATATAGATAAATGTTTGGAAGTTTCGAATCACTTATTATTTCTTCGGGCCCTTTCCGAGGAGGACACTTTAGATTTAATAAAAAAAATTGAAAAACCGCAACTCTTCGGGACACGAAATATCAAATATATTATTAAAACATATTGCTACATATATCATTAAACCTTTAACCTATCTGATAAATCTGTCTCTTGACGGATTTAAAACTGTCAAAAGTTATTCCGTTGTTTAAAAAAGGCGACCCAAACTTGTTTGAGAATTATAGGGGCATTAGCCTTTCTCCTAGTATGTCAAAAGTTTTTGAGTCAGCAGTATACTCTCAGCTAATAAGTTTTTTAATGATGCATAATAAGCTTTCTCCCAGTCAACATGGTTTTACAAAAGAAAAAAACATAGACACTGCTTTAAGTGATTTTGTAAATGGTATTGTAATGTCCATGGACAAAGGAAAAATAGCTCTGGGACTCTTTATAGATTTTTCAAGGGCTTTTGACTGTGTAGATCATTCTATATTATTGACAAAACTTGTGAAATATGGAGTTAGAGGTGTTGCTCATGATTGGTTTGCATCATATCTTGCAAATAGAAATCAGCAGGTCTGTATTAGGGATATCGTATCTGACTCGCAGACTGTCAGCGTTGGAGTACCTCAAGGGTCTATATTGGGGCCCACACTTTTTATTATTTATATCAATGATATGCTGAATTTTATTCAACATTCATCATGTTTGACAGTTTCGTATGCTGATGATACAAACATTTTAATAAAATCTAATACCCTAGCTGATGCTGAAGACTGTGCAAAAACTATATATGATAAAGTAATTTTGTGGACTGAAAATAATAAACTATGTATTAACCAAAGTAAAACAACCTGTATTCTCTTTAGAACATTGCAGTCTAATGTCTTCAACACTAATATCCTTTTATCTCCTACTACAAGCGTGAAGTATGCCAATGAATCGAAAATGCTTGGTTTGAAAATTGGCTGTAGCCTTAAATGGTCTAATCACATTCATATGTGTGGAAAACTGTCAAAGATAACATCTAAACAATGTAGCCTATCAATAGTAAGACAGTTGTATTTTGGTTCTTTTCATTCTTGCATAAAGTACGGTATAGTGCATTGGGGTTCCTTATCCGAGGCAAATAGAGTTTTTTTACTGCAAAAAAGGGCAATATGTACAATAGCCAATCTTGGATATAATACTTCCTGCAGGGAAGCCTTTAAAAGCTTAAACATACCTTGAACTCTATTTACATTTATGAGTTGTCATGTTTTGTTTACAAAAATAGAATCAAATTTAACGAGATTAGAACTGATCATCCATATAGCACTAGGAAAAAAGATCTCCTTTTACCAAAAGAACACAGAATGGCTTTATACCAAAAAAGTCTTTTTTCATGGGTTGTAAATTTTTTAACTGTTTGCCTGAGCGTATTAAATATATGACAACATTTTTTAAGTTTAAAAAGGCTTTAAAATCACTTTTGTTGGACATAAACAGTTATAATGTTGACGAATTTTTACAAAATGTGTGACTACTTTTCTCTAGTTTTTTTTATTATTTGTGAATTATACCCTATAATATTTTCAATTGCTCACTGTTTTTGTGTGTATATGTTTTTACAATGTTAAGTATTTGTGATATTTTTCTTTGTATTTCTACCGACAATATTTCTTAACTGTGCTTTGTACAGTTTCCGAAATTAATAAACATTATTATTATTATTATTAACATGGATGTTCTGGTGCCTATTTATGCCAACCGAAGCTTCATTATTCCTATTCAACTATTAAATGTATGAGAAAAAATGCAAAGAAATGAAATATGAAATAAATTTTCTTCCAATTATGTATGTATAACATTTCGATGTAATCAACAGTTCACGAGATACTATTGAAAATAGATGAAAATCGCATTTTAGCGCATTTTAGTGATTATTAATGGCTTTGTGGCACGGGTTAGCATTATACGATCGAGTTAAAATTTTATATACTTCATTTTTTAAATAATTGGAACCACTTTAGGGGGTGAAGCCGAAAAATTTGTAAGAAAAAACTATCGATGAAAATTGCGTATTTCAGTCACTTTTAATGGCCTTGAGGCACGGGTTAGCGTTATCCGATCGAGTTAAAAATTTTCTATACTTTATTTTTACAATAATTGGAAAAACTTCAGGGGGTGAGACCGAAAAAAAATCTAATGCCGCAGAATAAGGACCACCCTAATTCTGCTCATATAGAATTTTTTTTTATATCGTTGTGTTAGTCATCAAATTCTAGACAAATTATAATATGTCCGTCCCTCCATCTGTCGCGTTTCTTCTAAGAAGTATTATAGAAAACTATAGAATGTTAAACAATTATAAAAAAATCAATAACGCGGAGAAGAGTATAACGTTTACATCTATTTTAATAATAATAATAATATTTAATACAAATATTTACTAGTATGCGTAGTAAATTTTAGCATCTCAATATTAATTTCTTACAGAATTCAGTGCCATTACCTATCAAATCGACTATCGAGCGCACCAGCGAGCTAAGAATGCAATTCCCAGTAAGCAGCGGTCAGCAACACAGGAAAGGCGAGGATTGGCAACCTGTGTCACCGCCGCTGAAAAAAGCAGAGGAAAGAGAAAAGCCCACACCAAGTACTTTCCCCACTAACGCTATCCCATTGCCTATAGAGGCGCCCCCTACACCGCCGTTACCTGCTCCCGTGCCTCTAGTGGCTCCGGAGCCGGTAACTGTGCCGGCACCTCCAAATGCACCACCAGGACCTCAGGCCTTCCCCACACCGATGCTGGAGGTATTTTAAATTGTCGATCTTGATTGTGCGTGTTGAAAATATGAAACTTTTTTTGCAGCCAAGTGTGGATATAGGATCAATTGTTTCTCAAAGACTGACAGCCATGAGAAGGTTGCAAGAAAATCCTAATGATGTGCAGGCGCTTACGCAGATGTACAAGTCCAATAAAGAGGTTTGTACTCTGTAACATAAGGTAGAATGAAAATAGGCAAACATTATTAAAAAAAAAAAGTTCTTCCCTATATATATGTGGAAAGGTGTCCTATACATAGAGTCTATTCAATCTGCGAAAATTATAGGTTTCCTAGGATTACATTTTTCGGTGCTTCCCTGTTTTTAAAGATGGGGGTAATTTTTGAAATATTTCTTTCTATTAATTTACTTCACTGTGCAGCTTCTTGCTGGTTTTTAAAATAAAATAACCCAGAACTTATCACAATGAGACAGCATATCAGGTTCCTTACACAATACCAGTCCAGTCCAATATTATAAACATTATTTTTTTTTTACAGTTCAAATATTGTTTTAAATTTTAGCAATAATTACTCAGCTATTCTAGACCTAGTAAATCCGTCTTTAGCCTCTGGTCCACGAACTGATGAGAAATTTTCAGTTGTCAGTTTCGCACATTGCTTCACTGCCTGTGTAATGTAGATAAAAAAATTATTACCCTAAAACCCACTAAAAACGAGAAGATTGCCAAAAATTTATTTTTTGTACTGTTGTGCGCAAAAAAAAATGGGACAAGTCTTATAATCTACTTTTGCTAAAATCTAGTTGTGTACAATTGATTTAAAAAAAAACTGGTACACTTTCTTTTAGCTATGTAAATCATTCGTTCTTTGGTTGATATTAATAATCTTACAAATGTCACTTTGACGTTAATTAGTGGCGTCGTTATTAAAAATGGTTCGACATCTAACAGATATTCAAAAATTTCGAATTGTTTCTAAAATTGAAGATAGTTGGTCCATAAGAAGACTTGCTGCTGAATACAATGTGAGTAAAACCACGATAATGAGTGTTAAAAAACAATGGGAAACCAACCAAACGGTATCCCGTAAAGTTGGTTCCGGTAGGCCCAGAAAGAGCAATAATCAAGAAGATGAAAATCTTATAAATTACCTAAGAGAAAACCCTTTTCAGACTGCAGTAAATGCAATTTCAGAGACAAATTTCCCTGCTTCTGTGTCTACTGCTTGCATAAGAATAAAACTACAAAGCGACTTGTTCAGTGGCTAAAAAATACAAACTTTCAGAAGAAAAGAAGCAGGGTAGGATTATTTTTGCACTCAACTATATAATCAATGATGAAAACTTCTGGGGACAAGTTGTCTTTTCTGACGAAAAGGTTTTTAAATCCTTCCACCATATACAACGAAAAATATACTTTCGATCCACAAATATCAGGAAGGTTTTCAGTCAATGTCTGGGCTTGGATGAGCCTAAATGGGTTAGGTGTGTGTTGGAACAGTGGTGGTCATCTCAATTCCATTAAATATATCGAAATATTAGACAATATTATGTTGCCGTCAGTAATGGAGGTGTTTCCGGAAAATAATTTTATTTTCCAACAAGACAACTGCTCCATACATACGGCCCATCGTGTCAGGCAATGGTTTCTTAATAAAAACATAGAGTTGTTACCGTGGCCACCTAAAAGTCTGGATTTAAATCTAATTGAAAATGTTTGGGGACTAATGGTGAAACATATAAGAAAATTAAGTAACCATCCAAATAATGCCCAAGAATTGGAAGGGATAATTGAAGACACTTGGGAGAACTTGTCGCAAGAAGTTGACCTTGCAAGAAATCTGATTTAGTCCATGCCTGCAAAACTTCAGGCAGTTTTAGACGCTAATGGAGCAATGAAAAAATATTAGTTAATTCTGTATTACGTAGTTGAAGTTCATTTATTTTATTTTTTTTATTGTATTTTTATGTTCAGTTTGCATTGTTTACATTTTTTTTAATCTCAAGTGGTATTTTTGTGTTCTTATTTTAAAAATAGAATTATCATTATTCAGTTAGTATTTTAATTACAACCATTAGTAGAATTATCCGTAGCAAATATTATTTTTTTAAACAATAATATGGCAGGCTTGAAAATGTTTTGAAAAAGTTATTTTCTAATTATTTTTTAAAATTCCATTTGAATAAAATAAAAAAGAAAAGTTTAATAAATTTAAAAACACTAAGAAAACCGGTCTCCTCCAAAAAAACCCAGGTCCGGGGTAAATCACCTCTTCTCCACCCCCCCTCTCGACATGCCTGGCCAGCCCTATTTACAGACATATGCACACAACTAAACTATTAAGATTTTCGATTACAAGAGTTGTACCAGTTTTTTTTTAAATCAACTGTACATCTAACTTTAATTTTTGTGACATTGTCAGTTAATTGTCAAAATTCAAGTAAAGACAGATTTACATTAGAAAAAAATAGTTGTCTTATTTTTTTTGCTCACGACAGTACCTATTTTGGAAAATGTCGACATGTTCTGGTCCACTCTCATTGTAGGAAACTTGAGACTTTATATTTGATGTTCAAATGAAGCTAGTAAAACAGTTTCCAGCTTTTTCCGATTTTTTTTCTAGCCGAAACCTCTGCAGAAAGAAACTAATAGAAATAACTATTTAAAAAATTACCCCCATCTTTAAGGACGTTGGTGGCGCCAGGAGATGTAACCCTGGGACACCTAGTTTTCACAGGGTGAATAGATTCTAGGCATAATTTTCCTCATATAGGTGCTTTAAAATCCTACAATGTTTTTCACTCTGCCTTAATGTACTAGTCAACCAACCTAATTTGGCAAATAGGCGCCCAGAGAGAGAAGAAATACCTCCGCTGTGGGACAGAGACAAACAAGCTTTTTCAGCTAGCTAGCTAGGCTTAAGAAGGTTAAAAAGCTTGTTTGTCTTTATCCAACAGTGACGGTATTTCTTCTTTCTCTGGGCGGCTACTTGCCAACTTAGGATGGTTGACTAGTACTGTGTTTGAAAAAGACTTTTTCATTTCCTAACCCAGTCACTTTATACATGAACCTCTAAAGAAATCCAACCTAAGATTTTCCACTGGGATTCGCTTTATTTTGGCATAAAAAATAGTTTCTCAAAAGTCCACAAAGCCAACTGGACAGCTACAAAAGTTACAGAAGGTCAAAGGCCACTAAAATCATTTTTTTTTCAAATATCTCATAAATTATCGGTTGTACGTTAATTTTGGCTATTATAAAATTTGTTTGTGAGATAAATCTATAAAAAAGGTTCTATACAAAATTTACGTAGAACCAATAGTTTTCGAGATATAGGTCTTTTTTTACATGGTGTCCCCTGTAAGCCTAATTCATGGGTTATAAGATATATTATAATTTTGTTGGTTAATGTTCGTCTTTGCGGCCTTCTTATTCTTCGTCTCTGTTTATCTCTTCTATTTCCACTTCTTCAATATTTTCATCTTCATCAACAATCATCTCAGCGGAAAATAACTAAATGAGGTCGGCTTCTAGTAGTCCAATAATTAAAAAAATTTTCATCACAAAAAATGTTATCTGAGATTTTCCTTCAGTAACTGTTAGTGGAAGGGTTATACATCACAAAACCACAAAAATCCGTTCTGGAAGGGTGCCACAACCCCCCCCCCCCCCCAAAAGACCACCCCTTCGGTGAAATAAGCCTTATCTTACTGATAACTCGTTAACCGTTGAAGATATAAAAAAATTGCTCATCATAAAAAAGAAAGCTTGACTAATTTCCTAATAAAAAGTCCTATTGTAATTTTGTTGGTTATGCCATGGTTTTCGAGAAAATCGATATTGAAAAAAATTCCAAAATTTGTATTTTTAATGCGCGCGAATTTTCGTTTATTTGAAATTTTTTGCGCGCGGCGTATAGAAAAAATTGAATTGCTCGAAAACCGTACAAGCTAGCAATAAAAATCAAAATGGGTTTTAAAGGGGGTATAAAATACTCTCTTGTGGTGCTATTTTTGATGGCCATTGATATTTTTCTAATATATAAAAATCTCGTGTCATAGTGTTTGTTATCGAACTCCTCCGAAACGGCTTGACCGATTTTTATGAAATTTTTGGTGTATATTTGGTAGGTCTGAGAATAGGTCGTAGGCTATTTTTTATACCTAGGTGATAAGGGCCCTATCCAGAAATTTTCTTTTTATTTTTTGGACAAAAATTTATAATTTATATGGCAAAACAACGTTTGCTGGGTCAGCTAGTTAGTATATAAAAATAACAATATAATTTTTTGCGTCTCTAATTATGCACAGGCCCATGAAAAATAACTGACTTTAATATAAGTTATAAATACCTTATCTTTTAGTTCAAGGTAGTACTTCAATGCAGAAAAGTTAGGAAGAGAAATATTCACATTTACAAATTTACCAGCATGTTGAAGTTAGCCAAATTTTGGCCAATTTTTTATTGCTTCCTAAAACTAAAAAAAAGACCCAAACATCTTAAAAATTTAGCTCAAAAAATTATTCAATAAAATGAGAGAAATTGAAAAGAGAGGAAAAACGGCCAAAGTTTGGATTACCTATATGAAAATGGTTATATTGGCAAAATCAAAATAAAAAATTGGCAAAAATTTGGCTAACTTCAACATGCTGGTAAATTTGTAAATGTGAATATTTCCATTCCTAACTTTTTCTGCATTGAAGTACTACCTTGAACTAAAAGATAATGCATTTATAACTTATATTAAAGTCAGTTATTTTTCATTGGCCTGTGAATAGTTAGAGACGCAAAAAATTAAGAGATAACTGTACTATATTGTTATTTTTATATACTAATAAATGTCAATAGCCATCAAAAATTGCAACACAAGAGAGTATTTTATATCCCCTTTAAAACCCATTTTGATTTTTCTTCATAGCTTGTATGGTTTTCGAGCAATTCAATTTTTTCTATAGACCGCACGCAATAAATTTCAAATAAACGAAAATTCGCGCGCATTAAAAATACAAATTTTGGAATTTTTTTCAATATCGATTTTCTCGAAAACCATGGCATATACAACAAAATTACAATAGGATTTTTTTGTAGGAAATTAGTCAAGCTTTCTCTTTTATGATAAGCAATTTTTTTATATCTTCAACGGTTAATGAGTTATCAGTAAAATAAGGCTTTTTTCACCGAAGAGGTGGTTTTTTGCGGCACCCCCCCAGAACGGATTTTTTGTGGTTTTGTGATGTATATAACCCCTCCACTAACAGTTACTGAAGGAAAATCTCAGATAACATTTTTTGCGACCTTCTAGTGTATTTTTTACTTTACCGACTGGAGTATTCATCATCGTTGAACTCAGATTCAACGATTGTATCCTCGGACATCATATTGAGACACAACTGGCCCCGACAAGAGCCACACACTACGGAACATTTTTCTGCATCCACAATTGATGCCACTACCTTTTGTGCAATTGCAGAAAATAGAATTGAGAAGTTCAGGAGAAATCAGAGTAGTTGTTGGGTCTAATAAATCATTGTTTAAAGTCCAACCCCAGGGCCTAAATCTTTTCCCAGCCAATTTTGCACCTGAATAGATGTTGTTGAGTAACTGCTGCTGTGGGTGGAAGTGATGACAATCGCACAGGCTTATTTAGTCTAGTGCATTCTGCAAAACTAAAATATCTATAATTATCAATTATGAAGTGTCTTTTTTTGTAGCTCCCCACTTTTTATTAGCAAATTTTTCTATTTTGAATGCCGCCAATGCTTCCTGTAAATCTGGTCTTTTTTGTAATGTTTTAAATGCGTTTATTTTTCCTTTTCGAAATAAAGCACTAGTGGTATTGCAACCACTAATGGTATGTAAAAATGGAATATGTTCTTTACAATCTGCATACTTCTGGATTGCCATGGATTGTAGATCTTCAATTGGATTTTTCCTTTTCCGGATTTAAGAATATAGATATTGTGAGTAATCGGAGTGCGTCATTAGTAAAGAGATAAATCCATTTTTATTATTCAATTTATGGGACAGGAATTGTTCTTGATTAGAAGCTATTGGCATTGTCTCTTTGAAAAGCATATCAGTGGATTTTTGAGTTATTTTCATACATCAACGCTGCTTATTATTATTATTATTATTATGAAGAAGGGTCCATTTCAAGGACATCTCAGAAAGATATGCGGGTATGTGTGCATAAACGATGTTCCTATGTATTCATAGGTCTTGTTATCTATATAGACCACTATACGTATAGAATAGTGACGCATGCACTTTGCTCCAAAGTTTCTCAGCCCAATATCTCAAAAACTATTGGTTCTACGTAAATTTCCAATGAAACCTTTTTTATGCAGATTTATCTCTCGAACAAATTTTATAATAGGCAAAATTAACGTAAAACCGATAATTTACGAGATATTTGAGGAAAACTGATTTTCGTGACCTTTGACCTTCTGTAACTTTTGTAGCCGTCCAGTTGGCTTTATGGACTTTTGAGAAATTATTTTTTACGCCCAAACAAAGAGAATCACGCTGGAAAATCTTAGGTTGGATTTTTTTAGAGGTTTGGAGTTTTTTTTTTTTGTATAAAGTGACTGGGCTATTCATCACAATTTTATGTTTTTACTGCAGATGCAGTCCTGGGCTACGAGTAAACAGCAGCCGGGACAGTTCACAGGCTCGACAGGAGCCCAGATACTCTCACAAGCCGAACTGGCATCTGGTTATCAAGCTTGGGCGAAAAAGGTATTATTAAACGAAATGGCCGGTACTTTTTGTAGAATATGCTTTCCCATTAAAATTCTCACACTTCCCGAACTATACCTATCAAACTTATCCCATACCTCTCACCCGCCATAAACAAATTTTCAGGTTTGGATGTTTTCTAGAATTAGGAGGCTTCTAGGAATTGTCCAAACAGGCACAGACCATTTCTTGGTGGTCAAGAAGTGGAATCTGTGCCTGTGCTTTACACCCTAGATGTTATTTTTCAAAGTAAAGTTGTCAAGAAACAGTTAATATTGTCTTATATGCCGATCCCTTTAACTTTGGTTTACTAGGATAGCGGTGCCGTAATATAGCAGTGATGGCGTCATATTTAGCGTAAGATCTCAAATATACAGCTGGAGCATGTATTATTACTTTTAAAACACCTCGTATATGGAAATTCTTTTGTGACATCATTCACCTTTATATTACGGCACCACAATACTAAAACGGGGTTCCCACCTACCTGGAAACCTTGAAAAGACAGGAAATCCAAGAAATTTGAATAAAATCCTGGGATTTCAGTAATATCTAAACTACTTTGATTTTCTACTGTATAAAAAATTTTTAAAAATATTTTCTGAACCTTCTGGAATATCTTTTTAGTTTTAGTATATGATGTTAAGAATTTCATACACCTGAGGTTTTGTTAAAGGTCTGGTTAATCTTTAATATACAATGATTATATTTTAATAACCTCTAATTACATGGTCTAGAAAAGTAACTCATCAAATATGTTAAAATTAAGATTGCAAAGTGAGGCGGAAATATACAGGGTGCACCAAATTAGATGGGCTTTGAGGTTTTCTCTAGAGCTATGACAGATAGACAAAAACAAATGATCCAAACGCTTTTAAATTTTGTTGTGGCCTTTTGAATATTTTTATGTGTGGTTGTCTCTTTTCTGGATACCTAAAAATATTGTTTAGGCGGCACTTTTGGCACAAAGTTTTGCTGGATATAACTTACCATTAAAATAAAGCTCGAATCTTCTCCGCATTCTATAAAACACTTAATCATATCATATTTTTCACCATTACTAAATTGAACGATTTTTAACAATGCTTACTCACAATTAATTCATAAATTGACATTGACATTTACGATTATTTTGATTTCTTTTTTTTTACCATGGCCTTATCAGTAAATATTAGAAATGCGATAAATAGGGTTAAGTAGAGTAGCTTCGGCTAGACTTCGCCCTAGGTATTGTATTAATGTATAATACTGAAATAAAGGCAATTTATTATTATTATTATTATATACATAGATGTCAATGGAAGACAATTCGAACATTTATTGTAGTTTAGTTTTTCCTATTTTTAGCAAAATTATTTTATATTATAACAAGTGTTGTTGTTGTTAATAGTTTTCCATGACCTCACAAATATTAAATTTTTCGACAAGTAACCACTTTTTCTAGAGATAAATATGACATATGATATATCGTTGGATAGCTAATTTAAGTTGTGATCGAATCATGAAATAATTTAAAAAAACACAAGTTATTCTATATCTTGAAAATCTCGAAAACCAAGGCATGCATAATTTTCGTCTTATCAGCAATGGACTCTACTAAAAAAGTGCCTTAAGAATGTGTTACTCGATTTTGGATTTGACTTGGTAATTAAGATAGAGAGGTCATTCAATAATGCCCATTTTCCAAAAACACCCTGTAGCTCGGTAGTCGAAAAAGATAGACGTTCACAGTTTGCACCATTGTTTGTTTCTCGAAAAGGTTTTTGTCTATCTGCCAAATTCCATCTAAATTGGTGGACCCTACACATCTCTATTTGGTTTATTGTATTTCAAAAACTGAACAACATAATCTTTAGAATGACTTTAGACACTTGCTATTGTTCTTTTTACAACTCGAACCCAGACAGGGTATTATTATATAACTGTATCCATTAGAACAATGGACCACAATAGTCGTGACGTCATTCACGAGGAGGTTAATTTGAATTCCTTTCCATCCACTCTTTGAAGCATGCCTTTTGTACATGTGCTTTAAGGGTCAAAATAAATTACTTAAAAATGTATCTGAGGATTGGTACGTTATTTTTCATATTTAACTATTGAAACCTAACTACTAGTATAAAAATAGAGCTGGATTATAAGTTTTTTACATGTGGTAATCAATTTTCTCTACGGAGAATAAATAAAAAATTGTTGTTTATGCGCATGCGTTCTGCCTGGAAAATTATTGAGAACGTAGTTCTTTGATTATTTCTTTGTGCTCTAACCTCAAAGCCTGTTTTATTTATTTTTATTTGAATTGCTTTCCATTATTTTATACTGTTATCATAAATTTTCGTCCTCTAACCAGGCCCCTGTACGAAATTCACTGGCAGGCCCTCGCGCCTAGGAGAAATTTGTCCAGGTCTCTTAAACGAGCGAGAATTGTATTTACTAGCCTAACCGGGCCCAGGGTACCACAGTACCTACTGACCCTCCCTTGTGGGGGCCTTGCCTCTAACCTCGTGTTTAAATGTTTATTTGTAAGTATTTTCACTTAGAAACGCAAATAAATAAAGAAATTACGTATTGTATCGTTTATTCAGAACTTACTTCTATTTGATTAAAATAGTTTAGAATTGAACTGTCTAGTAAATACGACATATTCCATGAGCACGCTTCATTTGTTACAGTACGAACATGCCGAAGTTGCTACGCAGCTAGAAGTTCAGACCGCAAATTCAGTAGATGCATCGAAGCCATCAATGTGTAAAACAAATCTATACATTTAAATATAACCGCACATACCGTCGATGTTAGAAGGGTGAACTGCTCCTAGTACAAATTCATGGCTTCAATGCATCGACTAAAACTGCGGCCTGAACTTCTATAGCTGCGTAGCACCTTTGGCATGTTCGTACTCTTACAGAAATATTATAGTGTGCAAAGAGAGCCAGAGCAGCCATATGATGGCATAACCATAATCCCCTTGGACAAGCACATTCTGCATCGGTTATATTTTTACCGTTATTCAAAAATATCTGAAAACAATTAATTACATTTAAAGTAAAATATATTAATTTTTTTAAAAAAGCACACACCTCTACTTTATAGATTCTATCTCTCATGCTAGCATGAACTTCTCCCTTAACAGTCAGCACTTCAGGATCATAATAATTCCTTTCATGCGGCCCGCTTCGCGCTTCAACAGAACTTTCTACCTTGACCATGAGTGTTTCTTTATCCTTAAAAAATTGAGCAATCGCAGAAAAATGTAATTTTTTGACCATTTTTGATATACAAACACTTTAAATACTGTAAAATCCTTGAAAATTATAAAAGAAATAATCCACTATACATAACCTTAAACTTCAACCAGGAAAACAAATAAAAATAAGAAGATGGAGTTATGCCCGACATACGTATTACGCGTGCGCAATAAACAATTAATTTCTGAAAAAATTTCAAGAGGACTTAAAAATTACAGTATTATTACAAGAAGGCGCAGCTTTTAAAGTTAAAACATGAGGATGATAATTCAATAGTTAAATATTCACAGATTTTCTGAAATTTCAAATTCAATTTTAACCATGGTCTTATGTGCAGTGGCGATAAGGTCGATGTGAGAAATAGGTTGGAATAGTTAGAGTGGGAGTGAAACGTCACACTATTGTGGTCCATAGCAAGTGACTAAATCCATTTTAAAGGTCACACCGCATTTAGTTTTTCAAATATTTGTAACCAAAAATGAATGTCTGTTTCTTTTTTACTCTATAAAATCCCAACCCTAACCAAACTTTCACTTTAATGAACTTACAGGTTTATGAATTGATACCCTGACCAGCTTTATGGTAACACTTCCTCAATATCATTTAGCCAGTTGACCCATAATCTAAAATACACAATAATTGATACAAATTGCAATAATTTTATCAATCGGCTAGTCAGTCGGCTACATACTGTTTCTTGCTATTTTGGAAATAACGTCTAGTAAGGCTTCGTAAATTAGAAATCGATGCAACTCGGTTTCTAATCTATGAAATCTGCCACCTGAGAATTTGTTTCAGGCCATCGTAATTATATCAAGGTGCACCGATAGGAATCTAGACGGCCCGCTTAAAAGCTTCGTTTGGTAAGTTTCTTTGGACATGGAGCCCCTAATAATGATTCAAGTTTATATTTAACCGAGTTGTTCTTTTTGAAAATCCATATGTATTTCAATGCAGGAAATGTTAAAGGCAGCAACAGGCATGTGGATTTTCGAAACAGAAGTTTAGTTAGTTATATATAAATTTTATGTCATTATACGGTAAGTATCACAGATTAAAGGCAGGGTTTTCTATTCCCGTAATTAATAATTTTTATCACTTTTTTTCTGACTTACCTTATTGCTTCTTATCAAGTATTTAGCAAGAGTATTTCACCAATATCCCGTTGTAATATACACTTACAGTACTGAGCGAATGATTTGCATCACTTAATTTAAATCTATATATATACAATTTGTTAGCGACTCCCACTGGAGTGATTTTCAAGGTTTTTTTGTCTTAATTAAAGCTACCGACCAACAGTTTTATCATCACCAACTTGTGAGGAAATTTGCTGTTTGCTCCCAATTCAGTAATTGCAGCGGTATTCGTTTTAAATCTGGTACGAATTAAACCTAAGCTCGCAGCTTGAAAAAAGACTTCAATGAAACAACAAATCACCACACAGTACCTGGAATAGTTCTCTACTACAGCACGAAGACTTTTAGAAGAAATACTGTGAAGAAGTAGGAAACAACATACAGGAGAAGAATTAGACTGGACATCAGAGTTCAGAAATAAAAATTACGGCAAGAAAAACGTTAAAAAGGGACAGGTCACCTATGAGCCCGGCAAGATCTCCATAAGGCATTTGATACCATCAGTCATGAAGCCATAGTCAACACCCTATATAACAAAGGAAGTGCCGCACTATCTAATAAACAAGATAATAAAGGCCTGCCTTCATGAAACCACTGCCATACAATGGTTTGGACAAATGACGGAAACCAGACAAAAGAACAGAGGAGTCAAAACAACCTACCCCATAAATTATTCTCCGCGGTCCTAGACCAAGTGATGCAAAGCACAAAAAGGGAAACACCAAATTTCAACGAAGACACAGAAACACTGATAACTCCAATTGTACTAGCATACACCGATGATCTCCTCATCGACGCAGAAGAGCAACACATTCTCAACTTCCTAGAAAACATGGAACCACATCTGGATGAATCTGGGTTCAGAAATAAAAATTACGGCAAGAAAAACGTTAAAAAGGGACAGGTCACCTATGAGCCCGGCAAGATCTCCATAAGGCATTTGATATCATTAGTCATGAGGCCATAGTCAACACCCTATATAACAAAGGAGTACCGCACTATCTAATAAACAAGATAATAAAGGCCTGCCTTCATGAAATCACTGCCATACAATGGTTTGGACAAATGACGGAAACCAGACCGCGGTCCTAGACCAAGTGATACAAAGCACAATAAGGGAAACACCAAATTTCAACGAAGACACAGAAACACTGATAACTCACTCCAATTGTACTAGCGTACACCGATGATCTCCTAATCATCGCAGAAGAAGAGCAACACATTCTCAACTTCCTAGAAAACATTGAACCGCATCTGGTTGAATCTGGGTGGCGAAAGGGATTTCTACAGGATTCCCAATAACCTAGATTTGCTAAAGTTCTTATTGCAACTTTCTGTAAAATAAAAACCCGTTGATTCTGCGCACTGTTCCTCCAATTTACAGTACCATTTCTTAGATGGAAGTGAAGGGATGAATAATAGTGTTTTGAAGATGTTACTGCTGCCAAAATTTTCCAGAAATCTTACTGCCTAGCAGGATCTGCTTAGTTTCCCACAGAGAGTTTCAGTGTATGGGTTTCATTGCAAATATCTGTCTGACATTTCGACATTGTGTGTGGTTTTATAGGAAAATTATTGTTGAGAGGTCTTTGTCTAAGTTTATGACCGATGTCAACAATATAGCTTAGTGTTTTGGGCGGTAAAATTTTAATTCAAATTTAAAAACACTTTTTCTTGGATATTACTCAACTGGTTGTGGAAATTCAAATGTTTTTAGTTATAATTAAGTATTACCTTCACAGTCAATGAGATTTTAAAATTTGTGAAAACACCGAATTGTTTGAAATCGGTTAAAAACTGTTAAATATTTTCGCCCAGTACTGTATGTATTATTAAGAATAATGTTAAATAGTAATTTTTAATTTTTTCCTTTTTCTTTTCGCAATGATCTCTCATCACATCACATTGTAACTTTTTCAATAACCCCAGATAATAACATCAACATATATTTTAAAAAAGAGGAGTGCGATTTCTTAACAACCTAGTGTGAAGTATTTAATAACCAATAGTAACTATGTCCGTGAGTAATATCTTCTTCCACTGCATCGCACTTCTCAGTAGTGAAAAAAAAATTGTGATTATCTCATACTGTTCTTAGGATCAGCTTCAAACCGCAGCACCTGTCTCAGGTGGAATGGGCATGCACCTCCTTCAAAAGATGGGCTGGAAACCGGGGGAAGGGTTAGGTAAAGAAAAGACGGGAACGTTAGAACCGTTATTATTGGAAGTTAAATTAGACAAGAAAGGACTCGTGGCAAACGAAGAGCAAAAAGGCAAGCATAGGAAGCAGAAAGGTGCGCCGGCTGTGAAAACCTTACAGGGCAAGCACCCCGTATCGTTATTAGGAGAGTACTCTTCTAAGAGGAAATTGGGGGCGCCCCAGTATATATTGGAGTTTGAGTGCGGACCAGATCACAAGAAAAACTTTCTATTTAAGGTAATTTATATAAATAATAATAATAATAAATTGCCGAGGTTCAGTGAAGTTGCCCTTTCACTTTGTTGTCATAGATGTGTTAGATTCCATAAACAGTCCATGCCTTATTCCTGACGAAACGTGTCCGATGTACTCCAGGTTCAACTGTTGTGGAATAAATTCCTGTTGCATACTTACCTTTTAAGAAGTTTCACAAACAAAAATTATAATGGTTATTTCTGCTTTAAGTTAGCGAAATATACTGCGAGTTCTGTTGATTCAACTATTTTACTTTTTTTTTTAGGTTGTGCTTAATGGAGTGGAATATAAACCAAACGTGGCCAGTAATAATAAAAAAGAAGCTAAAGCGGCGGCAGCAAGTATTTGTCTGCAACAGATAGGTTTGTTGCCTAGCTAAAACATGTGATGATAAGTTCTTTTTTATAAATATATAATGATACATGTAGGATACATCCATTATATAAGTACTTCTTCATAGTCTACTGCAAGTAGACAATTTATGTTTAGTTTTTTTTTATTGTTGTAATGACTTTTTATTTTGCCGTTTTCATGTGATAATTCTTTATTGAATAAATACCCAGTGGCAACATAGTGTCGAGTGTTACTTTTTATTTAAAATTAAGGACTTCAGCAGTTATCACCACAGCAGTTATCTTTTATTACTTTAAGGGCTTGTTCTATCGCTAAATTTATTGGAACAGTAATTTCCTTGATTACAATTTTGTCAATAATTCTAATGTCCAATTAATATTATCCTGGGAAAATCTACATTTAATAATAGCTCGAACTAGTTCAAACTAAGGAGCATGGTTTCGATTTTAGTAGCATTTAAGCCTAGTTAATTTGTGATGAACCAGGCATTAACCCTTGACTTTGTTTCCTCCATGACTGACTGGAGTGCATTAGAATTTTCGTTTCTGTTTACAGCAGTTGTATCATCAGCAAAGGAATGTCGGCCTCTGGGGTCAGAATACACCTAATCGTTGATATAGATAAAGAATAATACTGGTCCTAGTACTGTGGAACATCAAATTATTAAAGTCTCATCTGGGAACGACTATTACCAGTTTCAACCAGTTGCTTGCAGTCTGTTAAATATGACTATTAATTTCAAATTTGCAACAGAACATTTAAAAAAAAGTTTGTTTATAAGTATACTAAAGGAAAAAGTGAAAAGCCTTGCTCAAATCGCAAAACAAAGCTCCTGTCTAGCCTTCTATCTCAATTTCAATGTTTATAACTTTGGTTAAATAGTTGATAGCGGTTGAACGTGCGATTGGAAAACCTTACTAAACTGTATTAAACAAACTATTATCTTAAAAAAAGACTCCTGAGCTGCCTGTGGAACACCGTACTCAAACTACATGTGAAATTTCATGTTTCTGGTTAACTTTCCAAGTTAAACTGCTGTGACAGACGGACACTCGAGTCATCCTATAAAGATTCCGTTTTGAGAATAGAAAAAACTATATACTAAAAAACGTGTATACAGGGTGTAACGCAACTTACCTGAAAAATTTTAACCATACATGCACCTTTAAATAAGAAGTCGACTTCTTAAAAAAAAATTTAATAAAAGTCCAACAGAAAAAGATACACATTGTTAAAGTTACAAATTGATGAAAATGGTAATTTATTGAACTCTACTTAATTGAAGGACTATTGTATTAAAAAAAAAATTAAATTAAAAATTTTAATTTTAAATAGGTTATTTTAACATTTCCATTAATTTGTAACTTTAACAATGTGTATCTTTTTCTGTGTTGGACTTTTATAAAAAAAAATTTAAGAGATCGACTTCTTATTTAAAGGTGCATGTATGGTTAAAATTTTTCATGTAAGTTGCATTACACCCTGTATATAGTTTTTAGTTCTTTCAGTAAAACACTGACAAATCGTACGTGAAACAACGACTTTGATTTAAATAGTGTGACAATACAGTAAGCTCGCTGGGAATTGAGGTTTTAAACATATCAGTTATCACACGAATCCCCCTTCAGTAATAACAAATTCAAAATATTGTGGCAAGCGTGATCTAAGAGAAAAGCAGCTCTAAAGTATCTTCAATATTTTGTCAGTTTTTGAGATTCCCTTCCATATCGCTATTGTTCGTCACCTTAAAACTCTAATATCTAACTTCACACAACATTGAGTTTTGAGTTTGTGTCATTGACGACAATGGCATTCTATACGAAGAAGAAGAAGCAAATTTTTGCTGACTATTGTCAAAAAATAAATATCCGCCATTAAGCAATCTGTTGTTTGTGTAGAAATTATAAAAATATGTTGATAGTTAAATAAAACAAATCCGTTTGTTATTAAACGCTTGGAGATAAAATCATATTACATGTCAGCCTATTTTAGCAAACATTTTCTGCTGCCAACTAGGGTTAGTAGCTGACGACAGAAGGAAATAGGAATTTCTCAGAAAATTGTGAAATCCTTGATAGTTGTACTGCAAAGAGCTCATAGTTTTGAAAAATACAAGGATATTTTAAGTGTAAAGTCGAGGCGTGCTTTGGTAATAATATTAAGTAAGAGAAAATATAAAAGTGCAAGGAAACTTATTATTCCGTTGATTAAAATGAGTACCGAAGCACTGCAAAATACACGAGAAGAAAGCCCACCCAGAAAAAAGGCTAAATATGTAGCAGAAAGAGATCCCTCCAAAAGGGACTACTTGGCTACTTTACCGGTAAGAAATAATTTTATATTCAGATTATTTGTAAAGCTAAAACATGTATTTAATATAATTGTAATCCTATCATAGGTACTTAAGTGTTACATGTTTTCAGTGGGATGTTCTCATAAAAATATTCAAGTATTTAGACTTAAAATCGATCAATAACTGTGCAATGCTGTGTTCAACGTTAAATAATATATCGAAAGATAGTTCCCTTTATAGGAAAGTAACATTAAAGGTATGGATCATTTAGAAGTACTTATCCAAATTGTAGTGTTTAAACTCATCAATGATTTACTATTTTTCAGTACAACATGAATCCACATTTTTTAGAATCGTTCGTTTCCAAAATATCACGTCCTAAGGAGGTATATATCGAGTATAAATTTTATGATCAACATGGTGAAGTTCAGGACTACACTGCATTTAATAAATATGTAGATATGTGAGTTGCATTTAATTTTTTATAACACTAACTAAAACGGTAATGTCACAGACAATATGAAAACTAGTTTGTGGCTACTAGTAGAGTTTTTTTAAGACATGGAACGATTTTTACGTTGATTATTGTAATACCCGTGCAGCCAATTCGTTAAACTACAGTTTTCTTAATCAGGTTGATTTACCAATTATAGTCCATGTTGTATAGAAAGTTGTAGTAATGTTATGTAACTCCCAAAAATTTGTAGGTATTTTTATTGGCTTGTGTAATAATCTGAATTGAATTACTCAGCAGTGACAATAGTAAATCCATCATCAGGAATGAGGAAATAATGTTTTTAATTTGTAATGATTTAAAACTACTATGTTTGAAATATTCCAACCCGTTTATTGCCTATAATCTTAATCATCTTAGTTGATTTTCTTGTTACTTGAAGTTAATTATTCAATTACCTAAGTTATGTAGCACACTCAAAGAAAATCATAGGCAAATTCAACCAAAAAGAGCATATGAAATCGCGCCTATCTAGTGTCATAGTTAAATCAATCAGGAAAGAATAGTCATACAACTTTATTTGTTTTCGTAAACAAATAGTAGTTTAATAATCATATCTTCTTTAGAGGTGGGTAGTACTCGTATGATTCGTATCATTGGTACGAATCCTTGCAGTGATACGAATGGTACGAATCCCATAAATAATTAAGATTCGTACATTTCGTATCGCCGATACGATTGATACGAATACGAAATTTCAGTATCGGTATTGCGATGCGATACTCTTAGGGCCAGTTGTATAAGGTTAAACTTCAAACGGTGGATGGGGACCGTTTAAACTGGAGATTTCAGATTTTAAAATATTCGTAACGTCATAATTGAAAAAATTCCCTGTTTTTATATGTAATATGATGGATATATTCGAAATATTTGATTATTACTATATGATTATTATCAATGTACATACTGCAAGACAGCATTCGGTTTATACAACGTACTGATTACAAAATCTATGATATATTACAATTTTTTCCTTTTTTGTTATTGTTTTTGTTTATTTTATATAATGTGGTTAAATAAACGCTATCTATCTAGGTATTTACTATCTAACGTTGACGAAGAAATTATTAATAGAAAGTGCTCGAAGTTTAAACTGTACGATTAATATAACATTATAATACTGGCCCCTACTAACACCACATATAATATTCTATAATATCTATGCTGAACATTGTGGAGTGGGAGTATGAAATAGTACGAATGGTACGAATTAGTACATGATACTGTTTAGTATCACGGAATCAGTGGTACGAAACGTACGAATGGTACGAATCAATACATAACACTGTTTAGTATCATGGAATCAGTGGTACGAAACGTACGAATCTCTCGATACGAATCTTTCCTTGATACGGATTCATTTGGTACGAAACATTAAAAAGAGTCGAATCGCCCAACTCTAATCTTCTTGTAACAAATTAAATAGTACAGTGAACTTTTTTTATGTTCACTAACCATTTTCAATTTGGTCTACAATTGGGTTGTTGCACTAAGTTAAAATTTGAGGAGAATCTATGTTAAACAATAACAATTATTCATAAAAAATCATTAGAAACATGTAGAAGTTGAAAAGAAAGTCTTATAATATTATAATATTAATTACAAAAATACATGCATTTAAAATGGAGATGACATAATAACGGCAGTCTGTAGAGAAGTTAGTTATAAAACGACGAGAAACGAAACTCGCTGATAGTGACGGAGAAAAAAGACAATCACGACAGTTTAATCTGACATTATATTTAATGTCAAATTCAACTGACGTTCATAGATTACAATTCGGTATAGTTTAACAGCATCTAGTTATGGATAAATATAAGTACAGATAGTGTTTTCTGCCGTACTGTGTAAATAATACCACCAATTCACCAGAAAAACTGTTGTGTTCCAATAATAAACGCTGAATGTAATAATGAATGATTCAAAGCCACCAGAGAAGGACCAAGTCTTCTTATTGTGGAGACCATTTCAATGTCAAGTAAAGTAACAAATTACAATGTATTCTAAGCGTTTTATTTGTGGTAAGTTGTATCTTAATGTAGCGATTTGATTTTTAATATGGGTGTATGTTGTAGTAAAAACGGCCGCGTTACAAGACTTTTGTGGCGTTTTAGGTGTTACAAATTTAAATTACCCGCCAAACTGGTGGATAAAACTGGGTGTATTACTGTATTCTTAACGGCTCTAGATTAGAATGTTATTCATGCTTTGACTTCCTAAAAGGAGGGAGAGGGCTTTAATCTGCTTTTATGTATTTTATCTAGTTTATGTTGGAATAAAGTGCAGTTGTTTTTGTTAGCTATTGATTATTTATGAAGCTCCCTAGACGCCCCATAATACGAGGATGATCAATAAATTAAGAAAGGAAATTTAAAAACTCGCCGTTGAAAAACTATATGAAACAAACTGTGAAAGTCGTCTAAAGTCGGTGAACACAATCAGTCGGAAATGGCTACGAATGCGTTGGATTGCAGTTATAAATGCCCTTTGAATTATGTGTGTTATAAATACATATCATTGTTTATTGCTTAGATAGATACTAGCATAAAGTACTTACCTATTTATTATTTTTTGTTATAATACAGACCTTTCTTGATATCTTCGTAAGACTCATTCTGACTCTTCTTAGAAGTGAGTATCAGTGGATAATAAATAATTTCTTTAGTAGATAAACTTATTTTGTTGTTTTCAGTTAGATACGCATGTATATAGTTAATAGGAAATAAAACAATGAAAAGGAAATATTTAATAAAATACAAAGTATAGTTAACAAATTCATCTAAATTAAATAATAAATACATATTAGACATACTATGTAATATTAATAAGATAAGATAAAGGAAGTTCTCGCAGAAATAACAATAGTTTGTACTGTCTATAGCAGCTGTAACGTAAGTACCTTGCAGCTTTTGCACTTCCAACCATTGCAATGTCAAAACGATCGTCTCTTTTTAAAAATTCGCTGACCATAAATATATCTACCGCAAGTAGAATGTCAGAATTAGCTTTTACAGATATACTGACTTAGTCGTTTTGTAAGAAAATATTAACAATAACTGCAAATATCAATCACTGCTAGCTAAACGTCAAATTTACTTTTGACATAATATGAGGTTATTTTCTTTCTTGTCAGCAATGTCAACTTATTCGTCTTCATCTGTTCTGCTTATAAGTTCACATCTAACTGCCGTTATGATGTCACTACCATTTTCGCAGCACATTCAAATAGTCGAAGTTTAACAATTTTTTAAAATATGTTGCGCTAAGAATTTTTCTTCCAAATTAAATATATAACTAAATTAAGTCCTCCACTACCATATTTCACCATTTTTGAAAATTCGTTCAACAACCCAATTAAATAGTACGACTTTGTTTTTTGTTCACCAACTAATTTTTAGGTTGATCTACACTTTATTGTATGATGAAGTTTTTTTTTGGTTAGCCAAAATCTCAGTATTGAGACATCAGACCACCCAAACCAAAGATTAGAGATCGTTTATAAGATCCATCCAAATATATTGATGATCCCTGAGAGAATTTGAACATTGCAATCATGTTATTAATTTTCTATAAATTCGTAAGTGTATAAAATAATGCATGATTGATTATTGTCAGTGATTTGTATGTGGCAACATCTAGGAATAATTTCTGTAATAGACCTCGTGGTAAGCAAGCAAATTTTATGGTAATTCTTTTAGAACTTCTAGAAGACGACAATAATATTGGTTTGTCTACCAAGAACAATGATACAGCGAACTAATAATGGGTTAGAATTACAATTCAATAATACTTAAAAATAAAGTCTACTATTTATCTAGTTTCATTTGACAAAATTCAACAAATTATTAGTAAGATGAATAAATTATAGTCTTATGCACCTATTTTTTAAGTTAATGTTTATTTTGTTGTGTGACAATCACCTTTTGTTTAAAAATACTATTAAATATACTTCAATTTAACAAAATGAACAATATATATACTATTTTTTTGATTGATTTAACCCATACTATTTGCAAACAAAAGCGCTGATGCGACATCTTAATTCATCAAAGTGGATGGCAGAACGATGTTTTGTTTATGTAAACAGAACTGCGGGTTAACTCTACAATAATATTGGTTTATCTGTCAACTATAATAGTAGAGCAAACTGCTACTGGGTTTACAATTACAATTCGACAATAGTTAAAAATAAAATATACTATTATCTAGTTTAATTTGACAGAATTCAACAAAATAATAGTCAGACGAAAAAAGTAATAGTCTTATTCATCTATTTTTTAAGTTAATGTTTGTTTTGTTGTACGACAACTTTTTATTAATTAAAATAACAATCACCTCTTGTTTAAAAATACCATCAATATAATTTAGTTTGATAAAATTAACGATATTGTTAGTTAACCATTTTTTTTTGTTGAATTTACCCATACTATTTCTTTGAGTGCAATGAGTAATATTGATATGTACAACAATTAAAATCCGTTGGCAATTAACATGTGAATCACAGAAAGGCTTATATTTACACAAATATTTCAGATTTTCTCTGCTACATGTAGAGCAATAATTGCTGCGTTTCGGGATAGCTTTTAAAATCACTAACAATTAAATTAACTCATTTGCATTTTCTTGCCTATTAATATCAAATTAAACCAAGTCATAGAAGAATGTAAATTTCATGTTTAGTTTTCTAGTTAGTTTTCTATTAATATATAAGTAAAGTCACTAGATTAAAATTACATATTAGTTATTATCTATATTTATTTATTTATGGTATAATATTTACAATAGAAAAGGATTCTTCATGCTCCCCTAAAAAGGGTTGTACCTCCGTGAGGAAACAATGAGGTGTTTGCACTGGAAAAAAGTCAATTGATTTATAGGTATAGTTGATTTCGGATTCTGCATTATAAAACATGTCGGCGTCTTTACTTTACTGCACCATCAAAGACGCCGACCTTTTTATATCTTAAGTCAATTATACTTGTGTTTCTAAAATTCAAATGCAAATTAATTCCATTAGATATGCGAATTTGATGAGAATATAGATTTTTTAGCATTTGTTTTGAGGATAATTGACATGATGGACAATGTCTTGCGAATATTCAAAATTGATCTTTCAGCTTGTGTCAATTTAACTACTATCTGCAGCCCTTACTATATGTTATGAAAATATTTTTGCAGTCTACTACATAATTAAAGATGGGAAGTCTTTCAATTATTATTAATCGTAGCATATTATCTAAAACATCTGTCAATGACTCACTAGTACTAACACAGGTCAAATAAAATTATTAAATTATAAATAAGGACATTATTTTTACAGTAACTAGTGACATGAAACGAGTGTATTTATCTACATAACGTTTTTCCACTACACTTCTTTTACTTTCTTAATTAATTCAATTATGACGAAAATATTAATAATTTGAAGAAATAAAAGAGTAAGAGCCTATTTATTTGTCCTCATCTTTCATCGTGTGTTTATCTAAACACATACAAACATTAAGGGCAAAAATTACATTAATTCATTCTACAACTTTCTTGACAAGGGACGCTTTGTTGATATTCAACGGCAAAGTTTAGAGACACTCTAAAATATCTGACGTGATAGACTTAGACTGTCAATTGGGAATACACTTTGTCCAAAGCAGGGTGTATTAAATAGGTGATGCGACGACAACCCTCACAGTGGCTTCATCAGTGCTTACTTTGTACATAATGTAATAGATGGCAGGACCAATAAGTTCTCTCATTACTTACGCATAGATAGATAATTTTACAGGTTCTGGGCACACGTGCATACAGTGTTGCATACATCCCTGGCCTTTTGTTTTTTTTTAGTGAAACAAGAGTCCAGTGACATCTGACATTAAGTAGCTAAATTAAAACATTGAAAGAATATATGCAACGCTACATGCAGCATTGCACGTGTCGCCACAGCTAACCTCAAAAATATATATTTCTTAAGATTTACAAGTATTACGTAGCTATTATTAAAATTTCTGCCTGGTTCCTGTACTTTCAACCAAAATCAAGTTCAACGTAATGTGTATGAAGTTTTAAATAGTTTGTCACAATAAAATAAGACACTTTTTGCAGGTTAGGAATCTAACCTATAATTAGCAGTCTGTTTTTATTAATCAACAATATTGAAAAATTATTTTCGTGGATTTTTAAATATTTGCTTGGAGCCAGTATGGCTTCAAGCTAAAAATGCCTATACAAACATTAAAAATGAGAATAAACGAAAAGACCTTAAAATTTGAGGTTATGTTAGTTATACGATGCACATGCCCAGGTAATTGTAGGACCTTATTGCTCGCGCCATCTACTAAAGTAAATAGAAACCATGCACTTATGAAGCCATTATCATAATAGGAAAGTGCCTTACGTCGGACCACCTATTTAATACACCGTGATCCAAAGTTTTTAAATGAATAACTCTAGCAAATGCATAGTGAGTGCCTAATATTTCATTATTACTAACCAGAGTATTTAGTTAGGCAGAAGTCGATAATTAGCCTATTGAATTATTATTTATGATTCAATAAATTTATTATTATTATTAAAAGTGCTTAATTCTGTTCAAATCATGTAACCTAATTAACTTTTATATTTTCAGCTTACTAAGAAAATGTGGAGAATACATACTATCTTTAAAAATTGAAAGCTGCCGAAATGAAAATGTATTATTAAGTATGTCCGAATGTGTTAACTTGAAAAGTGAGTTATGTTTGTAATGCTTCATTATCTAAATAGGCATGTTTTTTGAAATGCTTCTTTGACCTCTCAATACCCCATCAATAAATTAAAAGTTCGATTAGTCACAGAATTTTTAATTTAGTGTTAATCTCTAGATAAGAAATATTTTAAGGTAAAATGTCATTTAAATATCGTTTTAATTTTTAGGGCTGACTCTTTATCGATGTAAGAGCTCATTTAAAACACTGCCCTCCATAGTGACTTTGACCAATATAAGTTTCGTCTCGTGTCATTTTCCACAAAAAGTCGTTAGCGAACTTATCAAGAATAACGAAAATTTAAAATACCTATCTTTGTGTAAGTACATGACATAGTTGTTTCTAACTATTAATATTCAAGTTACTTTTTTTAGGTAATAATATCAACGTAAATGCAAATGAAATTTGTGAGTTAATGTCCAAACACAACCCTCTCATGAGGGATATACATTTTAGTGAAAGAAAAAGGGTGAAGTCGAAGAGTCTAAGAACCCTTGCAAGACTGGTTAATTTACGTAAATTAGAGTTAATTTCCGGCCCTGGTTTTGATAGCGACCCAGAGGATGCTCTTGAGCAATTAGCTGCTGGTTGTCCACAGTTAGAAAAGTAAGATGGAATGTATTATATAATTGTCCTGAGGGTCGTTAAAACCACATTCACTCATGTATAAATGAAATTACCTAGTTTTATACGCCCGATTACAGATATAATATTTTTTAGATGAGTGTTTTAAAAGTAATAATTGATAAAATTCTTTAGATTTCTAATCAGTTTCATTGTAGACTTAGCGAAAGTCGTACATTACTAACCTTATAAATCTGCCATGGTATAAATATGCAATTTATTCTCGTTCTCATTTATTTTAAAAAGTAATGAAAAATATGATTCACTCTGCACCTGCATGTAATTGATGTTTATATGTCTATATGTCAAATCGAAAGACTGGAAGGATTGTAAAAACTGTGCGTACGTTTGCACGCCGCAGTAAATTGTTAAATAGAAATATTAAACTAATGGAATTACATTGTCTTGCCAATAAAACAGAAACCACACTACTAACCACTAGATTTGGCTCAGCTGCAAGTGAAACAATTATCTTTTAATGACAAGATTATGTTTTAACATCAATATGGACAATTAAATCAATAAAAGTTCTTTTAAGCGCTATTTCAACAAGTCCAACCCTGCTCTTACTGTGCGTAAATATATATTTGTAGGCATGGAGCCCACAAGTAATCGTTTCATTTGTGAAAAGATGTTGCTTCTTTTTCTCTCTACTTATTTTAAGAAAGGGGCCTAATGAAAAAGACGAGGACGAGGAAACCGGAAGTGATGAAAAACTCTCAAATATTGAAAAATTAGCTATTTTTCGCCAATACCAGGTTTTAGGCTTATTTTATTATACCTTGAGATTTTCGAAACTGTGGCTGATCTAATTCCATTAACTCCTGAATTTATTTTAGAAATTTTTTGTGTACCTGATTTGAGCATGGTCCGTTAATATGTTAACACAAGAGATTCAAGGAAGCTGGACAGTGTTGTGGGCCCTTAGAGCCTCCCAAGGAACAATTTTAGTTTCTTAAATGTATACAAGGGTGCTATAAAACTATTTATAAAATGCCTTGAAAAATCTATTTTGCTGTAACAATATCCTTAATACCATCATAAAGCGACTTGTAGACTAAAAGGACCCACCCTTATGAAGGTTATTAAGGCCTTTTTAAATTCCATTATAAAACTCCTTAGTGAGGCATAGTGCTGCTCCTGAAAACCTTGTTCGGGCCGTTTTAAAACCTTTCTTAAAACCTATTTTAAAGCTTTTCTATTAGCTTCCTGCATTTCTAGAAAACACCTAGAAGGCTACCTTAAAACTGGTTTTTAAAACTTATAAGTCCATATTAGAACTGAGAAGCTATAAGAATGTCCATGAAGGAATCCAAATAATTTTATTATTGCATTTATTTTTTCTAAACTGATTTAAGCTAACACATCATCAGACCTGTTGAAGATAAAATGGAATTTGAAATGTATAAAACGTAGAGCACTATAACCTCTCTAACCGATTTAAAAGGTAATAAAAAGTCATCAGGCATGACAAAAAAATTAAAACCAACGGCAGTTTATTGTTAAAACTACATAAGAAGGGCCGAAAAAACAAGAGCCCCTCAGAAATAATAATGATTTTAATATCCATACAAAATTTGCATAGACACGTAATAAGCAAATTTAAAAAAGTGGGCTGCTTCTCGGTTCCCACGGTAATTTTCAGTCGTTTCTTGTAATTCTACCTTAATTTGCTAACGAAAAAGTGATAATTATTGATAATTATTGTTGTGAGATTGACCTTGAATATTTTTATATAACAAGAAAAACATGGCTGGCCAACTAAAAACCTAATTGTCATTTTAGTCCTCTCCAGTCCCAGGTAGCAAGGTGCCGTCATTATGACGTCGTTTTTTCGGCATTAATTACGTCAATTTCACCTTCAGCATGACATAAAAATGACGTGAAAAAGACGGCAAAATGTCACAGCCCAATGACGTCATACATACGACGCCAATATGACGTATAGTTCATCTCAAACTTATAGCAACATGAGGCCCAGTGTTTCAATGCAAAGTTAAGCACTTTATCCTACAAATAAATTAGCTAGAAGGTTAGAATATGAAGTTACAATATTAAAGTGTTTAATAAAAGCATATTCTAAACTTCTAGCTGATTTATTTGTAGGATAAAGTGCTTAATTTTGCATTGAAACACTGGGTCTCATGTTGCTATAAGTTTGAGATGAACTTATATTGGTTAATCAGTGAATTTTGCGATAAGGGATGCAAACCTCTCATTATAATATTTTTCCACAATTATTAATAAAGTTTTTGACGAAAAAAAAACCGGAATGTGCAGGGATCGAACCGCGGACCTTTTGACTCTCAACCTAACACTTAACTCACTGAACCATTAAACATCTTTATTTAAATATGTTTAAAAGCTGTATACCTAGTTAGAAATAGTAAAACAAAATTATTATTACTATGTGGCAAAAATTGAACTAGTCACTAAATACTTCTATTTATTTTTATTTTATAATGATTTATTTCACGTCATTTTAATGACGTCAAAATAATGACCTAAAAGAAACGTATATTTGACGTCTTCATGATGACGTCAAAAGTACGTATTAAATATCACGTCTCTGGTATGTCATTTATTAATGACGTCAAAATAATGACCTAAAAGAAACGTGTATTTGATGTCTTCATGATGACGTCAGAAGTACGTTATAAATATCACGTCTCTGGTACGTCATTTATTGGGACAATGACGTCGGCGACGAAAAATCACCTTTAAAAGACGTCATAATGACGTCACCCTGCTACCTGGGGTGTTGCCAGGTCTAGTGAAATATCACTAGATCTGGTGATTTCTTTTAGATCTAGTGATTTAGTGAAAACTTTTATGAAAATGCCCATTTTTAATGATTTTTGAATCATCCAATTTATTGCCCTCTACATGAAAGAGACAGTCATATCTGATTTCCGTGCAAAAGACACAGACAAAGATGCCTGTAGTGTCTACAGCTAATGTAGGCTGTAGACCCTAACAGAATCTCTCATTCGATTCCCCGCTCCGCGCATCTCTCTCGTCTAAAAGCTGCTAATTGAGGTAACCGTATAGTTTATTGACCGTGAATTGCTACAATCGAATAGCCTGGGCTCGTTGCTCTCTAGCGGCTCGTAGACAAACAGTACTTTCTAGTTACAAACCATTTAATACAATACAGAGTACGAAGTCTGGCAACGAAATAATCAGATAGGGGACGCTCAAAGCTATGCTGTGCTCATGGAGGTAGAATATATTTATTCAACCTCCTTGGCTGTGCTCAGAGAGCTCAAGAAAATTACGTGTCCTACAGACACTGCAACTTTTGAAAATTAATTTCAAATCTAGTTAAATTTTTTTTAGTAAGATTTAGTAACTTTTTAAAGCGTCATCTGATAACTTTTAAAATTTTGATCTGGCAACACTGGTCCTCTCATTAAACTATATATTCTAATAATGGTAATGACCTGGAACATTTACTCTAAATGAAGCCCTTTTAGTCTTTTTGTATACTATCACAAATAATCCCTTCCTTACAAAAATGCAAATGCACTTGGCGAAGATCACATGGACTTGATAAAAGCTGTAATAAAACTTTTGGGACGTTGACATTTGATACAAAAAACTTAAAACTTAACCTCAAAATAATTTGTATGTGTGTGTGTTTTAATAGTCCTTTTAAAATGGCCACTCTTTTGTATTTTCTTCCGCCTTTCCAAAAAAGACACATGCATCAACGACACTTCAGGCAGACATATTGTTTATTATTTTTATAATAAATGTTTTATTGAGGTTTTGGAAAGTGTTTTATGGAATTAAAATTTGCCTTTTAGATTTATAGAGGCCTTTTTTTTCTTCATAACGGTTTCATCACAACATTTATCAAGGATGTTTTAAGAGTCTAGTTTTGTAATGGCCTTTAATAAGTACTAACAGGCATTGAAAATGTCTAGTTTTAAAAAGGATTTAAAATGCATTTATTGCAAATATGTTAAAACCATAAAGAATAATTTAAAGCCTCTTTAAATCTAAATGGAATTTAAGACGTTCATAAAACTAATTAGCTTTATGGAGAGTTTTATGTAGGTTATGATAAATCCATTACAAATACATATTATCCTAGAAGTAAATTAGCTTTATAATTAGGTCTTACAGAATGCTTTAAAACTTACTATATAAGAGCAAGTATACTTGAAGCCTAAAAGGCCTTAACTACAACATCAATAAAGCACATGACTATTTCCTAATCCTGATAAACCTTTCTTAAAACCTCCTCAAGTCCAAATAACTTTTAAATTGTTCCTTGGGCTGTAGTATAAATACACACCTAGGAAAATAATATATTGTATGCAGGGTCGGATTGGGCCAATTTGGACCAGGGAGAGAGCTATTTTTAGTAGCCCAGTAGGAGGAAAACTTTTATCATTAAAATGATAGTAGAAATAAAAATATATATACTGTAAAAACTGTTAACCTACATAAAAAAATAAACAAATTTTGGTTTATTATGACGATGTCGCCATCAGTATACCTTTACTTTCTACTATAGTAGAGTGCAATTTAATTTCGATCTTTCAGCCCGTTGTCACTTTTAAAGTAAAATATATGACCTTGCCAAATGTGTAGCTGTCACCCTGTAGATTAGGAATCCACTTGTCGTAAAAAAATCGTAATGAATATGAGGGCACAAATCAAAATTTTCTAACTAACCACACTACGTGATAGAGCCAACCATGAAGCATATTTTATTTAAAGATCACTAAATTCTCTGTAGAATTTCTATTTTTAAAGTAAATAAAGAAACAAACTGTTACATAGGCCTATATGGTAGTAAAAAACAAAAATCCTCATTTTCTCCGTTCGACTACAGCTGAAAATTAATTATTTTTCGAACGCTTTTTCTTTCCCACGACAATATCTCCCAATCTATTATATTTATCAAAAAAAAAAAAACATTCTTTATAAAATGTTTGTTATATATTTCAGTTTATAATGATTCGTAAATCAGATTTTTTGAGTATCTAATAACCAAGATATTTAATAATGTGTAGTCACAGTAGGCTAGAACCACCTTTTAAATGAAATATGCATGCACTCTCTCAATTCCTATGGGAAATGGTAGCTTTATCTGCCCTAAAACAATTCCCCTAAACTCTGAAATCATTCCCTTGGCCGTTTTCTAGAAAATTCATTTTTAATCATTTCTTTTGAAAATTGATTTTTTGCATTGATAAAAACAAGAATTCACTACATTTTTAAAGTCTCTAAATACCCAGACATATTTCAAACAACCTATCAGTTAAGTATCAGTTATCTTCTTCAATCCCGGATTCTTACGTTTACACAATAGAAAAAGACAATATCTATTTTCATCGTGCGTTTTTCATGATCTTTGACTTTATTCATGGTCACAATATTCTTTGACAGTGATGACGGTCTCGGATGTCTAGGATCGAGCAGGACTACTGCTCTTTACCCTAGTACATCGCCACTTGCGGGGCGGGCGAGCTCACTTTACATCAACTCCACTCACAAATGTGAATGATTTCGGCCCACCTCCCCGGGACCTGGTTACCTTCTGGACCTCTATCTCCATCCGGCCTCTCTTTTTATCTTCTGGCGCTCTTCTGTCTTGATGATCTTTCTTCGCCAGCTTGTCACCTCCGGGGCAGTCATCTATCTGTTCGGAAACGAACCAACAATATTTACTCAAAAACTTACTGACTTAAATTTTCACTTAATCTGAATCTAATTATTGCATTTTAATAAAACTAAATTGAGCAAGAAACTCAATATTGATTGCAAATTTTAACTTGTAGATAATATCTTGTCTAAAATCCATTGAAGAAATTTTACCGTTGGTCTAGGGTTACATGTAAATCCGGGAATGGTTTTAATTTCAACAAAATTACAAATTTTTAAGACATTATGTCTGTTTGACAAAAAATTACCACATTTTAACTATTTTAAGGTGAAAACGAATAGAACGAAATCTTTCTGAAATTAATCGGTTATATTTCCAGGTTAGTTATATATGGTTGGAAAGAAATCAACGATGATAACTTGATACCTGCCTTACATATGTTCACACAACTCAAATGCCTTGACCTGAGAGGTACCAACATAACAATAAAAAGCTGTAGAGAAGCTGCCCTTACCTTACCCCTGTTGAAGACCATGGATGTAATAAAATGTCATAGGGTGAAGAAAGCGCAGGTAAATACAAATTACTTTATAACCATAAACACTTTGGAATATACTCTTTCTCTTTTAAAAATTTTATTTTGTAAATATAGTTTTGGTGTTGGTTAGGAATAGTGTTTGTGCCACGTCGTGGTTTTAGATACCACATAATTGAATTTGGTATTTTGGGAATGTTGCAGATAATTCTCATACAGCTAATGTCCAATATTTTTTAATGTATTTAATGTGAAAACAAAAAAAACCTATTCTGTATATATACTTTCTCAATAGATTGTTAAAATTTTGTAAACTTTCCCAAGCTTTTATTTTTAGTGTATTTTTAGTAAAAGCATGTTTTTGGAAAGTTCTTCACATAATTTATTTTAAATCTACAATCTCATTGTTGACAGCACAATCTGTTAGAGTTGTGTATACAACAGTCACAGAATCTATTTCAATTTTCCTAGCTGGTTCCAAAACTATCTTAGAAACAGAAAGCAATATGTGTGCATAGGTGAAACAAAAAATAAAGGGAAAAAAAGTGTATTATGTAGGGTACCCCAAGGCTCTATCTTGGGCCCTACCTTTTTCTTGATATGTATAAATCTTACTTCTAAACTGTATCTACTTGGTGAGGCATTCTCTTCTCTACGAAAATGCATGATACTTTGAATCACTGCTTGGACATGTGTTACGTGTTGCGGAGCGCTTGGCACAAAGTACCAAGTACGCTCTCATTTAGTATTACTCGAAGATAAAGTTTCTAATATGGTGTTTAATATAAGGGATCATATGCACAATTATTTAACAAGGCACCACAATGACGTTGACTTACCAAAGGTGTCTCTGATATAGATTTGTAAAAATAATTACCTCTCTGGTTACTGTTTTAACAGAACAGACTAAGATTTCCCTTGAAAATATTTAAATCCCGTTATTTATTTTTCAGTTAGCCCAGCTGCAAAAAGACTTTATGGAAATTAATATCCCTCTGGAGTAGAAATATGTTATATTTTTTTAACCATTCTTGTAGATTTGCTTTACACTTAGTATACCATATTTATTTTGACATTATGACATTATTTTTGTATTCCACTTTCATTTTCATTAGTTTACGTGGATTTAATATGTTTAATTTTTAGAATATAAGGTAAAAGTAAGGATATTATTGTATTCAAATACAAATTATTTTCGAAAACATGCAGTAAATCTTTGATTTTCCCGAATTCAATTTTTTAAATGAAATAAAATGTATATTCCAATGCTTCCAATAATTTGGTATCTGATTGATTGATTTAATGTGAAAAGACTGAACTTTCTTTCAATATGGATGTCATTGATGAATATATTAAAGAGCAAGGGTCCCAAATGAGAGCCAGGTGGTACACCTGACGTGACTTGAATTTCTTTTGATTTGAAACCGAACAATTTGTGTCTGATCAAGTAAATAGCTTTTAACCCATTTCAAAAGAGAACCATTTATTCCCACCAAATTCAACTTGTTCAACAAAGACTCATGGTTGACTCTTTGCGAAGTCTGTATAGACAGTGTGAACCTGAAATTCATTCTCCAGAGCAAGTGACAGGAAGTCGGTGTAAGTGAGCAAATTCAATTCTGTACATCTTGAACGAAAGCCAAATTGATTGTCCGTGATGTGATGTCAATTTGTGGTGTCAAAAAATCAGTAACGAGGCTTTCAAATAGTTTGGGAATGGCAGTCAACATGCAGATGGGTCTGAAATTAGTTACATCTCCTTTATCTCCAGATTTATAAATAGATGTAATAAAACTAACTTTCCAGATTCTGGAACCATTTCAAATGGTAAGTTAAACGTAATAAATAAGGTCTGGATAAGATAAAACTGCAATACTTGAGGATGACTGGTAGTATATTGTCAAGTCCACGACGTTTTATTGATATAATTTTTTATATATATTTTTAGTATTTCAGCATAATAATAAGAAAAAGAGATTAAGGGGCACGTCTAATCCGCTAAATTTACCAAACAACATATTTAGGTGAATCTATAGTTTTAATGGGGGTACTGTACAATATTTCAAATAGTTCTTGTCCCAGAACAGCGTTGAAATAAGTATTACCAAGGAACGAGGGATCTTCATTACATGTGCTTTGCAAATTTTTTCACTCATTTATCAGAAATCTGTAGGCCAAGATGCTAATTTCCCCTTGAGCTAATCGACTGTTAGTCGGTGTGTTTCTCTGGTTACAGAAATACTGCATTTTCATAATTACATCAAATTTTCAGTGACATAAGATGCAAAGAAATGCAGAAAAACCAAAATTCATGCAAATGCCACGGGGTTTCCCAGGTGGGTTTTGCAAATTTCATTCACAATTAATTGGAATTCTCATATCTTCACAAATCACAATCACAATTTTCTTTTGCCACATTTTTTGTCATTTATTTTTTCAACACTTATGACCTGTAAAATATAAGTTACTTCTTTCTGCCCATTAAACAATCAAATTATTTAAGGTATAATTGGAAGTATGATGGCATTCAGGGCCGGTTTTAAACAGTTTTTATGGGGTATTATTATAATGCCAAATGACTTCTTCTCCTTTACTCCTTTATTTATGATTAGTCGCGTCAAGATAGATATTTTCTAAGAAGTTTTCTGGTAAAGGATTAATCGGCCTAATTTTTTTTTTCAAATTGTTTATTGAAGTCTATAAGGAACATTGTAAAAAGAGAAAACAGGCCGCTGGACTTTTTTCATTTTGTTATTAATAAACAAACAATTTTAAGCACTAAACAAATTAATTAAATTTGTTAATTTGCTATCACGGAAACTATTTGAGAAAACTGACTGAAAATGTATACTCGGCGGATTTTAAGGTCGCTGATTACAATTTTGCAAATTGGAAAATTCAAGATGGCTGGCCCAAAATGTGGCTATGAAGTATGAAAATGAGATTTTCTGGCTTAAGTTTACATTTTTGAGAAAAATTACTAGAATAAAAAAGTGTTTAGACTGCCATTTTGCACCTAAATATATGATTTATGAGTAACTCTTCTTCACCTCAATTGGGGGTTAACCTTAGTTTATTTAAATAAACTAACCATTTTTTAAAATATTCGAGTAAATCACTCAAATATTTTAAATAGATGTAATTTAATTACCCGTTACTGAATTAATTTTACTTTTAATTAGTTCAAATAATAATTAAATAATAATTTTAAATACAATGCGCTTTCTTGATCCCGAGATTTACATATGGTAAAGACACCCTCCCCAGGTAGCAAGGGTACGTTATAATGACGTCAAAATCTGGTGATTCTGGTCAAAAAGACGTCAGGGCACTAAAAATCGACGACAGAATGACGTCTTATAAATGACATTAAAATGACGTGCTACACATCACGTCATATTGTCGTCTTTTTTCGACTTTAAAACTCGCTAATGGCATTTTGTTATCGTAAACAGAGTGTAAAGTTTAAAAAAAAATAAACCGTGTCGTGAGAGATAAGTATTGGCGTTTTTATTCGAGGATATAATGTTTTTTAACATTATCCAAAATAATTTATATTCGAAAGAGTTTGCAAAGATTCGGCAGTTTATTTGTTTAAATTATATTTCTATCCTTTTAATAATAAAATTAGATTAAAATGCATTAAAAAGCAAAATCTATCCGTTGCGTGTTCCAACTATAAAGTCTTTAGGTAAGTAGCCTCAGAAAGGTTGGTGGCCGAGTGCTTAAGGTGTCGTCTTCCAAGTCATCTACCTTCCTCGACGGCGGTCAGACCACGAGGTCGTCATTTGTTCGAATGGGTTTTTTCGTTAACTCTGTTTTCCCGTATCAACAATCAAAATTTTCCAAAAGTGCGTTTGCCTAGTGAGTTTTTAGTTATTTATAGTGTATTTTAATTAGTTTTAGGCCCATGTGGGCTGGAGCTGGGCTGGAGATATTAACCCCCAACTTCAATCCCTTCCAAAGAAGGGACTCAATAGTGAGGTCGCCTACGAAACATATAGACGTGAGCAAAGAAGAACCAGATGATACAAAACTCGAGCCAGAAACTATACAAATAGACGACGATAGCCCTGAAAGAACCGACTGTAATGTAAAGGCCAGCAGAGAAGCAAAAAGAAAAAGGGTGGAAACCCCAGCAAAAACGAGTATTGATGCTGCAGAGCGAAATGCCCTCACTGAAAAAATAGGAAGGGAGCACAAGATGCTGAATGAATTGCTGAAGAAAGTGACAGATGAGATAAAGACCATCGGGAACCTAATAATGGAAAACCCAAATACTAAAAAAGAGATAAAGAAAGCGGTAACCAAACTAGAAGGATTTGCAAGAAGGCTTCCTGCTGCTGTAGGATTCATTGAGGAAATGATCGAGAAAATGGGAGAGGAAGGCGGGAGCCACGGACCAAGGGAGGTGGCAGAAATAGGCACGCAAACAAAAAATAAGCAGCAAGAAGAAAAAGAGGTACTAATGGAGAGAATTGAAAACGCATTGGGCAAGGACCTTAGTGAGGATGAATTGCAGGAACTAGTGGAGCTCAAGTGGCCGGAGGAGGCATACAAGACCTGCCAGATGCGAAAAGTGGAAGCCACGATATGGAAAGACCAAGACCTGATCATCATCACAAGAATGGAAGAAAGAACAGACAATAAATATATAAAGAGGGCCATGGAAATGAACCCCCAATTAGAGGCGGTAGTGAAAGAGGGCAAGTTGGAATGCGGAAAACTGGTGTGCGGAGTAGCCTCAAATGGAATTGTCGGTGAGAATGACGAGGTAAAGGACAATATGGATAGATATACATACCTGATAATGATGGAGGAGGCCGGAGGAACGCCCAAAGATAAATGCAGCCTGAGGGCAAGCCTCCAAAAGGCAATAAAAATAGCCAGGAAGAACAATAGAAACCATATGACCTGCATTACGGCCAAACAGGGCGACGAGCTGCGAATAAGGAGGCTATTAGAATACGCATGCAGAAGAGAAAACACCCTGATAACCATGTACACAAACAAGAAGCAGGACAGCAGCAAAAATGAACGAGAAGACGAAGATATGGTAAATATAAAGAGCCGGAAAACGAAGAATAAAGATACGCTAATACTGAAACCACTGGGAGAAAACACATATGCGGATGTAATTAAGAGCATGAAAAGGGATGTGGGCACAGAAGGTATAATAATTGAAAGAATAAATAGAATTGAGAATGGAAATGTGCAGCTCAAGATAAAAGGAAGAGAGGAAAAGAAAAGGCAAGAATTCAAAGAGCTATTAGTCACAAAACTAGAGAAATTAGCGGAAGTCGACACTAAACAGAGGAGCCAAGCAGTGATGATTTTAGACATAGATGAGACGACCCAGGTGAATGAAGTGGAGGAAACGATAAAAAAGGAATTGAATAAGGGCAACGAAATAGAAGGGATGCAAATTAAACTGGCAGAAAATGCAAACAAGAGCGGAGTCAAATACGCCTTTGTCACGCTGAATGAGGATGCAGCCAAGAAATTGATAAAAATGAGAACGATAGGTGAAGGATGGCAGAGGTGGAGGGTTAAGGAAACAGATACCCCGCCTAAATGCTACAAATGCTACAGAGTAGGGCACACAGCCAATAAGTGCAAAACCACAGAAACAAAGGACACATGCTACAGGTGCGGGCAACAGGCCATAAAAGAAAGGAATGCCAAAACCAGCAGCGTTGTTACCTGTGCAATGCTGAAGGGCACAAGGCAGAAACGATGCGGTGTGCCGAATTTAGAAAGCTGGTGCAGAGGCAAAGAACGGAGAAGAAGGAGTAAAGTACACAACAAAAATAAGTAAAAAAAATATATTGCAAATAAATGTAAACAGATGCCGAGCAGCACACGATCTGCTGTGGGCAACGGCGGCAGAAATACAGGTAGACATAATGGTGTTAAGCGAGCCCAATAAAAACCTTGTGAGCAGTTCGGACTGGATTACTGATGAGAAAAGGGATGTCGCTATCAAAATACTCAATAGAGGTATGGCAGTGCTAAAAACTGGAAGAGGACCTGGATACGCATGGGTAGAGCTGGAGACCTGCGTGATATTCAGTTGCTACTTCTCTCCAAATGATAGTATTGAGGTATTCACTGAAGCACTCAATACACTGAACACTGATATAAGAAGACAGGAAAAAAACAAAATCATCGCTGGAGACTTCAATGCTAAATCCCCGTATTGGGGTCCCCACAAACTCGATAAAAGAGGTGACCTGCTACTAGACTGGGCAGGAGAACTAAACCTATTCCTTTCAAATACATGGGGGGAAAGAACTTTTGAACGAGGAGAATCACACTCAGTGATAGACCTCACCTTCGCCACGGAGGGAATCGCGAGCAAAATAAGTGACTGGAAGGTTCTGGACAGGGAAGCAATGAGCGACCACCGCTATATTTTATTTGGCATCGATGAAGAACAAAAGAGAAACCAGCACTACCTACCTCTCAAAACCAGAGGATGGGTGGTGAAAAAACTCAATGAGGATATCCACCTGCAGAAGCTGAAAGAGGAGTTTGCCAGAGTGGAAGCGCTGACAGTGGAAGGCTTGATAGCAGCTGTCAGTAAAGCATGTGATGCTGCAATGCCAAAAAAGAAAAAACCTGGCAAACGACCTCAGGTTTATTGGTGGAGTCAAGAGATTGCCACGCTTAGAACAGAATGCGTCGCTGCAAGAAGGAGATATCTACGCGCAAGTGGCAGAGGGCAAGAACCAGGAAACCAACAAGATCTGAAACGAGCTTATAGTGATGCACGAAAGAAGCTGCGAAACGAGATTAAGATAACCAAGAAGGAGCACTGGAAACAATTATGCCAAAACATTGACCAAGATATATGGGGAGAGGCATATAAAATCGCCACAAAAAACCTTAAGATAGGTGCACCAAATGCCCAAATTACGATGGAAAAAACCCGAGAGGTTGTAGACAATCTGTTTCCGGTTCATGATGACCTGAGGTGGGACCAACCACACATTGGGGAAATACGCCCTTTCACTGAGGAAGAACTAAAACAGGCTAGCGCCCGTATAAAAAATGGCAAAGCACCAGGCCCAGATGGGGTGCCGCCAGAAGTAATAAAGGCTGCAGTACAAGAGTATCCACAACTTATCCTTGGTGTTATGAACGCAATACTTGAAACAGGATCCATACCTGAAAAATGGAAACGAGCGAGACTAGTTCTTCTCAGAAAAGGGGGAAAATCTATAGAGGAGCCTACATCCTACAGGCCTCTGTGCCTTTTAGATGTGTTGGGGAAGTTGCTAGAACAGCTCATACTAAGAAGGCTCAAGGAAGAATTAGAAGAAAAAAATGGACTGTCAGACCGACAATACGGCTTCAGGGAGGGAAGATCCACTATGGGCGCAATTAAAGCAGTGATTGACATAGCTGAAAGTGCGAAAGCAGGCACCCGATACACAAGAAAGATCTGTGCATTGGTGACGTTAGATGTTAGAAACGCATTTAACACGGCGTCTTGGCAACACATAATGGAGGAGTTGTCCATAAAAGGAATATCGCCATACCTACTACGTCTGGCGCATAGCTACCTGAACGAAAGAAAGATACTATTGGAAGCCTGCAATGAAGAGGAAGAACGTCAGATAAATAGCGGGGTACCCCAGGGCTCAGTACTAGGGCCCACATTGTGGAACGTCCTCTACGATGGAGTGCTTACCCTAGACGTACCAGAAGGAGTCACGCTGATAGCGTTCGCTGACGACCTAGCCCTAACAGTAGTTGGAAAAAATGAACAAGGCCTGATAAGAAGAGTAAATCTCGCTCTAGAGATGATAAACAGATGGATGACCAGCAAGTCCTTGAAGCTAGCACCGGAAAAGACGGAAGCAATCTTACTAACCGGGAAGAGATGGCTTCTTCCCATAAAATTCGAACTACAGGGGGTAGAGATCAAGCCGAGGGACAAAATCAGGTACCTAGGGGTAACAATTGACAAAAGACTCTCTTTTGCTGAACACATCACCAATGCAGCGGAAAAGGCTATGAAAACAGTGGCAGCACTGGAAAAACTGATGCCAAATGTCGGAGGGCCGAAAGCTAGTAAGCGACAACTCCTCAGCTCGGTAGCACACTCTACCATGCTATATGGAGCACCAATATGGCAGAAAGCACTGGAAGTCGCAAAAAATAGGCACAAGCTAGCAGTGGTACAGAGGTAGATGGCGTTGAGGACCTGTAGTGCATATAGGACGGTATCTACGGAGGCCGCGTTAGTAATAGCTGGAATATCTCCAATCGATCTCATGGCCCTTGAAAGGAGGGAACTCTATGATGCGGGAAAAAACCCGGAAGCCAGTAGAATGATAAAACAAAAAATCATGGAGCTATGGCAAGAGAGGTGGTACGCGACGGAGAAGGGGCAGTGGACGAAGATCTTGATCCCGGACATCAAGAAATGGATTGATAGGACACATGGGGAGGTAAACTACTACCTGACGCAGGCGTTAACGGGCCATGGGTGCTATAGGGATTTTCTCCATAACATCGGAAAGGCAACAGACGACCATGTGAATATTGTGAAGAGAGGGATAGTGTGGCACATACCATATTTGAATGCCCACAATGGCAAGAGATTAGAGAAAGAGCACTGGACGATGCAGAAGAACCACTAGGTCCAAGAAACATCATTGACCATATGATGAAGTCAGAAAATAACTGGAATGACATTATGGAAATGATCACTGAAATATTAAAAAAGAAAGAAAAGGACGAAAGAGATAGACAGACTAGAGAGAGAGTATAGCATAGAGCATAGAAGAAATGGAGGAAACAAGGAACTACTGGCATGGGTGAAGAAATGCGAGAGCGGTACCACGATGCCAGTACGTTAGAGGGGGGAGCACAATGACCGGAGGGGTTTTAGCCGGTAGGATTCCGGCACTACCCAGCGTGATAGATGCAGAGCGCTGGGTGTCCATGATGGATTTCCCCTCCCCACCCCCCTCCATGGGAAAAAAAAAAGGCCCATGTGGGCACATGTTTTTTCATTTTTAATTAGTTCTTAAGTCTGCCTGCGGCAGACTGGAGTTTCTATTTCTATTCCCAATTTAATTACTGTTAAGCCGAACCGGAGCCGCCCCGCCCAGCCCCACATTTACCACGACGATGCACGCCGTGATTGTTGGGCTGGCTCCGGGCCGGGATCCGGCAAGGCGCATTTATGTTCGTTAAACACGTAATAAATTTGTTTTGTTGTTGTTGTTGTTGTCTTCCAAGTCATGAGGTCGGCGGTCCGGCCCCTGCTAATTCCGTTTTTTTTTATTGCGAAAAAAATTTTAGTTGTTTATTTCTCAAGGTAATAATTGCTTATTGGTTTTCTACAATTTTAGGTCTGTTGTAGACCATTAAATATTCTATTTATGTTGTAGATGACGATATTACACCTTTACCGTTTTTTCTCCAACACACTTCCCAGGTTTGTATAAGTACCTCAATTTAAAACTTTAATTCTTAAAATAGTTGACTCCTGACTTCCCCTCCACCGCTCATCAAATTTGAGATAAGGAAATTTTTTTTTTCTGATTTCTCCCTCTCTGCTCTTCAATTTCGAGATCTGGGAAAAATATATTTTTTTTAACGAACCGCCACTAATACTAATTAATGTAATAATTACATTGTTCAACAACTACTCGTACTTCTCAGATGACACTGGTGACAGTTTAATTAGATTAAATAAGTTCTTCTTAATAATTATAAATAAATAAAAATACTAGTAACTCGAAGCGAGAACCTGAAAGAATATTATTTAGGTATTATGCAAATCACAACTTACACACTTTTTTATTTATTATGAAAATACCTACTTTCTGTATATTGTTGCCCTAATCTGGGCACGCTAATATACTAGTCAGGTAAATACTTTAAAACACTCATTATTGGAGAACCAATCAAAACAACTACTCTTCTAGCTAATACTGACGAAGTATTGAATTACATGATAGGATTCTTAGCATTTTAAAGAAAAAAAAAAATATTAGAAATACTTAAATCATTTATTTACATTTAGTCATTCACACTTTTTTTATTTCATATGAAACTATCTACTTTCTGTATATTGGGACCTTAATCGGGTCACGCTAATATACTACTTATAAAAACACTTTAAAATACTCATTATTGGAAAACCAATCAAAACAACTACTCTTCTAGCTAATACTGACGAAGTATTGAATTACATGATAGGATTAAGTATTTTAAGTATTTCTAATATATTTTTTTTTCTTTAAAATGCTAAGAATCCTATCATGTAATTCAATACTTCGTCAGTATTAGCTAGAAGAGTAGTTGTTTTGATTGGTTCTCCAATAATGAGTGTTTTAAAGTATTTACCTGACTAGTATATTAGCGTGCCCAGATTAGGGCAACAATATACAGAAAGTAGGTATTTTCATAATAAATAAAAAAGTGTGTAAGTTGTGATTTGCATAATACCTAAATAATATTCTCTAATCATGATAAAAGCAAATAAATAAAAATAATTAATTGTAAAAAACCTGAAAGATTTTCATATATTTTAAATAAGACAAGAAATTCAAGTTCACATAATAAAGACTTCATTCACCACCATAAATACTGCTTTTAGCATCCGAAATAGCGGTCGCCAAGATAACTCAGTTGGTTGAAGCTTCAGTACTGTAATACGGACAACGGGAGACATGTAGGTTCGAATCCTACGGACTGCAATTGGTATAGGTAAGTAAAAATGAATTTAATAACTTAATAAACATTATAATTTGCAGGCAACCCTTGTGAGAAAAAGTTGGAGTGATGGTAAACAATATTAGATATGTTAATGTAAATAAAATTACGGATGGCTAACAAATTCGTTAGGATGAAACTTATTTATGCATTAATTATTTTATTTTTATCAAGTAGATTACTAACTAGTATGTAGTTTTATATGTTCCTATTACTAAAAACCTGTGGGGGGATTACCAAATATAACCTGAAAAAGAGGTCATTCGTCTGAGACATTAGGAAGTCATTTTCACGTTTCATTTACGTCATCTAACTCGTCATTTCTCGTCACTACTGTCCATTTTTTCACGTCATTTTCACGTGCCTTTGCTACCTGGGTCCTTAGTACCTCCTGAATATTAGTACCAAACTTGTCAATAGGAAGAGATGTAATTTGTCTTAATAATATGTCGAACACATTATTTTACAATAATGAAATCGACGATGTTCAAGAAGAAGGAAATGAAGATGAAGAACAAGAAGAGCAATATTTTCATTTAGGTATAAACAACTCAAATGAAATTGAAAAAATTGTTTTAAATAATGGTGTTTAATTAACTTTATATTTTTATATATTTTTTAAGTAAACAATTTTTATAATTGTGTGTGTGACCCTCCCCCCCCATACCCCCTGTTTATCCGGCCCTTATGGCATTCTAACCTCTGAAAACAAACGTAATTATTGCCATAAAAAAAAATGAATTTCATTACTCCAGGCGAATCAAAATTTGCAGAGTTAAATACTTTAATTTTCTTCAATTTCTAGTATTTTTATTGAAGAATGATGATTGGTGACCCTTATTTGCTAACTTCATGTTATTCGTAAACGGTCGGTCTAATAGATTTTCGATATTGTCTCTGAATTCAATATGCCCACCAGAACACCACGACTTATTAAAATCGATTATTTTCAATAAGCAATATTAGTTACTGTTAGATATTCGAAATTCACTAATGATCATAATATAACACGTATACTGTATACTTATACTCTGTATATGGGAAAATAAAAAAAAGGAAGCGATCTTGGATTTAATTTATTACTCATGGAATATATTTATGTACATGTACCTATTTATTATTAGCCACTATCTTATCTAATCGTAATTATAAGAAGACGAACACAAAATGATTGTTCTACCTACCTACGATTGCGTTTCTGAGATCTCAGAAATTCAAAATAATATAAAAATCTGTAAACTTCATTCAGTATGAGACGTATAAAAATACATGCACACCTATATCAACTACTAATACAGTTTCTAAACAATTAACAATGGTAATTTATTATCCTCGAAGAAATGATAGAAAATACGCAATGTTTGTAAATTCCCCAGCTAATTCCCGCCCGCACGCCATTGTCTTGTGAAATTTTCCACAGAATGCCTCCGATTGGTGGGTTTTAATTTGAGCGGCGCGTATTTCCAACCTCATTGGCTTATGTACTGTGTTTATAGATTAAACGTGAAAGTATACTGATAACCTCTACGTTCACGAAACGAAAAATGCGTGTCATCATTTGCGTTAGAACACGGTCACACCACTGGGTCTGCCTATAGGTCACTAAGCTGATTTCAACGGTTGACAGAATTTTATCTACATTGTTTATATAAATAAATACGATTTTACCATGTCTGAGCCACAGTCAAAGAAAGTCAAGATGCAGAACTCGCTGGATCAGTTGAAGGCCCTTACAACCGTAGTCGCTGATACCGGCGATTTTGAGGGTAAGTAATTTGATTTTTACATTGTTTTAAGTCTACTTTAAGAGCACTAGATAGATAGAAGTTTAAATTTCGTATTTAAATAATTGTCTTTTTGCTTTATTTGTGGCTGTTCGGTAGGTACCTACTATCAGCTGAAATTTAGAGTAATTTTTTTTTGCTTTTATATTATTGTATAATTACGGCATACACCTATCTATCAAAGTAATTTAAAGCCAAATATATAATTGTACACTTTCTATGCGCCTATTTTTGTTACGATTACCTATTCTGTATTACCGTTCGCGGTAAATGACCGGTTTGACCTTATAAGTTATAAATAATCAAGATTTCGCTTATTATTCCATTAAAACACTTATCAGTTTTTATTTTAAGTAGGTACATAACTATTATCTTTATGTTGCGTAATACCTAGTATATATCATGTATTGAATAATGTTTCGTGAGAATCGCGAGGGCTGTGTATGCTCTATCTATGATTTGTTAATTTTCAATGACCTACAAACATTCCAGTTGCAACAATTTTGAAAGGGAGAGTAGAGTTGCTTTTTAATATTACCACAGAAGCAATGGGGTATAAATAACAAAGTAAACGTAAACTATGGAAAGTTTTACCCAATTTAATTATCTAACTAAAAATATTATATTTGGAATGGAAATACCTAAATACTTCTAAATGCTAATAACTAATAATTGTTATGCCATTTCAGAATAATTGTTAATAAAAGCTGCTTTGCGTTTTGTTTGTACTTCGGGTGTTGCTAATGTGTATTGCCCATAATAGGTAAGTACCTACTTAATTTTTTAAATTGCCTGAAGATTGTAAAACAAAATATTTCTTTTTAATGACTCTGACGACGCAAAAATTAAGATAGATATAAAAACAAGCTAAAAACGTACTCTTCGCCTGTTCACTGAACTTTTTATATAATTGTTACACATTCTATAGGATACTCTTCGCAGTTTTTTTGTAAATAGTGTCAGTTTTAGACATTTTTAATTTTATAGTACGATCTTAGTTGGTAAAAGACTCAGTGTAAAATAAAGTAAAAATGAAAAAAAAACATACCAATCCCCATTTGGGTTTCGAAGCCGGGACCCTTGGATTCCGAGTCAAAAGCGTAAGAACTACACCACCTTACACATAAAAAAAATGTAAATTTTTACATTAAAAGACACGAGCTAAAATCACATTTTCACGGTTGTATATTACATTATGAAATGTATATTTGTAAAATACATAAATATTTAGATATTAAAGTGAAATATCATTCCACCAGTTTTCTATTCAATTACAGAAATATAAAAATCAAATTTTTTTTTTCAAATTTAAATCATTAATAACATTTTTATTTACCGATCGATTTTGTTCAAAAACAATAGGGTTCTTCCTCTAGCTAACACTAACTTACTATCCAAATTTCAATATAATCGGATTTTTCTTTCTTGAGCTATCGTGGTTACAAGAAACGTGACGGACGGATGGACAGACGGACATTGTGAAAGTTGTTCAGAATTCGTTCACTAACACAATGATGTGAAAATTTTTTGTCTGCGAGCGATATTTACGGTTTTAGAAATGTGACGATCAAATGCAATGTACCCAGCAAACCAAACCACATCATTTTAACATCATAATGATGTGATTTTTGCAACAGTGACGTCGTCATTCTTGTTTGCAACCACGTGGAAATGCCGTCACAGTGACGCTAAACGGCCGCACTCAGCCACGTCGTCAAAAGTGACTTACTTATTTTCCACTTGTCAGCCACATCAGTACCACTCATTTGTGATATAGATATGATCATATTGTGTACAAAAAATATATATTATAACAACTTGAATGTTACCGCCCAATTACTTTTAAAATAAATAAAAAGAATCTATATTGCAACAAATAAATCTACTTTTATATTACGAAAAATAGCTCCATTGAAACTTAAAAATCACTGATTAAAGATTAATATTTTATATCCGGCTCCAAAAAATAATGAATTTTTGAATAAATTATGTTTCCTCATTGAATTTTTTGTTGTTTTTTTATCGAAAAAAATTATTTCATTAAAGTCGGCTGACATTTTATACCTTGTGTGATTTTACATTCTGAAAAACTTTCTCATTTTAAAAAATAAAGGTGAACTTATATTATTTCTTAAATATTTGTTTCAAAATCCTCCTGCATACCTAAAATTATTCTCGTTGCATAATATAGTTACATATATAATTAGCTGTATATGATAATATAATTTTAGATATACAGGGTGATTTGTAAACAAATATTTAAGAAATAAGTACACCTTTATTTTTCTAAATGAAAAAATAAAGAGAAAAGTTGTTCAGAATGTAAAATCATACACTAAGTATAAAACGTCAGCCGACTTTGATGAAATAATTTTTTTCGATTAAAAACAATAAAAAATTCAATGAGGAAACATAATTTATTCAAAATTAATCATTTTATATTGCCGGGTATAAATATAAATCTTTCATCTTTATTTTATTGAGTTATTTTTTTCGTAATATAAAAGAAGATTTATTTGTTGCAAAATAGATTCTTTTCATTTATTTTAAAATTAACTCAGCGGTAACATTCAAGTTGTTATAATATACACTATAAAGCAACATAATTTATTCACAATTCATTTTTATTTTAATGGCTTACTTCAGACAAAACATTTCATCAAAGTAGCCTGATATTGCTGAAATTTTACACAAAAAAGTATATTTCACATTCGCTTTACTTACCTTTTCCTTAAATTTTTCTTGAGATTTCGGAAAATATATAAAAAGGCAGTTCATACATAATCGTTTGATATTTGCTTATAAATCTTTCACATATCCCTAGATATTTTAATCGTTTTATAGCACATATATTACTCACTAAAGTGGGGTCCCAGAAAATGTCTTTAAGTAAAATAATAGAAATTAGATTTAAAAATATAAAAAGTATTAAATAAATCTGAAGTGATCAATGAAACAAACATTTCCGAAACTATATGTATTCAAGATATGATTACAGGTATGCCTTATAATATAAATTCACCTAGCTATTTCTTTCTTGATCATCTTTGATCCCTATAACGGATTAAGTGTCACAATTATCTCATAGTCAAAGTCTGCTGTGGCTGGAACTATTTTTCATACCACATCTAAAAATTTATAAAAAATTATTTATCACAGTTTAAAAATGTTTAATAAGATTTGGTATCATTTATGTCAGTAAAAATAATGTTAAAAGTTGAATGTTGGTAGTGGTAATTTCGAGTTCAACCACACACACGTTTTGTTATTAAAGTAAAAAACCGCTGCCCAAGGAATCACTACTTCCACATCCAGATATTCTATCCAAGTCTCTCATAACGAAAACATTTTGTATGTGGAAATAATTGTTTATAATAATAATATTTTAATTATTTAATAATTTAATTTAATAATATAACATTTGAAATCGTCTACCCCAAAAACCCATAAAACGATATCCCACACGGTAGTGGGATGGGGGTGGTGATGGGGGGGTAGTAGTGGAGGTGGATGAAGTAAAAAGAATATTTTGAGACTTTTGATTCTTGTACACACACTAAATCACAATTTTCTTTTCATCTCCTTTAATAATGGGGTAGGGGTGGTAATGGGGGTGGCTAATGCCAAAAAATTTTTTTTAAACCTTAGCTTCTCTTGTATCACTAAATACCAATTTTATGGACTCTTACCTGCTTGATTTACCGATTTACCCCCTATTTACCACATTTTACCCCCCAACCCTTCGACGGAATAAGATGAAAATATAATCAAGTTCCAGATCCCGTTAAAGTACATACGTGTACCAAATTTCAAGTCAATATCTTAAACGATTCCAGAGTAAACGTGGGCACAAAAAAGTTACAGACCGACAGACAGAAATTTTTTTTTTTGCTCAAATCTAAAATCTCGACGTTTCATGACATTTTAGCCTATCTGAACAATAAAAATTTTCAAAAATTTTTTTGTCGTTACCATACTTCCACTGGATGTGGAAGTAATTAAATTTAATTTTAATAGCTTCATTGACACTATTGAAAATATAAAAAAAAGGATGACGATTGAAAATAAACTACTATTTTGTAAAACATGAATTAGCAATAAAGATACGAATTCAGAATTTGATTCTAACAGGGCATGCAGAATACGGTTCTAAAATTATTTGAACTTTGTATCACTCTTGATTCGTGGACACCATTTGAATTCTATCTCTAGCAAAATAATAAAGTTTAGATGAGATTTAAAATAAGACACTAAGTATACACTAAATTAAAAATTAAGCAAAAAAAACTGAAGGAGAAGTTTCTCATTACCGAAACGAGTATTTCAATATGAAACAATAAAGAATATATTTTTTATAGAGCCTTATTATAGCTACAGAAAAAATTGGTAAAAACAGCAGTTTGCACAAAATTCAAATGCAAAATGTCTAAGATTTTAGAACTTATATAAACTTACCAACTTTTCTCTCATTATACTGCCACTGCCAGAAGCCCCACGCACGAAGATAGTTTTAATTGTCTATTATAACATTCTAAAATAGAAAAAAATGTATAAGTACCTAAATTATTCCAGTTAAATAGGGGGGATTAGAGGAAAAAAACTGATACCTGAAGTTTTGAAACTTGGCAGAGATGTTCATTAAGGCCCACTGTTTAAACATACTTAAAGTCGTCAACTCTATCTCTTACGCTCGCGCCGCCATCTTGAAAAAATGGTGCTCAGATTAAGTTTTTTTTCTTATATCTCGCTAACCATTAGAGATATCGAAATTAAGTCTCCAATAAAAAATAAAGCTTATAAAATTCTCTACAAAAAATGTAATATAATATTTTCCCGTATCTATTATTATCATCTTCTAAAATAGGAAATTACATTTGATCAACACATTTCTAAACCGGAAATCACTCGTAAAAAAAAATTCATATTATTATGTTAATTCTAGAATTCCCAATAACTTTAAAATATCCGTTGAATATCTGTTTGTCAGTCTGTCAGTTTGTCCATCTGTACGACACTTTTTGTGAGTATGATAATTTAAAAGAGAGGAGTCCAATTTTATTGAAATTTGAACAGTAAGTTAGTGTTAACTAAAGGAAGAACTCTATTGATTTTGAAAAAAATCGATTAGTAAATAAAAAAAGGCATGTGAAGAGTGTTGTAACACCTTTGATAATATGCTAAAAATACAGAGATACTGCACAGTATACTGACCAACGTTTCGACAATCAAGATGGTATCATCGGGAGATCATTAAAATTGCAAGTATGTCACTTAAACCTACAATCATAACATACTTACTGATCAATTTTTTTTAAAACGCTGTGGTTCTTCTTATAGCTAACACTAATTTATTGTCCAAATTTCAATAAAACCAGACTTTTCTTTTTTAAGTTATTTGGCTTACAAGAGACATGACGGACGGAGAGGCAGACGGACAGACGAACGGACTGACAGAAAAGACATTTTGAAAGTTGTCCCGTATTTTATGACAATACAATGATATATTTTTATTATATATGAGTGATATTCACAATTGTTGAAACGTGTCGATGAAATGCATATAACACTTTTTGTGCAGAATTTTATAAGCTTTATTTTGTATATAAACATAATTTCGATATCGCTAATGGTTAGAAAGATATAAGCAGTAAACTGAATCCGACCGCCATTTCTCCAAGATGGTGGCTCAAGCGCAACAGTTATGTATGTTTAATAGTAGGTAAGCCTAAATGAACATATTTGCCAAATTTAAACACTTTATCAGTTTTTTTTCGTCAAACGTCGAAATTTGCTCTAATTTGACTGGGGTAGGTATTTATACTATACCTAGATATAATTAGACAATCCTCGGATTCGGGTACTAAAATAATATACTAGATCAAAATAAAATGATGGGTAATAATTAAAGCAAATATCATACAATATGACTGCATTTTGTCGTCAATTGGTAAGAAAACAATTATCAGTAGGTATTTAAATCAAAAATAACCTAAATATGCTCTCTATATATTTATATTTTATTTATCTCTCTTTTATACTGTTTTTATAAATATAATGAAATTTAAATATAAAAGTGTACCTATATTTTACCAATTAATTGATAGCACACAGAAGGTACCTAATAATCTCGTCGAATATCAAATGGGGCACGCCGCGCATGGATGACATGGAGACAAACACTGTACCTATTGGTATACCTAATGTGGTACAAAAACTAAATCATGAATTCGAAAGTATTCTGTAATTGAAAAATAAATAACCAGTGGTTAACCAATATATTATGTTAAATGATAAATTAGTTTTTTCCCTTGAATTTTAATGATGTCATTCGATATGTCACCAAACATGAAAATTACAGGCAAGGTATAAAATAAGAATATAAAATTTCATAGTAACAATGTAGCTAATACAAGTAGGTACTTACCTTTACGTAAAAATGTGTTGATATTTACCAAACAAAAACCAAAAACATTAAAACTACAGTTTATTGACTTCAACGTCTTCAATACAACACAGACAAGTGTAAACTGGAGATAACAGATGACTGGAGAGCAGAACAAAGACATTTCAGTTAGTGTTGGGTGAATTCGAATTAAAATACTCGGTTAATCCGAGTATCAAAATACTCGCTTGATTCCGAGTATTAAAATTTCATCCGAATAAATATACTCGGATTAATTTTAAGTACAAAACAAAAAAGAACTGTCAATCGTGCACTTGGTTAATAAAATGTTTTTTAGATTTCTTCCCCCCGCTCATCGATTCTGAGATCTGGGGAGAAAAAATACTAACCTCAGTGCCACTTGCATTCGCTTTAACCACGATCGCAATTACTGTTGACAGAGTGATTGAAAAATCGCGATATCACATCACTAATACCTATAGTGAAAATTTAATTCGACATCGGATGATTAATCCGAATATTCTTGTCATCCGAGCATCACTAATTCCAGTAGTAGTACTAGACTAGTGGCGCTGCCGGCGGTGGTCGCTATTTAGTAAGAAATGATGATACCAAAGTGAGTGGTGGCTCAGTTAGTTACATCCACGTTTTAAAATGTATCATTAAAATGATGTGGTGATTGTGGACATCCCAATCTCCACTGACATGGGAGTGGTTATAATGTGAACGTTCTGAAATGGTCCATAGAGTGTCATCACGGTGATGTGATGCTTTGCCATTTACAAAATCCACTAAAATGTGAGTGGCTATAATGTGGATGTGGCAGAGTGTGTTTACTGGGTACTCTTCGTTTTCGTATTTGCGAAGAGTATAATAAGTCCGTATGGAAGTCTTGCAATTTTTTTCTCAGCTATATGCATACTACATTTTCATTAAAAATAAGATAATTTGAAAAAAATCGAAAATAAAAGACTTCCAATAATCTGATCCAAGTGATATATATTGCTGGAAAATAAATTTGCAGATCGTTTACAAGAAAACTTATATCCTTCGAGTGAAAAACATTCATCTGTACTGTCGTGAGCAATTGCAAATCTTGTTGAGACTTTTTTAAAATGTTAAACACCGAATTTTTGTTAATATTATAACGCAGTGCAATTTGTCTCATTGACCATCCATCTTCTGGTTTAGCAATAACTCCAGCCTTAACTAAATCGCTTATATGGGGCATATTAGTTTTTGCACACTTGCAATGAATTTTGACAAATAACTGACAATGTCACAAAAATTAAAGTTAGATCACAGATCAAACGTTAGATCACAGAAGACAGGAACTGTCTTCTGTGGTTAGATGTACACAACTAGATTTTAGCAAAAATATGTTATAAGACTTGTCCCATTTTTGTCACCCATGCATTATTATCTAGCTGGCCCCCCATTGCTGTATGGAACGTCTAACAGCATCATGCCATCTGCCCGCCTCTTTTACAGCCAATATCTCAGAGGCATATGATACTATATGAAAGAGGTACACGCTATCACGCATCCCTTCCCTTACCGCAGTCTCCACTGTTAGTCACGTAAGAGTCATCTAAAGCCTTCAATTTTTTTTATAATGTACTTAAACTAAAATTACCTTAACCAAAGTGTTCAGGAGCTTATCCTTGAAATAAAAAAATATGATTTTTTTTCTAGACTATGTCGATAAACTGACAAGCGAGAAACTTTTTTTTTTTTTTGAAATAGGTACCAAGTATATCGAGGACATATGAAGATAAAGGGTGGAGCTAAGTTTTTTATTCGAAACTTCTTTTTCTAGGATTAACAGTTTTCGAGAAAATTGCAATTAAGTATACGGAATGCTCTTGCGGACGATACATCGCAGAGAATGAGGTGTAAAAACTATGTACGTTAGAGTGTTGTTTAATGAAATCTTGCGGGGTCTAATTTGTATTTGGTAACGCTATGCGCATAGCAGGCCAAAAGCCGGTACTCGTACCGAATGTATCTCTTATTTCATAGTATCATGCCTCCGGAGGCATAAAGATGGAGAGATCTAAGGCATTAGAAAACCTGATCTTTATGCATTTATAATTATAGAAAGTCTTGATTGGAATTTGAATGACTATTTTTCTTCAGCTATGAAAAGTTATAAACCTACAGATGCCACAACGAATCCCTCATTAATTTTGGCTGCGGCGAGCCTATCTCAGTACAAACCTTTAATAGAAAAAGCCGTCCATTATGGGAATAAAGTTGGGAGTACCGTGGAGGAGAAACTGGAAAATGCCATGGATATGCTGTGTGTGTTGTTTGGAATTGAAATTTTGAAAATTGTTCCTGGCAGAGTGTCCACAGAAGTAGATGCCAGGTAAGAATATCTAATTCGCTCCCTCAATAGTCTTAATAATAATAATAATAATAACAATAAATCTACGGTCACTAACCCTGCGGGATGCGGGGACTGGCTGTGGATACTTCGCTGGCGCTTCTCCCATGAGAATATCGGAGACATGGGAGAACTGTCCAGAATCGCGCAGGCGAAAAGAAAAAAAAATAACAATAATAATAATAATAATTATAATAATAATCATCATTTATTGGTGTCAGTACGTTAAAATATTTACACAAGTCCAGAAGAATAGAGAATAATAGAAAACTGTTAAAATGTATCAAAATCAATCATATAAAACGTATGGTATATAACAACTAATATAAAAATACACACAAGGGCTGATTTTAAAATACTGTTATGATTTAGAAGATTAGTTTTTTTTTAATATCAATTTTATAAATCTAAAAAACTTTCAAGATATTCCTCAATGTTGTAAAAAGCTTTCATTTGACGGTATTCTTTGTTTTTTTTTTAAATTGTTAAGGTCTATCGGGTAATATAAAATTTAAAACAAAAATAGCTAGTGTGGTCTCTGTCTAAGAAAGTTTTGTTTTATATTTCCAAATCTTATGAACGTGAGTGCATCTCGCCCTGCTCATCAAATAAACACACCACAGATAGTAGACAACCCCCAAATCCAAAGCCAAGGCTGTCTGGAAGGGGGTTACGCATTCGGAAAAATGCAGACATACATCCACTCCCACCGGTGTTGTCAATACCGGGGCTGGGGGTCGAACCCAGAGCGCGGTAGCGAGTCGATCAGCATATTCGCCACTCAATACGCCTTAACCGATTGAGCTACCGTGCCGGTAATATTTGTATATTGTCTAATATATTATTTGCTTATATAAAACCATGTTTAATATAATAATAATTATTGTTGTGTCATTGAAAAACATTTTTTTTGTCATGCAAAACCTGAAAAATTCAGGGAATTTTTCTAGCTACGTAAAGTCCTGTATCATCACCATTTGCAAGATCATTTATATAGATGATAAATAGAATGAGTCCAAGTACCGAGCCCTGTGGTACTCCATGCTTTATTTTCGTTAGCTGTGCCTCATTGCTGTTATATACTGCATTTTATCTGATAGATTTTATACATCCTAATATAATAATAAAAGAACTTTATTGAAATGAGCTAATACATTTCAAAGGGCAATTGACCGAGGTCCTTCAGCCCGTTTCGATTTCCATCTTAATGTCATTTAACAAGTATACATGAGTTAATATAATTAATAAGTTCATTTGTATTTATATAAAACAAAAAAGAAAATTTAATGTTTAAATATATAAAAAAAAAAAAAAAAAAACACATATATGTGTGCTGTATATTTTGTGGTGATTATCCCAGCATTGTGATTTTCTCCCAAAGAGTATTTGCAGGATAGATATGTCTGCTTCTGCCATTTCTTCTTATACAATACTCATCTATTATATTTTTGTTTTGATGTTTTTGACCAAATCTGCGTGGAAAGTCGTTCCTGGATTGGCTGGATGTGGGTTTGTTCATACAAGAGCTGGTTAGGCGGGTTATGTAGGGGATTGTTGGGATAGCGAAGTTTCGTGATAGTCCGGATGGCACTCGTTTCGGCTACTCTGAGGTTTTTGATGGCTGGATTTTTTATATTAGAGAGAATTACATGTCCGTATTCTATAATGGGTCTGCAAATAAGTTTGTAAATTTTACCCATGGTGGTAAGATTAATTCCTTCTCTTTTGTATGTCAGTCCTCTAAAATGCTTGGCTCTAGAAATTATTTGTTTTTTGGCGTTGGCTGTGTGGCTGTTAAAATTGATTTTATTGTCGATGGTAATGCCAAGATATTTTGTGGATGCTTCTGTCTGAATTGTCTGATTGTACATATATACTGTAGGAGAGTTTCTGGAGGGAGTGTGGTGGAATATCATTAGGTGTGATTTGGATGGGTTGGGTTTGAGCCTCCATTTGTTGAACCAAAGAGATGTGCCGTCGACGAGATTTTGAAGGTTTTCCATAGCGGCATTAATGGTTTTATCATGTGAGATCAAGGTTGAATTATCTTCTCAATTTCTAAAGTATAACAATTTTAACAATACGAAGGACCACCTATTTTGAGCTAAACAGGAAAGCATGTGTGACCTACCTGACCTTACTTTTACATGAAAGTGTGGCGGACGCCGAGGAGCTCTAGAGCTGTGTTCTCGCTAGTTGGTTGGATATGTCTCCCACACCATAGGATTTAGTTATAGGGAACTAAATCTGGATTGATTGGCATAAACTTGCCGAATTAGCAGTACATTGACTGCATGACTACACACCAAGAGTTCTCAATGCAAACTGAGTAGAGATTGACAAAATCTCTCTGAAGGTCGCTGGTTTTGGCGGCAAGGCATTCCATTGGTCGATACAAACACTGTCGCTCAAATAAAGTGGCGCATTATTTTAATTTCTATTTCGCGAACACGAAACAAAGGTGGTATCATCTGCGAATTGTAGTACATATGCTTGATGTGAAAAATATTGTGGATCATTGTGGTAAATATCTGCACAATAAATATTGTACAGGAGTGGTGAAAGAGGAGACCCCTGTGGAAGACCTTGTTCTGGAGTAAATTCATAAGATGTAGCGTTCTGGATTTTCACTCTTAGTTTCCGGTTGGAAAGGAAGCTGTTAACTAGAAGAAGGAGATCTCTAGAACATCCTAGTTTGTGTAGTTTGTAGAGCAGACCCTTGTGCCATACACTGTCGAAGGCTTTATTGATGTCCATGAACAATGCCACCGATTTGTTTCCATTTAACTTTGAGGTTTCAACATTGTTTATTAGTATCGATAAAGGATGGGATGTAGAGCAGTTAGTTTTAAATCCAAATTGGTAGTTTGGTATTTGATGGCCAATATTTTGTTGTATTTTGTTTTTTATTAGTTTTTCGAAATTTTTTCCTAGTACTGGCAGTAAGGTAATTGGCCTGTAGTTAACCACTTTGGAGTGATCAGTGCCACGTTTCGGTATCGTTATAATCGTTCCAGTTTTCCATTCCTTTGGGATGTATTGGTGTTTGAGGCAATATTCGTAGATTTTAATTATGTATAAGTGTATTATTAAGTCGAGTTTTTTTACAAAATTCTTTGTGACATAATCGTGCCCTGGTGCTGTATTTTTGCCATGATTTACTACTGCAAAATAGTCTGCTTCTTCAATTGAATGTTCTTCTGTTGGCATAGGTTCATCAATAAATGTGTCGTACCATTCTTGGACTCTTTGGTAGTGGTTATTATTAAAATTTATATCCTGTGTTTCTGAATAGGCTTTTTCGAAGTGTCTTGCAAATACTACAGTTTTTTCCTCTGGTTTTTCATATTTTCGGTTGTTATCTTCAATGGTTGAGTTTGCTACCCCTTTATTTTTGTATTTAGATAATTTATTTATTTCTTGCCAGTAATTTTTGCCTTTTTTTCTGTTTATTTCGCTGCATGTGCTGATCCATTTATGTGCTCTGAATTGTTGGATTAATGCCTGTATGTTTTTGTTCAGAGTGTTTATTCCCCTTTTGGCTTCAGGATTATTAGTATTTCTGTACTCTCGGTACATTTTTCTTTTTCTCCTTATCAATTGCATTATAAAGGGTGGCAGCTCGTGTGTGTGGTATTTTATTTCTTTTAAAGGCGTGTTTTCAATGAATGACTGTGAAAGTTTTGTGTTAAATTCAGTTATTGACTCTGTGTTTATTTCCTGTTCTTGTCTCCCATTTATATACTCAATCATGGTTGAATTAATTTTGTTGATGTCAGTTTTAGCGAAGTTGTATCTCATTAATCGATTGTTATTTACTGGTCTCTGTTTATCTAGTGCTATATGTAGACTGAGATGGTCCGAGCATAGATCAGGAGTAAGTTTGACTTTCAGATTATTGGTTATGTTGGGAGTGTGTAGCATTATATCGGGAGTTGAGTCGTTGTTGTGTTGCATTAAGAATGTAGGTGGAGTGTCATATTTGCAGAAACCAGTATTTTGGATGAAGTTATTTAGTTGTCTCTTTTTTGCTCTATTGTTTACGTTGAAATCTCCTACAATTAACGAGTATTTGTATAGTGTGCTCATGGTAAATAATCTTCGATTCTGGAGTGTGGGTGGATATAAACCAAAAATATGTGAAGGTTGTCATCTAGGAATGGAATGGTAAAATGTAAGCATTCATTGAGGGGGTTGTTGATTCTGGGTGGGTTTGCTTTTCCCATTTTAAGGTCAGGATGTGTTTGTACTAAGCTTCCGCCTCTTGCATGATTGTGTATTGGGTTACCGTCATGTCGAAGGGTGCTCCAATCTCTGTATGAGGTATTGCTGTCTTCTTTTGTTTTTGTCTCCACGAACATTGCACACTGAATATTATTGTTTTCTATGAAATTATTAATTAGACGTTTCTTGGATGTGTAGCTATTGATGTTTGCATACAAGATATTAGTTACTGACATAATCGTGCTGTACATTGTTAGGCTGGTTTATGGGTTCCGTGGGAGAGTAGGGGTCTTGTCCGTCCATTTCGAATATCAGAATATATACTCTGTTTCCAGTGAACACTGCTGTTGTGTCTACATTGAAATTGTCTATGAAGCGCTTTCGCAGTTTAATCAACAGTTCCTCTCTGTTTTTGTTGTTTGGCTCATTTATCTCGTTAATATAGGTATTTATTATCGTGTCATGTATGGTGACAGGAGCGTGTATTCTAAAGTTTTTGTTTTTTTGTGATATTTCATGAGACTTCTTATTTAGGGATTTTATCTGCACATTTGGAATGCCATCTATTGGTGCTTTCGGTCTGTTGGGGCATTTGTATGACCATGCTTGGTGCTCCTCGGAGCCACAGCTGGTACATTTAGGTGGTAATGTGGAAGAGCATTTGTTAGATGGATGAGTTCCCAGACATTTGGAACATTTGACAGGTTACAAGATTCTGTTGTGTGGTCAAATGCTAGACATTTGCTACAAGGCTTTGGTGTTGGTGGTGGTGGCTTGCTAGGGTAAACTGGATAATGTCGGTAGTTAAAGAAGAGTCCCTCGGTGAGAAGAGTTTCAAAAGTATTTTGTGAACCAGTAATTATTCGAATAAAAGTAGTAGGTTTGTTAGTTGTGCGTGATAAAATTCTTCTGCAGTATCGGTGTTCCAATTTTTGCTCGTTCAAGATTTCACTGACCGTTTTGTCTTCTATTTCAGGTTCGACATTTGCTATGATTACTGAGTAGCTTGGACTTGCAGCAGGTGTGGGAGTTTTGGTGTTTGGAGATGTTTTGTGGAAGTTAAGAACTCTTCCCACTTCTACCATTTTGTTTAAGATGTTAGTAATAGTTTGTTCAGGGGTATCTGTTTTTAGTAGAAATTCTTTTTTTGTTTGTATGATTATGTCCTTAATATTAGGAAAGATCTTACTCCAGATGTTTGTAAAGTCTAATCTTGTGTAACTACTCTCAGCTGTTATCAAAAATAAATGTTCATATTTTTTGTGGTATATTTTATTCATATGAGGGGATTGGTTTTTGTTTGGGTTGGTGTTTTTGTGGGTCAGTGGATTCTTATCTCCTGTGTTTTTTGTGGCAGAATTTATCTCAACATTTTTTGTTTGACTGGTTTGTGGAGCATTTCCTATTATAATATTGTTAATCTGTTCTTGTGAAAATCCTAGTCTTTTCCTCTTGGCGTTTTTCCGGTCTATCTTTGCTTGTGTCCATCCTTGAGTGTCCTCTACAACCTCCATTTCACTTCCATCACTTTCTGATGACATTTTTAATCACAATATAAAACTTTCAAAGAGCAGCAAATATAGGTGTGACCTCTATCACTGTTGGCTTTGAACTGGATACATCCTATTATCAATACGGTATTATCCAAGTTTTTCTAAGAGAATGTTGAGATACACAGTAAAGGCCTTCGTTAGATCATAAAAGGTTTCATTAATAAAATTGCTTTATTCAAGATTTTGCAGTACAATTTGCGTTAAGTTATTTGTTGCTAAAATTGTTGATAGCTTAGTTCTGAACTCTCTTAATACTCTTAATTTAGTTTTAAAAATGTACTCCTTTGTTATTCTAACTATACTGGCTCTACTGTACCCGTGCACGGATAATGAATTTCTGTCTATATCTATCTATCTACCGAAGGTTCCAGCTTCCTGCAAAATTATAAAAACTAAATTTTAGGTTGTCATTTGACAAGGAAGCAAGTATAGCAAAGGCTTTGAAAATCATCCAACTGTATGCAGACCAAGGTATAACAAAGGAGCGCATTTTGATCAAATTGGCGTCCACATGGGAAGGAATACAAGCTGCCAAGTAAGATCAACATTCTGCATGATTTGTTCCTCTTCATTTATGGGCGTACCCTTATTTTTAGAGTTTTAGAAGCAAAACATGGCGTACATTGCAATTTAACGTTGCTGTTCAATTTTGCACAGGCAGTTGCTTGTGCTGAAGCTGGTGTAACGTTGATATCTCCATTTGTAGGACGGATTCTGGACTGGTATGTAGCAAACACGGACGTAAAGTCTTATTCAGGTGATGAAGACCCTGGTGTAGTTTCTGTAACGAAAATTTATAATTATTACAAGAAGTTTGGATACAAAACTGTTGTAATGGGTGCATCATTCCGTAATGTGGGTATGTAATTTACTGTATCATTAACGGAGCTCGTGTCTCAGGTCGCAATTTTAGAATTATAAGGGGCACACTCAGACGGGTTTGTAAGAACATTAACAGCGGTGGATGGGGTAAGGTAAACCAGCCTGGGAAAAGATCAACATCGGTCCGGCATAGTTTTGTTACAGTACCAAAAAAACTTTTTTTTTCTCAATGTAGTACAATGTACCCTACCAGACAGCGAGTGAAACAATTATTCAGTTATACTTTTAATGATAGGATCATGTTTTAACATCAATATGGACAATTAAATCAGTAAAAGTTCTTTTAAGCGCTATATCAAGCCCGACCCTGCTCTTACTGTCTTTCTAGTGTTAAGACAGCAATGTTACCACTTCGAACAACTTCTATCTCGCCCTCTAGTACTAAAACGTCAAACTAATAGTAGGATAATTCAGCAAATTCTTCTAAAGGTTTAACTTTTTATAGGAACAAATATTATGCCGATTTTTAACTTTAGGAAATTTATTCTATTATATATTACATTTTATGTGAATATTTGAGTCCCATTAAAGAATATAAAATGATTAATGACGAATTATGGACGATTGGGTGGTATGTTCGCGTTTAATAATCCAAAGGATAAAACTTTGGACACTTAATTTTATTTAGTGTTCAAAAAATTTAAATATAATACTGTAACATGCTTACACCCTTTTTGTAAACACCCTGTATCGTGGGTTCGGAAATTATAACACCAGGGTAATACTAAACACTAATTTATTAACTTACTAATTACAACAAATTAATTACTTGACTAATAATACACTGTGTACTACAATTCAGTTATAGACCTTTTCATCATAGAAGCGCGCATGTGCTGCCTCTACGTTTGTTTGCGGGAACTATGAAATGTTCGGACACTTGGATTGTCAAAATGGTTGGACCGGTATCATTTTTTCACATTAATTTAGACGAAAGTGTGATTGACGGTGCAAAATTAGTACACAACATTGTGGAAGAACACACTTGCGCTCAATTAAGGCGCTGGTTCAAGTATCGTGGTCGTAAAATGACTGGAAGCAAGATTAAAGAACTGGTTGCAAGGTTAGAATTCAACTACAACTTATCAATTTATATACAAGTGCATTAAAAGAAAACAAATGTGCTTAATAACATTCTTCGTGTAGTAATTGATAATGCAGTAAAAATATTTTCTGTTTTTTTACAAAAATGTAGGGTCAAAAATGCAATTGAAAATGAGGTATTTTTGTCAATCCTGTGGATAAAGCTGGCTCCTTTTTTTTTCAATTTTTTTTCAAATAGGTAAACTATACGATATGGCACTACATATTTTCAGAAAATTGGTAACAAATTCATCATTATTTGGTTAAAAAGCGTAATGTTTATGTCAAATCCAATATTGACATGCGAAAACTGTCCGAACAAACGTGGAACTCGACGTTTTTTAAACGAATAATGATGAATCTGTTACCAATTTTTTTAAAATAGGCAGTGCCATATCGTATAGTTTACCTGTTTGAAAGAATTAGAAAAAAAAAGCCAGCTTTATCCACAAAAGGGTCGACAAAAAACCTCATTTTTAATTGTATTTCTGACCCTACATTTTCGTAAAAAAACAGAAAATATTTTTACTGCGTTATCAATTACTGCACGAAGAATGTTATTAAGCATATTGTAGACTAAACACATTTGTTTTCTTTTAATGCACTTGTATATAAATTGATAAGTTGATAGTTGAATTCTAACCTTGCAACCAGTTCATTATTCTTGCTTCCAGTCATTTTACGGCCAGGATACTTGAGACAGCGCCTTAATTGAGCGCGAGTGTGTTCTTCCACAATGTTGTGTACTAATTTTGCACCGTCAATCACACTTTCGTCTAAATTAATGTGAAAAAATGATACCGGTCCAGACATTTTGACAATCCAAGTGTCCGAAAATTTCATAGTTCCCGCAAACAAACATAGAGGCAGCACATGCGCGCTTCTATGATGAAAAGGTCTATTCAGTCACTTTTTCACTCTTTACTCTCTGACCATTTCAACTGATCATTAGAACTGTGCTTACTTAAGTGTCCACTCTAGTTTACTCCATGCCTTATATACCTAAAGATGACAGATCTCGATGCTTCTGTGATGACGTCACCATTATCCAGATATATCTAGCAAGTTCTTTACTATTTCTAGAGCTTCTAGTAGGTTCTTTCTCTAGTAGGTGCAAATCTTTACATTCAGACAACGTGTGCCATCTCTGGGAAAACATCCGAACTAAATTAATTCTGTGTTGCCTACATTCTAGGGGTTGAAATAATACATATTAGATTTAAGTTAACTAGTTAACAAGGCGGAAAATGTCCGTTCAAATTTTTATAGTTCCAGACACCGTACTTCAACACAAAAACCAGGAAACGCACGTGTCATGACAACAATTTTTTTACATGTTCATTACTGTTTTTCGATCGTTTAGCAACATTGAAGACTTCCGCCATAAAGGACTTTTTCCTTTATTTGAGTATAAACGTGTGAAAAAGTTTGGAATTTTCATGTCGTGGTGAGGCTGAAATTCCTGGTCGATGGCTCCCGTATTATATGTATTACATTTTATTTGAATATTTGAGTCCAATTAAATAATATAAAATAATAATTAATGATGAATTACGAAAGATTGAGTGATACGTTCGGGTTTAATAATCCAAAGGAGAAAACTTTGGAAACTTAATTCCATTTAGTATTCAAATATAAAATATAAGACATACTAGATTTAAGTTAACTAGTTTTAATAATTAAATCAAATCTGAATTCTATTGGTTCATTTTTAAGAACATTTAAAAGATTGACGACTCCAAATGCGATATTTGACATTGGTAACACAGCCTTAAACTCGAAATTAAAAAAAAGAGTGTGGCCCTTCTACGTCTTCGTAGAAAATAAATATGAAAATTTACTAATTCTTTAAGAGCTTTAAATAGAACAAATACAACTGAAAACTGAAAAAGTCCTCAAAGTTTTACAAATGTATCACAACAATCAACGTATAAGAATAAAAAATATGTTATTAAAGAAACTTTTTATAAGCATCAAAACCAAAAATAGGTCAACAAAAGAGAAACCTTAAAGAACTAAAAATCATAAATTAAATAATTCACTGCTGGTTCTTTGGTGATAGAAAGTTCGCACAAAATTCACACTAGCAGCAGCATCACAATTAAATTTTACAACAGAAACTGCGGTACCAACGTTTTTGTTTCGATTAGTAATAATGTAGTATTGGTTGACCACAAATTTCCATTTCCAATAGGCTTGTTGCATGTGCCATTTATTTTAAATTAATTTATATATGTTAATATAGTGTTACTGAACATTAACAATTATCAAATGTGTTATGGCAGTGTAAATGTTAAAAAATACGATTTTTATAGTCAATCATTTTCTCAAGTTTTTTCGAAATAAAAAATATCTGTACCACAAAAAAATATCGTAAATAGCCATTTCTTATGTAGAATTGTTCACTTCATAAAAACTATAAAGTTTGGTCTGGTTCTACGCTGATTTTTTTTTTTTCTCGAGAATGTCACGCATTGTTTGCGCCCCTAACAGATTTATTCAAACTTTAATGATGAATACCATCTGTAAAAGAAAAACTAAGAAAAAATCCTTTTCACACTGTGTTTTGTATTAAGTAAAGATTATAAAAATGCTAAAATTATATTTTGTGCCACAAGCCTATTCAATATTGGGTGGCTGCACTGACTGCTATATATTTATTACAAGATATAAATGATCTAACCCTCTAATGTGCTCTGATCAGGCAAAGGCAAAATTATCTGTAACAGTTTTAACATTTTAGCAATCATATTATCCAACAACTGGTAACATTTATCTTCTACAGTTTTCGTTTTTTTCTCTCTTTCCCTTTTCGCGTCACCTTTGTGTTTTTGTTTTATCCATCCTGTGGAACTTAGAACTTATAAAATTATTGTCAGTAAATAAGAGAGCATACACACACGAACAATCGTAAAATCAGCAACAAAATTGTGTCTCATCCCTACACACTTCCAGTTTTAAATTTATAAACTAAGAAAAGTAAATCTGAGCAATTCACGTTGTACACAAAATACGTTTCTGGAATTGCAACCTGAGATATGAACTGCAACCTGGGATACAAACTGCGACGTACTCATAGTGCTTGAGTTTATATTTTAAAATTATAATCTTTTGACTTGGGCCCGTACTGCCATCAAATATATAACGCAATATGCGTTTAACAAATATTTAAATTAGGCAATAATTTCACACCTACCAAATATTTATTACTAAGAAAAGCAATCAATTAATATGGTAAATTGACTGCTATTTACCCATGTTAATTATTTTTACATTTATAACAGAAATTAATTATTTTAGAGGAAGTTAAGGCTTTGGCTGGTTGCGACCTCTTGACGATTAGTCCGAAACTTCTTGGTGAACTGGAAGCCAGTAATGCTGCTGTGCCAAGAAAATTAAGCAAGGAAGCTGCAGCCAAGTTGCCCTTGGAAAAAGTTGAGCTTACAGAAGCTAAATTCAGATGGTTACTGAATGAAGACCAGATGGCGACAGACAAACTCTCAGATGGTATCAGAAAATTTGCCGCTGATTCCATTAAACTAGAAAATACCATCAAATTCCAGTTAAATTCATCAAAAAAATAATTATTTGAGTTGTTGATACATTTCTATATATTTTATATTGTAATATATTTCTATGTTAATATAGATCATGATGCATTTAGAATTTTACATTCCAACAAATAAATTTTTTTAAATATTTACCTAGTTCTTGAGTTTAATTTTTCTAAAGTGATAGAAAGAATTGTGTACAATCGAATAATGGCATTTTTTTAATTCTTTCAATATCGTGACGGATAGCCAACATGACTTCCATAAAAATCATTCTTCTGATTTGCAGTTATAGAAATGGACAAAGGTCTGGTTGTCTACGGATTTGTTAAGCGAGTAAAAAAATGTCGGTGTGTTTGATCTCTTACCTCACCATCAAACTCCTCTACATGTTTTACCCATATTAACAACTCTAGACAACTATAACCTCATCATAGGATTATTCTTTAACTTATTACAGAAAAATTATTTAAGATAGGAATTCGAAGAGTTTTTTAGTTACAGTGAATCATATCATATTTAACGGACAGATCTCTACGTAAAAATCAGTCGTACAATTTCAAATGAACATGATGCTAGTCTTGGAGTGCCACAGGGCTCGGTTGGGTCCTTTAATTTTTCTGCTTTTAGTAACACCATGTTTTTACAATTAATTGTTATGTATTTGCTTTCATCACGATTTAAAAATATTATTTAGGTATTATGCAAATCACAACTTACAGACTTTCTTATTTAATATGAAATTATCTACCTACTTTTTGTATAATGGTGCCTCAATCTGATCACACTAATATACTAGTTAGGTAATCACTTTAAAACCCCTATGGTGACTTTCTTTTGAACGCAATTTGCACCAGTCATTATGATTTGAAACGAAGATCACAAGTTAGTCGGCATGCTATTTGGAATGGTTAATAGTTGAGTAGGTCCCACTTTATTTTACTTCTTCCCATTTTCCTAACACTTTGGACTGATTAGTGTTTCACTTGATTTTTCTTCCATCAGAATTTGATACTTTGTAGTAGTTCGCGCAGAATTCTACTTCTTCCTATTTCTCTGACACTAGAATGGTAGTAGTTCCCATGTGATTCTTCTTCTATCTGAATTTGACACGGTTGTAGTAGTTCGCCCTAATTCCTAGTTCTAATACTTATAGAAGATGTTTAGCTTTTTCTGCAAATTGCTGTTTGGAATTGTTAGTGGTTCCCACTTGATTTTACTTTAATAATGTTGGAATGTTATAATTACAGTTAATATCTTTGAATTTAGAATTTCAATGTCGGTCATGTCGTTGATTTATCTATGCTTGGGAATAATCTGGAACGCACCCTTAAATGCATGCCGAAAATCACTAGGAAAATTTAAGATGGTAATGATGGTACCTCTGGAGACTTGGTGTTAGTTGTCAAAGTCAGATTAAAAATAAATAATCTTTTGCGTTTTAAGTAAAGATTGGTTGAAGAATCAATTAGAATAATGATTTTCTGACATTATGTAGTATTAAGTATGTTGAAAGTTCGATAGACGATTATCCATTCATTAATTTAACAATTTTTAGATAGTTTCATCTATTTAATGACGTTTCTACCACACTGCTTCCGAAATTGTATTTGCAAAATTTGATATTTCCTCAAAAGCTTGAAATAACCATGGAACCCGAATTAACACAGAAAAGAAAGGCATCACGAGAAGGGCTTGTGGTCCATTATAGTCTCAGTTTTAAACATGCTTGTTTATTTACAGTGTCTTGCCCATTTTTAGCCCTTATTGTTTGTTTTATTTCTGCTTACATATTTCAAGCTAATGATATACATGAAACTCATTGTCGAGTAAGTTATTTCTTATGCATGACACGAACATTCTGAAAATTATACACGTTTTAGGTGTATAATGTTATACCCTCAATTAGTGCGATTACTGGTATAAGCCCCCAACGGTACCTCTGGAGAATTAGTGTTGCATTTCATGTAGGACCAAGGTTTATAATTTCAGCAGTGCATCGAGCATATCACTTAAACTTAATAAACCCTTCTGCTCAACCCGAGGTAAATATTTGTCACATTCATTAATTAACATCCTGTATGCATTGAATGAATTAAAGCCAATTTAATGGCAAAAATGTGAATATATTTAAATTTTTATATTTCATCGAACAAATAATTTAGGCAACTAAATTTTTAGGCTCAAATAAAGGCGCAATTATGGTTGAAAACTGCATTTTGGTTAAATGTAATCGAAACTGGTTCACTGTGCGGTGTTACTTATATTTCTAACAGAGAGAATTATCGTAAGTCGAAATTTACCAGTGTTTCTTTAAAATTGATTGTTACATATTTCAGCCGTTCACGAAAAACTGTTTATAATTTTCATGGTGAGCAGTTTGACTCATATGTTGGCGTGTATTAAGGGAATAAAGGCAGTTGCTCAAACTAGGAATGATATGAGTTGCGTACAAAGAGGTTTACATATAAAACAAGCTTTGTTGAATATATCTCTCATTAGTACGATGGGCTTAGTCGGTTTTTTCCTAGAACACCGGTGGCTCTGTCACAGAATGGGTAAGTATTAATAGATTTTTTACATGAAAATTGTTGATAAGCTGTTGATAGTCATTGATAAGCTTTGAAAGTTCTGTTATTATGATTTTTTTTTGTTTTCTTGAGTCGTGTACTTTGGAAAATATGAGAGGGGGAGATAGTAAAATTTCACATATTTTAAATTTAATAGTTACCTATATTGTTTGTAAAAAATGCGCTCTTAAATTCCGTAACGAAAAATAGAGCTTGTTATTTAAAAGAAATATTGATGACATCATTAAGTACCCTGGTTGATCAGTTCCATGACACTTTTATTATAACGATTTGATTTTTTTACTTATTAATTCATAAATCTCCATACCAACTATTAATTATTTTTATATTTTTCAGCATTTAGCATGTTTGCGTTGTGTGAATACATAATAGCTTTAGCAAACATGGCGTTCCATGTTACGGTAATATTAGATTTTCCCACTGAACACTTCATCGTTGCTAAAGGAATAACTCCAAGAGATGACTCCAAAGAATGCAAGAAATTCGAGTAATTATTGTCTGCCACACACTTATTTTCCAAAATGAAAGAAAACGACTCGATTCAACATGAAATTTTTCATTTTGGGAGATATAGTTTGTTTTCTGCAACTAGGTATGAGATTTTACCTCGTACGTCAATGTAGGAACCCAAAAGATATTCTCTAAGCGAGTAGTTGTACCCTTTTTAAACAACACATGAACGTAACTGCCTTTTAAATCCCTTAAAAAGAAACAGTTCTAGTCAATTGGTGGACTAATTTTAACATTTTATCTATATCTAAGTAAAGTAAAGTGTAATGTACAAAGTTTTTTAAATAGTTGTTATCTAATATTATTCGGGTTTTCATCAAATGTTGATGCACTATTTTACTTTTATTACGTTCCAAGCACAATCTCTTATACATTTTTTTAGGCACCTGTGCGGACAGTCATGTATTGCTGGACCATTTTTATGTCGGAAAGTCCACTGACAGGACTATACCCTAGCCGGGAAAGGAGTAAAGTGAGGAATTGAACTGTCAATAGTATCAAGCGGCACATGTCAATGGGCGACGTTGATTTGATAGGCGTTTGTCAATAGCTCTAACTAAAAATTTTATCAAAAAATTTTAAAAAAATTAAAATTGTCATATGATCCAAACAGTTGAATAAATAGACCTTTTCATCATAAGCGCGCGCATGTTCTGCCTCTATGTTTGTTTGCGGGAACTATGAAATGTTCGGACACTTGGTTATCAAAATGGCTGGACCGGTATCATTTTTCCACATTAATTTATACACAAGTGTGATTGACGGTGCAAAATTAGTACACAACATTGTGGAAGAACACACTTGTGCTCAATTAAGGCGCTAGCTCAAGTATCCTGGCCGTAAAATGACTGGAAGCAAGAATAAAGAACTGGTTGCAAGGTTAGAATTCAACTATCAACTTATCAATTTATATACAAGTGCATTAAAAGAAAACAAATGTGTTTAGTCTACAATATGCTTAATAACATTCTTCGTGCAGTAATTGATAATGTACTAAAAATATTTTCTGTTTTTTTACGAAAATGTAGGGTCAAAAATGCAATTGAAAATGAGGTTTTTTGTCGATCCTTCTGTGGATAAAGCTGACTCCTTTTTTTTCTATTTTTTTCAAATAGGTAAACTATATACGATACGGCACTACCTATTTTCAGAAAATTGGTAACAGATTCATCATTATTTGGTTAAAAAACGTAATGTTTATGTCAAATCCAATATTGACATGCGAAAACTGTCCGAAGAAATATGGCGGAACTCGATGTTTTTTAAACAAATAATGATGAATCTGTTACCAATTATTTGAAAATAGGTAGTGCCATATCGTATAGTTTACGTGTTTGAAAAAATTGGAAAAAAAGGAGCCAGCTTTATCCACAGAAGGATCGACAAAAAACCTCATTTTCAATTGCATTTTTGACCCTACATTTTCATAAAAAAACAGAAAATATTTTTACTGCATTATCAATTACTGCACGAAGAATGTTATTAAGCATATTGTAGACTAAACACATTTGTTTTCTCTTAATGCACTTGTATATAAATTGATGTGTTAATAGTTGAATTCTAACCTTGCAACCAGTTCTTTATTCTTGCTTCCAGTCATTTTACGGCCAGGATACTTGAGCTAGCGCCTTAATTGAGCACAAGTGTGTTCTTCCACAATGTTGTGTACTAATTTTGCACCGTCAATCACACTTTAGTCTAAATTAATGTGGAAAACTGATATCGGTCCAGCCATTTTGACAACCAAGTGTCCGAACATTTCATAGTTCCCGCAAACAAACATAGAGGCAGCACATGCGCGCGCTTACGATGAAAAGGTCTATTTGTTATAACTTTGAAAAAATATTGGAATTTTTCCCCACACTTAGTCACGAAAAAGGCATCTGAAGCTCATTGCTTCTGTGAGTGTGATAATGCATTTTTTTCTATTTTAGAAATCGAAAGTAGAACACCTTTTAAGGCAATTTCCAAATTTTTAGGTTTTTTAAATAAATTACCAAAGTTGGACCGCTCGAAAACGGGGCGGAGCTTCGCGTGATGTCACTTTGCAGATGCTGATCAGGGACAGTCGAGATTTAATGTGACTTCACAGCTAACCTCAAAAATATATGTTTCTTAAGATTTACAAGTATTACGTAGCTATTATTAAAATTTCCGCCTGGTTCCTGTACTTTCAACCAAAATCTAGTTCAATGTAATGTTTATGAAGTTTTAAATAGTTTGTCACAATAAAATAAGACACTTTTTCCAGGTTAGGAATCTAACCTAGAATTAGCAATCTATTAGGCAATCCAACGACCTGTCAAAATTATTTTTCAATATGGCGCTGAGGGCAAACATGGGGTTTATTTTAATTAACTCGCGGAAACTCATTTAACGAATGAAAATAAAGGATTGCCGGATGTTTGCCCTCAGCGCCATGTTGGAAGTCACGTGGTTTGGATTGCCTAATTTGTATCAACCAACAATATTGAAAAATTATTTGCGTGAATTTTTAAATATTTGCTTGGAGTCGGACGTTGCCAATACTGACCACAGATTAGGTACAAGAAATCCTACTACCAATACGTCAAATAAATTGAGGTTATAGCTTGTCCTTTGTTTACTTTTTATTTTGATAAAACTTTAATTAAAAATGCATAAAAAGCGGAGCGCATTTAAGTAGAGTAGTACATTTTATAGAAAAAGGGCCAAATTGCTTGCAGTTCAAAAAAGACAGGTCCCTATAAAAACTTGCATTGATTTTAAGCTGTTAAATCCTGTTTTGATACTGTATTAAATGTTGAGGGATCTAGATAACTTATCGTTTTATCCTAACTACATATTTCTTAGACACTTCCAGCACCGTCTGAGTTGCCAGTTACGTAAAGCCAATATTATTGGTATGGTAGTGTTAAAGGGTGGTTATCTAGTCACAATTGGGTTGGTTATATGGAAATTTCCCAATGGCTTCACGTTCTAGAGAAAGAAGTTTATAAAGGTAATTTTAAAAATACTACAACCGACGGGGCGAGCGTAGATGCGCTTTCACTGTGTATGTATCTCGATACTCCAGTGAAGCAACGTGCAGCGCGGTTAGTACTTGGATGGGTGAACCATCTTGGGAAACACAGCAACCTCGTCCCGCCTTCTAGCGGCTTGTATATCAATGTATACGCGGAAGCTATGTAATTTCAAGACGAGGATTACGTAGTGGATATACCATCCTTCGGAGGGGATGTAAAGCAGGCGGTCTCTTGTCTATTAAATGTTAGGCAAGTAAAAGATCCCTACCCTTCTTACGAGAAGATGTTCGGCAAAATTTCCAGGTTGGGGGTAGCTTATCTCCTGGCATCGGTGATAGGCCCTGGTAGCGGAAATAGTCCAACGTTATATAAATAGATAAAAAAAAAAATACAACCGACCTCCTCGTCACATAAAAGTCAGCAATGATACACTACAGATGTTGGCTCGACGTCAAAATGCTATTTGGGATTACTTTTGTGTTTTTTAATATTTGTTGTGACTAAGAATATATAAAGAGATGATGCTATAAATACATCTTTACAATGAGTATGTGCAGGTAAACCAACCATACACCGTATAATTTTCTTTTGTGCTATAAACACTAGAAGCATGCGAGTGTACTCAAAACATTAATCCCTAAGATACGTTAGACTGAACCAAACTAAGCTAGCTTCAACACATTAACAGCTAGTTTCACAATCATTTGTTATCTTTTTGGTTGACTAACCAGAACTTGAAAGTTATAATTATTAGTAAATACAACTTTATCTTATAGTAATAAATCATTGATCAAATCCTAACTATTAATTAACCAGCAATTAAAAAACTGGCTGTTAATGTCACAGATTTTTATAATAAACTATTGGTCAGATCCTAACTATTAGTTAACCAATGAGTGAAATTGGCTGTAAGTGATACAGAAGATTTTCTACACTCAAAGAAAATGATAGGTAAATTCAACCAAAAAGAGCATATGAAATCGCGCCTATCTAGTTTCATAGTTAAATCAATCAGTAAAGAATAGTTATACAACTTTATTTGTTTTCGTAAACAAATAGTAGTTTAATAATCATTAAATAGTACAATCACATTTTTTTATGTTCACTAACCATTTTCAATTTGGTCTACAATTAAATAGTTCAACGACTTTGTTTTTTGTTCACCAACTAATTTTTAGGTTGACCTACACTTTATTTTAATTGTATGATGAAGTTTTTTTTGGTTAGCCAAAATCTCAGTATTGAGACATCAGACCACCCAAACTAAAGATTAGAGATCGTTTATAAGATCCATCCAAATATATCGATGATCCCTGAGAGAATTTGAACACTGCAATCATGTTATTAATTTTCTATAAATTCATAAAAGCATAAGATAATGCATGATTGATTATTGTTAGTGATTTGTATGTGGCGTCATCTGGGAATAATTTCTGTAATAGACTACGTGGTAAGCAAGCAAATTTTATGATAATTCTTTTAGAACTTCTAGAAGACGACAATAATATTGGTTTGTCTACCAAGTACAATAGTACAGCAAACTAATACTGGGTTAGAATTACAATTCGATAATAGTTAAAAATAAAATATACTATTATCTAGTTTCATTTGACAGAATTCAACAAAATAATAGTCAGAAGAACAAAATAATAGTCTTATTCATCTATTTTTTAAATTAATATTTGTTTTGTTGTACGACAACTTTTTATTAATTAAAATAACAATCACCTCTTGTTTAAAAATACCATCAATATAGTTTGGTTTAACAAAATTAACGATATTGTTGGTTAACCATTTTTTTTTGTTGAATTTACCCATACTATTTCTTTGAGTGTATCTAATATCCAATAATGAAGCAGGATTTATTTAACTTTCGGTGATAATTCGGTGATGTATAGGAATTTGGCATATCATTAATAAAAATTAGAGATAACAAAGGACCTGGAATCGAGCTTTGTGATACACCAGAAGTAACTCAGTTTGCTTTCAGTTATTTAAATAAAAGGTGATCCATAAATCCAAAGAATTTTTTTAAAAGCAAACTGTGTTCAACTATCAAAAACTGCTGAGGTTAAAAAAATAAGGCATTTGGCTGTTTGTTGTTCAACATATTTTAAATATTCACATAATTGTGCAGTTGATTTATTTTTTCTGAATCCATATTGACATGCATTTAAAAGATTGTGACAACTACAGATAAATTTAAATTTTTATGGAGACTGGTAATACCTCGTTATTATGTTTTAACAGTTATACAAAATTAAGAAAAAATGTGATAGACAGGGTGCCTAAAAAACTCATCCGGGAACATCTTTTACGGGGCTTGTAGGCCCTCAGGCCTTACCGCCTGAAATGTGCCTTCATGTCCTATAAAGATGGGGTAGGTATTTTCATTTAATTTATTTAAAATTGATTTAAAAGACTTGATTAAAATGCAGCAAAAACTTATACAGCAGTTCTTCCACGTCTGTAGAAGGCTAACAGAAACTGTAATCCGTTAAATAATAATTATTGTAGCTGGACTTTGGTTATATCGATGAATATTTGACTTTATCTTAATCATAACCTTACAGTATTATTTCGATAATTGTGTTTGTCATACTTGTGACTTAGCTCAAGACATTTTTTAAGCTAAAAGTTTATTTCATATTTTGGCGATTGCAACACATTAAATGAGGTTTTAACCTCTAATTGTGGATGGTCGTTACAGACAGCTTTTGCTATGTGTCTTAATATGTTAGTATGGCCAAAATACTCCGTGCTACTTATGCAGCTTTTCTAGAATTTTTTTTATTAGTCCTTTACAGGAAATTGGAAAATAGTTATTTCTGAGGACAAAATTAAAAAGTTCTAGTCAAGGTGTTGATTTTAATGAGTAAAAACATCGTAAAATAGTAACTTCCATGACAATTGTAATTGCTGTTGCTGTGACTTATTACTGTATTAAATAAGTTGTACTTTTAATTACAAACATATTATCTTTGTATTTTAACATATGTAATTCAACAATAATTGTAAATATTGAATCTTCAACAGGCCTAGTATGGTGCAAATATTTATATTATATCTTCATTTTTCTTCTAGGTTTGTAAGAAATATAATCACATTTTTTCATCAGTCAACTAATTTTCATTTTTATCCTGTGATGCTAAAAATATTAAACAAATCAGTATTCTCGCTACATACCTACCATAGTTTTTATCCCAGATTTAAGTACTATTTCTAAATTGATATAGAGATGATAAAAGTTTGTGCTTTCTTCATAAACTATTTTAATTCACACAATTGCTGTTGAAAACACTATTTTTCAAATATGGTATAAATATGATAACAATTATAACAAATTATATCATCTCTATCCAGTTGGTGTGGCCAAGAAATGTACAGGGAATTCATAATAAACTTTTCCAGACCCACACCTGGAAAGCATCAACATGCCAAATATCTGCCTTCCTAGTGGCCCATGTTTCAGAGGTGTAAAGAAAGAAAGAAAAAACTAGGGCAATAGCAAATCTGACCTTTGTGCATTCTATGATTTTTCTTTGCTTAAATATCAGATTGCCGATCTTATTGTCTGTAGTCTTTGTTTAATCTCATATTCGTATGTCGAGGACTCCAAAGCATGTTTGGAAGTTGTTTAACTAGTAGTATGAATATGAGAGTAGCTGCATTGGAAGTATATACACTAGAAAACTTGGGTCGATCCCTGTAATAAGATAGAGTGAAATATAAATATCAAAATATTGTACTTGAAAGAAAGCGATATATTAACATTGATGCCAGGCACTTCAGCATGTTAAGAGTTCCGCCTATGAGTAAAAGTAGCTAAAGAGAAAAGTGGCAACCGCATGGTTAAATCTGTTTCTTTTCAGCATATTATTTGTGCATTTCTCTTCTCTTCTACTTTACATTGGCATCGACTCAATATTTTAAAATGTATTTTTTTCCATATTTCTCAGTCTTTCCCAGGCAAGAGATAAATGTAATAAAATTGGCGTTTAAAGAATATTGTCACTGTTGTCAAATAGATTTTGTGGAAAACACAAACTCTTATCACTGTTTCAAAATAATTGAAAAAAGACTAATTTTCCTTTTTTTTTGTTTTTCTTTTTGACAGAGAAGAGTTATATTTTGAAAAAGATTATATCACTGTCTTCTTTGTATTTTCTTCCTAAAGATTTAAGGTAATCGTCACTAAATCTATACCAAAAAGCGCCCATGTTTTATATAGGCAATTCCTTTGTGATTAATAAACTGTAGACCAAAGGTATTTACTAATCGGCATGTATATTTTTTATATTATAGCATTTTAGTTTTAAGTCTCGCTTTAACTATGTATTTAACATGGAATATTCAGTGATTGAAGCAAGACAATTTCAACAATATTAGGTACTTCATATATTTTCTTAAGTGCGCTGTTTAGTCTATGAAGATGAGAAAATATTGCTCATATATAATCAGTTTTTATCTTAAAATATAATCCGTAATTTATTGAATTGCACTGTGGTATCTACTTTAAATTTAAAGGTAAATCATTAACAATTAATTCGGACACATATATTTCGAAATATGATGAATCGATTGCCATACATAAAATTTACTAAAGATAAATTATCTGGTGAAAAAAAAAACATTTCCGCTCAAGTTCACCTGAATTTTTCAGTAAGGACATTGGAAAAGTTTGTATCGAGGAAACTTTTTTATTATTGAAGATAGAATACTAGTATAAGAAATAAAATGTAGTTTAAGGTCTGAATTAATTTTTGAAAAACATAAAATCGTTGTTTACAACAGTTTGGTGGTCATAAAAGTGTAATAAAGCTTGAGCCTTGTACGCGTTGCATTAAATTCTGGGTTCACCATGCACCAGATAGCGTAGAGAATATGAAATGACACTGATGTATTCATAAAATAATATTGATAATTTAGTACTGGGTAATAGAATTCTGCAGTAGCACACAATAATACATTTTTATTCGATATATACACAGTTGCCTTCGCATAAACAGCTTATGGAACAAAGTACATTTGCTTTGGCACCAGAACATGATGTGTTACAAATTAGGTGTTTGCACTTACAAAATGGTGTTGTTTAGAAAATCTGGCTTCGCATTAATTGGCATTATGTTGCCGTCTGTCTTGTGCCATCCAAATTCAAATAGGTTTGGTATTTTTGGCTGAACGAAATGGGCAGTTTTGTAAAAAAAATGTATAATAAATTCGGAATAATTTTAGAAGCACATTCTTTAGTAATTTCTGTTATCGACTGCAGATTTACATAATTGAATATCTGTTTTTAAGACTTTAGCAAGATGGTAGATGTCAGACTGTAAGTCACAAGAAGAATTGGTCTGCCCGGCAACATCCTTCGTATCTGATGACTGAGGATGTGCTCTCTTCTGGCACATTCAACAATTTTATTATTTTTGCCGTTGAACAAACATAACTAGACAACTTTGAACCCCTTGCAATTATTAATGATTTATATCCGAAATGTTACTTTAATTTCTTGGAAATGTCATATGAACTTGGATATGATTCAGTCCAATACATGTATTTAGTGGCTTCTGTATGAAGAAGGTGACGAATTTGAGCTATTGTTAAAACTTCAGCATTTACCAATAAAATTTTTTCTAATTTTAATAAGGCTTGCAAAACAGGTCTTTAAATTGAAGAATATTGGCTTTGTTTTGTTTCTTTGAAGTAGGTATTAGTTTTTTTCAAAAAATCTTACATAAATTGTGATATTTCAAATCATTTGCTGTCATGTCTATGCAAGTGTCGCCGAATCCTTGAATTCTATATAGTATTTCCTCATCACTTAACTCCTTACCTTTCTGGAAAATTTCATTTTGCCGGTTAAATGACCCTACATACAGTTGCTTTCGGTTTTCTTTAATGTCGAATTCTTTATTGCAATTAAAACAATTTTTTGTGCCCGTAGACATACTCAGACTGGTTTGTGATTTCGAAGTAGTACCTTTATTATGGGCATTTTTCATAGGAACATGTATGTCTTGATAAAGAATCCTCGTATACGATCTTCTACACTGATAAACGGGATTCTTAGCAAAGAAATTTCCTTATTTTCCAAATAAGCTCCCAGTGTCACTGATATATTGTCCGATTTAAATGATGCCGAGTGTAATAGTTTTGTATAGTTTTCTTCTGTAACTTTTTGAACAGTTTCTGAAGTTCCTGCCTGACACACAATACACTAATCAAAGTCAATGTTGACCACAGATAGAGCTAAAAATTATATTTAGGAATGTGCAGATGTTTACAGTAAAAATTTCTCACCCGATCTCTTCTTGTTATATCAATACGGTGAATCATAAACCGCTTGACAATATTGAGAATATTATGTATTTTTCTAAAAGCAACGTTTACAATAATGTATTCTAAAGAAAGTAACAGTGAATTATAACACTCCTCACTCACATAGAATGTATTTAAATGAAAACTATCTGTTGTAAAGTATACAAAAGTAGTAACTCTTTCATTAATACTTATTTCTTTTTCAGTCATATCTAAAACATATATTGTTTTTGCATACACCGTTGGAAAGCGAAAGGTTTGAATATTGCAGTACTAAAATATCAATTTTTTATGACAACGAATAACAGATATAGAGGAGTGGGAACATTAAAAATGCGAAAATAGTGATTTTAGCATGAAAAAGTGCAATTTTTTCCAATTTCGCAATTCCAAAACAAATCGCGACCTCAAAAATATGTTTTGTGAGGTTTTTATGTAAGAATCAACTGTCTGTTTTTGTATGTTCGAGATTTGCATAGCATGTGTCGAATTCGCTCTCCGGCTATAACCAATCAGCACTTACAATGTTACTGTATAATTTACATACCATTAATAAATCATAATAAATAAAAAAATAAATCATATTTTTGATTAATTACATATTTGATGTACTATCTAAGGACAAAAAAGATACAGTCATGGTACTGTTTATTGCAAGAAATTGGATAATTCTTGATTTCGCAAAATTGTATAGAATACGGTTAGGACATTCTTATTACTGTTTCGTTGGCTCTCTATAATTGCTTCGCTCACTGAATATTCTAATTGTTTATTGCTCAATTTACATTTCTAAAGAATATTCCTTGCTTAATGGTTGTGATTTAATTTGTATTTGTTTTAGAAAATAATCCTAGTCTGAGAAGTAAATCTCACTCATTATTATTTCTGTTTATGTATTAATATGTGAATGTATCTCATTAATTACAGTATTGTTACGTATAAGGTAATTAATCTGCAATAATTTAATTTCAAATTAGATCTGTTTGTAACTGAGAATATCTTTAAATGTTCTCGATCTAAAGAAAAGCTTATTTTAAGAATTAGAACTCCCCATCACCTTATAGTAATTTTTTTCCAGTTAAATTTAGAAATCTTACATGTGTATCTCAAACAATAGTGTGACAAGTTTTAACATTAGTGATGTATCGATATTATTTTAAGCTATTTAAGTACTAATTACTTCCATTTAAAAAAAAATAAGAAATCTAGTCAAGTGAAATGTATACATATCGAAGTTCCAATTAAAGATTTTACTAGCATTTGTTGTTTATTTTAGCACACACATTTAAAAGATATTGATAGTGATAAAAGGGAAAAAGTTGGTTTGGTTTTGCTGCTCCATTCGAATGAAGAAAAAATAAAACACTTATTTACTCATTAATTTAATGACTCAAAATTTTTACCAAGAAAATACTGCTATGAGTAGTTTATTGTCGATTTCTTTTTAAAGTTTAGATGCGGTGCATGGTGCATCATAATTAGGAAAAATGAAAATTATTATGTCTTCTACTAGTAACTATTATTCACTGCACTGACCTTCATTGCAGTGCATGTTGTAGGGGTAGGGGGGTGAATCACCAGTAAGAAAACGGACTGTTTAGTAATATTTATATATATTAAAATACGCTATTTATGACATCAAGTTATGCTACATGACTTGTATTGAGATTAGGTAATGAGTGGCTCGATCCACCAGGTTCTTTCTTCACCGCCTAACAACTCCCAAAATCTGCCCACGTCAGCACCCAGCATCTCGTAGATGACCAGTCACTGACAACTACATTCGGACCTTTTGTCATCAGGACTATCCTCAACTCTGTGACCATCATCCTGTGAAAAACACGACAATCCTGATGACAGGATGACCGAATACAGTTGTTGTCAGTGACCAAGGTCATCTAAGAGATGCTGGGTGCTGACGTGGGCAGATTTTGGCATACTTAAGCATAAACTATATTATTACAGGCTAGGGGATTGTCTTAGAGCTGGTTATCTTTGTATCTGCATTCACAGAGGGTTGTACTTAAGGCGGATGGCAGGGAACACCACTTAACTGTGCAACTACTCATTATGGGGAGTATCCTTGGCCCTTTTCTCTTTTTGATCTTTATAAATGCCATAATGAATGCCTTTTAAGATTTGACGTGGGCAGCTTAGTTTGGTCTGTTTTCTTAGGGGCGTTTCACTCATCCCGTTATCTCATCATAATATGCAGTGCAATGAAGGTTAGTGCGGTGAATAAAAATTATCAGTAGATGACATCATGTCAATACTTAAAGTATCGATAGTTAAGCGCATAAATAAACTAGAGAACTACATTGGTCGTAATAGTTTTAATTTTTTTTTGGTATGACGTACTACCAAAAATTTGGGAAAAAAATCGACTCATAGTAGTGTGTTTTTGGTAAAAATTTTGTGTACACGAATCATTTTCATTCTCTAAGATGTATTTAAATGGTATCTATATTTTCAATTTTTTCGAGGTGTGAAAATGAGGTTCAAGTTCAGTTTGCATGAAATTTAATAAAGTTGGGGCACTATCAGGAGACGATGCTCGAAATATTGCTTGACGCTCTTCTCTGTATCAAAATGTGGGGCTTACAAAAAAAAAAAACATCCAGGCAAATGATTTGAAAGGGTAAATAAAAGGATTCCAAAAATGTTTTTTACATTTTTTAATTGTGAACGATTTGTTAAAATATTTACAAAAAATTATTTACGTTAAAACCCTGGAATAATTTTACCCCTCTTCGATGCATTTTTAAGTTTCTTATTCTTTTTATCCTTTTTTCTCTTTTCAATGTTTTCTGTTCTCTTTTGCTGCCTCTCGTCTTTGGCTTTTTGTACTCCCTGTATCCTATTTTCCCATTTCTTTTTACTGGATCTTTGTTTTTGTTCTTTTCTTTGCATCGATTTCTTTAATAATGCTGGATCGTCTTTAACTTTTTGACCTGTAGCTTTGGCTAGGGCATTTTTCCATGCGGTTTTTTCTTTAATTTCTATTGCCTTCCCTGTCTCACCGCTTTCTTCTAATTTTTGTATTTTTTCCTTTTGCTCTTGTAATTTTTTCAATAGCTTTTTAGGATCTTTCTCTTGTTTCTTTTCTTTTTTCTTACCCAGATTTGCAAAGTCTATCTTTGAAAACACCATTTTATCCTCACTGTTAAAAATAGGTTTGGCAGCGGTAGCTTTATCGTCAACGTCGCCTTCTTCAGTTTTAATTTCTTCTTTTACTTTTAACTTTGCCGCTCTGACCAATTTTTGTTTTGCATTTCGTTGATCCTGTTTACTTTTCTTTTTCATTCGATTTTTTAAACCTTTCTTCGTTAACTTATCTTTGTAGGTTAATTTTTTCTTACTCGTAATAGCTTCTAATCTTTGCTGTAACTCGTCTAATGATTTGGCTCTTGAAGTTTTCTTATTATTAACACCGAATCCAAAATTATGTGGTCCACTTGTTTCTTCATCTTCGTCAAAATCTGTGGATAAACAAATTTCGTTAAGATTACAAATAGACATACAAAGAAATTAAGTAATCTAACTTGCCTTTTCTTTCTGGTATGGCTGAGACGGAAAATAGGTCAGTTATAAATTTATTTTCTCGTATTAAAATCTGCTCAATCTGTTTAGCATGAAATATAGTTTTATTCTTTCCCAATTGCATTTTAAATTATTTCACGTGTTTTGATCCTAACCTATTTAAGCACAAAAACACAAAATTTGGAAAGTTAGGTTATAAACCACAGAACAGAACGTCTAAAAGAAAGAAACTCTAAGAAATACGCAAAGAAGAGCAACGAGTAATGAAAGAAACCTAAGATATTCGAGTAAATCACGATCAACAGATGGCGCCCGTAAATTCCAAATATATAAGATAAAGTCAGGTTTTCTTCATTGTCATTACGTTACTTCTTTTCTTCTTTTGTATGTTGAATTTCCTTAGTTATGTGATTATTTTCTATGAAACGCCGTTGTACTTTTTAATACAGGCTGCCTTCATGAAAATTCAGTTTCAATTATCTGATAATGGAAATGCAATTCAAATTATCGAAGAATGGAAATTTAATTTGAATAGGTTAGAGTCCGTGGTTTGCTCTGGTTGTCCTACCGTGCCATAGATGCCGCGCAACACTACAATTATCTCTGGCACCGTAATTTAAATTGGTGTCGTACGTGAGACTTTATGTATTTTACAGCGAGTTTATACGCTCTGGTATTTTAAGATCAATGGACCTATGGTCCAAGCGCGGACCTACGGGGGAGGTAATGGGGACACAAAAGGAAGTTAAAGTTTTTTATAACTTTATTAACTCTATACAACAAAAACGAACAAAAAATACGAACTTATGAAGCCACTGTGGCAAACAAGCATTACCTACAACGAGATACTACAAGTAGTAACAATAATCTTGAGCACTACCTTACCGATTTCATAAACCCACAGTGAATTGCTTTAACTATTCGCTCATAGATGGCAGGAATTTAAATTATGTGAAGGAAGCAAATACAAGATGGCGCTGTTTTCACGGTAAACATCAAGGTACGTACAGTTACAGGTATGCTCATCCTTGCCAAGATTGGTAGACTATGAGATTCCTTAATATACAGCTTTTAGGCGAAGAAGTCAATGCGGGGGTGAAAGGTCAGACTATCCTTCGAACGCGCAGTAGCGGCGCAGTTATCTCACTCTAGAAGAACCGTCCGTACTGGCCCGAAATATGGTCTGACGTTATTATGATCTATAGTGTTACATTTTACAACTTATCCTCATTACCAGCATGCAGAACAGTGACTCAAAATGCGAGAATACTTACCACCGACCTCAAAAGCGGGTTATTGCGAGCCCGTTCCAGTTACGAGTTCTTTGCTTAATTAACATTACACAAATTCTTACAATATTTTGAATAAGGCTCTGCATCTGGTGTGATCTCACACCAGCTGTTCATTGGCTAATGCCATTTTTTGGTGGGGGATTTTGAGTTTTTTGATCATTTTTATCAATAATGTCATATTGTGACGAAATTATGACGTCACGTATTCGCGTCACTGTTACGTATTGGTGAGGTCATTTTTTTCTTTTGACGATATTTTTTGGTCACAAATGACGTCAATTTGTCGTCACAGAGCTGTGACATAATAACGTCAAAATGACGTCATTTATTTTGACATTTGGGTAACAATGACGTAAAATGACGACATTAAGTTTTCGTCATTTTTGGTTAACATTGGTCGCTGACATCGGGCGAGGAAAAAATGACGTCTCAATAACATCATATTGTGACGAAATTATGATGTCATGTCGTATTGGTGAGGTCATTTTTTCCTTTTGACGAAATTTTTTGGTCACAAAAGACGTCAATTTGGCGTTACAGAGCTGTGGCCTAATAACACCAAAATAACGTCATTTTGACATTTGGATAACAATGACGTAAAATAACTCGCTATGTTACAGCCCAGCGACGTCATTTTGTGTCGTCAAATTTTTATGCTATCTCGGCCCAACCACAAAATTATCTTAAACCTGGCCGTTATAAAATCCATCCAAAGCAATCGATGTTTCCCGAATATGTATTTATTGTACCTGAACATTGCAATTTATATTATTTATTTTCTATAAATAGGGTCATTTAGTGATATGGCAGTTTCCTACTTTTTCTTCCTCATTTTAAAGTATAACAAACCAATAGCCTCAGAAAAAAATTTCAGCTCAATTGAATCAATAGCCACAGAGATATTCGCATTTGAATAGAAACACGCTCGGCCGGCCAACAGTCCGTAGAGTGACGTCGCTTGGCGTGCGCCGATACCAATATTAGAGCAGCGATTTCGTAAGTCTATCGTGTCGTTTTTTTTTTGGCGTAGAACCAGGTCAAATATGTCAGGTTCCTTTGAGTATGTCACCGGGCATATGAAATCATATTTTACATTTTTTTGTGGTATCGAACTTTTTAAATCAATAAAAAGTGAAAAAAATGTATTTTTAAATAAAATTGTTTTTTTTTGTTTCCACCGCCATATTTTTAAAACTATTAAAGGTACCGAAATTTGTTTTGTGTCAAATTAAAGCACACACTGTAGCGCTTTTCGCTTAGCGCATTTCTTTAAAAATCAGATAAACTAAAAACCGCTGCCCAAGTAATCACTACTTCCACATCCAGATTCTCTGTCCAAGTCACTCACAACGAAAAAACTTTGTATGTGAAAATAATTATTTATGGAACTTTAATAATATAATATTTGAAATCCTCTACCCCAAAAACCCATAAAACGACACCCCACATAGGTAGTGGGGTGGGGGTGGTGATAGGGGGGTGGTAGTGGGGGGTGGATGAAGTAAAAAAATATTTTGAGGTTTCTGGTTCCTGTACATGCACTAAATCACATTTTTTTTTCATCCCCTTTAGTAAGGAGGTGGGGGTGGTAATGGGGGTGGCTAATGCCAAAATTTTTTTTGAGACCTCAGCTTCTCTTGTATATACTAAATACCAATTTCATGGACTCTTACCTGCTTCATTTACCCATTTACGCCAAATTTACCCCAATTTACCCCCCAACCCTTCGACGGAACAAGATGAAAATATAATCTAGTTCTAGATCTCGTTAAAGTACATATGTGCACCAAATTTCAAGTCAATATCTTAAACGGTTTCAGAGTAAACGTGCGCACAAAAAAAAGTTACAGACAGACCGACAGACAGACAGAATTTTTTTTTTCGCTCAAACTTAAAATCTCGACGTTTCATGACATTTTAAGCCCATTTGGACAATAAAAATTTTTTTGTCGTTACTATACTTCCACTGGACGTGGAAGTAAAATATATATTTTATGTATTGAAATCTTCACCAATCGATAACTTTTTTTTTTTTTGAAAATATATACATACATGCAGCGAAGAAAATAAAGCCCAATAATCACAAATGTTTTTGAAACAATATATTTTTTTCCTAAAATGTACCGTGTGGCAACAGCGATTTTTTTATCAGTGCTAAATGCGACATTGGGACGCAATTAATACACCTCGCATGCAGGGTTGGTCAGATTAGCCGCGTAGAAGTGGTGGTTGTCGAAAATCATTAAGTATTCATTGTTCGGATAAAAATTGTGACAATCGAAAATGTGCTTGTTTTAAGGAAGGCCTAAAATGTTGCAACGAGTGCAAATGTCGTTCCTGTAACATTATTAAATATTTCGAGGTAGATATGAACGAATTAGAATGCTATTAATGTAGGGCCTACATAAACTACATACTCATACTACATATTTATCTATCCAAATAGAAAATTTATTTCAACAATAAAACTCATTTTATGCGTACGTTTTTACATTCATTCATTTAAAAATGTCTAATAAACTTACTAATTAGGTGGGTAGTTAGTAACACTGATTGATATTTATAGATTAGGTATTTATATCTACCTACCTGTCTTTTTATTATTAAAAGGAGACTATTTTGTACAATTTCTTAATATTAACAACATATGATCAATACTACTGTACAATATATGAAATATTGAACAATAATATTGATCCTCTAGATGCTTTTGATCACTACTGGTTTTGTATCTATTGATATAAGTTAAACTACTACATACACCCCGACCGGGACCGTCAGATCGTTGCAGTCGGCAGGCTTGCTACAGTCGAGCGCGCAAGAATTATGACTTTGACCTGTTAAAAAAAATCGTTGACTCAATACTATGAACGGGACATGAAAAATTTTTATCCTAAAAACTTTTTTCAACTATTGGCTTCAATTTGTACGCAGCATGTATATACAAATTTTCATAAATAAATTTTTTTCTCGATTGTCTAAAATTACGCTACTGAAAATAACAAGTTTGAGTTTCCTATTATTTGTCCAACTTAAAAAAAAATAAATCGGGTTCACGTGAGACGTTGTTCGAAGCGCAATTGTGTCTACTTTAATCTACAAAAAAAATAGCTTGATAGCACAAATATTTTCAGAGATATAGCGGTAGAGACGGTAAAAACATATTTCATTAAAAATCTATTTTTTTTGAGTTTTTCCGAAATAAAAAAGTTCTCGACCACCAAAAAATGTCTTAAAAAATGATTTCGTGTACACGATTATGTTACTAAAGAATATCCCACTAAGTCTGGTTTGGTTCTACACCGGTTTTTTTGTTTTCTCGAAAACTAAGCGACTTTACTTCCAGATTTTACTCTACTAACTTGTATTCACAGCCGTGTTCACTGGGCGGTTCAGCCATCTGACGTCACAACTCGACTACATGGTTATCCCGAGCGTTTTTAAGCGCGCCGACTTTAATAATTTTTTTATACATGAAGGCGGCGTCAGTAAATTCTAATTTTTGGTATACTTACTATACTCACCAAGCTCTTTCAGAATATATAATAATAAAAAATTGTTAAATGAGCCTATTCATTAGACTATAATATAAACGGTGACTATGATTATTGTCAGTGGTTTGCATGTGGCGCCATCTAAAAGGATTTCTGCAACAAACTACGTGGTCATGCATAAACGTGTCTAAAATTAAAAAAAAAATGACGTCACCAATACGTCATATCGACGTCTCAACGTGACGTCATAATTTCGTCATAATGTGACGTTATTGAGACGTCATTTTTTAGTCACATGACGTCGGCGACCAATGTTACCAAGAAGCGACGTCAAGATGACCTCAGTCTGCTGGTTGGGGTAGGGTTTCATGCGGTCGCGTCTCGGACTATAATGTACGATAATGAATTAATTATTCCTGTCATATTAATATAATTTTATATAAAACACTAATTGTTGTTCTTCAAACAATAACGAATGCAAATGTGCACCCTGAGCTAACAACAATAACCTATGGGTCATTAGAACAGCACAAAATTTGAAATTAATGTCAATGTCATTGCTCAATAATCGAACAAGTTATACCTAATAATTGCGTTATGAAATATAGCAACCTTTTAAATATTAACGCAATGCCCGACATTCAGTTAGTCGAAAATTTACAATGTGCAAAGAGGTGTTGTTGTTATTTCTAGTGCCGTTCTGCTCCATCAATTGTTTATCTAATGACAATTTTGCATGTAGCAATATTTCTAGGAGGATATTAAAATATTCTGCAGCATGTGATGAAAGTGATCAAAGTGAGTTTATATTTTTAATGCCAAAGGAATTGTACAATATATTTTCAATGCTAAATGCTGGGATATAATAAACAAAGAACCTTACAACAATAACAATGAGTTTAGTCTTCCGGGAAAACTGATATTTCATCTCTTTTCGAAGGAATAAGTCTGTTGTATTTCTGTCGAAATTCAATTCATCATTAAAAAAAATGTTGCAGTAAGAATAAAATATTAGAAAGACGGACTAGAAAGAAATTGAAATAATAAAGGCTATTTTTTTATAAAACGATGATGAACATCGAATTTCTACTAGATGTAAATAACAAAATGTCCAAAAATGTGTGAGAAACGTCTGCGATGATGCTGGATATCCCTCGACATTTCATGCGATTTTGGGAATTCTCAGAGATGGTAAGAGTAAGAATATGTTTTGGAAGCGGCATTTTCTTAGTGACCCAAAAATCACGAATTCGAATTTTTCTGAATTTTCACGTTTCAGAGTATGTAGATTACGAAAATTAAAAGCCACTTAATTTCGTCAGTCTGTCTGTCTGGTGGCTGTATATATTTGGTAGGTAGTTGACGCTACTGCCAACGAAGTAATGGAATATACTTCCGTTGAAAAGTATACAGGAGGGACCCCATAAAAAATATAATTAAGATAGATATGTAAAAGAAATATACAAATATACATAAAAAACAATTAATGAAAATGATGTGACGGGGGACGATATTTCGCATGCAGTACAACTAATAAGAAAAAAAATATATGAAAAATATACAAAGTGGTCACCCTAAAATAATATGTAATAAGAACTGGCTCGGTGGCGCAGTGCTTAAGGTGTTAGGCTTGCGACCACGGGGTCCCGGGTTCGAATCCTGACTAGGGTATGGATGTGTAGTGGCGTTTTTCATGTGTTGCCGAAACGGTAGCAGTGGATAGACTGCGGTTGTGTGAGAGACAACACGGTCTAGTCGCTCTACTCTCCTGAGTTCGAGTCTCAGCTGCGGCAGATGGCAATGTCGCAGGGAATGGGTGTTGTGATGTTGTCTATGTATGTGTGTCCGTCCTGGTTGAGTGGTAGAATAGCCTACGGCTAAACGCCGTCAGGACATTAATATAAATAAGGCGATTTAAAAAAATGGGACGGAGGGCAATAATATTTTGCACTTAGTTAAAACAACTGTCAAGGAAGAAAAATATGAAAAAAATATACAATATAAAAATATATACATATACAGGCATGCGGAAAATTTATTAGTAGGTTGTACCCACCTAAAGGAGTTAAAAAAAATTAACAATTAAAAGATATGACCAAAAAAATTACCTTATTTTTTGTAGAAATGCGCCATCAATGACTAACCAATCTGACGTAACGCGGTACAACCATATCACTTCCCCCCTCCTTTATCAGACTTGCGATTGACACTATTAACAAAGCTAGAGAGGGTAGAAGTGACTTTTTGGTTTTAATCGAATCACACTACAAAAACAGCGAAATAAGTCGAAAAGACATTGACCCTATCCTAATGAACTCCACAACAAGTAGATATAAGAGATATTTACTTAAACTCGTCAATAACACAAAAACACCAACTTCGGAGGTGCTTTGTACTTGCCGGTGTCCTGTTTGTTTGACCGAAAGCAAAAAACGCGGCTCTGACAGCACCCGCCAACTCAACTTTCTATGCCAATTAAAGAAATGTAAACATCTTCGATATGTTCTTTCACAAGTAAGTTCATAGCCTTATTACTGACCATAGACAAGTAACAATAGCGTATTTTTGCAAGTTTTAATGCAACAAAAATTACTAAATTACCTCGAATCACTCTAAAATTTTGCAGGGACTTTCCCACATAGAAGATTAGTACACCATTTTATTTTCCGCATGTCATGGTAAATCACCCTGTATAAAAAAAAATTGATGAAAATAATATGACGGAGGACGATGATATTTCGCATGCAGTTAACACAACTAATAAGGAAAAAAGTATGAAAATTTTTTTTCAGGGTGACCATATTTTTCTTTGACAGTTGTGTTAACTGCATGTAAAATATTATTGTCCTCCGTCGCATTTTTTTCATTATTTTTTTAGGGTGACCTGTTTGGGATGGATGGGGTGGTCACCCCAAAAAAATAATGAAAAATGTGATGGAGGATGATAATATTTCGCATGCTGTTAACACAACTGCCAAAGAAAAATATGAAAAAAATAAATACAGAATGGTCACAGGCGCGTGCTGGGAAATTTTTTTCCTCGAAAATGAAAATTGATAAGTGGGGGATCAAAAAAAAATTCCGGGGCACTAAGTGCCCTGTCATAAATCCAACTCTGGGGCCCTTTCAAGGCACTTTGTGAGGGTCCACCGGGAAACTACCGGTATCCCAGTGGGCCAGCACGCACCTGGATGGTCACCGTGAAAAAAAAATCATGTGATGGTATTATAATAACTTACAACGATCGGCACTTTAAAATAACATTATTTATGAATTTAATTCTTTGAATTATGAAATGAAATACATATCTGTGAAAAGCAAAGCTGGCCGCAGAGTTTTGGATGGGGGTCGGCCATCCGTCAATGTGGGCCCCCCGCGGTGCGGGGGTGTCTGTTACGCCACTGGTTTAAATTTAGCCAATAAATTCGCCGTTTGTCCGTTTATATTGACCAGCAGTTTATAGTTAGGCTGCTTGGCTTTTTGCAATGCAAAATTCTGAAACTTTCGATAAATTTCGCTATATCGGCCTAACGTGAATAGGGTAGGTACTCAGGGCCGTACCGAAGGGGTGGGGGTGCTCCAACTTTGTCAGACTTGGAAATTTGAGACATAAAGTTGACAATTTCTATTAATTTTTTTTTTAATCTCCCCCCCCTGCTCATCAATTTTTTTGGAGGATTTTATTATTTACAGAGTTGGCTTCTTCAGTTTATGAAGTTGGCAAGTCAGAAGTCTGATTTCTGGCCTAATGATGGCCCGCTGATGGGCCAACCTTTCGTGTTTGTTGGGATATAGGTTAATAAATTGAGAACATTTAGATTTACCTACGTGCATCTTGGTTTTAGGCAAGAAAATGCCATTTTCTGGATACGTTTGATTCTGCAATAAAGGGATTAGGGATTTTATCTTATAATAACTTTCTAAAATTTATTAAGTCAATAAAATAAAAGTAATTAACTTGTAAAACAATTTGTTTAATTTTTTAATATAGAGCTGTTAAAAGGAACGTTAAGAAACCGAGTGAGCTTCGAAATAAATAGCACAGTGGCCTACAACCAAATTTAAATCAAAGTTGCTGCCACTCAGATTTTTTTTTTACACATTTTTGGATGTATATAGAATCAATTTTCACGCTATTTAATATCATTCATCGCAGAAATTAATTTTTTTTTACAAGTATTTTACTTTTTTTGTTGTCGAAAAAATGATGTAACGTCATATCGTGACGAAATTATGACGTCGATTTTCATTTTAGATGAGTTTATGCGTTACCACGTAGTTTGTTACAGAAATTATTTCTAGATACAAACCACTGACAATAACCAGTCACTCTTTATCTGATACTCTAACGAACTTATAGAAGGGTATCATAGAGATGAGCATTATACTCTTTGCAGGTGGCAGTTTATTGCACATTTTATATAATAGGGTCATTTAGTGATATGGCAGTTTCCTACTTTTTTTTCCTCATTTTAAAGTAATACAAACCAATAGCCTCAGAAAAAAATTTCAGCTCAATTGAACCAATAGCCACAGAGATATTCGCATTTGAATAGAAACACGCTCGGCCGGCCAACAGTCCGTAGAGTGACGTCACTTGGCGTGCGCTGATACCTATATTAGAGCAGCGATTTCGTAACTCTATCGTGTCGTTTTTTTTTTGGCGTAAAACCAGGTCAAACATGTTAGGTTCCTTTGAGTATGTCATCGGGGATATGAAATTATATTTTACGACATTTTTTTGTGGTCTCGAACTTTTTAAATCAATAAAAAGTGAAAAAAACGTATTTTTAAATAAAATTGCTTTTTTTTTGTTTCCACTGCCATATTTTTAAAACTATTAAAGGCACCGAAATTTGTTTTGTGTCAAATTAAAGCACACACTGTAGCGCTTTTACCAATATAAACGGTTTGGGCACAATTCGCACTTTCATTTCTCTACAAATCAGATAAACTAAAAATATATATTTTATGTACTTATTGAAATCTGCACCAATCGATAAACTTTTTTATTTTTGAAAATATTTACATACATGCATCGAAGAAAATAAAGCCTAATAGTCACAAAAGTTTTTGAAACAATATATTTTTTCCTAAAATGTACCGTGTGGCAACAGCGATTTTTTTTATAGCGCTAAATGCGACATTGGGACGCAATTAATACACCTCGCATGCAGGGTTGGTCAGATTAGTCACGTAGAAGTGGCGGTTGTCGAAAATCATTAAGTATTCATTGTTCGGATAAAAATTGTGACAATCGAAAATGTGCTTGTTTTAAGGAAGGCCTAAAATGTTGCAACGAGTGCAAATGTCGTTCCTGTAACAACATTATTAAAGATTTCGAGGCAGATATGAACGAATTAGAATGCTATTAATATAGGGTCTACATAAACTACATACTACATATTTATCTATCCAAATAGAAAATTTAGTTCAACAATAAAACTCATTTTATGCGTACGTTTTTACTTTCATTCATTTAAAAATGTCTAATAAACTTACTAATTAGGTAGGTAGTTAGTAACACTGATTGATATTTATAGATTAGGTATTTATATCTACCTACCTGTCTTTTTATTATTAAAAGGAGACTATTTTATATTTATTGTACAATTTCTTAATATTAACAACATATGATCAATACTACTGTACAATATATGAAATATTGAACAATAATATTGATCCCCTAGATGCTTTTGATCACTACTGGTTTTGTATCTATTGATATAAGTTAAACTACTACATACATCCCGACCGGGACCGTCAGATCCTTGCAGTTGGCAGGCTTGCTACAGCCGAGCGCGCAAGAATATGACTTTGGCCCGTTAAAAAAAATCGCTGACTCAATACTATGAACGAGACATGAAAAATGTTTATCCTAAAAACTTTTTTCAACTATTGGCTTCAATTTGTACGCAGCATGTATAGACAAATTTTCATAAATACATTTTTTTCTCGATTGTCTAAAATTACGCTACTGAAAATAACAAGTTTGAGTTTCCTATTATTTTTCCAACTTAAAAAAAAAATAAATCGGGTTCACGTGGGACGTTGTTCGAAGTGCTATTGTGTCTACTTTAATCTAAAAAAAAATAGCATGATAGCACAAATATTTTCAGAGATATAGCGGTGGAGACGTTAAAAAACATATTTCATTAAAAATCTATTTTTTTGAGTTTTTCCGAAATAAAAAAGTTGTCGACCACCAAAAAAATGTAAAAAATGATTTCGTGTACACCATTATCTTACTAAAGAATCTCACTAAGTCTGGTTTGGTTCTACGCCAGTTTTTTTTTCTCGAAAACTAAGCGACTTTACTTCCAGATTTTACTCTACTAACTTGCATTCACAGCCGTGTTCACTGGGCGGTTCAGCCATCTGACGTCACAACTCGACTACATGGTTATCCCGAGCGTTTTTAAGCGCGCCGACGTTAATAATATTTTTATACATGAAGGCGACGTCAGAAAATTCTAATTTTTGGCATACTTACTATACTCACCAAGCTCTTTCAGAATATGTAATAATGAAAAAATGTTAAATGAGCCTATTGTTGCACATCCCCTAGGATAGGATACTCTTCGCAATTTTTTAAAAGTAATCCTGTTTTTGTCTTGTAAATTAAGGTCCCTTCCTGTAATACCGTCCTATTGACTTTAAATCGATAGTTTCTGTAATTAGAGATGATATATGGAGGCGTGAAGCAACCGTTGTAGACTGTCATAATATTTGATTTCTAGAAATCTCGTTTATCTCATTTGCCCAATCTCTATATGTAAAATAGCATATGGTAGAATACTGTTACATATTTTTACCCCCAGAGACATCTGTAGGAGCATAACAAAACGTCTCGTTGAAAATTTTTGATAGCATATACTTGCTGGTACGTCCATCGGTGAAGGAGAAAAAGAGATTTTAGTCATACAGATGTTTATGTTCTATGTTCGATGTTTATGTTTGCACTTCATACTTCCTGCTCACGACTTTAGTTGAGACAAATACTGGTTGTATGATTTTTGAGTTCGATCGACAAATTCTTTGGATGTCATTTAGTCCCATATAAAAAAAAAAATCAACTAATTATAGTCATAGATTCTTTGACTGATAATACGCTGTTTTTTTTTTTAGATATTTCTCTCCTCGGCAATATCCATAATATCGATGAATATCGTGAATTTGGAAATAGAGAATATCTTGGGCGGAACAAGCAAAACATAATGGACCTTTGGAAAATATATCCTTTGAATATTATGGAAAATTCTACGAGCATCACCTCTGTGTGTAGTAACGCATATAACAGGTTTTTAAAGGGACTTTATGAGAATGACATGACTTCAGCAAAAAGTATGTATTGATGTCACTGATATTTTTTTTCCATGTGTCATATTAGTCCACGCAAATTAGACATTTTAGAAGAAATAATTTATAAAGTAATAATATTTGAGATGCGTACTCTAAATATAGGGTTAGAAATAGATAACCAAAAAGTTTCCCTCCCATTCAGGGGTGGAACGTTCCTTTTATTGCAAAAAACAACCCCCAACTTAAAGCTGGTTTTTCACTTTTATCTTGTAAACCCTTCGTTGGAAGAGAAAAAAGAATAGGAAATAAAAAAACAGCATTAAGTCCCCATTGGGGGTGGTTTTCTGCAAAAAAAGGTAGGGGAACTTTTTGGGTATCTATTTCTAACCCTATCTAGAGTACGCATTACTTTATAAATTATTTCTTTTATTCACTGTTTTTTAATCTAATTTGCGTGTACTATATGTTTTTATACAAAATAATGTACTTTACAATCATAAAATCAATATATACAATGAAAGCACTCACTGTAAGATAGTTTCATATTTATTTCAAATTAAATAATTGTTTCAGTGTTCGACGCTACAGCAAAGTTACCCTCTGGAATTCTTAGGGGTAACGTAAACCAGTATGGCGATTTTGATGAATGCATGGAACTGGATAACGCACAATATTGTTTGGCAGAAGTCAATATTGAACCATTGTGGCGGCAGCCTTATTTGAAATTTAAGGACCTTGTACATTCCAATTTCGTCATTAAGGAAACACTTGATGATGTTAGTACAATCAGGGCCGGCGGAAGAGGTGGCTACAGTGGGTAGTACTACCCACCTGAAAAATCTGTAGGTGGGGAATTAGGGGAATTACCCACCTGAAAACTTATTATTCTACACTATTAACATATTTTTTTAAGAATTCCGCTTCACCTGGATTGATCACGTTTCGCCGGCCCTGAGTACAATGATCTTAAAAATTAAAAAATAAACATAATATATTCTTAGCAAATGCTTTCAATTTCAAAGTTTTCTTCATTGCCTTATTCAATTATTCGTATATATTTACAGTTTTTTAAAGTTTTTAGTCTACTTCAAACTCTCCTACATATATGATTTTTTTAATCTACTTCATATTATAATAAACACCAAAGTCTTACTAGAAAAATGTAGCTAAGGCTACTGTCTATATCAATTTTGTTTTATTTTTAGCCTAAACACAGAGTTCCTGGATTCACCATGATTAGATGGGGATTTTGCATTCCGAAAGAGTGTACTAATAAGGATTTGGAAAATGCGATAAAGGAAAAACTGGGAATACAATCCAGAATAAGGCCCAATATGTGTCAGCTGGCCAAGAGAGAACCTCGTGAAATAACTTATGGGGATATCTTTGCTAGATTGTTTTTTATTGTTATCGCTCTGGTTGTCACTGCATCAACTTATTATTACAGCAGCATTTCGAAAGGGAAAAGCAGTATGTATTAAAACTACACATTATAAAAATGTGATGCAATGTTTAACTAACTCGTCAAAAAAATGTTTAAAAATGTCAATTCTCGGTATTAAGGAACTAAATATCATGTAGAATGATCATTCTGCAAAGCATACCTTTTTTATTTTAGGAAACACTTGGTTAAGACTATTGGAGTGTTTTTCACTGCAAAAAAATTACAACGAACTTACCACAATCAAAGAAAACAGTAAAGAAATTCAGGCTGTGCATGGGGTAAGGGCCTTATCTGCACTTGCATTGATAATATCTCACAAAGTGATGGCCTTATTCTACAACCCATATATGAACAGATCAGTCATGACTGAGGTGAGTCAGTTCAGTCAATATTGTTTGAAAAACACAACTTGTAATTGTACCATTCTTTTGTAGAACCTTGGAATGAAATGGACTGTAATAGGAAGAACAGCTATTCTTTACACAGAATGTTTTATGCTCCTGAGCGGGTTGCTGAATGCAAATTCTCTGTTTGCCGATTTGGATAAAACACACACTATGAAATTTAAGGCAAAAGTACTTAGCAGGCTCTTTAGGTAAGTGCGACTTAGTCTCATTTTTTTCCCCATCTTTATTATACGAATGTATAACTTTCAAAAAATATTAGCACATATATCGGTAGCCCAAGGAACAATTTTGATTTCTTAAATATATACAACGGTGCTATAGAACTATTTATAAAATGCCTTGAAAAATCCATCTTATGGTAACAATATCCTTAATACCATCATAAAATTCCTTAGTGAGGCATAGTGCCGCTCTTGAAAACCTTGTTCGGGCCATTTTAAAACCTTTCTTAAAACCTATTTTAAAGCTGTCTGAAGCTTTTTTATTAGCTTCCTGCATTTCTAGAAAACACCTAAAAGGCTACCTTAAAACTGGTTTTTAAAACTCTTATAAGTCCATCATAGAACTGAGAAGCTATAATAATGCCCACGAAGGAATCCAAATAATTTTATTATTTCATTTATTTTTTCTAAACTGATTTAAGCAAACACGCCATCAGACTTATTGAAGATAAAATGGAATTTGAAATTTATAAAGCGTAGAGTGGCACTATAACCTCTCTAAGGCCGATTTAAAAGGTAATAAAAAGACATCAGGTATGACAAAAAAATTAAAAACGTAACAAAACAGCAAGAAGAAACAAAAGAAATAAATATTTTTTTTTTATTATTTTTATATTATTTTTTAAAAAAAACTTTATTAAAATATACTAAATAATAAGAAATTGCAAAAGTTTTATTTAAAAATTATTTTTTTTTTAATAACATAAATTGAAGCTAATTAAAACCTTATAAGAAAACACATTTCATGTACAAGGTGAGGTAAAAAATTATTCAAAGAAATTAAGTTTCCTTTCTTAACAACTTTTTCAATTTTTTTTTAAATCACTCTGTATGCATGTTTAAAGGCTTTAAAAATGTCTACAATTTGATGTGCCCAACATGGTCATCGCTTCAAAAATAAAAAAGTTAGAAGTCTGGGGAGTTTTAAGTGGCGCACCCTGTATACTAACAAATAATATGCACATTAAATGGGTGATTTTTGCTATATAATGCCATCAATTAATCTCACAGGGAATTATGATGAGGGAATTCTGGTCATTATACCCCTTCGTATACCAATCAGAAAATTATGCGTGAATCAGTCTATCTGTGCACTTTAAAAGTGCCATAGAGACTGGTAACTATGAAAAAAAATATATAAACAAATAAAATAAACAGACGCCGTAAACAATCAAAGTAAAAACGGGTTTTGTGGAATTGTGCTCGATTGTGTTAGTTCTGTGGTTGAAAGAATGGAAAGTGATTCAGAAGATACTATCCCTGTACTCCACCAGAAATATCTGAAAGAGCAGAAGCAACAGCATATTTAATTTACTACCACAGAAATCAAAAAGTTTTTATGATAAAGCGTACCAAAGTTTCATGGACTGGCGCATTCAGAAAAAAACTAACTCGCTTTCTGAAAATGTATTATTAGCTGACAGATACAAATCTTCTTCATTATGGTCATTTTATTCCATACTAAAAGCAGTTTTGAAAATAAAACAACATAGATTTGGAAAAGTATGGGAAACTACGTTCTTTTCTGAAAAGAAAATCTGAAGAATATGAAGCGAAAAAGGCCAAAACTTTGACACCAGAAGAAATTAATAAATTCATAAAGGAAGCAAATGATAGAGTTATTTTTTACATAAGGTAAGATTGCCAGATACTAAATGTGTCAAATCTAACATTAATTTATTTAAGGTCATATTAATCGTGGAAATTATGGGTGCATGTCACTCTAATGAGCTCTACGAAATGAAAATTGAAGACATGAAAGATCTAGTACATTATTAATAACTGTACCTAGGTTAGGTTGATATGTGAGTGGGCTAGTAACAGACCCTCCACTGCGACCATCTGGTCTATTGTGGCTCACACCTAATTATATTTTACCCAATAGGTTCAGCTTTTTGATAATGCTGACTACCTTATTGAGTGAGAGGTTGTCCAGGTCCTCTGGCAGCAGTTGCCCTAGCCAAAAAGTGGTTCTTTCTGCAGCAGGGCAGGTACATAAAACGTGTACTGCCATTTCATCTTCCTCCAAACACAGTCGGCATTCAGCGTTGTCCGCTATTCCGAGTCTGTGTAGGTGCTGTGCAGTGCCCAGTGTATAGGCCAACTAGGGTTCTTAGGTGTAACCTGTTGAGCTCTATTTAGAAGAGAGATTACCCAAAGCCTTGGGCTCTTCCTTCTCTGATTTGTCCTCTCCTTCGGACTCAGGAATCGGCTTCAACAGCTCCCTTTCCTGATCCGGTGGGATCGGGCGTGCTTGCGGAGTGGGATTTATCCCAATCTCCATAGGTTCTTCGATTTGAAGATCGAGGGGTTTATTTTTGTTAATCGTTAATCATATGGTTCCCACGAGTAGCAAGGGAATGTTGGTCCGCCACAGTAGAGCCCTGCATTGCTGTGGTAAGGCAAAATACTCCAGAAGATTGCCCAGTTTTCCGGAGGCCCCGTTAATGACACCTTTCGCCCCTGTGCCATTCAGCCTTCGGCACGGGTTGCGTATACCTTGGCTTGGAGGATTTTATCGACTTACCGTGTTTAGCCGAACGCAGGGTCACCTTGGGCAGGATGCGACATTGAGCCGTGCACGGACGATCTTGAGAGAAGCTTCATAGAGGATGGTCATTTCCCCTCAGCTTTTCTCCTAGAGTCAGTGGCCGAGTAGCTGACTCCTTGACCCTAAAACGAAAACCATAGTGATAAGAAGTTTTGTCATTACTGATCAATTTTATGGGATTGTAAAAAAGTATATGGATCTTCGGTCGTCGCACGTGACAATAAGCTCATTTTTTTAAAATTACCATTTAACGAATTGGAAAAAATAAGTTTACTGTACTTGGAAAACAAATAGCAACTTATTTGAATTTGCCAAATTCTGAACTCTACACTGGTCGTTGCTTTCGGAGATCTTCGGCTATACTATACGTGGATGGAGGTGGCGATATTATGGTGAAGTGTCACGGAGGTTGGAAGTCCTCACCCGTGGCTGAGGGTACATCAACCAATCTGTTAAAAATAAAATGCTAACAGTCGAAACTATTTCAAAGCATAGTGCTAATCATACTATAACACAAAATATGCCCTCATCAGTTCAGTTTATTAACTGTAGTAATGTTAACTTACATTTTGTTGAAAATAAATAAATGATTTAAAAATTAACATTTTTTTTTATGCGTTTATATATTATGTATGTATCACTATTAGGGTGGCCCATCTTTTTCGAAATCGAAATTTTTTATTTCTCACCCCTGCAAATGGTTCCATTTGAAGAAAAAACAGTCCCCTCAAAATATTATTGAGGCAAATTGAAGGCAAGGGGTGCCGCAGAATGCATTATTATGCAATAATAAAAGTAAATGGAATTATTTACATTCTTTGGTTGATGCATTGTTTTTTTTTTGTAATCAGCAACATTTATCTTTAGAATGACTAATCAAGTCATACAAATATCAAAGACATTATCTGTTGTGACTATGACATGTGTCATACTACTGTAAATTCGTAGTCTAAGAAAACTAGACTAGAAGTTTTTGAAATAAAACTCTCGTTTTATCTTTGCGTATTTTATTATGAAACGTTTTTTTCATACATAGTACTAAATATTATCCTAAATCTACAAGACATATAGTAATAAAAACAATATTTTTTGCACTAGGCCAAAGCATGCGACAGGGTTTCTTTTTTTACATTTGGAAACTGTGATTTATAATCATTTACAACTTGGAGTAAAAACTGTTTTTGGTCTTCATTTTTTGTTAAAATGTCATTATAGTCAGTAATAAGTTTGATTCCTCTCTCAGGGGCATCATTTACAACTTTAATTTTGTTTACAATATTGAAACATCGGGTATAACTTTCATTTTCCCTCCATGTTGTTGGATCATTTTCCAAAAATTCCATAGACAAGCCTAATTTTAAAAAAAAATGTTTAGTGTTCTCGCATATGAAGTCCTGAATTTCCTTGTTTTCAACGTCAGTAATGTTACTAATCTTAAGTCGTTTAATACCCTCTTGATTTGGTGCTTTCCTATTCAAAGCTTTAACCATTTCTCTTTTAATGGTAACTGAAATATCGTCATCAAAGAAAGATAAGTCAACATTTACTGAATTAAGGTACCACAAATGGTTCACTATTTTCCTACTTGCGGGTTGAGATATTTCTTTGTCAATATTTTGATAATTAATGAGTTCTTTACAAAAGTCTAAGCGGTGCTTTACTAGCAAATGACGCTGTAAACCAGGCCTTTACATAAACCTTTACAATAAAGAGACATATATCTTCAATACCTATTTTTCTTTTTTAGTTAGCTGGAACTGATCTTGGAAAAAATATATTTTTAGACAGTAAATGGCTTTGGCCATCCAACGTGCATGATGAAATGCCCCTGGTTGATAGAATGTCGTGTGAGTGGGCTCTTCTTCAACAAAAAGTTTAGAAAGCATTAAAAATTCTTTATAATCATCACGAGGCTGTTGCAAAGTTAAAGCTGCATTTAGAAACTTTACAATTTCGGCTTTAACTGGTTGTAAAATGTGTTTAATTTTTGATACCTGAAATCCAGTTTTTAGTTTATTTTGATCTATTTTAGGCCAAAATTCCCTAAAACGTTTAAATAGTGGCACATTTGGACCAGATGAGGACGGCATTTTTGTGTCAAACACACTTCTCAAAACCACTTCAAAAATATGATGTCTACAAGGAAAATATAGAATATCTCTTTCTAATTTTTGTTGCAATAGTGTGGCTGCCCCATTTATATAACCCATATTTGATGCTGTTGTATCACAACACAAAGCTATTACCTTTTCGTCCAAATTCCATTCACAAAGCACATCATAAACTGCTTCAGTCTGTTCTCTTCCAGTTGAATTGGACAAAGCTGGTACTCCAAGTAGTTGTTCAATATGTCCACTAGTAACTAAGATAGCAAGTCTATCGATATTTCTCATTCCAGTGAGAGAAGGTAAAAGTTTTCCATCCCAATGGATGACTGGGGCCGGCAATTCAGAATTACCGAAGGCAGTTTTTAATATTTCAGCTCTTTCTTCGCGGATGCGTTGTCTAGAGCGCTGAAGTGTGGTTCTGCTGATGGACAAAGATGTGGTGTCATGTCCTAGTGCTTCTGCTACTGCCGTCAAAATATGGACTCCATACCTGTCGCTTATTTTGCAAGCATCAAATGCAGCGGCTATTTTTGGTGTGATGATGTTACATGTTCCATACAATCTCCTCTTTTTTGGCTGTGACGGGCCAGGCTGGTCTTGGGCTTCGATTATTTCATCTTCATTTTCGTTGGAGTCGGCTGAATTACTACTTGATGATGGACAGGTGACTGTTTCCTCTAATCTAGCTTTTTCTTGTTGACTTCGTTGCATTCGTTCAGATAATTTCTGTAATTTCTCCTCAGCTGATTTTTCTTGAGAAGCAAGTTGGTAATCAATACCATGCATAAATCCAGGACGTCCCTTTTTTCTTTGGTTAATTAAAAACTGCTTATCTTCATCTATTTTCATCAACTCCAATGCATTTGCATGAGAAATGTCAAAAAGATCGTCCAATTTTTCAACGAAATTTTTTTCTTTATCTCCCGCACTGGCCCTTTTAGCCGATTTTTGTAAGTTCCTCCACTCTGCATAAAGTTTATCTAGTTGTTTAACACAATGAAAATCCTGACGTGTCGGAATGCGAGCTTTATCCCAAAAAACTGACACCTCTTTTATTGTTAATTTAGCACTTTCATGTACACTTAGCTTCACTTCACGAATGTTATAAAAGAGCACTTGTAATACTTGTCTATTAGACGGCAATTTATTGCCAATGATTTGTGACGAATAGTGTCCAACTAAGTAAATGAAAGTATCCTTTCGTAAGGATCTAACATCAGCCATCGTTAAATGTTTTTTCAAAAAGGAACGTATGCTAGAACTTATAATGTCACCACTGTAAAACACAATTGCAAACTGACATAAAAACCTACCGTAGGTGCATTATATTTCCAAACTTCCAAAACAAATAATTTCTAGGAAATAATTACACCAATAAAACATTATGAGAAAAGAGGTAGATATTTGTATTTTAAGTAAAATTTAAGTGTATTACCGTAATAAAATCTTATCTACAAATTTCTACCTGAATGCGGCACGGGTTACCGTTCACCGAATTATCTGAAACTTTGATATAAATTATTCCTAGTATAATAGTATATTTTCGTGGGGTGAGACGCAAAAAAAATTCACCCCCTATAGAGATGGGCCACCCTAATCACTATATTATATATACAGGTTAGTCGTATATAAAGTATAGTATACAACTCACTATAATGGCTATTATTACCTCAGATGGTTACAATACTAGCTCGCTGTGCTCTGTCGAGTTGTAATCTCCATCCTCAATAATAATAGCCTTCATTATAGCACCGTTGTATAATATACTATTATTGTTCAGAAGAAGCAGTTTCTCATTGACTAAGTACACAGTGTTTATTTGAAGAAATTAAAAAAAGAATATAGAAAGGTATAACATAACTTTTTAACTACTGTTAAACCTGAAATTTTATATTTTTGGCTTGTATTTTTATTAACAATTTTGTGACAATATTCTACACTTGTATCTACAAGTCTTATGAAAATAGTCTATTATCATTATTATAAAAATATATAACAATAGAATCTATAGTCAGACAATGCAGTAAAAACAATTTAAAATAAATAAATAAATATAATATCAGTTATATTACATTGAAATATTCTTCTAGCTTATAAAATAGTTTGACAATTAGTAAGCTTTTAATTGCCAATAAGTTTGTCTCACTCACTCACTTCACCAGGATGCATGTTTACTATTTTAGCAATAGAACAAGATTAAAATTATCCTCTTAGGCACTAATTGAAATAAGTATACCTGCTATACCCGACTTCCAAGAAAATCGACCCACCTTTGAAATCGCCAGCCACATTCGATGATGACACGCTTTACGCAAATTGGTTTGCTTTCGAACAATAGAAATGCCTCAGGTCGATCATAACTTGACCACAAAGAGTAAAACTTACGTTACAGATTAGGTTACAAACAATATTTCAATAAAGACAACTAAACGTATCTATTCAGATCAAAATAAGAAAAATTTTTATGATCTACTGAGTAATAATAGTGATTGGAAAAATGTGTACACGGCAACTACCACAAACAAAAAATACAATGAATTCTTTCAAATTATTTCCAGTTCCTTTGAATTAGCATTTCCATTGAAAAAAACTAAACTTAAAAACAAAGGTAACAAATCTTGGGTGACTCCAGAAATTATAAAGGAATCAGAAAGGCTAAAAGAAATTCATTGGCTTTATTCTTTAACAGGTAATGAAGAAATAAAACAAATGTACTCTACACTAAAAAAAGAACATAAAAAAAATATTATAGAAGCAAAAAAATCGCATAACCAGAATATACTAGCAAACTCGCAAAATATTAATAAAACTACTTGGGATCTTATAAAAAAAGAAACTGTCAACAACGGTAAAAATGATTTTATAATAAATATGAATGGTATAGAAGTCAGCGACCTCAAAATAATTAGTGAGCAATTTAACCAGCACTTTATTAAATCGATTAAAGAATCAGTACCAGCAATAGTTCCATATGAAAATAGATCAGCAAAAAGCACTAGCCATAACTTCTTCCTGATGCCAACTGATGCAACTGAACTTGTGGATCTGATTAAAAGTTGTACCAAGAAACAATCAGAGGGCCCTGACGGAATACCGTGTACAGTAATAGGCTACGTTGCCGATTTAATAGCTGAACCACTTGCACACATCATAAACCATTCGTTCGTGGAAGGTGTGTTTCCAGATAAACCAAAGGAGGGAAAATGTGTTCCACTGCATAAAAAAGGTTCCAAAGACAATTTAAACAACTATCGCCCCCTATGTCTTCAGTCTGTGTTCGCTAAAATATTTGAAAGAGCTATGTTCATTAGACTAACTTCCTACGTCAACAAGTTTAATCTTATTTCCAACACACAGCATGGTTTTAGACAGGGAAAATCTACCACCTCTGCACTTTTTGATTCATTATCTTCAATAATGAATGATAAACAATCACAGACCATTGGCATTTACTTTGACCTATCAAAAGCCTTTGATATTATAAGTCACGATGTTCTGCTAAAAAAACTTCAAAACTATGGGATCAGAGGCGTGGCACTTCATTGGATAGAATCATATCTAACAGGTCGTTATCAATTTGTTCAACTTAAGGGTAAAGTAGGAAATGTGTATAATAGCAAAGTTAAATCTGATGTCCTAGAACACAAATATGGAGTACCACAGGGAGGCATACTCTCTCCTCTTCTTTTCCTTTTATTTAGTAATGACCTCAATAACAATTTCCAATCTATAACGGGAGTTGATGTATGTCAATTTGCTGATGACACCTCCTTTATTGTTAGAGGCGGCAATGAAAATACCTTAGCGACTCTGTCCAACAAGGTAGCAAATAAGATGTCAGACTGGTGTGTGCAAAATGGACTACTATTAAATCCATCAAAAACTGTAATAGTACATTTTACAAATATACATAGCAGGGCAGATCCATCAAGTCCCTTGGTCAGATTGCAAAATAGGAGTATTGGTGTTGCCGAGCATGCAAGATTTCTTGGTGTGGAAGTTGATAACCATCTTACCTGGAAGCATCACATAAACAAGTGCTCACTATGCAATATCCATGTTGAAGAACTGATTAAACCTTCACTCTATTCTTCTTTTCTACTATGCAAGTGTACAGAGTTATCTAAATTATGCCATAATTATATGGGGTTCCTCGAGTGAAACAAACAGATTATTCATCCTTCAAAAAAGAATAATAAGATTAATATCTAACACCAATTATCTAGATCATTGTTCACCTATTCACTATTCAAAAAGCTGGGAATAATGACAGTATATTCTCTGTACTTGTACAATCTTGCACTCTTTGTAAAAGAGAATAATCAATATTTTGTAATCAATGGAATGTTAAATGACAACACAAGAACAAGGTATTTCAATTGTATGAGTGTGCCTAATCACTGAACTACTCTATTTGAAAAAGGGCCTCACTATATGGCAATAAAAGCATATAACCACCTTCCTTCATATCTACGTACCATTCAAAACAAAGTAAAATTTAAAAAAGAGTTAAAGTTGTATTTCACCAATAATGCCTACTATTCAGCTGACGAATATTTCAATAATAGAATTTAAAATTTGTTATTTGTTGTGTAATTTGTTATATTAATTATATTTATGTTTGTTTGTGCTAAACATACTATGTGATATACTTTCTTTACAGAATGTAATTATACATGTAAAATTGTATTGACAATACCTATACTCTATAAAGAGTCGAAAAGGAAATAAAGAATATTGTATTGTATTGTATATTGGATAGAGCTCCGGACGATATTCCTTACACTACAGGCGTCTGAAATTAAGATTGCAGCGCCTGTGCGGTTGACATCGAAACTAATTGCTGTGTGATAGGTGTTTTGTTTACATTCAAATCTTCGTATTTTCGGTGATTTAAAAGGTATTTTATAAATAAATTTCAATGAAAATATATGTATAGCAATTGATATTATTAAAGACATATAGATGAATTAAAAAATCTTGCATAATTCAGCTGAAATACCAAAAAGAAGAGCTAGTGTATCGTAAGACAAATTACATTTTAATTTAGTAAATAGTAAGACGATTCTCTCTTTTACTGTTAATCTACGAGCTCCTTTGTCTCTAAAAACAGACTACACAACCACCACTATTGTGTTCAAGAGTTTAAAACTGTTAAGTCCAGAAAAACAGTTCAGCTTACTATCTGTTGTTAACAGAGTACACAACGTAAATATTTCCGGAGTATTTACTTGAACTTGGAAGTCACAAAAACTTTTCGGTCCAACATAATCAGGTTGTGCCTGTAGTACTTGCAATAAACTCTCATCTTCTTGGGTATTTTCATTTTCTTCACAATCACACTGATCATCGAATGGTCATTTCGGGGACCGTTTCTGCAAACACTTCTTTGAAATCGTTCAGACTAGGGTATCCAATACCGGACTAAATTTTCAATCCCGGGATTTCGGTATTCAAATAAAACATTTCGGTATCCCGGTATTCAATACCGAAAATATCGGGATTCTGGAAATTTTAGATTCATTCTCTATTCAAAATGGTGGATAATTTTGTTTTAAATGTAAATATGGGCAGTTTATTTTTCAAGTACACTAATCGCAGAAAGAAGTAAACCAGCAATAAACACATTAATTTCTATTTGTAGGGTGTCAACCGGCCATCCTAATTTAACATTTCTAACTTAACTAAAATAATGGCAAATAGCACTGGGCAGTGGGTACTGTCACTGAAAAAACAAATAAGTAAATACAAGGTGTAGTTAATGAAAAACGTTAATGCCTAAACTTTACGTTATTTTACTTTTCATTGAAATATGATCTTAATAATAAAAGTGCATCAAGTGTATTATCTCCTAGGCGTGATCGAATTTTGGAACATAATATACCGCTGGCAGAGAAAGCGCGTTCGGATTCCACACTTGTTGGGGGAATTGACAGTAAGTATTCATAAGCCAGCTTAAGATTATGTCCCCGGCAACCTTGTTTTTCAAAAAATTCAATTTCCTGATTTAGGGTTGCTTTTAAATCTAATGGACTCTGTTGGAAGTCTGGGTCGGAACGCATTCATTTTTTCTTTAATAGTCTTTTGCAAAGCAACTTTAAGAGGCACTTGGGATGTCTCCGGTTCCGGTGCTGAAGTTGCAGTAGCTATATGTTTCCTTTGCAATTCTGCAATTGGTATATTATCATCTTCATCACCTTCGTTCTCCACCTCCGGAATACCGACCAAACCACTTAATCTCTCAATCAGTGTTTTAATTGTGTTTCTGACTGTTTTCCTTTTAGGATCAGGCAAAGCAAAAATAGCGTCCTGGTCCTGAAATTTTTGATCATGTTCTTGCGGTTGCTGATTGTGGAGATAGGACAGAACACCAGATAAAACAGTCCGACGTTGCTGAATACGCCGTTTTAAGGCCATTTGTATGTCCCGGCTTAAATCTGTTTTAATATTGGCAAGTTGCTTAAAGATAAACAATAATGTGACATCTGCTGTGATCAGATTGGCATCTCTTTGGCAAAGAGCTTCCACTGCCAATTTCATAGGTTCTAAAACTTGGACGACATCATCAATAAAAGCGTAGCAGCTGTCCGACAGTGTTGTGGTACAGTTTATATCTATTAAAGTTTTTTTTATACAGTCCTTAAGATAAATAAAACGCTTAAGCATATGAAATAAACTGTTCCATCTTGTTCGGCAATCCAGGATAAGTGAGAGTTCTTTGCCATGTGTATCTTTGACGTATACTTGAAGAATAGCATTTTTTGTTGGTGATAATCTAAATAATTTGACAAGTCTTCGAACCTCTTTAATAATGTCACTAAGGTTATAATTTTCAGTCAAATCATATCGAGTCTCTTCGTCATTTCCATCTTCAATTATTAGCCCATCATCACAATCGTTATCATCAACGTCTGAGATGCTATCGTCAAAGGCGTCAACCTCAATTTGTTCTTCCATTTGAGACTCTTCAAGTTTCTTCTTCTTATACAGTACATCTACTACAGCGAGCTGAATGCCATGAGCAAAGCATAATTGTTGAAACGGAGTGATTAGTTTGCCAACTTTTGACATAACACTAGCCCCATCTGTGGTAATACAAACAATATCATTTTTTAGAGCTAAATCATATGTCTTTAAACGGCTCTCAACCAGTTCAACACAGGCGGTGGCAGGCATTGATCCAAAAATTCGTACTAATCCCAAGTTCCGGAACACGCCATTTCGAGCATGAAGATTTATGTTAACATAGCGTTTGTTAGAATTCGAGGTCCACTCGTCAAATGTAAGGGAGAAACGCCCACCCTCTATTTTAATCGTTGCTATTTTGGAGCGAATAAAATTTTTCACTTTTTCGCAGTAATGGAGAACCTTACTGCATATAGTACTCGCCGAGGTAGGTACACTTAAGCCTTTTGCCCTCAAAGCATCCCGCAAATCCTCAGATGTTACAAAAATCCGAAAGGGAAGGCCATCTTTTGCCGTCATGCGGGCAAGCACAGCTTCAAGAGATTTATCTTCCTTCGAAAGAAAAAAATCCGTCAGTTTTTGTTGTTTGCTAGGGATTTCTTCAGTTTTTTCCAAATTTTGTTGTTTAGTTTTTGAAACTGAGGGTTTATTAATATCACTGTCGCGAAGATTAATCTGATGCTTACTAGCCAAGTGAACATGAAGCCCCCTTGTAGACCCACCTTTCGTTTTTAAAATTGCTTGACACTGTTTACATTGGGCTGCTTCGCCGTTAGTTTGTTTTAAAAAATAATTCCACACTGATTTCAAACAGTGGGCCTTTTTTTCGTTTACACGAAATACACTTTTGTCCATGCCTGTTTCCATTATATATTTTACCTATCAAAAATAATAATACATCATGAGATTAACGTTCCACTAACAAATATAAAAATATACCTTAGATTGCAGATTCCCAACTATTAATTTACACAAAACGCAAGAGTGACAACACTGACACCGAATATAGCTTACCGTTACAGGTCACATTTAAAATATCAATCAGACGCCAGCGCATAGGGCAGACACAACTTGTAATTTGTATGTCGCGCCTCGTACCACCACACGCCGCATTGTGGATTTGTCATCGGTCATCAATGCGAGGTAGATAAAATGAATCTCGAAAAAATACCTTAGAAAAAAGTCCGGGATCCCGGGCTCTCGAAATTTCGGTATCCCGGTATTGGATACCCTAGTTCAGACCTATTGGATGGTCCAGGAATGACATCATTATCACTTACAGTAAATTTCTTGATGGGACTGCTGTTTTTTTCAAGATTTTATGTTTTTTACTGTGTTCTAAAAATAAGACAATGTCTATTTAACCTTAACCTCAACATACAATAAATACCTCCTTGATAAAAATAATCATCTTCTGTGAAATGAAGTGAACAAACCTTCATGTACTTTGTCACTGGCTTTCCAATTTTTAATTTTATTATCCAGGCTTTTAGCCTGTCCACAAAATCCTTCCCCTTCAAAACTGTTATCCATCTTCATGCCTTGTTTGCGGCTTCAGGAAACAAATGTTGTTTTTTTTTTTGCCCAAGACGAACACTGAGGAACTGAACAATATTAATTCATATTGTTTTCAATTTTAATTGAATCCAATCGACAGTAAAAACAACGCAAAGCAATTATGACACAAGCAAAAAATGAAAGTTTTCACTTGTCATCTCACACAAAGTAGTTCGTAATCGGCACCGTAGGTGGCGTATCGCTTATTTTGAATTGCGTATACCACCGGAATTCTATCAGCGAACAGACTATAGATATTTGTTTTACGGCTTTTGTCACATAAAAGCTAATAAATATGCTCACAATTTTTCTTTGCAAGCAATATTCACAGTGTTAGAAAGGTGTCAATCGAATCAATATACCCTTCGTTTACGCATTTCCTGAGTATAATAATAACAAGAAAGAACTATTAATTAAATTTATTTTACTAAAAACTGAATATACAGTGTGTAACTGCAACAAAATCTTAAAAAAAAATTGCAGGCAACTTTTGATACTTAATTTGAAAGAGTAAACATTTTTCTTAATTTTAATTTTATTAAATTAATACAATAATTATAATACTCAAGTCTAACAAACCGACATTACACTTGAAAACAGATAATAAAACGAAATCAAATACATATTTTAAAATAAATCCGACAGCCATTGTAAAAGAATTTACTTTGGTATAAAGTATAGGGACAAATTATAGATTCAAATTAAAACATTTAATTCGCAAAAAACCAAAAAAAAAAGGTAAATAGTTGTTAACTTGATAAAAAACAATATTCTGGTCCAGATAAAGATTTTGATATCTACCTGGATTTTGATTTATATTTAGATTTTGTACATGATTTTTAATGCATCAAAACTAGTCCACATTAATTTACAAACATTAGAAAGTAAAATAATTTCCCAGAGAAAAGAAGGAAATAGTCATAGTTCGTTACAAAACTATACAACCTACTCACTATCTGAACCTGTACCGGATCCTGATCGGGATGCAGATCCTGACCTGGAACCAGACCGCGATCTTGAAGGAGACTTAGATCTCGATTTAGACTTAGAGCGAGACTTCGATCTGGATTTTGATCTAGAGTTAGACCTGGAAGGCGATTTGCTTCTAGATCTGGATTTTGACCTTGAGGGTGATCGAGAAGCTGACCTGGATCTGGAAGGAGATTTCGAGCCGGACCTGGATCTGGATTTAGACCTAGAACGTGACCTTGATGCAGATTTCGACCTTGATCTTGATCTAGATGGAGATTTAGAACGGGATCCAGATTTTGACCTCGACCTGGATCTTGACTTCGACCTAGACTTTGAACGTGACTTGGATCTAGCTGAAGAATTCGAGCGTGATCTTGACCCAGATTTGGACCGTTGGGACCTTCGAGATGATCTAGATGTTGCTCTTGAACCGCCTTCATCGTTGCTCTCGTTGCCGCTTTCTTTCTCTTTATCGCGATTTTCTTGGTCTGATTCAGCTTGGCTCTCGTTTCCTTGGTCCTCTTGTACATTTTCTTCCTGGGCTTCTTCAACTTCCATTTCTTCATCTTCTTCACCTGAAAATATACAGTTATTTATACTTCAGGCAATTTAGGGTCTTAGCAGAACAACTTATATTTTGAATACCCATCATTAGCCCAGTGTCCACAGATCAGAAACAGATTCTGATACCAAAATGAAGAAATCAATATACAGTGTGTCCCAGGATAGATGTAACAAGAGGTGAATGGACCAAAAATTTTGGAATTTTGGAATGGTATTTGGGGATTGAGTCCTGCTTGTTGTAAAACTAAAGTATACCAAAAATGACTTGATTTGGTGTTCTACAGGATGTTTTATAAGCAAAGTTGTAAAAATCACCACTAATAAAGTACCTTTATATTTCAACATATGAAAAAATTCCACTAAGAAAAGTTATTTAGAATGCAATTTTATACCTCTATACCAAATTTCAGGAATATAAAATTATTTTTTTGAAACTTCCCATTTTTTGCGAATTAAGAGTTGAATTCATATTTAAAGTTGTGTAGGAGCAAATGTTAATCGAACTAATTGTAAAATTACTGTAACGTGTTTCCACCCTTAGGAAACTACCCCTTGCAAATTCCGTGGGTTCCAAAAATTATAACAAGAGATGTCCACTAACACACTTTATTAAATATTTACTGGATACTTCACAATACTATTATTAATTTAAATACACTTTACTGACTAAAATCACAATGTTTATTACTTTGTTTATCATTAAACTCTTAACCTCACTTTCTATATTTTCTGAACTTTCTGAACTCTCTGAACTACTCGCCGAGAATGCGGTTGGTCTTTTTTATACCTAAAAATCACAGATCTCGATTGTTCTGTGATGACGCCACCATTCTCTAGAGAATTCCGGATGTCACTTTGGAATCTTCTGGTAGGTTCTTTTTCGAGTAGGTGCAAATACACTACATTCATTCTAGTGATGCAGATATTCGGATGATTTCGGTACTCGGATTACACGGAATCGGATGACAAGAATATTCGGATTAATCATCCGATGTCGAATTAAATTTTCACTACAGGTATTAGTGATGTGATATCGCTATTTTTCAATCACTCTGTCAACAGTAATTGCGATCGTGGTTAAAGCGAATGCAAGTGGCACTGAGGTTAGTATTTTTTCTCCCCAGATCTCAGAATCGATGAGCGGGGGGAGAAATCTAAAAAAACATTTTATTAACCAAGTGCACGATTGACAGTTCTTTTTTGTTTTGTACTTAAAATTAATCCGAGTATATTTTATTCGGATGAAATTTTAATACTCGGAATCAAGCGAGTATTTTGATACTCGGATTAACCGAGTATTTTAATTCGAATTCACCCAACACTAATTCATTCAGACATTCGATCTGTTGAAGTCTGCCTACTTTTTAGTAACATAACCTTAAATTTTAAGGGGTGCAACATATTACATTACTAACAGAAGATTAATGAGGTTTAAAAATTATAACAAGTAATAAATGTCAAAAACATAACAGATTCACAAACAAATTAATTATTGACCAATACAAAACCATGTTTACATTTTTTTTATTATTCGACGTAGCTACCACCCACAACCCACATCCACACACATTTCGATCCTTCGCCTGAAGTCCTTAAAACTGTTTCGAATAAGATCTAACGGTATGGAGTTTACGGCATTTGTAATTCTCTGCTTCAATACTGCTACATCGTTAGGAAGTGGTTCAGCGTAAACCAACTGCTTGAGGCGACCCCATAAAAAGAAATCCAATATTGATAGGTCTGGGGATCTCGCCGGCCACTTGATTGGTCCATTGCTGGCAATGCAATTTTCTCCAAAATTTAAATTCAACCACCGATTAACCATTTCTGTGGAGTGGCCAGGGCAACCATCATGTTGAAAATGAACTAAAGGCATATCTCTTAAAATATTTAAATGTTCTTCAGAAAATCTTTCAAGAAGCTGTAAATAAGTGTGCTGGTTTAACCTTCCCTCAATGAAATAAGGTCCAATAACTCCAACGTGATAAGAAACGGCACACCACACATTCACTTTATTATAATACTGTCTTCTACAATGAATTCTAAAATTTGGATTTTCAGAAGCCCAAAACCGACAATTCTGAGATGAAAAAACACCATTGGTTGTGAATGTGGATTCATCTGAGAAAATTATGAAATGATGAAAAAATCTCTCTTCCATGATTTTTTCTCCAATGGTCAAACAAAAATCCAACCTACGGCCGTCATCTCCCTCTTCAAGCGTATGTTTATAATTTGCTTTATATGCCCTAATTTTCTTTGCCTTGTAAATTCTTTGGAGTTCAGACTTGCTAATATTAATAAGAGCCGATCTCTCTCTTAGTGGCATCCTAGGATTTTCTATAACAGAGGCATGAGCTATAATAGCCTCAACATTGTCTTCATCATATGCTTTTATTTTTCTTTTTATGTTAAGAACACTACCAGTAGCCAGAAACTTTTTAATTATTCTCATAGCCTGAGTACGTGACAAAGCAGTGTTTAGAAATTTCAAATTAAATTGGCTTACCACTTCTCTTAGCGAGTTTTCACCGCCAATTCCGTAGCATTGCACAATATAAATTTTTTCACGTACTGTGAGTACCATTTTCATTTAATTTTTATACTTGGTTCGTCAATTTGAAACAGAAATTAAGGATAATATTGACTACGTTTGACAGATATGTCAATAATAAATGATAAATGTGTATCCACTGCTTTTCTTATAACCTACTTTTAGCTTCTACATAACTTTAAATATTAATTCACAAAAAATAATTTCTATGCAGTTTTAATTGAATGGTTCAAAATAAAATACTAATTTATTGAAAAAATGGGAAGTTTCAAAAAAATAATTTTATATTCCTGAAATTTTATATTCCTGAAATTTAGTGGAATTTTTTCATATTTTGAAAAATAAAGGTATTTTATTAGTGGTGATTTTTACAACTTTGCTTATAAAACACCCTGTAGAACACCAAATCAAGTCATTTTTGGTTTACCTTAGTTTTACAACAAGCATGACTCAATCCCCAAATACCATTCCAAAATTCCAAAATTCTTGGTCCATTACACCTCTTGTTACATCTATCCTGGGACACACTGTATATGGGCTGCATATTTTTCAAAAAAAAGTATTAGCGATTTTTTAAGAAAAGACTAGTAAGATATTCTTAGTCAGCACCTTTAGAAACCCTCTTGTCTAAGATTACATCATAGTGGATTCTAAAGAAACAAAATAATTATTTATTTAATAAGGCGTAAATTCTAATTCATACATACATACCCTTTTTCTAACAAATAATCTTCAATAAAGACCTGAGTACATACCCCCCTTAGTACATACCCCTGAAGATGATGATACAGGCAGAACATTGGATTTCTGTTTTTGGGCCCAGGGTGAATTTTTAAACAATATAAATTTTCTGAAAAAGTCGTACTTACTGATGAGGCAACGTTTACCACCAATGGGGTAGTATCCTCCCAGAATTGCCGTTTTTGGGCTAACGAAAATCCCCACTGGTTTATCAGTACTAAAAGGCAATATGGGTCAAACGTTAACGTTTGGTGTGGTTTATGGAATGACTAGATTATTGGGCCTTTTCTTAGTCTGAGATTAAATGGGGAAGCGTATTCAAATTTGTTGCAAAATGAAATTCAACCTACTTGACGGTGCCTTGACTTGTAATGTTGTAAGGGGTTGGCTAGAAGACAATCTTCCAGGTAGATGGATAAGAAGTCAAATGCAGGTGTTTCCCCCTAGGTCTACGGGCCTGACACCACTTGATTTCTATTTGTGAGATTGTTTTATAGCTTCATGGTTTCAATGAATAATACATCTCTTTCATTTGAGAATGTTTTACAGATAAAAATTATTTTTAGTTGAAAAAATTGTTTTTTTGATGGCCCCTATTTCAAATACCTTTGAACCCACTACGATAAAATCTTGTACAAAGGGGTTTCTAGTTTTAAAATCTCTAATACTTTTTCTTTAAATCAACTCCCTTTTTTCATTCTAGAATTAAAGTAAAATTGGGACATTCTGTATACAATTTTGTGAATACAATTTGTCTTACATTAATCAGCAATCCAATACCAAAAGACAAAAAAATACATTGCATATTCCAGCTATTGGTTCAATCTAAAATTCACTCTGCTGTGTATTGACTTATGTAAAATATGTACTACACTGTAAAAAATGAGGTAAATTTACCATCGTTGCGTGTAAAATTCCCATGTAATTTTACCCGCAAAGAGACAGGAAAATTTCCATTTACCATGGAGGATTACCCCAAAATATAAGGTAAATAAAAATTTTCTACTCTCTGCGAGTAAAATTCCATTACTATTCGGGGTAAATTTACCATGGAAAAAAAAAATCCTGTCTGGATAAGGGGCAATTTTATTACATGTAATAAAATTGCCCCTTATCCAGACAGGATTTTTTTCCCATAGTTTTACCCCCAATAGTAATGGAATTTTACCCGCAAAGAGAGTGGAAAATTTTTATTTACCTTATATTTTGGGGTAATCCTCCATGGTAAATGGAAATTTTCCTGTCTCTTTGCGGGTAAAATTACATGGGAATTTTACATGCAACGATGGTAAATTTACCTCATTTTTTACAGTGCATGTTATTAACAGCAATAAATAATTTAAATTTCAATGCAAAATTAAAAAGATGTTCGCTAGATTTTTTTTATGAAATACATGATTATTTTACGAGTTTTATTGTAACTATGTGTTTTCTTCTCTCTCTCTCTCTCTCTCTCTCTCTCTCTCTCTCTCTCTCTCTTTGTTTCCTTTTACTATTACAAATGATGTAAATAATTATAGACCTGTCGCTGTTACCAATCTCCTCAAAGATAGTTGAAAAATGCTATGCAGAGCAAATAGCTAATCACTTTGAAAAAAATAACATCTTTTATGACAAGCAATTTGGATTTAGAAAAAGAAAAAATACCACCTTGGCAGTTCTTGATCTGGTGGAACAGATTTTGGAGGCTTTTGAGGGTCGGGAACATATGTGCATTCTATTTTGCGACTTAAGTAAAGTGTTTGACTGTGTCTCACACGAAATACTGCTGGAGAAATGTTAAATAGATATAAGTTTTGTCAAAATAGTGTTACATTATTAAGATCGTATTTAACCAATAGATATCAAACCATAAGAATAAATAATGAATATTCTAATAAAACTAAAATAATGCATGGGGTGCCCCAAGGCTCAGTACTTGGGGCCCTTCTCTTTTTAATCTATGTAAACGATTTTCCAAACTCCAACGAACACTCTAAAGATATACTTTTTGCAGACGACACATCTTGAGAAATCTAGCAAATGCAGTAGGTAATGAGGCCTTAAAAAATGCATACTTTGCACTATGCCACTCTCTGCTTTCCTGCGCTGTGTTAGGGTAAAAACACAAAGAAAACACGCAACCTGCTTACTGGTAGTCAGCGCCTATAAGCGCCAATAATTAAGTATGCTTTTAAACGTTCCCGTACATAGACAAAGCCGGCTATCAGTAAGCAGGCAACCTGCTTTCTTTGTGTTCTTACCCTTTTAAAAGCGTACTTAATTATTGGCGCTTATAGGCGCTGACTACCAGTAAGCAGGTTGCCTGCTTTCTTTGTGTTTTTACCCTTAGTATGGGGGCAAGCGTCAAACTGGCCTAGAATTTTTGCTCTACAAAGACGAGCAATACGCATAGTATCAGGCTTAAACTATAGGGAGAACTGTAGAGAACAGTTTCGCGAATTAAACATACTTACATTACCATCAATATATATATATATATATATATATATGAATTGCTTCTGTATGCTAGAAGGAGTTTATATACTCAAGATGTAAACAGAGAACGTGACTATCATTATAATACAAGGCAAAAAGATACGTTAATAATACCTTATGTAAGACTAACAAAGAGGCAGAAAGGAATACAAGTTCTAGCCCCCAAATGTAGCAATAAACTACCACCCGATATTAAAAACTTACCAGATCTTGAATTTAAAAAAAAAGTCCATTTTAATTGAGAAAACTTTTTATTCATATGACGAATTTTTGTCATATGATTTCAATATGTGATAAAAAAATGCCTGTTTGTTAATCCCAAAGTTGGTTCTATACTTTTATGTGTTATGAGGTGATATATGTAAATATATATTTGTTTGTTTATATGTGTATGTATATATTGTTAGTTTCTATTGTAATTACTGACTTGTGCAAATACTATTTTGTATATGGCATCAATAAATGATTTACATTTACATTTACATGATTTACATGATTTACATGACCATATTTATCTGTTTATGCATTTATACATTTTTTTGACACCATTTTCACTGCATATACATTTTTACGTTTTTGCAATTTTTTCTTGTGTAGGTACTGTCGTGAACAATAAAAAATTGAACAACTCTTTTTTTAACACGCTTTTATTAGGTAGACCTGTACCTAACTAACTAACTAACTATCTATGTATGTATGTATCTCGGTATGTATGTAAGTATTAAGGTCTAAGGAATTGAATTGTTGTATCATCATGAAATTTGGCAATTGTGTGTAGTTCTGATGACAATACAATACAGTATACTCAATATTATATGTTCAAAATGTCCGTCGCTCCAAGATGGCGGATTATCATTTTCTTTACAACCCCCTTAATATGGGTATCAAAAGAAAACAAATATGTGATCAAAATTAAAAAATTCAAAATGGCGGCGTCAACATGGCGGATAGGTTTTTATCAATTATTTTTTACTTTTTAGTGCAGTATTTATAAAAGCGTGTTTTTTTTAGTTTTTTAAACCATTAATTTTTTCAGTGTAAATTTATCTCTATTTGCACACAAAATATATTTTGACAAATAAAACGACAATGTCAGAAACATTAAAGTTGGTATACACAACTAAAGGGCATAGCAGGATAAGCATGCAAAATCTGCCCCCAAAAAAATTTTGTTTGTTATCAACTATTTGAAGGGGCTTACTCTAAATATGATTTTCCCAAAATTTCAACCCTGCAGCCGCCATATTGGAGGAGTGGTGGGGGGTTTTTTGATTTTCGTTTTTTAAAATTTTCTCGGATACCGTTGTACGAAAAAATCCGAAAAAATTCACAGTTGTTACTTACATATTGGGCTATTTACCCAATTTTTTTCATAATTTTTAAATGCAAATTTCGTATGCAAAAAAAAAATTGCAAATTCCAACCGTTTTCGAGAAAACTGTTGGAATTATCAAGTTCTACCAAGTGTACCTTTTTTACGTAGAAATGACCCCTGCATGAGATTTTCTAGTCAAAAGTGCCACTACGTTTCGTAAAAAGAAAGAGAAAAAATATTCATCATCAGGTATAGCTCATGAGGCGTGATGTAATACATAAATTATTGTTTCTTAGCTTAAATAATGTTTCCTTACCATATTTAGGGTAAGCCCCTTCAAATAGTTGATAACAAACAAAATTTTGTTTGGGGCAGATTTTACATGCTTATTCTGCTTTGCCCTTTGCACGAAAATACGTTATACAGGGTGAGTCATGAGGAACTGTACATACTTCTACCGTAAGTAGAGGTACCTAAGACAAATACCAAGTGACCATTGAAAAGTGTTTGTTCCCTTTCTTTACTATCATACAGAGTGATTTATGAATTATGTCCAAAAATTGTTTTGGTCATAACATTTTAACGGTTAATCCGATTTGCTTCATTTTTTACAACAATGTACAGTGTTGCCTAACAACCATCATGCATATCCAAAATTAAAAAATCCAGGGACAGTTTCAAAAAAATTTATTGGATTGCTTCGTATACGATAGTCCACCCTGTATATGATTTATCTAAAACTTGATATGAAATTTGTATAGGACACAAATAGGTAGTAAAACCTTAGTATTTGAAATTTTTGTCACACTCTCAATAAATTTTTTATTAACGATTAATTTTTAAGTCAAATGAAAAGTTTGGCAAAATGGAATATTTTAATGTATACTAATATTTGTAAATACTTTAGCTAAAAAAAATAATAAATACATACCTCGTGCCTAGGTTTAATAAGTACCAACATTTTAATCAATTTCCAGGCCAGTCTTACATGTTTATTTACAATACGTATGTAATGTATTTAAGAATTATAAGAAAAGGAATAACGAAAATATCAAAACGTAGATCCGTATGTTGTATTTATTTTAAATTCAATGCTTGCATTTGAATATGATGGATTTTAAAAATATTTCGAAAAATGTACAGTTTTCGTTAAAATTGATCTTAAACTGAATATTTAGGTTGGGCACTTTAAATGCGGGAATGTTAGATAACACAAATTTGACTACTTATTTCTGTCCTTTTTGGAAGCAATTTGACTAATTGGAGAAAATACATACAGAGGCAACTTTTTAGATGAACCACATCAGCCACATTTTTAAGACCTGGCCTGGAAATTGATTAAAACGATGGTACTTATTAAACCCAGGCACGAGGTATGTAGATATTATTTTTCTTTTAACTATTAGCTTTTAGCTTTGTATTAATTAATATTAGTATGCATTAAAATATTCCATTTTGCCAAACTTTTCATTTGACTTGAAAATTGATTGTTAATAAAAAAATTGTTGCGAGTGTGACAAATATTTCAAATACTCAGATTTTACTACCTATTTGTGTCCTATACAAATTTCATATCAAGTTTTAGATAAATCATATACAGAGTGAACTATCGTATATGAAGCAATCCAACAATTTTTTTTGAAACCGTCCCTGGATTTTTTAAATTTTGGATATGTATGATGGTTGTTAGGCAACAGTGTACATTGTTGTAAAAAATGAGGCAAATCGGATTAACCGTTAAAATGTTATGACCAAAACAATTTTTGGACAAAATTCATAAATCACTCTGTGTGATAGTAAGGAAAGGGAACAAACGCTTTTTAATGGTCACTTGGTATTTGTCTTAGGTGCCTCTACTTACGGTAGTATGTACAGTTCCTCATGACTCACCCTGTATAACACTTGCTCCATTTTTTTTGTCCATGACAGTACCATCTTTTTCGTTTTAATTTTGACTTGTGTAAAATAATTTTCTTGTATACACCAATAAACTACTATTATTATCAATATTCAGGAAGTAATAAGAGTATTTTAGTCTTCTACTTTTATCCCAAATAACGGCGATATGAGACAGTGGCTCAACGTGGTGTTATTATTTACATTCTGTACATAGCGTCTAAAAAATGTGTAGTTCCATCCATTCAAATTTCATGCTTTCTCAGGAAATGTTACTTTTGATAAATTCTCAAAAAAAAGTTACCAAGTTGAACATCACACCTAATTTTTATTTTACAAATGCTAGTATTGCTCACCTGGCGGTTCAAGTTGCTTCTCCCTGTATCTCTGCATCCTAAATTCGTTGGCATCCATAGGTCTGTGTTTAACGATAAGTCTCGTATTGCTCGGAGGCTGTCCTACTTTCTGTCTTCTCTTACTCAGACGTACCCTCGTTTCGAGTTCATTATAATATATGCCATCCGGCCTAACAACGAAGAAGTAATTCTCCTCGTAACCTTTACTTGCCTTACTCTTGACGTTCCAGTTGTATTCTCTCGCCATCTTGTATTCGTATTCTTCATCGTCTTGATATGGGATTTGATTCACAAAGTCCTCCCTGCGTTTTTGTAATGTGTCTTCTGTTGGTAGGAAGTAAGCTACGAACTGTTCACCACTCTCGTCCATCACACCCCTGCATACAGGAAAAATTTAGCTCATTTTAGAAAATCATAAAAATTACTTACCGAATCATAGCTTGCGACATTTCTTCAATTTGTGCGGGTACTTGTTTGCCAACAGGGGCAGGATCTGAATCAAATATAACCTGAGCGCAAGGATACTTCCACAGGTTGAAGTCTGGGTACACTGGGAGAATTTCAACCGGTACAACGTTAGGTTTACTGTAATGTTTCTCAATCGGTATTTTAGAATCGTCAAAGGTTTTTTCAATGGCCTTAATTTGAGAATCACGATCCATATACAATGTTTCATTATTAAGTGACTTTTTAATGCTATAACCGACTTTGGCCTCAACTTTGTCCATAGTTTGCGGTTGAAACCGAGTCTGTTCAGTTGAGATATATTCAGTACGTCGCAACCAAGAAACTGACTTAGCATGGTGACGAGATCGTTTAGAATCTTGAGGCGTTAAAATATCTTCTTCTAATAACTTCTCATCTGCGGGATCTAAATATGCTCCATGTTCTACAGCATATATATCTTTGTTAATTAAGTCTATGCTCACACCTAAGTCATGCTCTGTTAATACTTCATATCGATAGTTGCGTTCCAGAGATGTAGGGTTATACTGAATAAATCTGCAAATTCGGATATAAAAAACACCGCAAGTCATTTACTGTACGAACTTACCTGGTTGATTCAAATGGATATGAAATAAACTTTAAATCGAAAGGAATGTCGGGCAATGTGTTGCAATATTTTACTTTGCATATCAAGTCAGACCTAGAAACAAAAATATGGATATTTAGTTAAAGAGATCTTCATAAATCTCATTCATTACATACCTTTTTTCCACTGGTTTAATAGGCCTTTTCTCTGCATTATTTGTCCCATTCTGTTGCGCACTTTGAATTGTTGGAGGCATTTTTAAATCTCAGGCACAGTCCCAGTAACACATTTCTACTCCATTATGGCATAATTGACAGACGACAAATAACAGATGTGAAGTTGCAACTTGCAAGAGTAACCACAGACTAAGAAATAATTGCATAGACTGACTGCCAATATCAATATGAATGGAGAAGGAGCTATGTGGTAACCATGTTGTGACCAAATTTAGTACTACGTAATGTAAACGGTGTAAATATATTCAAGAATAATACGACGTGTACATATTACAACATACCCTAGTTGGATTTTTCGATTCCCTATTTACGTTTTATACATGATTGTTAATATTTTTATACTTATACCAGGTACACCATCGATTTCACGGATTTTGTCGAGACTTACCTACCATTTAATATATAGTAATAGACGTAAATGTTGCTATCTTGGTTTTTATTAGTGGTTGTAAATACAGGAGATTCTTCTCTTATATTTACAGAATAGTTTTAAATATAATATAAAATCTCTGCTATTTCACATGGCCCTATTTTACCTAATTAGTAAGTAAGTACCTATGTATAGTCTATTCGTAGAGATAAAAGTTGGTTACCTACCTGTTATGCGCACAATATAAACCTAGCGGGTGATTCAAACGACCTGTATTATGTAAAACTGCAAAATAGAAGTCATATGCATTTAATACCTTAATTACAATTTTATAGCTAGTGCTAATCAGTGGCGGTCTGGGTGTCTAGGGCTTAGTCGGCATTTTACAATAAACATTCAAACTCAGTTCTTCAGCTATTTGAATATTTTTGCTTCGCATGTATCTAAACGTCGTCCCAAAATTTTTTTTAACGTGCAGAGGAGGAGAAATCTAAAAAAATTTGTCCCGTACCAAATTTTTTTTGATAAGCATGGCCCCTCGTTAGACGCAACCCTAGGGCCCAGTCAGCATTTGCCGACTAGCCGACCTGGCCAGACCGCCAGTGGTGCTAATAATAGGCAGGTAGTATCAATGAATAGGCGTACATCAGGAACTTTTACACCTTTATTTTATGAAGTAAAAGAAAACAAATCTAATATATTAATTGACTTGTTTTTGTTTTAAACCATATTTATTTAATTTGCAGAATACTTCCAAATTTAATAGCAGTGATTCTTTTCTGTACATATTTGTTGCCTTCCATGGCATCTGGTCCTCTGTGGCCTTTGGTAGTCAATCATCATTCAGAGTTATGCAAAAAATACATGTGGCGGAATATGCTTCTAGTTCATAATTATTTTGGTTTTGAAGATATGGTAAGTGGTTTTATTTTTATGAATAGATTAAGACTATTAAAGCTATAGGCTATAGACTTTTGTTGTTGTCTAAATAACTTCTTTATTTATAAAAATCCATCTGATGCATGAAAATATACATATAAAAAAAACTTCCTTTGATTTGTTTTAGTGTTTAACTCATACGCATCAGGTAGGAATAGACATGCAACTATTTTTGATTACACCAATATTTGTATATTTGATTTGGCGCAGTCGAAAACTAGGACTGTTGACTTTGGGGACTGTGGCTTTGGGTTCAACAGTTTTGAGATTTTTGGTCACTTGGAAAAACAATTTAAGTCATGTCGTTCATTATGGAATACCGTAAGTATATCTACTTATTATTAAATATACCTATACTAGGTACTGTCGTGAGCAAAAAAAATAGGACAACTATTTTTTTCTAATGTAAATCTGTCTCACTTGCAATGAATTGAATTTTGACAAATAACTGACAATGTCACAAAAATTAAAGTCAGATGCACACAACTAGATTTTAGCAAAAACGCGTTATTAGACTTGTCCCATTTTTTTTGCGCACGACAGTACCCAAAAACAGTAGATAGGTATACTGTATAGGTATAGCATTCTTTTAAGCATATTGTCTTACTAAATGATTATAAGTTGTGTTGTAGAAGTTAAAGTTTCATATAAAAGGTTGATAAACAGGCAGGCCTTGATTGTCAGAAACCTAAATGGAAACAATTATAGAATTATAATAATTTATTCATTAGACAACAATTAAAATTCAATAACATTTACAAAATTCCACATCAATCCTATTTATATCTGGGTAAATCACGCTATACAAATGGCGACCGCATATTCAAAATATATCGGATAAATTGAGGAAAACATTGCGTTTGCCACGTAGTTGTCTACTTTATTTCTGTTGTCCATTGAATTTCCTTAGTTTTGTGAACATATTCTAATAACACATCGAAGATAGAATTTAAATTGTATGGTATTTTCTTAAATATTGACCACTTAAGAAAGACGAATGGGTTTTTGAAGTGACAAACGTAACCTAACCAATAATAATAATAATAATAATAATAATAATAATAATAATAATAATAATAATAATAATAATAATAATAATAACGTTTATTCATCATTTGTAAGTACAGTAAGAGTACATACGATATGTCAAATAATTGTATACAAGAAAAAAGTGCATACACATTAAAAATTGTCAAAAATGTACAAGAATAAAAAATAGAACATACAAAATGTATAAAGAGTAAAAAATTTACAAATATATAAATGTACAAAAACGTATAAGTGTACAGGAATGTATAAACTGTATAAAGGTGCATAGACAAAAATGTACAAAGTATATAAACATATGTGTAAGAAATGTATAAAAAAATAGCATGTACTAAAACATGTAGTGTAAAATTAAAACGTTTACAATGAATTAATTTAGAAATTCATTAATGGTATAAAAAGTTTTTTCAATGAAAAATAATTTAACTTGCTTTTTAAATGCGTAATAAGTTGTAATTTCTTTCAGATTTGCTGGTAATTTATTGTAAACATATATAAAACTACAAGCTGGTGAGTTCTTAAAAGTAGCAGTTTTGTGTTTAGGGATTAGCAATTCGCCTCCATGTCTAGTACCATAGCAATGAGAGTCCCCGACACGCGCAAAGTGCAGTTTATTTTTATAGGCATATAGAGCACATTTAAATAAAAATACAGAAGGGACAGTTAAAATATTATTAGCTTTAAAAATAGGTTTGCAACTCTCCATGGGTTTTAACTTATATATTAGTCTAATGATTCTTTTCTGACCTACGAATACTCTATTTATGGATTTACCAACTCCCCAGGTAACTATATTATTTGAAATGTGGCTATATGCCAAACAATAATATATATTTAGCAGGCCTTCGGTATTTAGACACGATTTCAACTGAATTATCGCAAAGTAGGCAGAATTTAACTTGGAACAGACATGATCAATATGTTTGTCCCATCCCAGCTTACTATCTAAGTAAGTTCCTAAAACTTTAGTGCATTGCGATAAACTTATATTGTTCTCTATTTCAAAATTTGACGGCAGGATTTTTTTGGTGTGAAAATTCAAATAAACTGTTTTCTTGTCGTTTAAAATTAATTTATTTCGATGACACCAAGCATCAAGTTCATCACACACACTGTTCATGTGAAATGATAGTTCTTCAGGAGTCCGTGCGGAGATGGTTATTGTCGTGTCATCAGCGAACATAGTAACTTTACCAGTTGAAATGTGTTGTGGCAAGTCATTTACATACAACATGAAAAGCAGAGGTCCCAGCACAGAGCCTTGAGGAACTCCCACTTCAACTTTAAGTTTTTCGGAAAATTTGTTATCATACCTTACTAACATTTTTCTGTTTGTCATGTACGATTTAATCCACAACAACAAGTTATCCCGAATACCCATAGAAAAGAGCTTTTGACACAAGAACTCAACATCAACTGTGTCGAAAGCACGAGACAGGTCAAACATCAATGACATTACATAATTGCCATTATCTAGCTCTTGGTATACAAAGTCCAGAATATGACAAGAAGCTGTCTCAATAGACATGTTTTCTCTAAATCCATGCTGGCTGGTGGTTAAGATGTTTGATTTATTTAAGTATTTAGTTATTATGTTATGTACCAGCCTTTCAACAAGTTTTGAGAAAACACTAAGAAGCGATATTTGACGATAGTTTGCAATATCTAAAGGATCTTCCTTTTTATAAAGTGGTATGCTACAAGCTGTTTTTAAGATATCTGGAAAGATGCCCGTTTCGAGAGAATTGTTTATTAAGTACGTCAATGGTTCGCAAATTGTATCACTTATTGTTTTTAATAGCATTACGTTGATTTCATCTAAACCAGTAGATTTTTTATTTTTTAAGTTGTTTATTGCTTCCTTTACATCACATACGTCTAAGTAAGGTACAAATAATGAATTTACCTGGTTTTCTGATGTTGTACAAGGCAAAGAAAGATTTTCACCAAAGTGTTGTTTTAATTTCACTTTTGCTATATCTGAAAAATAGCGAGCAAACGTGTTAGCGAGCTTTCCAGACTCACTCACTAAATTATCTTCTACTTTAAGTATAATTTTATTATCTTTTTTAGATTTAGTTTTACCTTATCGTTTATTAACTATCATCCAAGTTGCGCGTGCCTTGTTTAAAGAATTATTTATTTTATTTTTGTAGTATTTTGATTTAGCAAGTCTTATATTTTGTTTGTACGTATGCATTTTTATTTTATAAGTTTCTTTGCTTTTCCCACAATTTAAATTTTTATTTATCCAGTGTAATTTATTTAACTCATTTCTTTCACTTCTTAGTTCTTTGGTATACCAAAGATTGATATTTTGGTTACCACGTATTTTCTTTTTTACAATAGGGCAACTAATTTCTAAACACCATGTTAGAGATTCTAATAAATAGTTGAATCCCACATTTGCATCAGTTGAAGAATACACAAATGAAAAATCAAGTTTTTGGACATTACACAAGAAGCAATTTATATTTTCAACTGACATATTTCTGAATGTAATTTCTCTATTAGGTTCTATTAAGCTGAATTTTTCTTTGATACAAATATCAATAATTTGTGCATGATGGTCCGCTAAAAGTGCATTTACAATTTTCGCATGATACATATCATTCGGCATATTTGTGGTTAAATAATCTAATGTACTGATGCTTGTCTGCCCATGACAATTCGTAAAAATTCGAGTAGGATCACAAGTTGTTGGGTCCAGTTGAAATGACTGAAAAATGTCATCTAAGGCTTTTTTAAAAACTGTTTCTCTACTATAATCTATGTTAAAATCTCCACAGAAAATTACATATTTAAATTTTGTTATTGCTAGTTCAAGTGCACTGTTAATACAGTTAAAAAATATTTCATAATCTCCGCTTGGAGGTCGATAAGCACAAATTATTGCATTAGTATTACACAATATACCACACATTTCAGCATGACATTCTACTGAAATACATTTAATATTTGAGAGTTCCTTTACATTATTTAGACAATTTCTACTATATATTACAGATCCCCCATGCTTGTGTTTTTTTCTCGAAAAATGAGATGATAATTGAAAGTCTTGCAAGTTAACATTAATCATGTCTGAATTTTGCAACCAGTGTTCTGTCATATAAAGGATATCAATATTTTCAAGTTGCATAAATAACTCAATGTCATCAATTTTATTTAGGACACTCTGTACATTTACGTTACACACCTTCAAACTACCCTGGCAGACTTCAGAACTAATAAGGTCCCTATTTACTACTACGTCGAAACAAATATTTAATGGCGCATTTATATTATGAGAGATAGCTGGGACAGTCTTGGGTATAAAAAATCTTCTTCTATGCTGATGGAGGCGACGTTTTCTAGTTGAGACGTGTGCGTCTCAAAGATAACACTGACCTCAGTACCCTCCGCTAGCGTAGAATCTAAAGTTTTGTGTAAAGTAGTATTCACACTCGTCATATCACTATCACAGTTCGGGAGAGCTAGCTTATCATGCACTACATCGGGGCGCAGCCCAGCAACCGATTTGCCACAGTCATTGGTAGCAACAAATATTAGAGTCTTGGATAAAAAACTTTTGTTATCAATTAAATGTGCTAGGTTCTTGGTGATAATACGCTTATTTGTATTGTGATCTAGGTTGTTAATTTCGTAGTACATCATGTTACCCTCTGTTACACTATTTAGTTTAAAGATGAAGTCACAAAGTTTAATATTGTACTTATATATTCGGTCATTTCGAGTCTGGTTACCAGTATATGGCACAGACGAGAAGATGATGTTTGTATGACTACATTCTTTCAGGTTTTTACATATAAACTTAAAGGAAGGAAAGTTATTTTTACTTAGATCATTTTTCCCCGCCATTATGACAATAGTATCATTTTTTGTTAATTGTTTAGACAAACTGCCTATATTTTCCATGACTGCTGATAATGGTGCATCTGGTTTAATAATTGAAGTTATTTGATGGTTAGGTAGTCTGCTGCGCAATTTAAAGTTTAAACCTCGACCCAAGTCGTCGGCAAGAAGTAGAATTCTGCTTTTATTGTTTTTACTATCAGATGAGTCTAGGTTGTTTTTACTAATGTTATTAGTATGCTCAATGTCTTTTTGCTCAGTATTTATAGTATTTTTTGACTCATCAGTTTGTGTACCACTACACTTTGTAATATCACCATTATTTTTCTCTGAAATATTATCTTTCTTTAAGTTATTCATTTGCAGTAAAATTTTACTATTTTCCAATGATAGATTGTTTACACATTCCCGCATATTTTGGTTCTTTTGGTTCAATATTTCAATCTCGTTTTCGTATCTAGTTAGTTTATTAATTTCTCTAGATAAGTCTTCTTCAATTTCACTATTTTTTTTAATCATTTGATCCAGTTTCATTTTTAAATTAACTATTACTGCGTTTTGTTCACTTATTTCAGTGACATAGTTTTGTTCAGCTTCGAAAACATCATGTTCAAAGTTTTGAGATCTTCTTTTTATCTTTTGTATATGCATATCCTTTTCTTCCACTTCTACTTTGAGGTCATTTATTTGTATTTTGAGCTCAGCTATCATTTCTTGGTCTTTATCAGTTTTTTCTGCACATATTTTCGAACAATAAATTTTATGTTTTTCAAGCACCGCCACTTCTTTTTTCCTTTCCCAACAGCTTTTGTGGAAGATCTGATGACAAGAGATGCAACAGTAATTATGCAAATCTTTTTTACAGCATTTGAATTTTGGTTCAATAGCTTTAAGTCCGGATCTGTTCATTTTATTTATTTGTCCTTTTCTTGTATTAAATTTCTTGTATTAAAATAGATAGTGTTTTTATAGTTTTTTTTTTATTATTATTCTCTTCTATCACACATGTAAACTGTTTTTACTTGATATTTATGCTGTATTTATTTATTACTAAGGTAAATTTTAATGTTTTTTTTTTCAAATCTGTTTACAACACTATATTAAAAGTCACTTAATTATCTAACTGCACTAAAATCTCAATTTTTTATGATGATTTACCACACTTTTTAATAACTTTTTTTGAGAGCAGATGAGCATATGTCTTACTTGTACTTACTGAATACATAGATACCCTTACTTCGTTAGTTCCTATATGCAAATAAGTGATTTTTGTCCCAATAGTAATTTCATTAATTTACGGGAGGATATAAATACTTCTAATTAAAATCACCAAATAGTAAAAAAGAATAGCCAATTAAACATTGAAACTAGACCGTAATATAGGTATATTTTTAGAATATCAAGGATGTTTAAAACAGCAAGCCTTTCGTATATTTTGCCAACTCATAGGGCCACTATTTACTTAATTGGTATTTTCCTGGCATATGTACTGAGATATACAAGCAAAACTTCTGAACATTCAAAAGTGAGTAATATATTGTAATACTAAATGCATAACATTATTCACCACCATTAACATTAGTTAATATATTAATGATAATAATTTTCAGCTCAAGCTACTTGTAATATGGGGTATGATGTACCCCATTGCTTTCTCAGTGTGGTTAGGTCCCATACATATGTCCGTAAAAGGGTACAAATATAACAAACTTGAAGCAGCGTTGTATGGAGCTTTGTCCCCTATCTTCTGGGGAGTTGGCATTGCCTGGATCATCTACGCGGTTAATAGAGGATTTGGAAGTATGTACATTTTGTTTTTGTTTTATATTTTTAATTTTTGTGAAGGCTTCTCTTGCCTTAAAGTCGCGAGCACATGTAAAGTTGTTTAACGTGTAGCACAAGCTGAGACAAATTAAACAAGAGTTGAGTTGAACAATGGAACGTTACATCGTACTTCACCAATATCTAGAATTATAGAGTTTGTACTTCAGTTTCTCACTTCAGGTTATATCTTCTGTTTAAGAATTTTTCGTTTTGTTTTAATATAGTAGTAGGACCTAAGGGCGAAGCTGGGGCGGGAGGTATGAGGACAGCTTGGGGGTAAGCTGTCACACAGGGTGAGTTGGCAAAATAATAGGAGCAAAGTATTTATTGTCACAGCATTTTTACCATTTTTTTAGAAAAGACTTTAAAATTGTCTTACATACTTTAATTATTGCAAGACTGTATAGACATTTTGAGACTAATACTTAGTTTGTTTAAATTTCCTATAAGGAGTCAACGTAGGGCATATAACTCGAGAGGATGGAAGAAATAGATTCTACAGTGTATCTCCAGATTGAGTTTGCGATTGGTGGTGATATACCAAAAAAAAATAGTACGGCTTTCATTTTCTGCAGTCTCTTTCTGCTTGACGTAAAATGAATTTTTACCAAATTTCACTTAACTAACCCGCGGAGTTAATCTACGAAGAAATTAAAAGAAAATAAATCATTTCAGATAAACTGGTCTTTCTGTTAATTTTATGGAAAAATTATATTTGGGATAAAATATATGGCATTGAAAGTTAGAGCCATATGCCAACTTTCATTGCACTTGAACAAAAAATAATAATAAGAGTAATAATAATAATACCTCTTGAAGAAATTAGAAGAAGTTACGAAGTATTAAAAGAAGGGTGGAATTATGTAGTAATTTAGGTGAGTAATTTACTATTTGAATAGGTTTTTAGTTGAATTCGTTGAAATTGTTGATTGTGTTAAAAAATAAAAAGCTAGTTACATACTTTAAGTAGTATTATTTTTTTTTGTTCAAATGCAATGAAAGTTAGCATATGGCTCTAACTTTCAATGCAAAATATTTTATCCAAATTAAAATTTTTCCGTAAAATTAACAGAAAGACCAGTTTACCTACAATGATTTATTTTCTTTTATTTTCTTCTTAGATTAACTCCGCGAGTTAGATCCAATTTTAACTGAAATTTGGTAAAAATTCATTTTACGTCAAGCAGACCGAGACTGCAGAAAATGAAAGCTGTACTAATTTTTTTTAAAAGCTTGTATTTAACTTGCAATGTTTGTTTGTATGTTTGTTTGTTGGTTTAGGTCAAATCTTGCAAGCTGAATTTCGACTAGTTCTAATTAAGCTAGAGCTTTGAAATTTGGCACACGTGTATAAGTCCGATGACAATGCAACATAGTTTAGCCATTATCGGTCTAAATCCAATATGGCGGACGTCCCAAGATGGCGGATCGGCTTTTTAGTCACAACCCCTCAAATGAAAGGGTTTGACGAGAAAAATACGACAAACAATGTGACGTCATTCTAAATCCAATATGGCGGACGTCCCAAGATGGCGGATCTGCTTTTTAGTCACAACCCCGTTGATGTGGGTGTCAAATGAAAGGGTTTGACGAGTAAAATACGATAAAGTGTGTGACGTCATTCTAAATTCAATATGGTGGACGTAGGAGAGGTGGGGAAGGGGTGGGGAGAGGTGGGGAAGAAGTGGGAAGAAGTGAGGAAGAGGTGGGAAAGAGGTGGGAAGGGTGGGAAAGGGGTGGGAAGAGGTGGGAAAAAGTGGGGAAGGAGTGGGGATAGGTGGGGAAGGGATGGGACGAGGTAGGGAAGGGGTGGGAAGAGGTGGGAAGGGGCGGGAAGAAGTGGGAAGAGGTGGGAATAGGGTGGAAAAAGGTGGAGAGAGATGGGAATAGGGTTGGACAAGGTGGGAATAGGGTGGAAAGAGGTGGGGAGTGATGGGAAAGGGCAGGGGAAGTGGTGGAAAAGAGTTGGGAAAAGGGTGGGAAGAAGTGGGAAGTAGTGTGTTTGAGGGGTGAGAAGACGGGAGAGGGAAGAGGTGGATGGAGGTGGCAAATGAAAGGGTTTTTTCTGTCTGTTTGTCAAATAAGTAGACTAAAAAGTAAAAAATAAAATTATATAAAAAAAATATTTTTAAGAAAAAGCTTTTATTTGAAAAAACTACTAAAAAGTAAAAATAATTTTTTTTAAATTCGTACACATGGAAACCAAAAGCTTTGGGGGCGGTCAATTGAGCAAAATAACTATGCAATAGCGCTGTATGACTGCCCCCAAAGCTTTTGGTTTCCATGTGTACGAATTTAAAAAAAATTATTTTTACTTTTTAGTAGTTTTTTCAAATAAAAGCTTTTTCCTAAAAATATTTTTTTTATATAATTTTATTTGTACATTACACCTATCGCAAACTCAATTTGAGGACACACTGTATATACCGGGTGTCCCAGAATTTCTTAAGGTCGCAAGAAGCAATACAGTTGTAAGAGGAATTGATTTGATTAATAATGTGAATTAAAACTATTTTATACCTGGAGCATAAAGGTTTCTGTTAGAGGGGGGAGAGGGTGCTTGTCATTGGGGGAGTTGAGATATTGTATAGTAGTAAGGGCAGCTTAGGGTGCAGTTTGTTCAAAGGAAATATGACTTTGAATAAAAAATCCTCTTAAAACTATTTTATACCTGGTAGGAGCATAAAGGTTTTTGAGGGGGGAGAGGTGCTTGTCATTGGAGGTTGGGGGTGTTGGGATGTTGTATAGTAGTAAGAGGAGCTTAGGGTGCAGTTTGTTCAAAGGAAATATGATTTTCAAGTTCAAAAACATTTAGGCATGTGTACTAATGTAAACTGGTTCTTTAATAATTTTAGGGGAGCTACATGGAGTGGGGTGGGTTGGGGGAATTCTGTTTGAGGTGGAATAGATTAGATATTGAATATATATGATAAAAAAAAATCGGTCTTATAGGCCCTCCTTTCTAGCGATTCTATACCTTCTGGAAATGAACACATCTATTTTTTACCGCCGATGATTCTTCTCCACAATTTTAAGTATTATTATAAATAAATGTGCCAAGTGTTTAACATGTTTGTCATTTGTACTTCTTCCTGAAGGAGGATTGAAGATGTTTTCCGCGAATACCTAAACATTAAACAAATGATGCGCATTCGCCAACCAAGTTGACTTCACCAGGAGATGTTTGAAATTCATCTCCAAATTGGTCGGCGTAATGAGCGATGCATCTAATGCTTATGTTTTGATGTTTGCGAAAACTACTTCACCATTTAGAATCAATATCTGAGAGTATAAAATGAATGTATATTTTAGGTTGGTTTGGCCCTGTTTTAAACTGGAAATATTTCGTCCCTTTCACCAAAATAGCTTATGCTGTATATTTGGTACAGTTCCCGGTATTCTTCTACAATGTAGGAAAAACGAGGCATGTGGATGAATATAAATCTTATATGATGGTAAGAAGCATTTATATTCGTATAGTACATTGCTTTAGTTCACAATGTTCACATTAACCTTGTTCTTAGATGCAACTGGTAGAAACTGGCTGGATAATATTTTTGTCGGTGATTCTGACACTGACGATTGAAATGCCTTTCCAGAATATTAAAAAGGTGCTTTTTGATGGTGGTAAGCAGTATTGTATATTATAAAAGTTTTTGTTTAGTTCGATGAAAATAAGAAACAAAAGGAAAATTAAGGTATAAGTGAAATTTTGCATTGATGTTAATTTTTATTTACCGACGAGTCTTTTTTTTTTAAAGTGGTGGGAAAGGGACAAATGCATTTCTTGCAAATATCTGGAAAAATAAACGTTTTAGCTCAATAAAAATTGAAATGAAATTGCGTTTTGAAGAAGACACTTTTTTACATTTCATTTTCGCATTTTACTTAAAAACGCGTCAGTTTCGTAGTTTATGCAGTTTTCTAAAACAATAATTATTTTGTTGATAAAAAAAATTTTTTAGTATGATTCTTTCATAACGTTGCATCTAGGTCAGTTGTTATCGAAAGTGTACGTCATAGGTCACAGGTCTCAAATCAATGGAAATTTCTTAAATATTATTTTTCGATAAAACGCTAAAAAGCTTGCTTTTCGAAATTTTTACAAGAAACGCACTTTCTCGCCCTTTCTGCCCCTTAAGAAAATTATCCCCCATCCTAAGGTAGACCCTGAAAAAGTAAGCAAAAATTGACATGCATGGAAAGTTTCATGAATTCGTTCTTACGAATGAGTTGTAGAGAACATGGAGGAGGGGAGAATTTTCCTCTTCAGGAATCTGTTCGGGGTAGTTAGGAGGTACATACTAAAAGTCCCCGCCCCTAGCCCCGCCGCTTCAGGGGGGGGGGGAGGGGAGTGGAAAGGTTCCTTTTTTCTATTCTTCGCTTATAACTCGGAAACGATGCGTCGTACGGAAAAAGGTAATCTATGCAAAAAACCGCTGCCTAAGGAATCACTACTTCCACATCAAGACTTCCTATCTAAGTCTCTTACAACGAAAATACTGTATTTGTACTTGTACTGCTTGATTTACCTATTTACCCCAAATTTACCCCAATTTACCCCCAGCCCTTCGACGGAACCAGATGAAAATATAATCTAGTTCTAGATCTCGTTAAAGTACATATGTGTACCAAATTTCAAGTCAATATCTCAAACAGTTCCTGAGTAAACGTGCGCACAAAAAAAGTTACAGACAGACAAACTTAAAATCTCGACGTTTCATGACATTTTAAGCCTATTTGTACAATAAAAATTTTTTTAAATTTTTTTGTCGTTACTATACTTTCACTGGATGTGGAAGTAATTAAATATAATTAATTTTCTTCCTATGTGTTATAGTTTACGAGATATTCGCCAGCCAAAATAGATAATTAATAAATAAATTAATTAGGTACCTTAAATATTTCTATCAAAGCGGTTTATCGTGGTCTGCTAATAAATCAGTCACAAAATAATCTTTATTTTACATAACTCGACGTATTTACTAACGTAATATTTTGTCGTAATCTATACATTTCCTTAAATATACAGTGTGACTCACTTAAAATAAAGACACCCTTATAACTTTTTTATTTTGTTTCCAATTTGAACCAAGTTTTACTCAAGTATACAAATTAGGATGTACTTATGACCAGAAAAACATTCGCCTGATACAAAGACAAAGCCACCTGAGGTACCAAAATATCCTGAAAAAAATTAAAAATCGTATTAGTGGGTCTTGACGAATTTCACGTATCCACCACAACCTTTCCACCCCCCTCCCCCCACGAAACGGCGCGGCTAGAAGCGGGGATTTTAGCGTGTTTACCTCCTAACTACCCCCAACACATTTCTGAAGAGGAAAATTCTCCTCTCCTCCATGTTCTCTACAATCCCCTTTGGGCATTCATTTCTTTATATTGTAGTTTTAACTTATTTTTACTGTACCTACTATTGCATTAAAAAGTAATCAATTTGATCAATTTCAGATAGGCGAAAAGTTACACAAAAAGAAATTGAGACTGACTACAAAGACACTAGGTATAGCAAATTAGGATAAATAGTACACTTTATAATATATGTCTGTTATTTATTAGTTTGTTCTATTATTTTTATATTGTAATAAAAATGTACTTATATTTTGCAAAAATAATTTGTTTTATTACAAGCCTTTCAACGATAGAAATACTTCAATTTTGTTAAGACAAATGGATGCAGGCCCTCCGCATCAAATCATGGGCCCCGATACCAAAGTCACTGCCGGGCCCCCGTGCCTAATAATTGATGAGCGGGGGAGGGGAGAAATGTGAAAAAAAACTGTTTATCAACATCTCTGGCGGCCCCCCGCACTTCATGAAAACAAAAATTTGTCAAGATCTCCAGCGGACCCCAGCGTTTAATAATTGATGAGCGGAGGGAGGGGGACTTGAAAAAAATTGTCAAGATATCTTGGCGGGTGGCGGCCCCCGCTACGGGCCCTCGAAAGCCAACATCTCTGGCAGGCCCCCGCGTTTAATAATTGATAAGCGTGGGGGGAGAAATCTGAAAAAAAATGTTGTTAAAATCTCTGGCGGGCCACCGTATGGGTCCCTCGGAAATCGGGGCCCCTAAACTCAGTACCCAATAGCTCCCCCCATACGAGGGGGGCTAGCTATAGAAGTTGGTAGGTAACACCGCGAACACTAGGAGCATCCTGATGAAGGAAAACAATCTATGCTAGAGAAAGTCCGACTAGATAATACGTAGATATATGAAATATGATTACGAAGGAGAAAATTAAAATTAGGAGTATTAAATCAGTTTAAAATGTGGAGTGATCAGGAAATAGACTATGCCTACAGCTTAAATAATAATTATTAGTAATGAAGCAGTGGCCCAACCAGCTGTTTACGACGGAGAGGTCAGTCGCTTATAGGGTCGGTGTAAAAAAGTTGGGAGAGATATAGATTTATTTAAGAGACATAATTGGGGCGGCGCAGGCCCCCCTGCCCCCCACTCTAATAAAAATTATATAAGCGGTGGTAAACTGAAGGCTACAGTCATACGATGGCTATAGAGCCATCACATGTCTAATTTCAACTCACTTCATTAAATATTGAGTTCCAAAGATATAAAAGTGAACATAATGTATAAGTAAGGGCACTGCGTGCCTCACAATATTTTAGTGAACTAACTGAAATTTTACAAATTCTCCGAGAGTGGCAGAAAATTGATTGTCATATTTGACTGATCGTCATCAATTTGTTCATTTAATAATGCTAATTCTGGTAACATTGATGTTAAATTTGGTGTCCCTCAAGGTTCTGTTTTGAGGCCAGTTTTATTTCTTATTTATGTTAATGATTTGCCAATCAGTAGTCCCTTAGCAAACTGCATTCTCTTTGCAGATGACACAGCATTGGTTCATACCTATAAAGATAGTAGCAGTTTCTTATCAGAGGTTCAAAACAGTCTGTCTATGGTTCATAACTGGTTTTTAAATAAGAAACTGGTATTAATTAATGTCAAGACAGAGACAATATTTTTTGTTTGGGCATTATTTTGGACAGTAAGTTAACATATGGGAAGAACACACGTCCTGCAAGAATATAACACGATAATTTTCCTATTGCGCAATTTAAATAATTGTTTGACACAATTAACAGTTTCAATGGCATACCATGCGCTATTCAGTCTTCCCTTACTTATGCTATTTTGGTATGGGACCACTCGGCACTCGTACTGTACAAAGAGGGAAATTTTGTGTAAATAACTTTACAGAGTTCTTTTTTACTTATATGTTTTATTAACGTCTATGCCTATTTCTTCGCAAATTATGGTTCTTCTTGTCCATGAATAACGATTCGACCTTCTTCCTCTTCAAACACTGGCGATCTATGTGCTATATAATCAACTAAAACATCCGTATCTACTTTACCGACTTGTAAATTTTTAATATTGTCAGAGATAATTGTATAGCCATCGCCTCCATTTGCTAAATATGAGGTGATAACCATCCTGTATGTTTTGTTTAAGTCTAGATCCTCATATATCGGAATTAGGCAAGCTTGGCATCGGATTTTTACAGACTGAACTCTCTGTCCTTCTTTTTGAGTTAAATTTAACACCACATGAATACCTAAAATTGAACATTACAGCCATTTTATTATGGAAATTATTTTCTAATACTTGCCGGAAAACTGCAGTAGTCTTAAGCTAGTATATGCTTGTTTACTGTAAGAAGATAGTGCATTATATTCTAGTAACTCTTGAATATATTTTCCTTCAATTTCTGCTACGTCAAAAGTATTTTTGTAAGGTACAGCTACTACTAGGTCATTATAGGTGATATCTAAAACACATACAAAAATTAGTGCGTAAAAATGGCAGTAAATGGCAAAGGCCGAATTGTGTCCATGGCTGTACGGATCTTCAATCCACTGTACGCCTCCAAAAATTCGTTGTTACTTCCATCAGTAGGTATCATGTTGAAGTGAGTGACATTTTTTGTTAATCTTTCTGGAAATGGTTTTAAATAATTATTGATGCAACAATTGTGTAAAGTGATAATTTCTTCCACGAATGAGAATTTTGTCGAACGTAGGCGAGTTCGACAATCACATGAGTGGAACAAGGCACTTTACAATATTTTTTACTACCGAAATGGTTACCAAAAAATATATGTATAAATCAAAACATAAACAATCTACTTTACGCCCTAATGCGTAATGATAAAATAGCAAGATACTTGTTTAAAAATCACAACATTGCCATGGCCAACCAAATTTTAAATGAGTAAAACTAATCAAAATCTTAAGAGTATAAATGAAACTTCAATATTATAAATAATTCAAGCATTATTGTCAAAGACCACTGAAAAATAGGGTATTTTAAAATACTATAACCAATGATTTTACAGGGCTCGGGAATTTTATCTCGGCGCCAGAGACGACTCTCATATAGACATAATATTATATTGCAAACACCTACTGAAATATTCAGAAATACGACGAAATGGTGAAATATTCATCATTGCCAGCTACAATGTATTTTTGATAATAAATTTAACCTAAAAACGGTAATGGTTCTTACAATACTTATAATACATACCTAGCAAATAAAAAAACAATTTTGAATCAAACACATACTTTCCTGTTCTGTTTAATATGTGTGGTTTAATATATTTATTTCCATAATAATTAAATACAAAAACCCAATAAGCTGCTGCCAACATAGAACATTTTTTTCCCAATGAAATAAACCATTTTTATATAATATTAAATCATACATAACAAACTAAGTTAATAGCATAAAAGTGCCATATATATCTATATCTATCTATCTCTAATGGTTTAAGAACTTGAAGGAAACAAATAAACAAAGCACACAAACAAGTATAGTTCTTTTTTGATTCTTTAAAGTTGTTTAAATAGTTACTTACTTCCGATAGATAAGTCAGTCCTTATGCCATCACGCGATACGGCTGCTATAGAGGCATATGTCCAAGACCCCTCTTCAGCCCTATCTGTCCACTACAAATATAAATATACAGTATGTCCACAGTTAGAGTGAATAAGAGAGTAAACTATTTTATTTCTCATTTTACGCGGAAAATTTATTCTTCATAAAAAGTTTTGCTTTTGCCAAAAATATGATTGCCTTGAAGTAAGTTAACATGTCATGTACAGGGTATTCAGAAAATTTAAAAAAATGAAAATTATGTGAGACTAAACTACGTTAAATTTTAATGATATGAAAAACTGCCTAGAACCGGCACTAGTGCTATGTTTCCGTATTAGACAAAATTCACTTAAATTATTGATGGTTTTCAAGTACTTACCGAATAAACCATTGCATCCGCAACTAAATTCCCAAAAGTGCATTCTGCATATTTACATTTTCCAATGTCCAAAGTAACGAGACTTGACCCAACTACAACTCCTCCTTGAGCATCCACTAATTTTTTCCAAGGTAGTAAATCTTCGTTAATTTGCTCATCTAAAATCAACATTTTGTACTTTACAAATTGTTAAAACCACTGTGCAAGGAATCATTACTTCCAAATCGTCGGTGGGGGTGGCTGATGCCAAAAAAATATATACTGAGGCCTTTGATTCTTGTACACACACTAAATCATAATTTTATTTTTATCCCCCTTTAATATAATGGAGTGGGGGTGGTAGGGGGTGATTGATGTCGAAACAAATTTTGAGGCCTTTGATTCTTGTACAGAAAATTTTTTTCACCCACTTTCATAATGGGGTGGAAGTGGTATAATGGGGGTGACAGTGGAGGTGTTGATGTCAAAGAAAAAAATGAGACCTTGGCTTCTTGTACTGCCGTGGACAAAAAAAAATGGGACCAGTCTTATAAGGTATTTTCGTTCAAATTAGTTGTGTATACCAACTTCAATGTTGCTGACATTGTCATTTATTTGTCAAAATGGAGATAGATTTACACTAGAAAGAAAATAATTGTCCCATTCTTATTGTCCACGACAGTAAAAATAGAAATAAAAATAGTTTATTGATCTTACAAACTTATAAAAGTTTTACGCAAGTCAAACTGATAATAATCGAAGATATTCAATTAATAAACACAAATAAATCACGCACATAGTTTTGAAAACAGGAATTAAAATAACAGTTAAGTTTTACACTTTAAATTATTTTTAAAATTAGTAATAAAAATTTCATACAATTTCTGGCCACAAAACTGTTTGTATGGTAAAGAAGTAATATGAAATGGGACTTTGTTAAAAAACGAGGAACCAAAGTAGTTAACCCCATTTTTACTGTTTTCTAATCGTAGACATCTCAAGGATATCTTATTATTGAACCTTGTAATATGGCCATGTATATCCCTATGAACGACGTAATCGTTTATGTTTTCTTTAACATATATCAAGCACCTATAGATATAAAAAGAAGGAACTGTTTATAAGCCATGTTCAATTAATTTATATTTTACGCCATCTCTATATCCAAGACTTGAAATCGATCTTACAATTCGTCTCTGTAAATTAAATAGACCAGTCTATAATAAAATTCACAGTAATTATACCTTCCTCGAGAAACAGCTATGTCCATTTCGATTTAAAAAAACAAACTCCTAAGAAAGAAAACACCAAAATGTAGAATTAATTTATTTATCAGATCACAATTCAGAACACCTTGGACATCATGGATTAGGACTCCTGGTGAAACCATGTAAAAAAAAGCGGCAATGATTCTACCTCACGAGAAAGGTGGTGCGGAAATGAATCAATTTGTAAAACCGCTGCCCAAGGAATCACTACTTCCACATCCAGATTCTCTAGCCAAGTCACTCACAACGAAAAAACTTTGTATGTGAAAATCATTGTTTATGGAACTTTAATAATATAATATTTGAAATCATCTACCCCAAAAACCCATAAAACGATACCCCACATCGGTAGTGGGGTGGGGGTGGTGATAGGGGGGGTGGTAGTGGGGGGTGGATGAAGTAAAAAAATATTTTGAGGTTTCTGGTTCCTGTACATGCACTAAATCACATTTTTTTTTCATCCCCTTTAATAAGGAGGTGGGGGTGGTAATGGGGGTGGCTAATGCCAAAAATTTTTTTGAGACCTCAGCTTCTCTTGTATATACTAAATACCAATTTCATGGACTCTTACCTGCTTGATTTACCCATTTACCCCAAATTTACCCCAATTTACCCCCCAACCCTTCGACGGAACAAGATGAAAATATAATCTAGTTCTAGATCTCGTTAAAGTACATATGTGTACCAAATTTCAAGTCAATATCTTAAACGGTTCCAGAGTAAACGTGCGCACAAAAAAAAGTTACAGACAGACAGACAGACCGACAGACAGACAGACAGAAATTTTTTTTCGCTCAAACTTAAAATTTCGACGTTTCATGACATTTTGGACAATAAATTTTTTTTAAATTTTTTTGTCGTTACTATACTTCCACTGGACGTGGAAGTAAAATTATATAAAGATATTATATTACTATTATTATTGTATTATATTTCTGTACCGAATAGTACTAATGTGAAATAAACACAAAATAAGTTGCAATGATGATTTCAGACAAGCGTGAACCTTAAATGTGCTGTATGCCCCCAAGTTAAAATTGCATAATATAAGAAAAGGTGCCTTGGAATAATGGAAAATAGGCTGTCCTAATGACATTTAAAGATACTTCCCCTATGAGATTGTTTATCAAATAAACACACCTTGAAACATAGTTCACATGTTGGCCCTTGGCTCCAACACAGTTTTGGATCAATATATGGAGTAGAAAATACCACAATGTGGTAACATTTAAACATAAGACATTGGCTTGGAACCACTCGGAAGTAGTCGACTGTGTTTGCAGCGTAATATTTTTCAACTCAATCAGGTTCTCATTACAATTTACTTTAGTAGCAACAACACAAATTTAGCATTTAAAATATTGGCATCGATCAAGAATAACAAAGGTCCAAGAACGGATCCCTGATATACTCCATGATCTATGATCTATTGTTGATGTCATACGGTTATAAGCAGTGACTTGGTTTCTATTTTCGAAATAACTTTTAAGTACATACACAATATCCCAATTTTATTGACTCTTATTTGCATATTTTACCTATTTGCCATTTACTCCCTCCCCCAACTCCTCAACGGAATAAAACCAAAATATAGTGACTTGACACACTCTTAGACTATTAGTTATTCTAAATGATAGGCCCTATCATGTAAAATAATTTTATTAAACGCATAATAATATTTGGATAAAAGAAAACACTACTACTTACATTACTATGTCTATCTGTAATAAAAATATATATCCTATGTATTCAATACATGAATATTCAACTAATTAGGCTTCAAATGGATCCTGTCCACTTCTTAAGGAAAAGTGGCTTCCATCAAATAAGCTAACGTTCGAATATGGTGTTGTACTTCTTGTGATTCTGGATAACAAAACATTTGATGGACATGACTTCCAAAAAATTTACGAAACCAAACAATTTGCGACATTTTAGACATTCAAGAATTTTTTAATCTTAAATTTCAACTGTAGGGGAAGTGCTAGTGTCATTTTTTTAAATTTAAGTGCAATAATGATATACCTATAGCTTTTTTACCAGAATTTTGAATACATTTTTATTAATATATTAAGTTAGCAAGTATTTCACATATTTTTAACTCAATGTCTAAAATGACGGAGATTGTCTAATTTTGACACTTTTGACAAGCTGTATCTAAAAAACTGTCCATTTTCGAATTGAGACTTCTTCAGAACCACAACACGTACAACATATTCGGATTTTTGCTTATCTGAAAGAAGCCCACTTTTTCGTAAGTGTACAGGGTCCTTTATGCTCGAATTAATATTACTTAGAAATGCAGTGTATTAGGCACGAGGGATAAAATTCATTGGTATCGAATTTTACATAAGAAACTCCATTATCTGTTTTTCCAGTTGTAGTATCGTAACCAGGTGGGGGCACAATTAACTTTTCATTTCCTTCACATGTATTTTTAACCAATACTTGAGCCAATACTATAATTTTGTGTGACTCCTGGTCACAAAAAGTGGAGGCAAACGATAAATCCGTGGTAAAATGAACACCTTGTCCAAATCTATGGCCTCCTTGGCTTCCTGAGTTATGCCAATCAAAATTTAACTCACAAATACTGTCAACATATTCCTGTTTTGTACCACTGAACAGTTCGAGGGGTTGAAGAGATTTGTAGTGTAGATGTCTCTTTAATTCAAATGCCTTTTTCAAGTATGGATTATCTACTTCAACTATTTTGTCAACAGATAAATTACAGTGAGAGTTTTCAAATAATTTGTCTACGGCTCCATATTTATCATCATGAACATCTAATTCTTGATATCTTGCTGCACCCTTATCATTGGAGTTTTCATGTATATCCATTATGCCGGGAATTATTTTAATAGGTTGGAATACCGGATTTTGCTCTTTTACCATATTCCTAAATATAAAATAAATTTGAAAACAATTTGGTACTTTAATACTTTCAATGTCTCTAGCTCAGGTTCTAAACAAATAATTAAGTTCTTTAAAAGCAGGACACTGGTGTCAAAATCCCCTTATATGATAGGTTTCAGAATAAATAATTTGTGTCGTTTCAAAATCTGGTGGACCGAGTGAAACTTGAACAGTAGCTTTTCTAGAATATATTTTGACAGCTGTTTGTTAATTTATTTTTTTATTATAGAGAAATAAATAGTTGTTACGCAGGCTACTCTTTTATTGTAATTTTGGTGACAGGTAAGATTGTTGTAGAACCTCAGAAAATCGACCCATGTCGATAGATAGACAAAAATTCAATTTAAGAAAAAACGCTGCCCAAGGAATCACTACTCCCACATCCAGATTTTCCATCCAAGTCTCTCACAACAAAAGCATTTTGTATGTGGAAATAATTATTTAAGGAACTTTAATAACGTAATATTTGAAATCATCTATCCCAAAAACCCATAAAACGATATCTCACATCGGCAGTAAGGTGGGGGTGGTGATATGGTGGGTGGTAGTGGGGGTGGTTGAAGTAAAAAAATATTTTGAGGTTTTTGGTTCTTATAGAAACACTAAATCACAATTTTTTCACCCCCTTTATTAACGGGATGGGGGTGGAAATGGGGGTGGCTAATGCCAAAAAATTTGTAGTTTCTCTTGTATATACTAAATACCAATTTTATGGACTCATATGGACTTGGATGCTTGATTTATCTATTTACCCCCCAACCCTTCAACGGAATAAGATGAAAATATAATCTAGTTCCAGATCACGTTAAAATACATACAATACATACGTGTACCAAATTTCAAGTCAATATCTAGAGTAATTGTGCGCACAAAAAAGTTACAGACAGGCAGATTTTTTTTCGCTGAAACTTAAAATTTCGACATTCGAAGCTTATTTGAAGAATAAAAATTTTCAAAATTTTTTTTGTCGTTACTATACTTCTACTAGATGTAGAAGTAAAATAATAAAAAAGGCACTTTGAGAGCATAGCTTATCATAATTAAGGCATTAGCGCCGAAAACTATTCCAAATCCCCTTTTGACCAATAACCTCTAGTAAATCCAAACTTTCTAAAATCACAACCTCCTCCCACCCCACCTTTCCAGAGGCAGGCAGACCGCTGGATGAATCTCGTGACTATCTCGAACGGGTTTTTTCATTGAGTTTTTCCCGTATAACAACAACCTTATCTTCGTTAAAATTTAGTGCGCGGGTGCTAAAAATCCCAACTCATTCTATTTTAGCTTTAAGTAGTTCTAATTATTTTAAAATCTATGTTCTCTGATTATTCGTTAAATAAATTGTTAGGTTTAAGTTTTAATTTATATTGAATATTATTCCCATTTTAAACAGTAAATAATTGAACTGGAACAGCTGGAACTGCAATTAACTCAGTCGTTTTCAGTTTAAAAAAACATCTAAATACCTATATTCAACATAGGTATTTACATCTTTTTTAAACTGGAGACGACTGAGTTAATTGCAATTAACTAATTATAGGTATTTACATTTTATTTTAAACTGGAAACGACTGAGTTAATTGCAATTAACTCAGTCGTTTCCAGTTTAAAAAAATGTAAATACCTATATTCAAATAGGTATTTACATTTTTTTTTTAAACTGGAAACGACTGAGTTAATTGCAGTTCCAGCTGTTCCAGTTCAATTATTTACTGTTTAAAATGGGAATAATATTCAATATAAAAAAATGTAAATAGGTACCTATATTGATACAGGTATTTACATTTTTTTATATTGAATATTATTCCCATTTTAAACAGTAAATAATTGAACTGGAACAGCTGGAACTGCAAGTAACTCAGTCGTTTCCAGTTAAAAAAAATGTAAATACCTGTATTGAATATAGGTATTTACTTTTTTTTATATTGAATATGATTCCAATTTTAAACAGTAAATAAATGAACTGAACAGCTGGAACTGCAATTAACTCAGTTAAAATAAATGTAAATACCTATATTCAATATAGGTATTTACATTTCTTTTTTAAACTGGAAACGACTGAGTTAATTGCAATTGACTATATTCAATATGGATATTTACATTTTTTTTAAAACTGGAAACGACTGAGTTAATTGCAGTTCCAGCTGTTCCAGTTCAATTATTTACCGTTTAAAATGGGAATAATATTTGTTTACAGTTTAAAGTGGGATTTAAAAAAAATTACAGTTTGAACTAAATAATTCAATTATTTACAGTTTGAAGTGGGAATTTTTTTCCCCAATTTTGGCCTTGGATATACTCCTTTAGCCAAGAGACTCTATCAAACCAACATATTATGTGCAAAAATGTGAATTCAATCCCAAAAAATATTCTTTCCCATTAATTTCCACCTAATAAACGAAACAAGGATTGAGACAGGGGACACTCTTTTCACATCAAGGGGTCCGTCTTGATGACTTTTAAATATACATACATGAAAAAGACCACGGATAAAAGGTTTAATTAACATAGGTTTAAAGTGGATTACAAAGGAGGCGATTTCCCTAAACGGCCAACAGCACAAGTTTTATTATTTAATATTTATATCTGAATATCACACTTTTTAAGAAATTCCATGATAACCAAATATATTTTCTTACATTTAAAGCTCAAAATATAGTTGATATTCAAGGGCATAGCGAGATTCTTCTCTAATAGTTTTTGAAAAGTGGGAATTTTAAAAAATACAGTTTGAACTGGGAATAAATCAATTATTTACAGTTTAAACTGTAAATAATTTAATTATTTACAGATTGAGCTGTAAACAATTGAATAGTTTACAGTTTAAAGTTGGAATAAAATAATTTACAGTTTGAACTGGGAATAATTCAATTAGATGTAGTTTAAACTGAGAACAATCAAATGATTTACAGATTCAGCTGGAACCAATTGAATTGTTTACAGTTTGAACTGGGAATAATAAGATTTACAGTTGAAACTGGAAGTAAATCAATAATTTACAGATTTAACAGGGAATAATCAAATGATTTACAAGTTTATGTGGGAATAATTGGAAAAAAATATCTGCGACCCTTCTACGCCTTCGTACCTTAATGTAATGTTTTCAAAATAATTAAAATCACTGGTGTGTATGAAAACAAGTCTTTCTTGACATATTCGGAACCCCATAAACATAAACCCTTTTTTGTAGGGAAAGAAATTAATATTGAGCACAATTAAAAACTTACTTATCAATAAAATTCATGAGAAAAGTGAAATTTTCAGATTTTTGAAAATTGCGTGTAGTGATAAATGTATGGGGACAAATAAGTGTCCTCTTGACAAGAGCTTTGAAACAAAAAAAAAGAAAATCGAAATCGGACTATTAGGAGCTGAGATACAAAAAAAAATATTGTGTTGTAAGTGGCTCCCTATCTGAAAAGTTACCTTTTGCTATCAACCACAGAAAGTGACACATTCCAATCAAAAAGTGCTGCTTTTTGGCTTTTCTAGCCATGTACCCGACGTACTACTCCGTTCGTCAATTTTTCAAGTGGTAGGAATTTTTTTCGAGATTTTCTTCCCCCCGCTCATCAATTTTTCAAGTGGTAGAATTTTTTTTTGAGATTTCCTCCCCCCGCTCATCAATTTTCATTTTCGAGATAAAAAAATTCGGATTTCTGTCTGGGACCCTTGATAAGGTATTTTCCTGGGGCCCAAAATCGTCCCAGCACGCGCCTAATTTATCCCCAACCCCCAACCCTTCAACGGAATAAGATGAAAATATAATCTAGTTCCAGATCTCATTAAAATACTTACATACGTGTACCAAATTTCAAGTCAATATCTTAAACAGTTCCGGAGCAATCATGCGCACAAAGAAAGTTACAGACAGACCAACATGCAGATTTTTTTGCGTTACTATACTTCCACTAGATGTGGAAGTAATAAATATAAATTATTAAAAAAGAGAAAAACAAAAACCGTTGCCCAAGGAATCACTACTTCCACATCCGGATTTTCTATCCGTCACACAACGAAAAAATTTTGTATCTGGAAATAATTGTTTATGGAACTTTAATAATATAATATTTGAAATCCTCTACCCCAAAAACCCATAAAACGATACCCCACATCGGTAGTGGGGTGGGGGTGGTGACAGGGGGTGGGAGTAGGGGTGGATAAAGTAAAAAAATATTTTGAGGTTTCTGGTTCTTGTACACACACTAAATCACATTTTTTTTTCATCCCCTTTAATAATGGGGTGGGGGTGGTAATGGGGGTGGCTAATGCCAAAATTTTTTGTGAGAACTTAGCTTCTCTTGTCTATACTAAATATCAATTTTATGAACTCTTACCTTCTTGATTTACCTATTTACTCCAAATTTACCCCCCAAACCTTCGACGGAACAAGATGAAAATATAATCTAGTTCTAGATCTCGTTAAAGTACATATGTGTACCAAATTTCAAGTCAATATCTCAAACGGTTCCAGAGTAAACGTTCGCACAAAACAAGTTACAGACCGATAGATAGACCGACAGACAGAAATTATTTTTCGCTCAAACTTGAAATCTCGACGTTTCATGACATTCTAAGCCTATTTGAACAATAAAAATTTTTTAAAATTTTTTTGTCGTTACTATACTTTCACTGGATGTGGAAGTTAAATTCGATGCCATACTAAACAACAATTCTTGCGGTCAACCTTATTATATAACTAAACACGCTTCACTATTTACAAATCCACTTTTATATTTGTTCCAATTAATTTTCATTTTGACAAACACATTCCCAAGTCATGATACTATCAGACAGGGTATCATGTTTCGATAATTTGTTTGGCTATTTTCGCATTTCGCATCACAATACGTTAGTGGAATACCGAACGCAACTCTCCAAGTCAAGACAATCGTGTTCCATTCATGCAGGCGTAACGTAAACGCACACAGCTCGATTGTTGAAATTCGTGGAAAATATCAAGTAGGCCAGCGGAGTGTCTGCAGCATAAACAACATCGCAACGAGAAATCAAGTTGGTGAGATGTCTCTGAAACCGCGTCTTGATTATTTAGAAATTCAGGCAAATAAATGATAATCTTTGATATTCTAAATGTTGGTGTATTAAAATTTCGCTTCAATATGTTGCATATTGCACAATTTGGCACCTGCGTGACGCAGCAAAGTCGCGTAGTGCTGCATGCGGCAACGCTGTAGTATTTGTTTCATTTTGCAGTGCACGAGTGTTTTTGTACGTAGATACTAGGTATTAAGTAGGTAATTTATATAAATCCAAAGAATTTAAATATGGCAATTAACCTAACAAAGTGAAATGCCATATTCGGACTTGAAGTGTGAATTCGTTTTGGATATTAGTGTTAGTTTCGTGTGTGAACAGTTAATAATCTGCTAACAGTGATTAAATCGTAATGAACTTATATTTTGGGCAGTATATTGTCTTCATTTTTAGTAAGAAAACAGATGTGGTGAGTACCTATTTAATAATAATAATTATGATTTGTTGATATACAAATTGTTTCCCAGAGTAGTTTTTAATGGTTAGAGTTTACCAGAATGCCAAAATAGTAGGGTTACTATCACCAAATATTTACAAATTGGCAGATAAAAAGAATAATTCGACACCGTGTAGGTAGTGAAAACAGTACAACGTAATTACGTTGATCCAATGTACCTATTCGCTTCCAAGTTTTGCCTCATGCTTCTGAGATATTTTGGTTTTGAATCCTCGAATTGAGCACCTAGGTATTATTTATTAACAATTAGTATGTTGTGTTTAACTTCGGAATAATAATTCCGTTTATCTTTGGCAGTTTAATAGTAAACTCGATAGTAAATGTATCACAGAAAAGTTTCAATATTATGAGTTTCAATATTATGCTAACTAGCTAACTTTATTATCCTGTTCAAGAGGTGGCACGTAAAATAAAATAAAAAATATTGGAGCTGAGGAAGAATCAAATTTTGAGAAGAAAAGATTCTATGCAACTTTTCATATAATATAAGACAGAAAATGTGCTTCTTCCTTTTTTTTAAATAGAAACGTCTGTTACTGTAAGTAATCAGTAGGTAACTAAAAAATATATATTTCTAATACCTACTGTTTTTCATTAATATACAGCATGATCTAGACGTAAAATTTGTCCGTTCGTTTATTGCACTTGCTTTAGAAAAAAAAAATGCAATTTAAACTATTAGTACAGGAAAACTTTACCTTAACTCGAAAAAAATGTGTGCAGACCTCTTTGGTAACAGGTTCAAAATAGGCCAAAGTTCACGAAACAAAAAAGTTTAGGAGTTGTACGGATCCTCGGGAACCTATAGGGGATGAAAAGAGGTGCTTTTAATTAAAAAATCAATTTCTCTCTTTTTTATACATAAATACATAAAAAAAGAAGTTTCTATATTATGCTAATTTATAGGGAGTGGATGTGGATGTCACCCCTTTTCAGGGGTTGGCACTTATAAAAAAAAACATTGGAGCTGAGAGAGAATTCAATTTTAAGAAAAGGTTCTATGCAATTTTTCATATAAATTGATAGATTTAAGTTATAATTACTAGAAAATTTGGGATATTAGCTTGAAACGTTTTCGTCAAATAACTCGAAAGGTATTACATTGAGCAAAAACATGCTAGAGACAAATAAGAAAGCTACTAAATTAAGGATGAATTTCGTTTTTCTCTAATTACTTCCACATCCAGTGGAAGTATAGTAACGACAAAAAATTTTTTAAAAATTTTTGCCTATTGTTCAAATAGGCTTAGAATGTCATGAAACGTCGAGACTTTAAGTTTTAGCGAAAAAAAAAAATTCTGTCTGTCGGTCTGAACTTTTTTTTGTGCGCATGTGTACTCTGGAACCGTTTGAGATATTGACTTGAAATTTGGTACACATATGTACTTTAACGAGATCTAGAACTAGATTATATTTTCATCTTGTTCCGTCGAAGGGTTGGGGGGTAAATTGAGGTAAATTTGGGGTAAATAGGTAAGTCAAGAAGGTAATAGTTTCCATAAAATCGGTATTTAGTATATACAAGAGAAGCTAAGGTCTCAAAAAAAATTTTGGTATTAGTCACCCCCATTATCACCCCCACCCCATTATTAAAGGGGATGAAAACAAATTGTGATTTAGTGTGTGCACAAAAACCAGAAACCTCAAAATATTTTTTTACTTCATCCACCCCCTACCAACCCACTACCAACCACCACCTATCACCACCCCCACCGCACTACCGATGTGGGGTATCGTTTTATGGGTTTTTGTGGTAGAAAAATTATGTTATTAAAGTTCCATAAACAATTATTTCCACATACAAATTTTTTTCGTTGTGAGTGACTTGGATAGAAAATCCGGATGTGGAAGTAGTGATTCCTTGGGCACTTGGGCAGCGGTTTTTTTGTAGAGTTAATGGTTTCGGAAATCTAGAAGTCTAAAGGTGGCGTCCGAACGTTTATAAGACGAAGTATTTAGTTCAAATGTTAAATATCTCAAAAACTATGGCACTTAGGCCAAAAACGCTAATAATCAAAATGAAAGACTATTAATTAGGCTTTCAAATGATTTTTTTCCTATTTTTGTAGCATAAAAACCAAAAAGTTACGACATAAATAATGTACTTTTTCACATTTTACTTCCACATCCAGTGGAAGTATAGTAACAAAAAAAATTTATTGTTCAAATAGACTTAGAATGTCATGAAACGTCGAGATTTTAAGTTTGGGCGAAAAAAAATTTTCTGTCTGTCTGTAGGTCTGTCTGTCGGTCTGTAACTTTTTTTTGTGCGCACGTTTACTCTGGAACCGTTCGAGATATTGACTTGAAATTTGGCACACATATGTACTTTAACGAGATCTAGAACTAGATTATATTTTCATCTTGTTCCTTCGAAGGGTTGGGAGGTAAATTGGGGTAAATTTGGGGTAAATAGGTAAATCAAGCAGGTAAGAGTCCATAAAATTGGTATTTAGTATATACAAGAGAAGCTAAGGTCTCAAAAAAAATTTTGGCATTAGCCACCTCCATTACCAGCCCCACCCCATTATTAAAGGGGATGAAAAAAAAAGTGTGATTTAGTGTGTGCACAAGAACCAGAAACCTCAAAATATTTTTTTATTTCTACCCCCACTACTACCTCCTATCACCATCCCCACCCCACTACCAATGTGGGGTATCGTTTTATGGGTTTTTGTGGTAGAGGATTTCAAATATTATATTATTAAAGTTCCATAAATAATTATTTCCACATACAAATTTTTTTCGTTATGAGTGACTTGGATAGAAAATCTAAATGTGGAAGTAGTGATTCCTTGGGCAGCGATTTTTAATTTAAAAACGTCCCAATTTTGTCAATGTAAGTAATCAGTGATTAAAAAAAATATATTCCCATAAGTATACTGTTTTTCGTTAATATTTAGTGTAACTTAGACGCTTCATCAGCTTACAGCGCTTGCTTTAGAAAAAAAAATGTATTTTAAACTGTAAAGGGATTTTAGAAAAAACGTAACATTCTTCGTTCTCTGCAAATATCTCAATAAATATTAGTTTAAGAGAAAATATAGTGGTTATCAAAAATGAAGCTTATAAACTAAGAATAAATTTATTTTGTTTATATATTTGTGTAGGGGTTGATTGTTTCGGAGATATTTAATTTTATAGAGGCATCCGACCGTTTTTAGGATAAAGTATTTAGTTTAAAATGTTGAATATCTTAGAAACTGTGACACGTCCATCAAAAGTTCTAAGAAACAAAATTAAAGGTAATTAATCAATCTTTAAAACGATTTTTTATTTGTTTTTACGTCACAAAAAATAAAGAAGTTACGGCCGATTCAATGTGCGCTTTTACAATTTTGTTAACAAAATGTCGGCATTCTGTAAAGTAACTAGAGGTTTTAACTTCGGAATAATGTCATATTGAACGAATTTCGTTCATTTTTGGCAGTATAATAGTAAATGCTTCACAGAAAAGTTTCTATATTGTGCGGGTGGCATCCACCCCCTATAAATTAGCCCCTCTCGGGGGGTGGCACTTAAAAAAAATATATATTTATTAGAGCTGAAATAGAATCAAATTTTAAGAAGAAAAGGTTCTATGCAATTTTTCACATAAATTGATAGTTTTTAAATTATAACGACTTCAAAATTGCGATTTTAGCTTAAAAAAAAAAGGTGTTTCCAAACGGTTTTCGTCAAGTATCTTGAAAAGTATTACTTTATCGAAAAAATGTTACAGACCAATTACAGAAAGTACAAACTGGAAATTAATTATATTTTTTGTTTATTGATGTAGGATTAATAATTTCGGAGATATTTAAGTTTATATTTGGTATCCAAGTGTTTCGAAATTACCTTTAAGTTTAAAATGCATTTTTTTCTAAAGCAAGTGCTTTAAATGAGCAAAAAAAATTGAGCATCTAGGTAATGCTACATCTTAACGAAAAACTGTATTTGAGATAATTTTTTTAAATTACTGGCTAATTAGAGTAACAAAATGGTGACCTTTTTTATATAAAAAAATATAAATACGCACATTTTTCCGTCATAACTTCTTTATTTCTTATGCTACAGGAACGAGTAAAAAATAATTTCAAAGTATGTAAATAAATAAAAAAGCGAAATTCATTATCAGTTTATGAGCTTTATTTTTGGTCTCTACCCATTTTTCAATAAAACTAATATTTTTGGAGATATTTGGAAAAGGAAAAAAAATTACGTTTTATCGAAAATACCTTTATAGTTTAAACGTTATTTTTTTTCTAAAGCAAGTGCTGTAAACAAACCAAAAAATTTAAGCATCTACGTCATGCTGTATATTAATGAGAAAAAGTGTTTAAAATTCCTTTTTTTTAACTACTGGTTAATTACAGTAACAAAATGGCGACGTTGTTATTAAAAAAATGTGTAGACGCACATTGCTTCGGTCATAACTTCTTTGTTTTTTATGCTACAGAAACAAATAAAAAAAACAGTTGAAAGCTTAATTAATAACCTATTATTCTACTTATCAGCATCCTTAACGTAGGTGTCACAGTTTCTGAGATATTTAACTCTCATTCTAAATAATTATCTTATGAATACTTGGATGCCAAATGTAAACTTAAATATCTCCAAAATTATTAATCCTACATCAATAAACAAAAAATATAATTAATTCCCAGTTTCTACTTTCTGTAATTGGTCTGTAACATTTTTTCGATAAAGTAATACTTTTCGAGATACTTGACGAAAGCCGTTTGGAAATATATTTTTTTAAACTAAAATCGCAATTTTGAAGTCGTTTTAAAAACTATCAATTTATGTGAAAAATTACATAGAACCTTTTCTTCTTAAAATTTGATTCTACTTCAGCCGCAATAAATATATATATTTTTTAAGTGCCACCCCCTGAGAGGAGTGGCACTATATAGCATTTACTATTATACTGCCAAAAATGAACGAAATTCGTTCAATATGACGTTATTCCGAAGTTTTGAATATGTTTTACCTCTAGGTACTGTACTAATTTTAATTACTCAGTAATTAATTTTTTTTTTAAAATGCTGTTTTTCGTTAATATCATCAATTTATTTTATCCCTTTAAAACACTTGTTTTAGAAAAAAATTCCATCCGCCATCCCTCCATTGAAAAATGGCAGTGTTTCGGTTAATTATTGCTATAAATTAATTTAAAACACCAAATTAAAGATAATTTTGCCAGAAACAACTTTTATTTGAAAACCTCCTATAGGTTCTCGCGGATCCGTAAAACTCCTAAACTTTTTTGTTTCGTGAACTTTGGCCTATTTTAAACTTATAACCAAACTTATAACCAAAGTTTAAAGCCTGCACAATTTTTTTCGCCTTACGGTGATTTTTTTCAATCATTCCTGTACTATTTATATACCTAAAGACATTTTCGAAAAAAAAAACGTAAATTTTGCTTTGGCCGTGTTGATTATTAACTGACCTAAACAAGTTTTATTTCAAAATTATATTACCTACTGCCTTGATCCCCTAGCCGACGTTACAGACCAATGTAAATAAAGATCATCACTCGTCTTATCAAAGAATTGAATAAACTATTGTGGCCTAAATCTCAATATTTTTTGACTATTGTCAAAGTAACTTAAACTTTAAAGGCCTTATGTTTTCATTAAAGGATAGTTTTGAGTTTGATAGTATTGTATAATAAATACCTTGTGGCAAACTAGTATCCAGGAAAATGGGCTGGCCAGAATAATCGACTATTTCTCCCTGTTCGTCAAGAAAAATCGTGATGTTTCCTAAGTATCTGCAAAATGATGATGCTTGGACTATGAGAATTCTTTTACCATTCTTACTTTGAACGATCGTTGGGTACGGTCCTTCGACAGCTTCAGGTCCGGGAGGGTTATCTAAAACGATGTCATACTTAAAGAAATATGTTATTCAACCAACAATGTGTATGATTACCCAGCCCCACGAAAAAAAAAGGTCGTGATCTGGATGACTGACCTATGTATTTTTCGACGCTGAATCCGAATCCGAGGTCAAAAAAAATCACATACCGTCACGTTGTGTATTTTAGCATTTATCAACTTATTAATATCCAATTACGTTTTTATTTTGAGGTATCCAGTACACTGTCTTCTCCTAACCTTACTTTAGTAATAGCTTAGGGTGAATATAATTCTTAGTCATTTTTGTCTAACGGCCCTCACGATCGTCACACTCATGACCGTCACATGGCACAAATTTGAGTGTGATGGTCTTGAGACTCTAGTGACGGTCATGAGAAATTTCATTGGCATTACTCTCCTTCACTCTTGTAACTTTTGAATGGTTGAATGGATTTTTTCAAATTTGGTGTAGTGATGTGAAAAGGGATTAAATTTCCAATTATATGATGTAAAAAACCAACTTTTGACTTCCGGTTTCGAGGCAAATGACGTGAAAATCAAGTTTTTTAAATGAGACAACTTGTATATTTTTCATATTTGGTTCCTACTAGCCAAAATACATATGATCTGACCTTCAAATATTATTTTTATTTTCAAAAATTTGGCACAACCTCAGCCAGCAATTACACGACCGTTTTACGAATCTCACAATCATCTCATGCCACTCACGACCGTCACGCGTAACTCACAGTACCTCATTCACAATGATGTCATAAATATTATTTATCTCGTTAGGACCATTGCCCTTTAAATTATGAACAAAACTGGTTATCGGCAACAAAATTTAGACACAAAAATTTGAGTCAATACAGTTAACTGAATTTCGAAAGTATTAGGCTCAAATAAGAAAGAAACAGATATTTTCAGTTATATCACTTTTTATTTTATTCATGGGTATTATTACGACCAAAATTTTCTCTTGTAGGACATATTTTTCACTTCAAAAAATCAACTTTTTCATAATCCATTTAGCATATTTATATTAATACACAGCACAAATATAAATGGGACGGTCGTGTGTTTTGTTATATGTTTCACTAAGGAAAAACAGCTGTAACATTTTAGTCACGGGAAAAAAGCTGGTGCCACAAGGCATACCTGAAAAGTAGACACTTTAACCATTTCAAAAATGTATGCCATCAATAGATTCTTGACATTTTATTTTTTAACATTGTCAATGTGAAATCGACCATGCTTTGTAGAACTGCCCCAGTATCATTACGGAAAGGAATATGAGTGGGCACTTTGCAACCCTCGTGCTCTCATTATTGCCAAGGGCGTAACAACCTCCCCCCCCCCCCCCGAAGGGGTTGGTACGCCTTCTACACCCTTTCTATACCCTTCCAGACATAGATCTGCGTCATGAAAGCTTCTAGCTTACAATCTCTTGCCCATTGCAACTTTCGTGCTCTTGTTTATTATTGCCAAGGGCGTAACAACCCCTTCCCTCCCCCAAAAGGGGTTGGTACGCCTTCTATACCTTCTTCCGGACATAGATCTGCATCATAAAAGCTTCTAGCTTACAATCTCTTGAGAATGCAAGGAAGACATGGTGGAGGGTGAACACACTCAAAGAACCAACCCCCTAGAGGAGTGAAAACTACCCTCTGCTGGTCGGGGGTGAAGGAAGATGTGGGAGAGCAAATTTTTCTTGTTTTTAGGTTAAGTCAGACAATGCGGAGCAAAAGTTCGACGGTTAGAGAAGGGATAACAGAAGGTGCATGAGAGCTCGATAAATTCCGCACTGAAAAAAGTTAATCTTCCCACATCCTTCTGCGCCTTCCTGTTTCTCACTCATCGAGAGACGTTCTTTACCTGCTTTAAGGGCAGTGGCGGCTCTAGAAATTTCAATAATTTTTTTCTCGTCTATGGCGCATGGGACCCATACGAAATATGGGAAATAACATCTAGTGAAGCACTTCTCTAACGACTCCTAAAAATTTTTGAAAAAGCAGTTTGCGAAAAAAAATTTCAAAATTCGGGTGCTCCCCCTGGTCTAGAGACTCCCGTTTAAAATTATTCTTTTTTGTTATATACATTTTACTTTTCATAAAAATGCAACAATAGGTTTTGGAGTTTATGAAAATATTTTCATTACTAACTGAGATACAACGAATTGAAATTTTTTAATTTGTTAAATTGTAAATTACAAAATTTCAGTTCATTATATTTCAGTTAATAATGAAAATATTTTCATAAACTCCAAAACCTATTGTTGCATTTTTATGAAAAGTAAAATGTATATGACAAAAAAGAATAATTTTAAACGGGAGTTCCTAGACCAGGGGGAGCACCCGAATTTTGAAAAATTTTTTCGCAAACTGCTTTTTCAAAATTTTTTAGAGAAGTGCTTCACTAGATGTTATTTCTCATATTTTGTATGGGTCCCATGCGCCACAGACGAGAAAAAAATTATGGAAATTTCTAGAGCCGCCACTGTTTAAGGGTTGGTCTTGCTGTGCAAACTCAATACCGTTGGCAGATTTATCTTCTCTCAGATTAAAAAACTCCAGAGTGCATCCATCCGGTCTTAAAAGTTTTCGAATACTTCTTGTGAATTTGGGGGTGGTTTCCACCCCCTAGACGGGTACGGGCAAAGCAGTTGAGGTCTGCTCTGCATAATGCACTGCGACCATTGCGCAGTAAAAAAAGAAAAATTTACTCTCCCACATCTTCCTCCACCCCCGTCCAGCAGAAGGTAGTTTTCACCTTTCTAGGGGGTTGGTTCTTTGGCTGTGTTCACCCTCCACCATGTTTCCCTTGCATTCTTAAGAGCTTGTAAGCCAGAAGCTTTCATGACGCAGATATAGAAGGGGTGTAGAAGGCGCACCAACCCCTTCATAGGAGTGGGGTTGTTACGCCCTTGGCAATAATAAATGAGAGCACGAGGGTTGCAAAGTGTCCATTCATACTTCTTTCCGTAATGATTCTGATATTTATAACTTTACCTCTATTTAAGGGATATTTCTGGCTCTACACATAAATTTGAGGTAGTATTGTTATGAGAAGATGACAGGGGCGGAGTCAACATGCGCGAATATTTTTACCAGTGGCATAGCGTCATTTGAAGTATAGGGATGTGTAATTGCAACAAAAGTTTCGCGGTCAAGGAGCTGTGTAATGGAGTAGATTAAAACTTGCCCAACTGCTACGAGTAACCTTTGTTAAGAAGAAGTGTAAGAATAGTAATTTGTACTAAACTTTGCCTAATAAAGTTGCTTTATGTTATTATTAGCGTCGCCGTCGCTCTACTGCAAACCACCGCCGTCACTAGTGTCGACATTGAATGTCACGTAATTCGTTCTCATTGGCTTAGAATTGTGGAGTGCACAAACTCGTTTCTGCGCATATTTTTTGCTCTTATCTTCTCATAGTAATACTACTCTTTACGATTTTTTTTTACTTCAGATTCGGATTTAGCGTCGAAAAATACATGAGAATACCATGGTCAGTCATTCAGATCACGACCTTTTTTTTTTTTTTTTTTGGTGGGGCTGTGTTATGCGTAATACCGGTAAAATACAACTATACTGACGTCGAGACTGACGTATTAAACTTCACGAACAGTAAAAGCATACCCAAAAATGTTTACATTTACTTTATGCAATTTTTCATATGCCCTCGGATGCTGAGGTCAAACTTACTTAAATCTATATACAGTGTGATATTTCTTATAGTGCAATAAAAAACGAATATTTCTCAGCTCGGACTTTTATTAAAAAATCCATTGGTATGGCTTCGTATGAAGGTAATCTAGAGTGTCAGCATTGGTGAACTTTATTTAATTCTGTCTAACCGTTAGAAACACAGAAAAACTCGAACTTTTGGACAAAATTCACAAAACATTTCCTTAACCGATGGCTTTAGAGGACATGTTCATGGGTGATTATAAATCGCCTTGATGCCCTATACCCACGATTGAGCTATGTGCACTTTGTCGTGAAACACCCTGTATGGTATAAAGGATCGCTAAAGCGACCCAACAGGACTCGTATTAAAAAACAAATGAAAGAATACGTGCTCAAAATTCAATTAAGCGGGAATGATGTAAACGTTATATTTATATACCTCCAGTAAATAGAAACGTGTGCGTGTGACCTCCAACAATTAGACTAATTTTTTCCGAGGCATTTGCTGCAATTACTTGGTCCACGTCATATCCAGCGTGCGAGAGTACTATGTTCGTAAATACGCCCTCTTCTTTCACCAAACGTTCCGCCTCTGCATTGACGCTGGGTGATTCCGGGAAGAACTTCAATTTTCCTATGTCGGCCAGTTTCTGGAAGCATTAAAATATTCAATTTAATCGACTATACCTTCCAATAGGCCAGTTAATGAAAGCTTCACCTGTCCAACCTAATTAACTAATAAATAAAACCGATAAACAACAGAGAAAACATGTAGCACTTTTGTCATGTGAAGGGTTCGAAATTCAAGTGCATTTAAAAGAAAACTATAGTGCTGATTTCGAGTGATAAGTTTCAAAGTTATTACAAACAGAGAGTCCAAAGGATTTTATGATTCAGTTTTAAAGTATAGGCACTACAAGGCTATTTAATAATTTGTTATACTCTAGCAGTACATTTGGTCTCACATAAACCTAATTTAAACTAATTAATCTGCGAATATCCTTTATGAAACTTTTATAAAACCTTTATAAAACCTGTATAAAACAAGGCTAAATAGCATTTAAATAGTATTGTTACTAAAGGTTTTTAAGTTGCCCAATCTGTCTGTCGTCCGCCTGCTGTTTGACTGTCGCTTATCTGACGCCTATTTTGGTCACATATGGACTAATGGAGTCCATACCACTGTAGGGGGAGGAGAAAAATTGGTGATAACAGATTTAAAAAAATTGCAAAGTTGTTTACACAAAATTTTCCTGTTTATTTGGCACTCTTTATTAAATAATTAGTTTCTCTGTAGGGTGAGCACCCCGTTTAACTAAGAATATATGAGGTTCTCTTCCTGGTAACAGTGACAACATTTCAAATATTAGTTTCCTCCGTCGTTTCTTAATTAATTACTTTTTTTAGTATGACCATGTATATTTTTCATTAAAAACAGGGTTGGCATGTTTAAAACAAAATATTTTAAAAACTTTTTTAAAAAATCGTATCATGTCTTAAACAAATGTTTTAAACAAAAAAAAAAACAGTTTTTTTTCCAACTCTGATTAAAAATATATCAGCTTTCGAACTCGGTACTAGTTTCAACTACAGCCTAAATATTATATTCCAATATCGTTTCTGAATTAAGTATTTTCTAGGGAGACCATCCTGATTTTTCACTAAAAATACAGCAGATTTCTTTCTTGGTAGCCGTGCAGTTGTGTTAACTACGTGCCAGATATCATTGCCCTCCTTCCAATTTTTTCATTAATTATTACTTCCACAGATTTGAAGTTTGAGCAAAAAAAAATTCTGTCGGTCTGTAACTTTTATTGTGCGCACAATTATTTTGGAGCCGTTTATGATATTGACCTGAAATTTACAAGGAACCAAATGCCTAAAATTTTCTTTTCCACCCTCACTACCACCCCCTACCGGGAATTTCGATGTGGAAGTAATGATTTCCAGGAGTACTTACTATCTTTTACTAAAAATATAGCAAGTCTTTTCCCTTGATAATTGTGTTGGCTACATGCTTCTCTGTCACTATTTTCATTAATTATTTTTTAAAGTATCCACTTTAGGTAATTTTCTCTAAAAGCAAAAGTATACCGGGTGACCACGAGTCATTGTACGCCTCCAATTTATTGGTTATTTTTTAATTTGAAAATTTCGTTTTTGGTATACATAAATTAGACAGAAGTTGGCTACTTTTAGACAAACAGGAACGAAAATAACACTTCCGGTTTAACCAATTCTAAATACAACAGTTTTTTCCGACTTAAAAAATTCCAAGAAATTAGTGAGACACGATCAATTTTTTATTTTTTTCAAAATAGCCGCGTCGTATGAACGGTTGTAGACTTGTCTGTAAAGAACAAAATAGTTATTTGAGTTACTGATAGGTAGGTACGAGTATTTTTAGGTTTTTCTCAAAAGACGGAATTTTATTTTCATTTCCTGTAGAAAAATTTTTAATGAGACCCTGCTATAAGTTTGACGCATATGTTTGTATGTTTGTTTGTATGTCTGTCTGTCTGTGGCTTCATATCTCTTCAATGGGTGATCCGATTTTGATGCAGTTTTTTTGAACGATGATTTTAAATCTGGTGTGAAAATTTTATATTTGAAAAAAAAATTAGTGCTGTCACTTTAAATTTTTGGAATGTAAAACGATGCTCATTTGTCTTTTTTTTTGGCAAAATGTATTTGAGAAAGGCATAAAAAATTATGTTCCTTACGTTTTGTTCATATCAAAAATTGGTCAAAAGATATAAACTTATCTTAATCACTTACATCTACCGTTGAAACAAGTACTCCAATAATACCAATCTTCTTTCCATTTCTTTGAATAACTGTACTCTTGGTGTACAGCCCTTGGATAGATGGTTCCAAACTGGCATCCATATTGGAAACAACTACTGGGTTATTCAGTGCCTTTATAAAAGGCACGAGTCCTTCGATCTTATCTTCAAATTCATGATTCCCCAAGACCTAAAAATATACAAGAGTCAACATTACAAGACTACTCTGTTTAATGTTTGGTCTTTTGAGTCCGGGAAGTAATCGTACTAAATTTATTCAATAGTTGCGCATCAGTTGATAAAAAGGAGTTAGCTACATTGCGTCAAACTCACCGTATGGACTGTACCTATCTTGTTATTTGCCTGGTAACCGCTGCACTGTTCTAAGGAAAGGAGGAAAAGGATAGAGAGGACTTTCCTGGATACAAGTTCACGGATATTTAATCCAGGGAAATGAGGTTTTGGCCGGGACTGTGACTCATCCAGGCAGAGACCACGATTTTTAGGTAGTATAGGTGTCAATAAATGAAACCTATATAAAATCTGCGGTCGATTTTCTGCATATGTTTATTTACAGCCATTTTAATGCAAAAAAATGGAAAAAACGTGTTTTTTCACACTTTTTCACCTGCCAGTAAAAAGTAAACTATCTTACAGATAAATCAAAGGAATCACCTTGTAAGAAATTAAAAAAGCTTTAAAATGACGGTTGTTAAATGTCGATATAGTTAATTGTTGCTAAGATAATTGCAAAATGCGGAATTTTATTCAATAAACAATATCTTGTGTAAAAAACAATCTACTGTTTTGTCCTTGCGTAAATAGTTGACTCTCATAGTGCTTAATATCTGGTAAAAATTTCAAATCGATTCGTCAAATAGTTTTTGCAAAATTGCATTAATTTATCCCAGAGACCTTTTTTTTGCAACCCCACCACGTCCAGAGGAATCAAAATACAATGATTCTACGGCCTCCACCTGAAAGGGAAAGACTTGATTTACCAAAATGCTTTGTTAGATATCGAAAAAATTAATTTTCAGACCTGCAAAATGACGTTGCAAAAGAACTCAGATTTTTACCTTATAAACAAATAGAATACTTTTTTAACAATTGATTGTAGAGCATCGGTTTTTCGATATTTGAAAGGCTGATATTTTTACACGAATTTTGAAAAAAAAAAGAAGGTCCTAGGTCAATTTGGGGCAAAGTTAGCAATTTTTTTTCAAAAATTCATAGCTCCTTTGTTTATAATAATTAAGAAACGTAACAAGCGCCATTTTAAAGGGGAAGAGTTCAACTTTTAGTGTAAAAAATTTGAAAATGATTGCACTTTCTCAAAACTGTTGGCAAAGCTTCTAAAATGAGGCTCGAATCAACTTAGCTCGGAGGTTGTGGAGGGGGAATCCTCAAATCCGCGCATTCAAAAATTGAAACAGAATCTTCAAACTGACCACATAAGTCATAACTTTGGTGTTTGTTAACCGATTTTGATGTTTCTTTTTTCAATTTGGGGTACCTTTTTGCGTACGTTAATAATATTTAATCTGTTAAACTATTAACATTAATATTAACAATGTAATTTGTTTAAACATTTAAAAATTTTTTTTTTTTTTTTGTAAAATATCAAAATTTTTTTTTTGTTCTTGTTGAAAGTTGTAGAAAAGGCTTATGTACACGTAAATATATATCTTATTGTTATAAATAATTGAATTTTTCAAATTTATAAAATAAAAACACTCTATTTGATATAATTTACATTTTTAAGATATTTTTCAAATGCAAAATTACCATACAATTTATGAAAAGTGCTCTTATTAATTTGCGTATTATTAATTATTAATAAATAATAAAACAAACCATTACTTCCTTTCCTTCCTTTCTATGGTTCAACACATCTGCTCCAAAATAATAAGAGAGTAATAATTACCTGTAATTTGTTTAAACATTTTACAAAAAAATATTTTTATACATTATCAAAATTTTTGTATTATTCTTATTGAAAATTATAGGAAAGGTTTGTGTACAATTAAAGATATAAATTACTGTTATATTAAGTTATAAACAATAGAATTTGTAAAGTGTGAAAAGAAACACATTGTTCGATATAAATAACGCTGTAATTTATAATAATACAGAATATTTGTCGATTCACATACACACAAAAAGTTAAACTCTTCCCCTTTAAAATGGCGCTTGTTACGTTTCTTAATTATTATAAACAAAGGAGCTATGAATTTTTTAAAAAAAATTGCTAACTTTGCCCCAAATTGACCTAGGACCTTCTTTTTTTTTCAAAATTCGTGTAAAAATATCAGCTCTTCAAATATCGAAAAACCGATGCTCTACAATCAATTGTTAAAAAATTATTCTATTTGTTTATAAGGTAAAAATCTGAGTTCTTTTGCAACGTCATTTTGCAGGTCTGAAAATTAATTTTTTCGATATCTAACAAAGCATTTTGGTAAATCAAGTCTTTCCCTTTCAGGTGGAGGCCGTAGAATCATTGTATTTTGATTTCTCTGGACGTGGTGGGGTTGCAAAAAAAAAGGTCTCTGGGATAAATTAATGCAATTTTGCAAAAACTATTTGACGAATCGATTTGAAATTTTTACCAGATATTAAGCACTATGAGAGTCAACTATTTACGCAAGGACAAAACAGTAGATTGTTTTTTACACAAGATATTGTTTATTGAATAAAATTCCGCATTTTGCAACTATCTTAGCAACAATTAACTATATCGACATTTAACAACCGCCATTTTAAAGCTTTTTTAATTTCCTACAAGGTGATTCATTTGATTTATCTGTAAGATAGTTTACTTTTTACTGGCAGGTGAAAAAGTGTGAAAAAACACGTTTTTTCCATTTTTTGCATTAAAATGGCTGTAAATAAATATATGCAGAAAATCGACCGCAGATTTTATATAGGTTTCATTTACTGACACCTATACTACCTAAAAATCGTGGTCTCTGCCTGGACGGGTCGCAGTCCCGAACATGGTACTTTTTTTACTCATTTCCCTGGACTAATTACAATGTTAATCAAATAATTAAATAAAAATTTCCCTTTTTACCACTAACTACCATCTAATGCAAACTTTACATTCTTTGCTGCAACACACCATTCTCTGACAGGTATAATTCTTATTTTTAACATACGCGCAAACACTTATATTAAATAAAAGAGTGTGTTAGTGTGTTTTGCTTAATACCTAAATAATATTTTTTAAACATGATGAATATAAAATAAAAAATAATTACAATCATGTCAATTTCCACATGGCTAATGTATATATGGTTAATGGTATCTCTCCTAATTTCGAGTCTCAGCTACGGCAGATGGCAATGTCGCACGGAATGTGTAATGTTGTCTGAGTGTGCGTGTGTCCTGGTTGAGTGGTGGAATAACGATGACTAAATTCAGGATATTAATCTAAAGACGATTTTTGAAAAAATGAATAAATACTTACAGTTGCATCGAAGGGAAGCTTATTTAAAAATTCCTGAGTAACATTCCATTTCCCCACTGTATACCAAAGAGTGCCTTGGAAGTTGTCACCAGCGTTTAGTAATAGAGAATCTGGTCTTTCGGCTAAAATATTCTTGATTTGTTTGTAGAGCCTAGAAAAGCCGCCGATGCATTTGTCGCCTTCTTTGCAATTTCCTCCGGAGTTGCTAGATTCCTCGAACCTAGGAGAAATACATTAGTTTACAAACGAAAGATTGAGGCGCAGTCGGTAATAAACACGCAGCTTTCTTTTATTCTTGAATATACGGGGTCTTCCTTAATGACGTGCTAACATTTCAGGGTGTGATTTCTTAGGTTATTTTATGAAGAAAAGTCAATATGAACGTATGCCCGCAACGGTTTAAATTTTTTGTTACAGTGAATTTTTTTTTAATTGTTATTTTTTAATATCCCAGAAAGTACTTTAGATATTATTTTCAATTTTGATATGTGTTAATAGATATAAAACTATATATTTTAGTTAGAAAAGTTATTTTATCGCTTCCTTATGGCTGTTGTTGGTAGCCTCGTGTGGAATTCTTGGTTCCGTATTCGGCAGGAACTGCAGCTACAGATAGTGGACTGTCGGGGAACACCGAACACAAATTTTAGAGTATGCACGTTGCACTAATGCACCGTATAAAGTATGAGTTTAAATGTGCACTTCAATAATGCGGGTAAGCGATCGTTCATGTGAACATGTATATGAGTCGGTTTGCTACTAGACACAGATTTCAAATGATTTTATTTGGCGGGAAATAATTTACCCAATGATAGACAGCTTTCGCTTAGACTGTAACTATCTTATATGAATGCCAAATTGTATATTTACTTTACATTATTTTACCTATAACACTTTTATTTTGCTCAATATCTTAAAAATCAATAAATATTACATACATATATTTAGAAGGAATTAAAAGGTATTTATGTTTGTTATTATTTAGAAGTTATTTTAAAAATGTAAACAAAATTCGCGGCGAGGATTATGTGGCAACATTGTATAAAAACGGCTCTCCCCCTTTTCCAACTTTGCTTGCATGCTGTTAATTGTCACGTCTTGTCACAATACAAGTGAAAGAGGCATATTTGATTAGATTTATTAGTTGTTTGTTTATGTGACGTTTGATTTTGTTATTTTATATTTTATCAATAAACTATTAAGATGGAATTGATCGATTTTGTGAAAGGAGATTCATCTAAATTGCGCAAAGTTGATTATGCCATGATATATTCTTTCAATAAACAAAATTTGTATTTTTGAAGAGATGGGATCAGAAATGTTGGAAGCTTGCCACCAAGAGCTGTTTTCCTTCGTGCTGAGCAAAGTGAATACAATCAGTAAGTAACCAATAGAGATTAAGAATTTCAAAAATATCTCGATTTGATTGGCTGTTTAATAATTGCAATTAGTTCGTTCAGTACGAAAAAAAAACAGCTAAGCTCTTCTAATATCCATATTTTTCGGAGCAGTTAAAAATTTTTTTTCCGGAGCACATTTGTGTTTCCACAATTAAAAAGAAAACACCTTTTAAATGAAATTATCTATTATTTGTAAATTACAGCAAATACCAGGATAAAAGAAACTGAAATTCTTCAAATCAACACGACGCGTTAAATCCATCTGACATTTGACTATCCGTTAACATTGTTGCCATATATTGCTAAATACGTTTTTAAAAATCTAATCGGCATTAAAAATTATTTAAAATATATAATAATTCACGTCTATTATTATTTTTTACCTCACAAAATTAAATTTCGTAGATAAATATATTAAAATTGATTTAATAAATAAGCTTTATACTCCTGTTTTCTTCAATTATCCTTACTAGAAGTAGAGAAGGAATTTCAACTTGGCAACACCACACTGTTTTGTATAAAACCATTCTATCAACAAATCCATACAGTCTACCTACGTCATTGACCAAATTACCTACGTCACCAATTTAAAACAGCTGTTGCGCCACTTATTATGCTCTTCGCAAAAACGAAGAGTTTATTGCATTTGATCGGCACATTTCTAAAACCGGAAATATCGCTCGTAGAGAAAAAATTTTCATATCATTGTCTTAGTGAACGAATTCTGAACAACTTTCAGAATGTCCATCTGCCCGTCCGTCTTTCTGTCCGTCACGTTTTTTTGTAAGCACGATAACTTAAGAAAGAAAAGTCCGATTGTATTGAAGTTTGGAAAGTAAGTTAGTGTTAGCTAGAGGAAGAACCCTATTGTTTTTGAAGGCTTGTTTGTACATATATATTATTCAATAAAAAAAAAAAAAATGGGAAAATACCCCATTAAATTTAAATTGAAACTAATTATTATAAACATTGATACATAATGATAAATTTTGTTTTATAAAAATTGTTGGATGTCTCTCAATCAATCAATCTCTTTCAAATATTCCCGACGTATTCCGTATTGTTTCATACGAGGGAACTATATTCGCTATTTATTTGTCTTATACAACTCTATTTACCCTCAGTTTCTCAACAAATATCTGAAAACCAACATGGCTTTGTATCAGGACGTTCTACCGTTACTAAACCTGTGTTACATATTGTGTTATCTATATGAATTTCATGACTCAGGTGGAACAGGTAGACATCACTTATACCGACTACTCAAAAGCTTTTGTAGATTGGACCATGGCATACTTCTGAATAAGTTGAAAATATATGGTTTCTTAAATAATTCTACAGAATATTTTTCCTAGTTATTTATTACATAGGCGACAATTCGTGCAGTACCAAAGCTTCCAATATGTTACCTTTACATCGTCCTCTAGTGTGCCACAAGGATCTGTTCTGGGCCCCCCTTTTTTTTTAGCTTTATTAATGATATTAACCTGGACCTCAGCTGAGTCACTAGTGTATGCAGAATTTTTTTTAGCATTTACTATCGATTGAATTTATTCACCTGTTGGCCTTGAACACAATTTGTTATTAAGTCGCCTAATTTCCTAATTTCACAAGCTTATAAGAACGAAGAGAACTTAACAGTGTAGTATTTCTTTTACTTCCGCATCCAGTGGAAATATGGCAAAAAAGAATATTTGAAAACTTTTATTTTTTCCAATAGGCTTAGGATATCATGAAACGTCGAGATTTTAAGTTTTAGCGAAAAAAATTCTGTCTGTCAACCTTTCTGTCGGTAACTTTTTTGTGCGCACGATTACTCTGGAACCGTTTAAGATATCGACTTAAAATTTGGTATACGTATGTATTTTAGCGAGATCTGGAACTAAATAATATTTTGATCTTATTCCGTTGAAGGGTTGGGGGGTAAATTAGGTGAATTAAGCGAGTAGAAGTCCATAAAATTGGTATTTAGTATATATAAGAGAAGCTAATAGACCGTGGGATAGTGACAGATTTTTTTAAACGTTTGGTTCCTATCTGGCCTTTTGGGAGCCTTTTGTGCCTGATTTGTACTAACCATTTTCGTGTTTATCAAACGGTTATCCAGGGCCCCTCAGCGGAAAACAGAAAAGAAAATTTCATGAAAATAAGGAATTTCAAACGTTTTGTTCCTATCTGGCGTCAAGTTAGGCTTACGTTTTAAAGAAAAACATCCGACGGAAGCTTATCGCCAGACAAATTCCGTGGGCCGGAAGGTCCGAAATTTCAATCCGAAGTTGTAAGAAAAAATGGTCAAAATCAAACGATTTGGTTCTTATCTGGGAGTTGTATATATAGGTAAATAGATTATAATTATCGCGATATAACAAACGCCAGACAAATTCTGAGCGCCCAACAGTGAAAAAATTATTGTTCAAGTTGTCAACTATTCCGCGAAAATCAAACGATTTACATTCGTCTGGCATTTGTTTTTTTGTTAATATTAGGCAATAAGTAGTTTCAATTTAAGATTCCCAGACGAATTGGCTGGGCCCCCTGGATAGCCAGACAAAAAGAAAAGCGCGAAAAAAATGCCATTTTTCAAACGATTTATTCCTGTCTGGCATTTGGATTTTAAAAAGATATGTTAATAAATAAGCCATATTTCTAGTCCCAGATAAAAAGCTTGGACCCAGACGTAGATATGTTGAGCGAAAGTATCGAAAAATCAAAAAACAGTCGTGTAAAAATCGATGCATTTTCAAACGATTTACACTCGTCTGGGATTTGTTTTTTTAAAAAGATATGTTAATAAACAAACCATATTTCAAGTGCCAGACAAAAATCTGGGGCGCAGCTGTATGTAGATATATCGCAAATTTTGAGGTTCTACAGTTGGCAACTTTTTAATCCTGGCTCCTACGCCAAAAGACTACTCTAGCTAATTTAAATAGAATAAAATTTGCTAAAACTCTTTTTTTAATTTTTGAATTCCGACAAAAATGAAGGAATTAGAGGGACGCGGGATTTGGGACTTTTTTTTTTCGGTAAAATTTCTCCATTTTGTCACCGTAATTAATCGGTAATTAATTGAAATCGATCTCATATATGATGTTCACTTAACATCTGTACTACTTTGACGTTCCGTTAATCTCGGTCCTTCGAAACAAAGGTTTCAGAGAAAAATTATTTTTTTAGATTTACATACATTATAGGAAAACGTGTAATTTCCTACATTTCCTCGAATATCTCGATAAATATTGTTTTTTTCGAAAAATTTGTAGATAGCTTATGTAAAGAGAATTGATTGAGCTTTCCGACACTTTTTTTATTTTTTCTCTAACATAAAGAGCAAAAGACCAAATATGCGGACGTCTCAAAGCCAACCGCCACCCAGTCTATTAATTAGGGTGAAGACGTACCGTACGCGAGACTAGTTTCTCGATCTGACGTCACAGTGTTTTTCGTGAGGAGTATAGCGAGGATTTCAACTTTAATTATTTGTTGCAAAGTGAGTACTGCGATTTAAGAGCTGATATTCGATGTGACGTGTTTTTATACATAAACACACACTTTAGTGAAATACAAAAAAAAATGGGCAAGTTCCCCATTAGCAAACGATAAATAAAAATCACCCCGGGACGAGCGGGGAGTATAAAAAGCAGCGTCGTTCGCAAGCAATGCATACCATATATGTTTCTACCACATCACATCTTAGTGTATTATGTCGCGTGCATTAAAATGAGAGAAGAAATCACTTTTGTGTAGTTGACTACCTACGCCAAGGGAGAATGAAACAGGTACGGATTTACGAGGACTCTAAGTTTCTATGGTGTAGTGCAGAGTTGTAAATTTTATATTAATATGTAATAATTTATATTTGTCCTTTTGCTAGTATGTAACTTATTTATTATAAATATTATTCGATTGAGGGATTATGAATGTGAAAGTGACAGTTATATTGAACCCAGTGATAAAGAAAATTAAATTCCAAATGAGTTTCAAGTGAGAAAAAAAACGGCATTTCAAGGGCGGATCTGGATCTTGAGCTTGGGGGGGGAGGTAACATAGCCGCGTGTTGAAAATAACAAAAATGTTTTCCCTCGAAAATTAAAATTGATGAGCGGGGGGGAAAAAATCTCAAAAAAAAAATTATAAACACAACTAAATAGAATATATATTTAAAAATATAAAATAAAATAATACAAATTATGAAATTTTAAAATGAAAGTTGATTGTTTACGGAATCTTGTTACCCCGTTACCCCCCATAAATCCGCGCTTGCGGCATTTAAGTAGTGACGCGAAACAAATTTGTTTAAATGTGTATAATACCCTTTTACAATGACAAGCTAATGAAATGCCAGACGAGTGTGAATCGTTTGAAAATGCATCGATTTTTACACGACTGTTTTTTGATTTTTCGATACTTTCACTCAACATATCTACGGTTGGGCCCAAGCTTTTTGTCTGGGACTTGAAATATGGTTTATTTATTGCCATATCTTTTTAAAATCCAAATGCCAGACAGGAATAAATCGTTTGAAAAAATGGCTTTTTTTCGTGCACTTTTTTTAAGATTTAAAATATGTTTGGCCCACGCTTTTGGTCTGGGACTTGAAATATGGTTTATTTATTACCATATCTTTTTAAAATCAAAATGCCAGACAGGAATAAATCGTTTGAAAAAATGGTTTTTTTTTCGTGCACTTCTTTTAAGATTTAAAATATGTTTGGCCCACGCTTTTTGTCTGGGACTTGAAATATGGTTTAGTTATTACCATATCTCTTTAAGATCCAAATGCCAGACAGGAATAAATCGTTTGAAAAAATGGCTTTTTTTCGTGCACTTCTTTTAAGATTTAAAATATGTTTGGCCCACTAAAAATGTCTGTGAATGATACAATACATTTTCGTTTGGGTTAATTTTTACAGAAAAAATAATTTCACATGAGAACCAATCGTTTGATTTTCGCGAAATAGTTGACAACTTGAACAATAATTTTTTCACTGTTGGGCCCTCAGAATTTGTCTGGCGTTTGTTATATCGCGATAATTATAATCTATTTACCTATATATACAACTCCCAGATAAGAACCAAATCGTTTGATTTTGACCATTTTTTCTTACAACTTCGCATTGAAATTTCGGGCCTTCCGGCCCACGGAATTTGTCTGGCGATAAGCTTCCGTCGGATGTTTTTCTTTAAAACGTAAGTCTAACTTGACGCCAGATAGGAACAAAACGTTTGAAATTCCTTATTTTCATGAAATTTTCTTTTCTGTTTTCCGCTGAGGGGCCCTGGATAACCGTTTGATAAACACGAAAATGGTTAGTACAAATCAGGCACAAAAGGCTCCCAAAAGGCCAGATAGGAACCAAACGTTTAAAAAAATCTGTCACTATCCCACGGTCTATAAAGTCGAAAATTTTTTTGGCATTAGCGACCCACATTATCACCCCCTCCCCTTTGTTAAGGGGGGTAAAAAAAATAAAATTGTGATTTAGTGTATACAACCAAAGGCCTCAAAAATTTTTTTTACTTCATCCAATATGTGAATTTGTAAAATTTCCGAAATAGCTAAATGAAATCTAGTTCAAGAATATAATGGAGTAAATATCGAAATAAACAAATTTAGAGTGGAGTATACTTGAGACAACACAATGTGTCAATGACAGTAAAGGCCAACTTGAGGAAAGACATATTGCGTCAAATCATCATATAAGATCAATTTTTTTAAGTAAAAATTATCCCTTACCTTGCATGGAAATCATTCACATGCACCACTGACAAGTTGAAAACTGCACTTCCCCTTGGTAAATGAATACTGGTTATGAGAGGTGATATCAACAATAATAACACCGAAGTGCTATAACATTTCACAAACATGACGGAAGGTCTTCCCAAACTAAAACGAATCGATTTTGCACATCGTAAATAACGTGGGTTGAAAGAGATTACATTTATAAATGCAAACTGAACATCATTGTATTCAGCCGCAGGGAATCATTATAACGATATGTTGTTGACTTTCATGATAACATTTGAAAGTGTCGCTATTTACAATCTACATTTTTTCTAATTCCTTATCAGAACTATATACCGGGGGACCAAATATTAACTTTGGAAGGTTTATTTGAAATAATTCTTAAGATATACAAAAGTGGTAACTATTTTACTTCCACATCCAGTTAGTCGGGAGCCCTCCCTAGCTGTACGTGCACCCCCCGCCCGATCCTTGGGGACAATGTTTTTCATAAAGATTAGAGCCTAAGGGACAATTTAAGACATGTTCTAAAAAAAAAAAACTGGCTGTACTTTCAAAATGGCGCCCATATGTTAAAATTGTGATTTAGTGTGTATACAAGAACCAAAGGCCTCAATTTGTTTTTTTACTTCATCCACCCCCACTACCACCCCCTGCCCCCACTACTGATGTGGCATATCGTTTTATGGGTTTTGGGGTAGGCGATTTCAAATATTATATCATTAAAATTCCATAAACAATTACTTCCACATACAAAATTTTTTCGTTGTGAGAGACTTGGATAGAAAATCTGGATGTGGAAGTAGTGATTCCTTGGGCATCGGTTTTTAATCATGAATCAAGCCAATCAAATCTCTTCACAAGGGGAAACATTAAAACTATTGAAGTATCGGTTTGTTATCAATATTGGATATATGTATCTATGTAATTTAAAATCAGTGTTCCCTTTAGAATTCAAGCAGATGTTATAATTTATATTATATTATATTTTGAAACACATCCGAACATAAAAATCGTTTAAAATTAGAAATAAGTAAATAAAAAATTTAACTTTTTTGTATAAAAAATTGGTAGATTTTTGTAGCTTCCTTTCAGAAAAAGGACTTTATATTTGTGTTTGGGATAAAAAAATAGCTAAACGGCATATACAACATGTTCAATTTGAAAATGTTAACTTTCATAGTGCAGTAAATTGAAATATAGCTGCCAATTGAAAATAGACATCGTACTCGTGTTCATGGGATATAATTTAACCAAAAATCATACGCCAAACGAATTTCTCAATTAATATGGGTGATCGTATTTAAGAAAAAAAAAAAACAAAAATGACCTAAGGGAAAATGTTACGCGTCCTAATTGAAAATGAATCTCCTACAATTTAGTCGAATCTAGTGGTTAGTAGTGTGGTTTTTGTTTTACCGGCAGGACGATTAATTTGGTCAACCGGTATTTTTCCAACTAAACAATCTTATCTGATTCCATCCAGATTTCTGTAATATAATTATAAAAACTTAGATTGAAGATTAATCGTTAATGGTATACAATAAACATTACTCATTTCTTAAATCTAATCAGATAAGTTCATAAGCGGGTTAAAAGAAGGGTTTAAAGGTATATTTTTGGGATAAAAATAGTTTTCTAATTTAGATTTTTAATTTAGAAATACATTTGATTTCGATATTTGTTCATTTTTACATCGACCTCGTTATCGATATTAGATAATAAGGTTGAATTAACTAGGCGATGAGCGGCGATTATTTCATTTTTTTTAATTGAATCATTTTTTCGTTCCTTTCCGTAAAATATGCACAAACATGGATTTCTTCATAAATATGTAGCATATTCAAAAGTTAGAGATTCTTTTTCGAATATGTAATATGAAAATTAATGAAAGTTTCCAGTTTTTCAAAGTACAAACCTAAAAAGCTGAAAAAAATCACAATAATAGAGCTCCTCGAGCTTATCAACAACAAATAAATTTGATTTGGATATTTCAAACAATACCACATTTTTTCTCAAAATTTACTGAATCATTTATACACTATATTAATCTTGTCGCACTCTTTCATTTATTAATACTCCAGTCAGTTTGTCTGAAGAGGCCGACAGTCACCCGACGTCAGAGAGCTTTTGGGGTTTGGTGGGTGGGGGACGGGGTTATTGGTAAGTGTATTGGTGAATTCTCGACACGTTGCGCAACCAGGGTTTGCCGCCTCTTGAGAAAATGGCACATGCACTAAACTGAGCATTTCATTTGTAGAGTGCTATAAAATCCGTTTTTTTTTCGGCCGATCAGAAAGTACACCCTTTCTGTAGAAATTTTCTGCCAGAAATTAACGTTTTCCCTGGCTAGATCGGAAAATGGACATCAAAGATCAGCAAAAGCTTTTCCGATCTCTGTTATTCTCTTTTCCGATCCATGAAAGTAAAAAATGCTGCCAATTTATGGTATAGGTGGTTTTGCTTTCTCGTTGCTATGGAAACGAACTTATGTTAATTGTTGAGATAAGTGTCAAATAGTTAAATACTCTTAAGTTATTAGTTTTCAAAAGTCAATTCACAAGTTAATTTTATTGTTTGTAGTTGTATTTTTCTTAGAAAATTTATTAAGAAATAATAAAAAAACTGCTGCCCAAGGAATCACTACCACATCCAGATTTTCTATCCAAGTCACTCACAACGAAAACATTTTGTATATGGAAATAATTGTTTATGGAACTTTAATAATATAATATTTGAAATCCTCTACCTCAAAAACCCATAAAACGATACCCCACATCGGTACTGGGGTGAGGGTGGTGAAAGGGGGCGGTAGTGGGGGTGGATGAAGTAAAAAAATATTTTGAGGTTTCCGGTTCTTGTACACAAACTAAATCACAATTTTTTTCATCCCCTTTAATAATGGGGTGGGGGTGGTAATGGGGGTGGCTAATGCCAATTTTTTTTTTGAGACCTTAGCTTCTCTTGTATATGCTAAATACCAATTTTATGGACTTTTACCTATTTACCCAAAATTTACCCCCCAACCCTTCGATGGAACAAGATGAAAATATAATCTAGTTTCAGATCTCGTTAAAGTACATATGTGTGTACCAAATTTCATGTCAATATCTTAAACGGTTCCAGAGTAAACGTGCGCACAAAAAAAGTTACAGACAAACAGACAAATTGACAAACAGACCGACAGGCAGACAGACAGACAGAACATTTTTTTTGCTCAAACTTAAAATCTCGACGTTTCATGACATTCTAAGCCTATTTTAACAATAAAAATTTTTTTAAATTTTTTTTGTCGTTACTATACTTCCACTGGATGTGGAAGTAATTGAAGTTGTATAATAGTTTCTGTCGTAAAAATATTTTATTTAATTAGTTATTATTTTTTGTCGTTTTATCTGTTAAAAAATTTATTAAAAAAATAATACAAAATTGATTTTGTATGACAGGCCGAAAAAAAAAATTGTAGGTACGTTACATGACCGAAAAACAGTGTTTTCAGCCCCCCCCCTCTAAGTTTGCAGGGCGAGCCGCGGGCGAGTTCGGCTTGCCTTGACCTGCAAAACACCTCTTTCCTGTCTTGTAACGTAAATTGCTATTAAGAGCGCCATCTGGCATCAAGTAGTAGTAGCGGACACAGTAACTTGGCACCATTTAATTTTAATTGAATAGGGTGTAAGTGTTTTAAACCCGTTTTTCTGTTTTAAACATGTTTTAAACATATCATTTAAATAATGAAAAAACGGTTTCAAACAAAAAAAAAACAGTTTAAAACAAAATAAAACCAGTTTATTGTTTAAAATGAAAAACAAACCTGTTTTTTTTTTCGAACCATGCAATGTAGTGCTTTGGTTTAAAAGTTAGGAAAATATAATAAAAAAAATTTGAGATTAAAATACAATGAAAACAAACTATTAAGATATATACAACTTTAATAACAATAACAAATTCTAAGAATCCCAATTTCTAACTTCTACCATTTCATTTCCATAAATCGTGATTCTCCCTTCTTCTTCTTGAAATATCGGAGACCTGTGGGCTATATAGTCCACAAAAATCTCGATGTCTACTAGTCCAATTTTTAAGTTTTTAATATTGTCAGAAATGATTGTAAAACCATCGCCACCGCTTACTAAGAATGATGGAATCACAATTCTGTACATTTTGTCCAAATCTAAATCTTCGTACACAGGAATCATACAAGCCTGGCAACGCACCTTTATCGATTGGGCCCTATCTCCCTCTGGACGAGTCAAATTGAAAACGACTTGAATACCTACAATACCAATTAGATCAATGATTGTTTCACTTATGCAACTAATGTCTGATAAAAGTTCCACTTTTTCAATCAGATTTCAATATACCGTGGGGCAATAATATTGCAACGCACAGTATAAAATATTATTTTATTTGTCAAGTAAGGTTTGGTTATAAAGAGTTAAGGTAGCGCTGTTATCTGTGAAAATAATTAGGATATGCTTGAACTGTTTGCAAACTTCGTTTCAAATGTGTACTCTGATGGTAACTTCAATCAAATACCCAGTTTTGATTTCGATACAACTAATGACATTAGCAATTATTACATCGATGTGGAAGATATTGACAGTCATAAAATTACCATGAAAAGTTTCTGTTATTTTTTGAAACGGCATTTTTACAAAAATGCAAAATTCATACATAGTATCTTTGATTTATCTCTAAACTCATATATATTTTCCTGTTTTTGGAAGCACAGTTACCCAAGACCAATAGGTAGATAAATCTAGACCAAAAGAAAACAATCTAAAACTATAGAATAGTTTGCATACAGTTAGATATTCCAAAATTATTATATCACCTAGTAGCAAAACATTTACATTGGGATTGTAAAAACAATTGTATAGGTACCAACTTAGACATATATAATAATTTTATTAACTCTTTGGAACGTAAAATTCAGGTTGACTCTCATACTGATTTTTCTAAACCATTTGACAGAGTCAAACATGATCTACTTATTGTAAAATTAGAAAGGTTAGTGACAAAGTATTGAAATGAATTAGCAGTTTTCTTACTGGTCAGTTACAGTGTGTAAAATGTGGTAGTTTTCTGTCACAGTCAATTACTGCAACATTAGGAGTTCCTCAAGGTTGTCATACTGGTCCTCTTTTATTTTATCTCTTTGTGAACGATATTGTAAAAAATAGTAATTTCTTAATGTTTGCAGATAATTTAAATGTGTATGTACAAAGTAATTGAAAATCTTTCTTATGCTGCACTGTTGCAAAGTGATTTGGATGGTTTGTCCCATTATTGTAAATACTTTAAGTTGTGAGCTCCATGGGCGTTATTTATATCACCATTACCTTCGACACTTACCAGAAAATTGCATTAATTTTAGGCTTGAATACGCTCTACCGTACGAATACGGAAGAGTATTATATTCCATCAATTCCTTTATATATTTTCCTTGCAATTCAGCTACGTCAATGGTATTTTCAAAAGGCTGTGCTGTCGCCATGTCAGAATAAGTAACTTCTGAAAAGGGTACAGAAATTGGTTTAAAGAAGATGTAATTCTTAAAACAATTCCGGCTCTTACCTCCCTCTTGAATATCCGTTCTAAGACTCCCAGCATTCGTGATTGCTATCGCAGCATATGTCCATGCTCCCTCTTCTGCTTCATCAGTGTACTACAATAGTAATTTCTGATAAATAAAATGTTTACTGTTTCAAATGATAACATACCGCATAAACCATTGCATCTGTCACAAAATCTCCTAGTGTACATTCTGAAACACTACATTGACTTTTAGATAAGGTCACGAGACTTGTGCCCAACACTACGGTACCTCTAGCATCCACTACGGCTTTCCAAGGTTGCATCTCTCGAGTAATTTCTTCATCTAAAAATTATGATACAAATATATAGTCCCAGCCTAATATCAAACTTGTTTGGTCGATCAAAATTTTCATAATGGGATATTTTCACTTTGGATAATATCATGTTTGGATAAATAAATACCTATTATTTCTGCTTACATCATTGTTAAAAAATATTATTTTGGGTATTCAGCAGATAACTTTCAAAGAAAACATTCGTTTCTTTCATATACCATTGGTGCAAGTCTGACCAAAAAAGGAAGATCGACAAGACTCCCCCCTACGGTGACTTGTCGGCTTCTTTCATACACCTACCATATCTAATATTCAGCATGAAAAACAATAAAACAACCACTCTTTCTATATATTGATGACTCAAGTCTGATCATGCTAATATATATAATATTAAGCATCTCTAGCCCTACCTAGAGGATACTATATCACAATCAAACGTTTATTACATTTCAAAGTCAAGAAAATACTAAAAAGCACAAAGAAAATAGTTATATTAGCATGATCAGACTTGAATCATCAATATATAGAAAGAGTGGTTGTTTTTATGTTTTTCATGCTGAATATTAGATATGGACGGTGTATGAAAGAAGCCGACAAGTCACCGTAGGGGGGAGTCTTGTCGATCTTCCTTTTTTGGTCAGACTTGCACCAATGGTATATGAAAGAAACGAATGTTTTCTTTGAAAGTTATCTGCTGAATACCCAAAATAATATTTTTTAACAATGATGTAAGCAGAAATAATAGGTATTTATTTATTAAATTAGACGAGTTTTGGGGCTCTAAAGGAATGTTTATTTTTTGTTATTTTTAATATATTTGTCAAGTAAATAGATGTCTTCCTGTCAGTTTTTTGACATGAAAATATTTCATTTTTATTTTCTAATAGTAACTTTTATTTCGAATTGGATTTATGTCCTTCTGACGAGTTCTAAAGAGAACGAAAAAGATTGTACAATGTTTAAAGGAATTAATCCATCGATAATATGATATACTTCAATTATTGGACATGCATGCGGTGAGCGAAATTTTATAACTATTTTCTTTGTGCTTTTTAGTATTTTCTTGACTTTGAAATGTAATAAACGTTTGATTGTGATATAGTATCCTCTAGGTAGGGCTAGAGATGCTTAATATTATATATATTAGCATGATCAGACTTGAATCATCAATATATAGAAAGAGTGGTTGTTTTATTGTTTTTCATGCTGAATATTAGATATGGTAGGTGTATGAAAGAAGCCGACAAGTCACCGTAGGGGGGAGTCTTGTCGATCTTCCTTTTTTGGTCAGACTTGCACCAATGGTATATGAAAGAAACGAATGTTTTCTTTGAAAGTTATCTGCTGAATACCCAAAATAATATTTTTTAACAATCATGTTTGGATACTTCAAGAGAAAACAAAAGACGCGTGTTTTTTTATCTCGTTCCAATACGCAGTAGAAGCCCGTAAAAGTACTCTCTATTGTATTTTAACATATTCAAAGGGCAATATCAAATGGCCCCGAGTGAGAATACTCTATTTCAGATGACTAAAGGTTCATCAAAATTGAGAATTACACATTGCTTAAGTAGTTCATTATTTTGAGAATTTCTAATAACAGACTGATATTTAAAAGTAATATTGTTCTCTTATTAAGAAACTGGACTGAATTAACTGAATTGATTGAGGATATTCTTTGACCAACACGCAAGCATAGTTATTTTCGTCCAAGGGTTCTAAGGTCGGTCTACAGACGTAATACTAGAACTTTTCTCTGAAAAAAATCCTTATGTATTGGGATATTGGGTGTGTGTCCGTTGTCTTCTTCCTTGTGAATGTAGAGGTAGGTTATAATATTGATTAATATGAAGAAACTTTTAACTTAGGTATTTATAAATTTATAGGTTTTGTATTTTGCCTCGTGAATTTAATTTCGTCCCGGCCTTTGTACTTTCTTCACGAAATTACAAATTGTTTTGACTCGAGGCTAATTTGTGGTACTATCTTATATAAATGGTACGAAAGTTATTTGCAAAGAAGTCAACCTTTTACCTTGTGGCAACTTATTCTCCAAAAATATGGGTGCGCCAGAGTAATCTGCGATTTCTCCATTCTCGTCGAGGAAAAGAGTGATATTTCCCACATATTTGCAATAAGCAGATGCCTGCGTGACAAGAACTTTGTGCCCATTTTTACTCTCAACAATTGTTGGATAGGGTCCTTGAACATTGTCGGGTCCGGGAGGATTATCTGAAACCGTATAAAACCATTAATTTAAGATAAGATATAAATAGACATGCGGAATTTTGTAAGTATTTTATTTGGTTACTGAAATATACAGTACGACAATTATATGGACTGGTTCTAGCTAAAATCAAAATATGTCGGGTAATTTTCGTGCTTGATTCATTTTTTGCTTACCTCCAGTGTATAAAAACGAATGTGAGTGGCCCCCAACGATCAGACTGATTTTTTCCGAAGCATTTGCAGCTATAGCCTTCTCGGTGTCATAACCAGAGTGAGAAAGCACTATATTAGTGAACACGCCCTCTTCTCTTACTAAACGTTCGGCTTCTTCGTTGACACTAGGCGATTCCAGGTAAAATTTCAGATTTTCCGTACTGGAGATCTCCTAATAGAATATAAAACATTTATATTTGGTATTTATCCATTTGTTCGTATTAAAGAGCAATACAAAAAAAAAAAAGCAAAGAGGATTATATTAGCCGGAAAAGAAGGATAGCGATGAATTGAACTGCCAATAGTGTCAAGTGGCACATGTCATTGACCGACGATCATTGATTTAATACGCCCTTGTAAAAAATATTTTGAATTACACTTCCCCCAAATTTAAACACCAATTCTTGTCGCGCACACTGATAAGGTGCTCATACTACTATCGTCCTTTCCCGACTAAGGTATAGATAGATTGCGAGCGCGGATATGCGGGGAGGGAAAGATGGGGGTAATTACCTCACTAAGATTTCATTAGAGCATCTGCTTTCGTCAAAATTTTAAATATTTCTGAAAATAACAGAAATACGAAGATATCGAGCATTATGCTTCTCGTCATCTTGTTAAAAGAAATTCTGTACATCAGCGCTCAAAATTAATAACATTAACATGCGGTTGATTTTGTTTTATAATTTAAATTAAAATTATCATAGTATTAATACCTTAAAAAAAATATCTTATGTTGTTTCCCATATTTGATCACTTACATTACATGTTGAAATAATTACTCCAATAATTCCAATTTTCTTCCCGTTTCTTTCAATAACAGTACTCTTAGTGTACAATCCTTGGATTGATGGTTCCAGACTATCATCAATATTGCTAACAACTACTGGGTGGTTCAACGCCTTTATAAAAGGTACAACCCCAGCAATCTTGTCATCAAACTCGTGATTACCCAACACCTAGAAATTGCTAAATATGTAAATAATATGATATTGTTAATGAATAGATTTTCAGACAGTTAAGCTGTTTTAAGATTATTGGATTAGACTTCAAAACTTTAAGGGAAGAAGTGAAGAAAGGGAAAACATGGGTAGTCAATGACTTCTCCAAAGTTGCTATTCAATAATAAAGGTGTGTTATAAAGTCGATGAGGTTGTTAATACGTACAGTGGCATCAAATGGAAGTTTGTTCAGAAATTGCTGAGTAACGTTCCACTTTCCTACTGTGTACCACAGCGTCCCCTGAAAGTTGTCTCCTCCATTTAATAATACTGAATCCGGATTTTCATCTAACATAGTTCGTAGTTGTTTGTAGAGTCGGGAAAATCCACCAATGCATGTATCACCCGCTTTGCAATCGCCACCTGCATTGTTGGTCTCATCGAATCTAAAAGTATTAATACATAAAAATGATGCCCCTCAAAGAAAACTGATCGTTAAGGCGAGACTCAGGGCCGGGCCCAAGGGGGGAGGCAGGGGGGGAGCGTCATCCCCAAAGTTCGAGCAGTTGGTTCCAAACGCGGTTGGCAAAATCTACCTAACCATCACATATAAATATATAATTTGAATTTTACACTAACTCCCACAATCGCAAAATTAACACAATTATTATTATTAGCAACCCTGTAAATATGTTATTTTGTCAGTGGCGTGTTTTTCATGGAAGCTAGGGAACCACAGCCTTCCTTACACGACACGGAATCCCTATTTTTAATATTAATTTTACATAAATTCATTTACTAGAAATCCAAAAAAAAAAATTTTTTGTCCGAAAAAAAAAATTTTTTGATGAGCAGGGGGGGAGAAATACAAAAAATGTAGACAATTTTTACCCAATCTCTTTCAAAATATTAAAAAGACAGTTAAAATTGTCCCCATTACGATCACCGTAGGTCGGGCGAAACTTATTCCAGGACGGGCATTGCCCGTCCTGCCCCCCCCCCCTACCTACAGGCCTGTACATTAATAGTTATTTGCCCAGCTGTACCTTATGGCTGGTTGTATACAAAAATATTAGAAAGCGAAAAACGGTTAGCTCTTAAAAGGAAGGGAAATTATGAGGGAATAATGATTATCAAACAACAGGTTAAGGAAGACCCACTCTGGTGGGTCAGTCACATACCAAATGTCAACAGTTCTATGAAATCTTTAGATCATCAACTTATTATTTATACTGATGTTTTTACAACAGCTTGGGGTGCTTCCTGTGGAGACAAGAATACTCGTAGTTTTTTGGCCCCCGCCAGTGACGGATTAAAGTATTTGCCGCTTTACGCAAACCTAAAATTGCCGCCTCTAATAATAATAAGAAAGTAGCTAATTTCATATTAAATTAAAAAAGTGTAACTTGTGATTTGCTTAATACCTAAATAATAATTCCTAAACATGATCAAAGCAAATAAATAAGAAATAATTAGGTAATTGTAAAAATAATATGTATTAAAACAGTTTTTCACCGTGATTTTCATGCGCCAAAGCCATTAATGGTAGACTCAAAGTCAATAGTTGCTGCCCCTAAATATCTGCCGCTTTACGCAAGTGCGTAATTTTCTTATAGGGTAATAAAGCACTGGCCTCCGCAAGAAGCAGAATACCATATGAACTATTTAGAATTTTATGGCTGCTGAAAATGGTCTGAAAAAGCATTTCAAAAAAACTTGAAACTGTGATATTCTTCTGAAGGTAGACAGCAGAACGGCCAGTTTTTCACATAAACAGGAGTCAAATTTGAAAATCTAAATACAAAAGCAAGAAACATCTGGCAATATTGTGAACAAAAAGGAATAAGAAGACTATATGCTTCTTACATAAACTCGACACTCAATATAGAAGCAGATACAGAATCAAGGAGCTCCTCGGTAGGTACTGAGTATGTGACTCTACCTCTCACTTCAATATTATTTGTAAGGAATTTGGCATACCGGATATATTTGCAATTGACCTAAACACAAAACATAAATTATATGTTTCATGGCAACCAGATCCATACTCAATATGTACAGATTGTTTTACTATTTCTTGGGCACAAGATATTTTTTTCTTGTGCTTTTCCTCCATTCTCCATGGTTCTCAAAGTTCTCAATAAAATTATTATTGAAGAGAAAGCTAGGGGGACAGTAATGATACCTAAATGGAAAAGCCAACCTTCGCTTCCCTTATTTTAAAACTGGTAGAAAAAGTCAACCCAAATCAGACACTCTTGTTATCACCTTTTCAAAATAAAATGAAAACATATAAAAAAGTTCAAGGAGGAAGTTGAAATATATTTGTCCCTGATAGAGTTAAGACTACTGGAAAAAGAAGATACCAACCGTTAATCATTATACCCTTTAATGAACGGACAAGTTTGTGCCTTGCGAGTTTACTTACTGCCTACATAGAAAAGACAAAAGATTTCAGAACCACTGATAATAGCACATTAATTCTTACCTATAAGAAGCCTTCATCACCCAGACAATGTTCGCTTTGGTACGAGCAATAAGAGCAAGCGAGAGCGAAGAGTCGTGTTACACTTTGCTTCTGCTAGAGTACTGATAGACGTTTTTATTGTGGGCGGTCGGTTAATAGCGCAATGCCAAACACTCGACTTTCTGATACTGTATATTCAAGCTGTAGTACGAGACACGCTGCAACCTCAGCGCAGCCCGCAAGAAGGGCTGGGTGGTCAAGCAAATTCAGCACTTTTTAGATTTTTTATAAGCCTATCAATATGTCAATACAAATTCATTTCCTCAGGGGTTTTTAAAAGACTCGGCTAATATCTTCTACCTCAGCTGAGTAGTTATACGAAATTAGTTTTTCATTTTTACTATCAGTATCATTTTGTTCAGCCTTAAATGATAAGACTACTTCCAGACATTTTCAAGTCTTGTTTCTAGGATAAACTTTTGTGTTTTTATTTTCCAAGTAAGTTTACAGTTACTTATTATCTGTTCCTGTAAAACTAAAAATGTGGCTTGTGTCTATAATAAGAAATACATTATAAAACGTGTATTCTTTCATAAAGACAGTTTTATTAAAACAACCTTCCAGCTCTATAGATCGTTTATTTTTTCTTTAAACATCTACAAGTTGTAATAATGAGAACAGGACTGTGAAGTATAATTAATAAATCAAACGACTTACCTGTAAGGAAATTTGATCGTAATTATACGAACAGCCTGTCCGAAATTATTACATCCCTCCCAATTATTACATCCCTCCCAAGTGCCCAAAAATGAACGTATGTACAACGAAACCCCTATTGAGATACAAAAACGATCTACAGGTACAGGATTCTTTAAACTATAGTGAGGATGTGGTATGGACACGATAGGTGGCGCGTCGAGCAGGACGCAACAGGGCCGGCGCAGGGACAGGATATCTAAGGGCAGAGAAAAATTCTTTAAATGTTGTACGGTATTGGTAGAAGTTAGCACTACTAGGCTGGAATAAATTGGATGAAGGACCAGTCAGCCTAAATGGCCTTGTTCCGTCTTGGTTAGAGCACCTTGTACATTGTACATATAGTGACTTTAATTTGACTTCGATTTAATTTTTTTAATTTTATTAGCTTTTCCCATAAAAAGTTTTTATTTTATTGAAATGATGCAACGTAAAGGTATGATGAGTTGTTTTTTTTATCTCCCCCCCTCCCCCCCTCCCCCCCCTCCCCCCCCCCTCAAAGTAGTAGGCTGACCAGACTTTATCAACCTAGAAACATATTCACATGTTGGTTTTAAGCTAGTGTAGTATACATTGACCTTTTACAGTTATTACTTATACATTTTCAATTTCAAATACATTCAATTTCGTATATTTTTAAGTAATTATCATTAAATTACCTTCTAAAATCTCAATGATATTTTTTTACTCTATCGCAATAATCCTCATTTAAATACAGATTGTTGAGATGTTGACCCTGTGTCGGTTTCATTTTATTGAACAATGTTGTGATTACCATAATATTTTAGATGCATCAAAGGTAATAATACGATAACGTTATACACGGTTAGTAAAAAAAATCACTTTATATAATAATGTTATATGGTTTTCACGCAAACACTATCGTCTATTATCGGTAAGTGGTTTGTGTGTCATATTCTACATATTAATGTTTTTGCTATGAGATAATTATTTAAAAAATAAATCATGTTTAAAAAATCAGCACAATTCAGAAACTTACCGAGCATGAAAATCATTTATATGCACAACTGATAATTCAAAAAGTCCGTCATCACGCGCTGCAGGGGCACCTGCAGCTATTGTTATTGAAAGAAACAGAGGAGTTAAAAATATTAACGCAACCATTGCGAAGGTAATTTTTAAACTAAATTATACAATTGATTTGCGGTCTAGAAACATTATCTGTTTGTAAAGATCATTGGCGTATTCGCACGATGGCCTAGGGGACATGGTATGGACGCCCCAACTGTTGATCCAAAACTTAACTGACTAAATAGAGACGAAATATAAAAAAGGCCAGCTACTGGAAGCGGCTGGAACATCCCCACCGAATGTTTGGGAAAATTCGTAAATTGGAGGATGTTATAATTTTCGCCTAAGCTGTAAAACGAAAAATTAACATGGTTTTTGGTAGAATCTTTTCCATAGAATGCGATGACGAATTCGGTTCTGCGAAAATATGGCGGGAAAATGTTTGAGAATTTACAAAATCCTGTCTGAGATAATCACAAATTAAACTTTTAAGATCCATTATATTTCACTTTAGATTATGGTGGTTTCCTTTAGTATTTTTCTCGTAGAATATGATTCTCTACTTCGCCTTGTCGAAAAATGTCAGAAAAATGTTTATCAAAACTTCGTTCCGGAAACTCCCGAAAATTTCCTGACAACTTTCAATGGAAAGTTTCCTTTACCTATTTCTGAATTTTTCCATAAACCAGACTAAACTACTTGCTGCTCATTTGCAAAATTTTAGAATTTTTGTGAACTTTACCGAGTTCTGGGCCTAATGTGCGCCACTGATAAAGATTAAATTTAAAAACTGATAACATTTTAATGATGATTTGATAAAAAAATAACATTTATTTATTTTGCATAGGATGTACTAGGTGTACTAGATATTTAAAGTCTTACAAATTTTCATTTCATTCAACAATTCAAGAGTATGAAAAAGGAAAAGTTATTGCATTAATACTAAAATATCACTATATTCTCGTAAAAATTTGCATCTGTTCAAATCTCATTTTAAAAATGTTGAATAATGGTATATGCTAACAAATTTAGAAAATAATCCACAGTTGACAACTCACAACCGGGTGAAGTCGGGTAGCCTATTTTTATGTAAACTATAGTACATTAAAGTATAAGTGGATATTAAGGTCTTTAAAACACGCGATTTTTCGAGCACGACGGCGCAGCCGAAGCTCCTAACGAACACTACAAGCTTCCACTATCTATATATTTTTTAAAAATACATAAATAATTTTGGTGATTTTAATTACATTGGACCTAACAATGTAATTACAATTCTTACGACGCCACTGGTACAGTGACAGACGTAAAATAACAAATCACATCGATTTTATAAAAATTTCAAATAAACATTAATCCTTTCAATATCAACTGATACATTCAATAATAAATAAATCCACATTTTTATCTAGTAAGGGATTAGCAGATTCCTTTATTCTACATTTATCATTAGGTAGACCAATTGATGTTAACTTATAAAAAGTAAATATAACTACCATGTTTTCTTTAAAAACTGCTTACCTTTATTCCATTTTTTTTTTCAGAAGATATATTTTCTGCAGTATTTTTCTTCTTCTTTCATTTGGAAGCGTCAGGCACCGGAAATTACAGCATTGGATCGAATTGCCAAAGTACCTATTTTAAACGATTTATAATCGACTTAACAAGTGCGGATCTAGAAATTTCAATAATTTTTTTCTCGTCTGTGGCGCATGGGACCCATATGAAATATGGGAAATAACGTCTCGAGAAGCACTTCTCTAACGACCCCTAAAAAATTTTTAAAAAGCAGTTTGCGAAAATTTTTTTCAAAATTCGGTTACCCCCCAGGACTAGGGACTCCTGTTTAAAATTATTTTTTTTTTGTCATAGGAATTTTACTTTTCATAAAAGTACAACAATATGTTTTGAAGTTTATGAAAATATTTTCATTACTAACTGAGATACAACGAATTGAAATTTTGTGATTTACAATTTAACAAATCACAAAATTTCAATTCGTTGTATCTCAGTTAGTAATGAAAATATTTTCATAAACTTCAAAACGTGTTGCTGTATTTGTATGAAAAGTAAAATAAATACATATGACAAAAAAAAATAATTTTAAACAGGAGTCCCTAGACCACCTTAATCGAATTTTGAAAAAATGTTTCGCAAACTGCTTTTTCAAAATTTTTTAGGGGTCGTTAGAGAAGTGCTTCTCGAGATGTTATTTCCCATATTTCGTATGGGTCCCATGCGCCACAGACGAGAAAAAAAATATTGAAATTTCTAGATCCGCGCTTGCGACTTAATCTATGTTCAAAATTTAAATTTAATATAAAAGGTTTAAAAGTTTTTTCTGCACGGGGCGACATAAAGAGTAAAGAAATTCTTATGTCACCCCGTGTAGAAAAAACTTTTATATTTAAAAACTTCAAGAATACCAGAATCTTCGATTTCTGGAAACTTCTAGATCAAAATTTACTGTAAAAGAACAGACACTTCGCTGCCACAGTCAGTTCTTCTATTCAATCGACACATCTTAAACGCTGAAATACACGAACAACGGCAAAGTGTTCACTGTGTATTTAATGAACTTCTAGACATTAACAAAGACTTTCTAATTGACGTATATCTAAAATACAAGTGCAGTTGTGACGAAGTCTTTACTCAGCCGTTACTCAACCGATACTACGAAATATAGCTGAAATATGCGAACATACAAAACCAAAGGCTTAATTTATTTTTTGAGGAAAAAACTCGAAAAACATTTTTTTAATATCTACTAACAATATTTAATCGATTCCACCCCAAACGAAACTTCCCTCCACCCTCCCTTTTCACCCCCTGTCAACCCCTCCCCCCCCACCCACCTCTTCCGAAACACCGAAAATACACGTACAAAATCAAAAATATCCTTATTCAGCAGTCATGTTAAAATGTTTCAATGACCTGCACAAAAATCAACTAAATGCTGATTATTTAATAGTTTATGGGAGGGAGGGTATAAATAGGGGAGGTGAATGCGGGAAAGTTTCGTTTGGGGTGGAATCGATTCGATATTGATAGAAGATGATAATAAAAAAAGTCAGTGTTCTTTATTCAAAAATTAATTAGGCCTTAGAGACCTTCCTCCTTTATACTACTAAGTGTTACTCAATGTATTAGTGAACGTCTATTAATTAACAAAATCTTATTAAGTTACGTATTGTGAGAACGTGAACAAGTAGTATACGTTTTAAACCCAATTCGGTGTTTCTACTTTGACCGTTTAAATCGTTCCAGCTCCAAACTCATTATACAGAGTGTTCTAAATCTTAGTGACCAAAAAGTGGGTGACAGGTGCAGTGTTCCAAGTGGATGTATCTCAACCATAGAGAAGGTTACGTCTTCAGAATCCCCCTTTATATTTCGGACAAATTGTGTGAGGCATACAGCACTTATGAAAAAAGATTGGGAATGCCAGGAGCGCTAGGATGAGACTAAATTGTTAATATTTCATTGAACGGGAGATCTGATGACGATACATTAAAAATTTTTTCTGAGTTGGAAGTATTTTAGTTCTTTCCGTCAGAGCGAGGGTAGAAAACAACACTTGGCAATGAGGCTAGCAACAGTGACGTCAGTAGTGCGCCTTTGGGTGACTCCGGCGAGCGCTCCGTTTTGATACTATCGCCGGGCGTTTGTTTATAACGCGATTAGGTAGATACTGTAGGCAACGCGTTGTTTTATGTTATGGTAAAACAATTAATTTTTTTTATTCAAATAGGCTTAGAATCTCACGAAATCCTCTATCCCTCTATCATCCCCATTATCACTCCCACCCCATTATTAAAAAGTATGAAAAAATAAAATTCTGATTTAGTGTGTAATAACCAACGGCCTCAATCTTTTTTTGTCATCAACCGGAAATCTGTACATGAGTAGGGAGCAAATGAGAGTTCTGTGACCAATCCAGAAAGCTGATGGTATTCAACAGCAACTTTAAGATCTTATAAATCAGTAATTAAAAGTAGACTCAACTTGAAACTTGAAAGGGATCAATATCATACCATAAAATATAATTTAAGACTAAAATTGAGTCCGACTTGAAGGACCACGAAATAAGCGATTTTTGTGGTCACTCTTTGGCTCTCATTTACATTTATAGTGATATTAAAATATCATGACTCTCCATTAAACTGACTATCGAGAACTTGACTTCAGTTACCGACTCTTCATAAATCGATGAACAGGGTCAATCAAGTTTACTCCACCTCTGTCAACAATCGGACCCAATAATGCATAAAAGTTTTTCACACATTTTACACAATTTTGCGCACCTCCCTCTTTAATTTTGCACCTCACCTCAACTTTAAAAATGGTAGAGAAAATTACCTGGGGGGGTGCAAACTTGACACTTATCTCCCACTTGCTAAAATTAAACACATTTTCTCGTCATCATATTAGCACCAGTGACGGCGTCCCGAAACATTTCCTCCCTTCACTTTCACAATTTCTATTATTTTTGTGCAACCTTAATTGTCCAATTTTGCAAAATTTTGCACAGCCTTCTTCAAATTTCGCTGACAAAAATTTTCTCCAGTTGTTCCTCACTATCAAAGTTCCCTGGGCCCCCTCGATATTAAAACATATTTGAATGCGAATCATTTGCTCGTCAGTTTCTTTTATTTGCTTGCTGCTTAAAAAAATTCACCCACTCTTGAATATCATTATAAATAATGACGAGCAAACAGAGACAAGATATGGGAAAATAATCAAATTGGCCGTTAACTGTTTTTTAATCAATAGAAAGGAGCTATCAATTTTAAATCTCTTTTAAGCGATAACGAGCCAACGAGAGGAACTCGCAAGCAATTATGAGCAAACTATTTACATTAAAAAGTGTTTAAATTTCGAAATTTACACCTACTAATCTATCTTGATGCGTATACTAGTTAGTTCTTTCATATGAACCTAATATACTTTCTAAAATTGATATTGGTAGATCCTGAACTTGACATGGATCATAAGAATCTCATGATTTCGAGAAATTATTGATACTTCTATGTGCATATTCTTAAAAATATCGATCTTAATGGCCGTACGTGCGTACGTGCATACTTATTTGGTATATTGCCCATTTGATAGGTAATCACTCGGCAAAAACTGCTTTGCAAGTACACAGCAAATATAAGCTTTCATTATACCGCGAAGTTTCTGTATTCATTAATGTTTTCTAAATGTTTTACTAGACTTGTCATGTTCTGTGTGATGCTTATTCGGTATTAATAATAACACTTTACTTTTTATAATTTATTAACTTAACCAAACAAACTATCTTACTGGCTTACTGCTGTCTACTCGGTCTCTGGTCATTATCAACTTTATGTAACTAAACTAACTAAAATAACATAATCATGTGACTACAAATTTTGAATTTGCTGCTATTTAATGCCTCTTTCTCGTTCGTCGAAAATTCAACATGGACGCTATTGGCTGATCCGAAAAGCTGCGCATAAGCACACCTTATATTCTTACATCATGATTGTAGGTATAGACGAATAAAACACAAATCCAGAATTAAATAGAATATTTATTATGTTAATTGTAATAATACAAACCAGTTAGGCATAGAAAATTAAAAATGCCCCTCAAAAGTTTTAAATACAATCTTATTCATTTACAAACCTCGATATACTCGAGGTATTATAATACTTTGATGAAATATTTGCTTCTAGAGAAAATATAAGTATAGTTTTAGTTGCAGGTGGCTGAACTACAGTATTTATATATTTTTTGGTACTTGTGAATTATTGGTGCATTTAATTTATTCAAGAGGTGCTGTAAACATAGTGCAGTATTGTTTTGGAAAAATATTATTTAAGGTGGTGATGACAATATTCACTGTTTTACATTTGCTGCCACAGGAGTATTGATAATATCTACCACAAATAATATCTTTCTATATATGAATTTATTCTTAATTTCGTATAAGCTAGACACGTATTTGGACCCTTAGTTTATCTAAATTGGACAGGTTGTGAAGGAAGTTATAATGCAAGGGCAGATCAGAATTAAATGTTAATGTTAAAATAAGTATTCAGCCTAATTTCATTCATTCTGTTTGTCAACGTATAATAGAAACCAGACACTACTATAATGTTTAAATGTGAGTATTCGAAAATTCTTTATAAGATTCAAATACGATAAGAGGAAGATTTTTACAGAGATGTGCTGAGGAAATTTTCCATATGTGATAAAAGTCTGTAAAAGTCATGTAAATAATATAATTGTATGCACTTATTTGGTATCAAACTGAAGCTTGCGTCATCACGAATTAGATTTCGAAAAATAGCCTATTAATACAGGGTGTTTCGAGAAGATTGGGACCACGTTTAGCCGTAGATATTTGACATCAAAACAAGTCGATTTAACTCAAAAAGTAGTGGTCTAACTCTTTTAGTTTTCAAGATACAGGGTGGCAAAGTAAAAAAATTGTATTCGTAATTTGTCTCTATCTTGGAGACTATTATATACGTATCTACTTCAAAGTTGGTAACGACATGTTTTTCAGGTCGCTAATTACAATGGTGATATTGCCGATGCCATATTTGATAGATGGCGCTAGTTACTTTTACGTGCCACTTTAAGCCATAACTTTTTTGAGGTTAGGTTTTGGACAGCGTCTTCTACTATAATCGAAACGCAATCTACTTTTCTAAAGAAAAGGTGTGCTTGTTTAAACGCGATAAAATGCACCCTTTCAGAGAAAAAAGCGATTTACAACTTTGTCAACACCAGTTCGAAGAAATTCAACACCTCGGGTGTTTTGAAAAGATTGAGACAACGCTTAGCGTAGACTCTTGACCTCAAAACAAGTTGATTTAACCCAAAAAGTAGCGGTCTAACTCGTTTCGTTTTCAAGATACAGAGTGGTATATTAAAAAAAATTTTTTTCGTATTTTGTTTCTATCTTGGAGAATATTATACGTATCTACAACAAGCACTATAGACGACTTCAAGACATCATACTTGACGTACACCTACTAGATAAGAAAACCGCTTTTAGGTATAATTGAATTTCCTCGAACTGATAAAGTTGTAAATCGCGTATTTCTCTGAAAGGGTGCATTTTATCGCGTTTAAACAAGTACACATTTTCTTTAGGAAACTAAATTACGTTTCGATTATAGTAGAAGACGATGTCCAAAATCTAACCTCAAAAAATTTATGGCTTAAAGTGTCACGTAAAAGTCCTGTAACTAGCGCCATCTATAAAATATGGCATCGGTAATAGCACTAATGTAATTAGCGACCTGAAAAACATGACGTTCCCAACTTTGAAGTAGATACGAATAATAGTCTCTAAAATAGAGACAAATTACGAATACATTTTTTTTACTTTGCCACCCTGTATCTTGAAAACGAAAAGAGTTAGACCACTACTTTTTGAGTTAAATCGACTTGTTTTGATGTCAAGAATCTACGGCTAAGCGTTGTCCCAATCTTTTCGAAACACCCTGTATACCCAAAGGAAAGTTAGAAGGAAAACTTCCTGGAAACTTTCGGAGTTTTCAAAACGGAAAGTTTCCAGGAAGTTTTCCATTGGGTATATTGATAGGCTATTTTATGGTGAAATCTGGTGAAATCTGATTCGTGATGATGTAAGTTTCCTCGGCACATCTCTGGATTTTTACACTTTTTATTATCTTCTTAAAAGGCTAAAGAAACGCGTGGATAAAATTTTAGCACTTTGGTATTTTTTCTGGAGCAAGACCAGATGGTCCCTCACCTTTTACAGTTGACAATAGATAACTCTGATATGCCGATGCATTTTAAATTAATGTTCTAGCAATTACATGTATATGTCATATTTTTGCAGTTGGTTACTGAACTAAATTCATTTCCAAATAAATATATTAGTATAGTAAAAGTTTGCACTGTAAAGAAACAATTTAGGGGATAAATGAAAGTTGCTCGATGTGTAGTTGAAAGTTTATTCAATTACTTTTAATTTGACACCTTCCGATTCTGAGGTAGACGCATCGGTTATTGAAAGAGGAAGTAAAAATTAATATCTATGCAAAATTTTATTTCTTTCCTAACTTTTTTCTTTATATATACAGGATGGACCATTAATAATAGGCCATAGTTCAAGGGTAGATTCTCTGGACCAAAATATGAGTATATAACCAAACATGCTTTAGTAAATCGTTGTTGTGGAAAAAGATACAGTGCAAAATTGTAATTTTTTCCATTTTTTTGGAATATCTCAACTACCTCTTGATCGATCTTCTCCCAATATGGTAAGGAAACATTTCTTAAGCTAAGAAACAATAATTTTATGTATTACATCACGGTAGCCTGTGGAGGGCGCCTCATGAGCAATACCTGATGATGAATATTTTTTCTCTTGTTTTTACGAAACGTAGTGGCACTTTTGACTAGAAAGTATCAATCAGGAGATTTCTACGTAAAAAAGGTACACTTGATAGAACTTGATAATTCCAACAGTTGCACAGTGGGCTAAAAGCCGATTTTAGCAAATAAAAATTCTAAAATAAGCAAAAATGTTTTTTTTATTACATGTTAGTGTCTCAAATAATTATTCAATCTTACAGAGACTCTAAATAAACGAGAGATCATAACAATCTTTAAAAATACTTATCTCTATGTCTAAGGACAGCAAATATATTACCAATTTTTTTTTTTTCGGGGTGGGTTAGATCACCTGTGGTCAATATTTACCCTCGTTACCTATTTTATTCGAATTGACAAAAAAAAAACCGATCCGATAAGCCCTCGCCAATCTAGCACCAGAAAATCGGAAAAGGTTTGGGGGTAGTGGGGGTGGGTCGGGAAATATTGTCACCATCGTATTCCCCGCACTAGAAAATGGGGTATACCGCTTTCCAGCTGATTTTCGTTGTTTTCATGGCATTTAGATATTGCGGGGGTGAGGGTGGTTTCAACCCTCGGGGGCGGGTTAGGTCACCTGTGATCAATATTTACTTATTTTATTCAAATTGACCAAAAAAAATCCGATTCGACAAGCCCTTGCAAGCCTAACACCGGAAATTCGGAAACGGTGGTCTTTTCGGTTTAGTGTTAGTGGTTGGAGGGTAGGTCGAAAAATATTGTCACCATCGTGTTTCCCACGCTCTAAAACGGGTGGGGAAGATGTCTTGGGTCCAGTCACAGAACTCTTGGGATTTTTGCTTTTTTCTGGTTTATCTCCTTTGAATGGACATGATATCTAAAAAAATACTAAATCTTAGCTCTTTGCACTTGCCTGCAATTAAATTTTGCTTTAAAAGAATCTAAGAGAATTACCGATTAGGAAAAAAAAATGGTCAACTCGGATCTAGCAGGATCTGTAATTTGCGAGATGTATAAATTTAAAACTATGTATAAATACAGTACCGCAGTTCATAGTAGTGTAATAAAGGATAACAGAAATATATCAGCGAACAAAAAACAAAAACATTATATCCAAAAGAGTGCACATACCTTCTAAATAAAACTGCAAATAACTGATAAAAAACAAAACGGAATTTTCAACACGACACTATTACTTCTAGGAATGAAATCACATTGATACATTTAGTAAAGTATGTTTAAAAGTAAACCTATACTTTTCTTGTCTCTGCTGACCGTGCAACTACACTGACCTTGATTTAACGCATTTCCAGATAATCCCTAGATACTTGGCAATAGATCCTATCAACATTTTAACAATCTGTCACTGTAAAATTTAATACTTAATATCAGCTAGTTATTTAAAATAACCCACTGTGCGTTGTCGAGAAAACTGTCGCATAGATCCCAAGAATTCTTTGAAAACAAACCCAATTTGAAAAGGAAAAATTGTATTTATTGAAAAGTGTGCTTTGGTGACGTCTCAGTTCTGTCATTTATATACAATTTCATTAGTTTGACATTTTGACAGAGCTAAGACGTCACCAAAGCACATTTTTCAATAATAAATACAATTTATCCTTTTCAAATTGGGTTTGTTTTCAAAGAATTCTTGAGATCTATGCGGCAGTTCTCTCAAAAACGGTTGGAATCATGAAGTTCTATCAAGTGTACCTTTTTTACGTAGAGATGACTCCTGCATGAGATTTTCTAGTCAAAAGTGCCACTACGTTTCGTAATAAAAAAAGAGAAAAAATATTCATCATCAGGTATAGCTTATGAGGCGTCCTCCACGGGCTAGCGTGATGTGATACATAAGTTATTGTTCTCGTCAAATTGGGAGAAGATCGGTCAAGAGGTAGTTGAGATATTGCAAAAAAAAAGAAAAAAAAAATTACAATTTTGACACCCTGTATCTTTTTCCACAGCAATAATTTACTAAAGCATCTTTGGTTATATCCTCATATTTTGATCCAAAGAATCTACCCTTGAACTATGGCCTATTATTAATGGTCCACCCTGTGTATGAAGTTTGCCATGTAAAATTTATTTGGAAAGTTATTTGAGTTGCTTGTCAACTAGAATTCGATATAACCATGTAATTGTTAAATCCAGTTGAATAAGAATTTGGTCATAATTGAGAGTTTGTTCATAAGTTATAAAGGAAATAGTGGACATTTTGATAGTTTTACGTGACAAATAAGACTTAATTTGAAGATACATAATTTACATACAGAGTATAGTACAGTACCTAGAGGTAAAAAAATATGTAAAATCTAGGAATAATCTCATATGTAACGATAATGTTTCTTTATAGGTTATTATTGTAGAAAATTATCATCTTTAGTCTTTATATAGTCTGGACACTTGCTCTTACCACTAAGGGGTGGAAACCACCCCCAAAGGAGGAGGGTCTCTAAGGCCGGTTTTCGGCCTAATTTATTTCTTGAGGAAAAACTCGAAAAACATTTTTTTAGTATCTACTAACAATATTTAATTGATTCCACCCCAAACGAAACTTTCCTCCACCCTCCATTTTTTACCCCCTGTCATTTTTTCCTATTTGCAAAGAAACATTTTACGTTTTTTCGAAAATCCCTTCATAGTTTAAAATGCATTTTTTTCTAAAGTAACTGCTGTAGACGGACGAAAAAATATTAGCGCCTAGGTCATGTTATATGTTGACGAAAAACAGTATCAGAGAATTATATTTTTCTAATTACTGCCTACTTATAGTAACAAAATGGAGACGTTTTGTTAAAAAAAAATGTGAAGATGCACATTTTTTCTGTCATAACTTCATTGGTTTTATCTCATAGAAATAGACAAAAAACATTTGAAAGCTTAATTAATAGTACTATATTTTTTTCATTAGCATTTTTGACGTAAGTGCCACAGTTTCTGTGAGATATTTAACATTTAAACTAAATACTTCGCCTTATAAACGTTCGGACGCCATCTTTATGACTCCAGATCTCCGAGACCATTAATTCTATAGAAAAAACGAAACCCCTGAAAAGGAGTGATATCGACCCCCTATAAATTAACGTCTGCGTAATATAGTAACTTTTCTGTGATTACTTCACTATTAAACTGCCAAAAATAAACGAAACCTGATTCATACGACATTATTCCGAAGTTAAAACCTTCAGTTACTGTACTAGCATGTATAGTTAATCATTCGAGAACAGCAGTTAGCATATTTTAAAATTGTTTTTATGTCGTGCTGAAAAGATAAAGAAAAGGAAAAAAACTTGGTATCTTTCGAAGACTGAGATACAAAACTAGACATCCTAAACACTTCTCTATAAAAAAGTACTACTGTTTGACTTCGATAAAATTAATGGTTTCCAGAAAAATGCATTTTCAGTCGTCAAAACACTACAAACAATTTTTTTTTACAAAGACTTAACCGAAACGACTTAATTTCTTAGCATTTTTATTTTATTGGTGTTCTATACTTTTTATAGCTAAGATATTAGTTGGTTTTTGATAAACAGATAAATAAATAAGATAGATAAACGATAAAATTTGTCGTTATAATTTAAAACATCATTTACTAGGAATTTATGACATTTTAGTTAATGAGTACCTTCCTCTCCAAAAATGGTGGAGATATTGCCTTCTCTGTTTTGCCAAATGAAACTGTATTTTTGTCGAATATCGATGATTTTATTGTAATTAAACAGGAGTACTAGAAAAATGTTTGGGAAAATTGGCTCCAATGCTTGAAGTTTAAAATTAAATTTAAATCATCTAAAAATTCGCGGATGTCATCTCATAAGGCATTTGACTTCCCGGAAAGCCAATAAATTTACTTAAATTTAACTTTCTTTCAGCGGTGTTTATTAAATAATGTCATATAATCCTTTCCTTTACAACTCATAAAGCTTAATAAATAAAAATCCAGTTCGATTTGCATCTCCGTGTTTCACAACGGTATGTCGTATATTATACTGACTGCTAGTTACAGGATGCAACGAGTTAAAATATATACTTTAAATAAAAAAAACCCATTTCATTTTAGGAAACAAATATTTTTTCAAATATTCAACTTTTACACAAATAATTCAACTGTGTCTATGGGTATAAGCTTTACTCCTACTGTTAAAATTGAAATAACTATTGAGAAATGTAATTTTATGTCGAGTATAGTTACCAATTTCACTTAAATAAAACACTGAACTCTTGGCAACCATAATGGAAGAAAAATATTTAGAGAAAGTAAATTTGCAACCATTAAAATAAAAACACAACCAAAGACTCTATGGATAGGTTTTTGATAAATAAGATCGCATGAGAAGTTAATTTAATAGAAAAATTAGCATTAATTTATTTTATAATTTTTTTTTTAACTTTTGGGAAAAATACTGAATCAGGTCGATTTTTTATTTAAAATTGCCATTTTTTAGCATTAAAATAAAACCCCCGCGTTTACCTCCTGAATTATGACTACCCCCTAAAAATTAGGAGGGGGTTCGTGCGACACCTCTTCCGAAAGGGGATTTAGATTCTCTATTTAGCAATATACAGCTTTTTAAATTTGCGACGTTCATTACTGACAAAATTAATTTAAAAAATAAAAATTTTGTTAATGTCTTGGAATCAACGTACATATAGTATCGTTGCATTACAATTACAATGAGGCGCGTCTTTTGGTGTGACGTCTGGTGATATTTCATGGGAAAGTTTGAATAGACATGTGTCCTAAAACCAGTATTGGAGGTACTATATCCATACAAAGGTGGACTGTAATCAATGATTATTTGTTGATAAATCCCATAGGTTGTAACTATTTTAGAACAGCGCTTAAACTCTTTTTTATGAAATTATTAGCCAAAGAATTTTTTCAATAAATTAGTCATATTTTCCGTATGAAATTCGAGCACATTTGGGGGGGGGGGGGGGGGTCGGAAACTTAGATGTGACCTGGATGTGACCCTGCCTTAAAATAATTTTTACAAAAGACTGATTATTACAAGCTTTTCACCAATTAAATTGGAGATAATGAGAACTTCAGTCATCTCCAGATAATGTCAACTTAATTAGCGGAAGCGCAGTGTTCCGTGTTTCGGAGTTTATGAAAACTTCTTCAGCGTCAATGGACAAAATCGGCTAAAAGTTTTAGGGTTATTTCAATTTTAACAAATGAGTGAAGCTGTGTCTACTAAATTTCTGTGAACAATAAATTTACTTTATACAATGTTCAATTATTTATATAAAAATCACATAACAGTAGTATTAAGATATAGGTATCTAAGTTCTAGGAAATCTAAATTAATTTACAGACCTAAGATTTATACATTTAAATCACATTTTTTTTCATAAATAGCTAGTGAAAGATAACGAGCGAGATTTTGCCATTGTAATGGACTTTCATAAATATATAAAAAAAATTACTAACCTAGAACTAGTCAAAATTGTTTCACTACGTTCATCTGTGAGACAATTTTGGTTATTATAACTGGTTAATTATTTTAATGGTATAGGTACGAAGCACACTGCTGCATCTTGACTTCCTCTATTTTCTGTAAACATGCCAGGTATAGTATTTGATACTTAAAAGTCTCATTATGTAAGGAAATTCAAGTCAACATGCTAATAATATATTTATAAGCAAAATGAAAGTCTGATATTTAATCAAAAATATTTCGGTTCCATACCATTAAAAGAATTTATAAATAATTTTATGAACTAGGATAGATTTTAGAAAAGTAGCAAGTGGGAGTATCAAAATGCAAAAAATTGTCATATAAATCTCAACCCCATATTTTTTAATATCACATTATAGTACATCCAAAGTTTGCCTATGACTTTTTGTACATATTCAAATAACTCTTAAACAATATAAAATCAAAATCAAAACAAACTCGTATATATTTGCAATAAAACAACAATGGGACCTTCAAAATTGACGCTCACAAAAAATATATTAAAACATTATTTTTCTGTAGGTATTTATTTCCTTTGAGATATATTTTGCAATTACTCTTCCACTGTTTTCTTTCATTGCTTTATATTACCCACTCGCCTTTCCATTACCTAATGGAGTAGGATCGCGACTGTAAATTAACCATGATGTAGCTCCTATTTAGCCAAAATCAATCCAATTCAATTCATTTTAGAAAGACTTTACTTTTAATTAAACATTACAACAGGGGTTTTTTGAGATCCATGGCAATTGAAGGACTGGACGGGACGGGATCAGATAAATATGATGATCAAGCTTCTTTCGCTTGAAGCGAATTAAAATGGTAATGAGGTGAATATTAAAATAAACAGGGATGTAAATTTATATGACGAATTCTGCTCATGTACATGACAATGTTTCGATGCAAGTAATTTACTAGTGACCATTAGTTATTTTAATCTATATAAATAAATTAAATATCCATATAATTCAATATAAATTGATATAATAATTTCAGTAAATTTCGACTAAAACTACGTGCAATATATCTTTAAATTAAATATTATTTTTGCTAATAATATTGAGAAAATACTCAGGTACTCTTGAAAATAGAAACATCATATTTCATGCAATCTTTGAATTTATTTCATGTTCTTGTCTGTGCAAGTGAATTCGAAAAAAAATATTTATGTGACAAACGTATATTAAACAGCCATTTTTAAAGCTATAAATGTATGCCAAACACTGAACTACAGCACCACAGATTATTGATTTTCAAAGTAAAAATGCAATCACAAATAAACATTTAGAATTCTCATATTGCATAAATGGAAAGTCAGCCCCACGTTGGGCGCCAAATTGAAAAATAATTTTAACGTTCCACTGAACAATCTTCTTTACTCGACAGTTAATTCTGCCCTGTTACAGAGTTCGACTAATAGCTCTTTAAGGTTGATTTGTACCTTATTATTATTTTATATGATGTATCTGATATCCAGATATATAGAGTATGAAATAGGTTATTATTAGTTTAACTTTGAATATAAGATTGATAAGAATCCGATGATGCAGAATAACTTTGTAGGATATTACAACTTTGCAGAATATATAAATTTTGAAAGAAATTTCTATAAATTTCCCATAGCGTTTTTATTAAAGCATAAACGTGGCTGATTTTTGATAATTGTTAAATCCGTAAATTTTATACTCAGTTCATAAAATTATAGTTGCTATATCTACTCTACTTAGTAATCTACATGCGAACTGTAGTAAAAACTACGACTACAACTAACTTTATATACAATGTAATATTAAGTATATAATATCTCAAATCCTAGATGCAATGCAAGTTTAAAATCGTAATAAAATTTTTTAAAAGGGAAAATATATGTTTACATCTAATAGCACTTATACAAACAACAATTATTCGAAACATAGAAGATTGTCTTTTTGGTTAAAAATTTGAAATTCGTTGCAATAATTTTACAATAGAAAGATTAAGATTAAGAAAAATTTAAAATTTTTCTAAATTCACCCATAAAAATTTAAAATACAACAAACTGTAACAATATAACATCAAATTAGTATTACAGAAAATTTAGAAAAATCTTAAATCATACATTGCTTCAAATACAATTTACAGTGTGTCAATAGTAACCAATTATTGGCAGAAAATTAGGTCGATAGTGTGAAAAAATTCGGCATTCAGGGACTTTTGGGAATCTCGTAACAAAAGAACTATGACTCTAAAAGCTAGCGACGGCTGACCCCACAGCATTTCATAAGGGTAATCTTGTTGGGGATATCTGTGTGGACGATCCTTTTTTAGAAAGCTATGGTTCATAATACTTAGATGCAAGCGGGGCAAGATGCCAGACCCATAGCTTCTTAGAGAAGGGTCAGCGTATGGACAGACATCCCCAACAATTTTTTTTATGAAATGATCTGGGACTAGCTCTCTGTCTATTACAATACTTGTGTTAACGTCGGTGGTGAACCGCCCTACTATAACCAATGAGGAATAGACACTAAGTGTATTGAAAGAAAAAAAAATACAGCAAAAAATTGTAAGATTGCAGAGGAATTTAAATTGAGGCAGTCAATAACAAATAACTCTTGTTAGGTTGCAGGTAACAATTATTGGAATTAAAATAACCACGTCTTGGTGACAAAATATGAGACTGCTTTATTTGTTAAAAAAAAATCGTTTTTATTCCATATTATGTTCGCATTCACTTAGCCTTTGCAATATCTTTAGAGGGTAATATTAAGTTTTAATCATTCTAACAACATGGAAAGACACTATAAAAGTGTTAAAAAGTCATCAAAAACGCCAAAGAGCGATTATGACAACGGTACAAATATAGGAAGATGTGAGAGGGAGGCGTATAAACTCTAGAAGGACCACTTAATCTACTAATGATACATTTCTGAGTATCTAACCCCCAATAAACATTCTAGTTCCAGTTGAAAATGAATTACAAAATGTCCATAACGTTAGCTACTGACCAAAATTAGCCCCACTTTGGGCGCCAAATATTGTGAGAAGGAAGCTCCATGAGTTTTATCCTCATGATCGACGTTCAGTAAGACTTTCTCTTTAATCTTGAGAAAATCAAATAAAAGGATTGGAAAGAGTCGATACAATAAGATGCATGAAAATTGACTAAATCATGAGAATGATTTAGCATTAGTCATCGTATTGATCTCGTATTTGTAAAATGCTTTTTGTCGTTAGTCGCTTACCGTTAAGTTGAAAGTTTCATATCGATGCATGATAAAATTAGTCCACATCTTGCGGTGTTGCAAGGGTTTTTCTAAATGAATGTGACATTGCAATGTTACCGTGGTCAGTACAGTTTTCTCCAGATTTATTTAAATCCAATAAGAGCCGCCGGTAGGGGATATGTTAGAGATAGGTTCTGCATTCTACGTCAGATTATAACTATTTGTATGATTTTTGGAATAATGGCTTGTAATTGATTAACAACGTGATTAGAAGTATGACAACCTCATTAGAAGTATGCCAAACAGATGTACAGTTTAGATTTATGATTAACAAGAGAGATGGTTATACTTTCTTTAAGATTTCCACTTCATTACATTTTTGGTTCAGAATGGAAATGTTGTAATGTGTCTGTCTATCGGTCGGCGCTATATCTAAAATACCATTTAAAGCAGAAAAATAATATAGTTGACGTATTGCTAAGGAAGAAACCTAATATACTCTTAGTGAGAAATATACAGAATGGAAATAGGTACTAAAAAAATAATGAAAAAATTGTGACTTGAGGACATTCATTTTGATTTAATTAACACAAATGCCAATGAAGAAAACTGCTATAATTTTAGTGAAAGATATATAGGGTGGTTGTCCTAAATAGGAAATGACGGAGGAAAATAATATTTGAAATGTAGTTGACGTTACTGCCTAAAAAGAAAGCCTGATATGTTTATGGCGAAAAAAAGTGTACAGAGTAGTCGCTCAAAAGGAAAATATAATAAATAAACAAAAGTTGCTAAATAGACAGGGAATTTTGTTGTAATCTAGGATTATAAGTTTTTATTGGAAAAATAAATATTTTGATTTAGTTTGTGAGTGGTTAGTTGGAGTCATTCCACTACTACCACTTTTGGCCACGTTTTCAGCAAAAAAAGCGCAGGATTACGGTGGTAAATTCTAATCTGTACCTACCAGCTATTTTACAGTTTAATTTAATCTTCAATAGCTGGATTTGACAAATAGGAACCTTTCAAAAGATGTTCTTGTAAAATGTGCGTCTGTAAATTAAGACGTAAAATAACTAATTAGGTACGACTTTCAATGTCTTGCCGTAACTGTGATTTAATTAACTAAAACGCGTGACTACAGAGATAACGGTGGGGATGGCTAATGCTTTCGTTGACTGAGCACATTTGAAAAAGGTCAGAAAATACTGGTTCACAAAATAAGTGGCTTTTCATTTATCCGGTAGACTATTTTGAAGAGTACGTTTTTAACAATATTCTAGTAGGTTTTCCCACTTCAAAAGCTTTTATAAGGACTAAGAATAATTACTTAATATTTCCAATAGACATATTTCTGATATTCAACTTGAAATAAAAATGTGACCTTAACTTAATTGAAATATTTTTTTAAGGACTTTGCCAAACTTTGCAATGGTCATTTTAGCCCATTGATATTAGATCTAAAGTCGGGAAATAGCGAAAATAATATCTTTTCCCCATTGGGTATTATATGCTCCATAGTGCTACCTATAAGAAACAAGAGTTCCCAAGCCACTAGTGTGACCTTCACCGTTAAAAACCACCCCCAAATGTACCTCGCCACGATTTTTCGCATTTTTCTGCGAAATAGTTAGTCTAACAGAAAATTTCATACCCATAATATTCGATAATAAGCGAAGAAACTAGGTGGCCCGGTATACATTTAAATAGACCTTTATACCCTTTGTACCTATGTAAATTGAAATTTGTGTATGTTTATGTATTTTCTTAAATAAAGACGCCAGTAATATTATTATGATTATTATTATCATTACATTGGAGGTGACAGGAGGTCATTTTTTTTTTAGTTAAATTCTAAATTCCAACTCTGAATAATTGAATTGAATTGAAAAACGGTCGTTAATGAAATATTCATTACATTTCAGACTTTTTTGTAAAACAGTGTATTTAATCCAGTTTTTATCTAGCAGTTAATGAAGCAGTATATTTCATACATTGCAGTGAGTACTATTTTCCAGTTTTTTGTTTTTAACGCATTTCTTCTTCACTTGCCTTTATAAATTGCGTCAGTGAGTTGCCGATGATTGCCATTTTTTGTAAGCAGTCATTTATGAGAGCGTAAAAAGGGAAGAAATAACCTCTAAATCCCCATTTGAGAAGTCTGAGGTGTCTTCACCCCTGTGGCAATCGTAAATGACTGCAAGATGGTTCTGATAAAAAAATGTGAGCCCTTTCAATCACCGGAAACGATTTGACACAGTTTTTCTCAGACAAAACCAGGAGAAATTCAAGAACTGATTGACTGGAGAAATTAAACTCAGATAGATACAGTTAGAAATGGCATCCATAAAATTTAACGAATATTTCAGAGGAGTACTAATACTTACTTCCAATTTTTTTTTTCGGAAACATTAACATTATTGCAACTTTATTACAGAAAATATCAGATACTCAACTATGACAATATTTATTATCTCATTTTTAACTGGAATCTGGTGCTTATGAAATCGTCAAAATAGACAGAAATCCGGATAAATTATTCTAGGCGTTTAACTATTAAAAAAAGGCAGAGACAAACTGAATTTTTCATGTAATTGGAATAATAACAAGTGTTAGTGATGTCTTTTTCTATGCTAATTAGAAGCAGTGACCAATTCCTGTATTTAAGATTTCTATTCATAAAGTCCCAGAAAATATTAAAACAATGTCCACCAAACAATTTAAAATAAATATGTCAAGTTACTTATACAGTAATCAGTAATAAAATAAAAAAATTAAAAAAAATAAATAAGAGATTAAAAACAAAAGAAATTATAATATATATGTTAAAATAAAACACTATAATTTTAAAATGGTTTTGTTTAACTGTGCGTCACAATTTAGTCATTTAGTAATGTAATTATAATTAAGATAGGCACTGTAAGTTATATATTTTGTATTCTTATGATATAGTAACCTAGGTTAGTGTATTAATCCGGGGGGTAGTGCCTTGCACTACTTGCTTGAACACAGCCTAGTGGTTTTCCTCAACCATACAATGGTACTTTATTAATATTTGTTAACCTGTTTTTTTGTATATATGGAAGGAAAATAAATGTATTATTATTATTATTATTATTATTATTAAATAATATTATTTGGAAATTGTCATTTCCAAATGAAGGACATTTAATTAAAATGATTCAATATTTCACATGGACAGTCTTACATTTTTCTGTTGACAAAGAGAACATTAGAAGTATCTTCAATTGAGAATATACAGTGTGTCCACGGATGGACCTAACTGCACTTTCTTATTTCACATTTTAAGAGAAAAAAAAATTGTAAATATATTTACACAAAACTTCCCTTCTCTGTTTGGCATCCCTCATTTATTAATTATTTTTTCTGTTGGATGACAGTGCGGTGCATTTCTTACCAAAAGTATATCAGATTTTTTTCTAGGCAATAGTAGCAACTGCATTCTGAATGTGATTTTACTACTATATGCTATACTGCAAATATTATTTCCATCATAGTTTCCTAGTTTATTATATTTTTAATGGTGACCAACCTATCTTTTCACATTTTTTTTCTTTGGCAGTTGTGTTAACTACATACAAAATATTATTGTCCACTGTAAATTTTTTTCCATTAAATATTTGTCATTAAATATTTGTCTGTGTATTTCCCAAATCTTCGTTGGTACTACCTACCAAATATTATTCTTCACTGTCAATCAGATTTGTAGAATAGCTCCAAGAGACAGACACCAGATCGATAAACTGATAGAATGCATGGTCTCCAACGTGAAAATCCGAATAAATCTCGGAGATTAATTTTTTTACGATTACAATACTTTTAGGTAAGCGAAGGAAGTAAAAATATTCTTCATACACAGTTTTGCTTATTCTGAGAGGTTCTTAGCTCTAGTCAGAATTTCGAAATAAATAAATAAAGACATAATTGAGAATACCATTCATTTGGTGTAGAAAAAATTTACAAAACTAGGTGTTAGTTTCCGCGATTTTCGCCTGGAAGTTGTATATTACTCTTATGGGGGTTGTACCTTAAAGTTAAAAAAAAAATACCATTTAATTAGGATCCTTGTATAAATGCAACTTTAAGTTCAGAGAAAATCGTCTGGGAATATTTTTTTTATTTGTTATTATCACCACGACCAAAAGACGAAAGACGAAACTTAACTTTTCACATCTATGACTTCTATTAAGTTATAAAAGCAACAGTAACTAACAACGGTTTTTCAGTGAATATAATAGATTCCTCGGTTGCAAGAAAACACAAAGATATTACAATGAGTAAAACGCTAAAATTGAAGAAAAATCGCGAAAAAATTTTGTATCTAACAATTTTGGCCCCGTGTCAGAAAGAATTTCATACGTGTTATCGAATCATAACCTTCAGATAGCATTCAAACCTAGCTAAAAAATGTCAAATATTTTCTATAATGCCAAACAGAAAACACAAAAGTAAAAAGTCGAGAGTTTAAATGCTCTCGTGCGAACAATGCAATAGTTGTTATATTGGACAAACAGGAAGGGCATTTAATATAAGATACTCAGAACATTTAAAATCATTTGAAAAAAGTAATTTAAAATTTGCAAATCATTTTTTAGAAACCAATCATAATTTTCCGTCTATAGGATAATCTAGAGGTTTTCTATTATTGAACAGAACCTAGAAAATTAAATATACTAGAAGCAATTGAAATTCACAAATAGAGAAATAACCTAAATACTACCCTTATTAATGACTATCTAGATCTCACTTTGTTTATCTCCCTGTTGTAAAATAGGCATATCGGCATTGTTTAATCATAGCTAATTAGCATAATCCTTTTGTAATGCATAAATACCGCACAATTTCATTTTTTAATTCACTCACTCCAGTAAACCCAAAACACCCAACTGACCGATGACTACCCCCCGGGGGGGACAAGTTGGCGAAGAAAAGAAGATCTAGACAGAAGAACGCCAGAAGAGGCCTTAGCTAGCAAGGTCCAACGAGCCAGGGCCCGGGGAGGTGGGCCGAAATCGTCTGCACCGCTCACATTTGTGAGTGGGGCCGACGTAAAGTAAGTTCGCCCGTCCTGCACGAGGCTGGTCCCCGGTCTACAACGATGTATTGGGGTAAAGGGCAATAGTCCTGCCCGGCCCCAGTCATCCGAGACTGACATCTTTAGCCAAGAATATTGGCGTTTTAATTCACTGTGCTTGAAAATGCAGACTAGACACTACGAAACTGTAGTCGCAAACAGAAAAATATAGTGATATTTGACAAAAAAATTTGTGCTTCATTCCCAAAAAGGGGAAAAAAGTCCAAATTTACGTTTTTTTATGTTTTTGCATCGAAAATTATCTTGTAGAGCAACCAAAAATACTTAAAAAGAATTGACAATTTTTAAATTTCCATGGAGCTTCTAATATTTACCTGCAAAGTTTAAAATAAATGGCCCAGCATGAGCATTACTGATTTTGAAACGCTTTTTGTCACTTAGGTTTTGAAAAAATGGACTACAAACAAATTAACAATACAAATGAGGAGGAGGTGGTATCTTACATTTTGTCACCCAGTAACGATTTTTTAAAATATGCGCCGCAGCACATTTTTAAATACTATATGTAACAATATTTCCCTAACTAAAAACTTTTGATTTAATAAAATGCCTACCACACGTCTCAGTAATAAACATATTGAAGCATCTTTTAAGTTTAGAAATTCGCTAATAATAATGTAGTAGGTATTAGGAAAATAAATAAACAAAAATACTACTTAGTGTCTATTCTCCAGCCTGTTCAAGTAGAGCATCCGTGTCCAACATATTTACAGTTAAAAAAAACTTATTTTGCTACATTATGATAAATTGACCTAGTTCACCTAATTTACAGCCGTTTAGTGACACTCTGTATAACACACCAAGTACTAAACACTAATATTTATTGCCCTGTTTTCGAATTCATATCAAGCGAGAGAAAATAATTTAATAAATATTTTTACATCACTTACACCTAAATTTTTTTACAGGAATGTAATGAATGATATGTTTTTCAATGAGTGAAATATCCACAGACTTAATACTAATAAAATTCATGATTGTTTTTTGGAAGAATATATTATTTATAGTATTATTATTTTTTTTGGTCTATACAAGTACGACTAGTGAAAAAATACGAAGCTGTGTTTATTTCATAAGAATTATCGACAATTTTATCAATTAATATAATTCAAAGTACTTAATTTTAATCTCAATAAAAACAAATGTAATTGAATTTTAATTGCAATTGTTGTCTGCGCACGTGGCTTATCTAAGTTTCGCAGATCTTAGTAAGTACAAAATAAGATATAATATTCAATATATGAGTGGTTATTTTAAGTGTCTCGCTCGGTTTCATTGCTTGATTTTTTAACTTAGGAAAATAATTTTAAAAAATACCCGCGTATGTATTTTTTTTTTTGAAGGATCCGAAATCTCGAACGTCAAATATAGTCCGGGAGCCCTCCAAAGCTGTACGTGCCCCTCCCTCGATCCTTGGGGACAATGTTTTTCATAAATATTAAAACCTAAGGGACAATTTTAAACATGTCCCCAAAAAAAAACTGGCTGTACTTTCAAAATGGCGGCCATATGTTAAAAAAAAGCTGTTGCCAATGTTGTTTTTGTCATTTAGCACAAAAACTAAAAAAGATGGACAAAAAACAACGTTTTCTACAATTTTGTACCTATACAATAATTTGATAGGAGTTACCAGTTTCCAGATAATAAGTCCAAAATTAAGGAAACCTGGAAATTCATATATCAGTAAATCATTTAGAGGAAATAACTTTGACAATTATTGTAAGGCGTATAATATAACTTTATATTATTAACATAACAAAAATAAAATAAACTGAAAAAAATTAATAATAATATTATAATTTGCAGACGTTTATCTCGCAAACGGTAACGACAGAAAAATGTTGATTGTGACATCTTTTGGATTTTGCTGGCTCATTCCAATAAAATCAAATGTAAATTACTCTTTGATACTAGATTTGGCAGCAAAAAAAGAAGGCTTATTAACATATCCACATTAGCAGAAGAGTACGTCTTTATCAATTGACACTAAAGTTGATTTTTCTTCGATTCCACCATCAAGAGCTTTCCTTAAAGAGCATATTAAAAGGAGTGTTTACCAAACGCGTATTTCGCAATTAGCCGACGATGGTATTCACAATATTCCAAAGCCTTGGAATGATTATGGACAGTGCCGGTTTACCCACTAGGCACTTTAGGCACGTGCCTAGGGGCGCCGACGCTCTGAGGGGCGCGGAAGGCGATCCTCAATAACAATAATTCTAAACATAAAATGCAGAGACGCCTGTAATACCTACCTATTATTTAGTGTTTATTCTTAATTCATCATAAAAGCGAACAGCAAATATCAAATGGACAATGAATGATAATGACGGGTTTAATTAAATTTTGGATTGGAGAAACGCTAAAATTTATTACATTTCCTAACAGAAGTGGCTTTACGAATATTTATAAGTTTGGCAGTTACGAACTGTACAACATTAGAATATGTAAAAAATTATTTAAGAAATTCGTTAGAAAACGAAAGACTAAGCTTCTTAAAGAGGAAGTAATTTGCGATAAAAAAGTCCCAACTCCCGAAACTCTACCTCTAATATTAATAAATTTAATTTAATATTGAAATTAGCTGCGAACACTAAGCCGTTACAATGCCCTGAAATCGGCCGTAATAAGTAAAAATATTTTTTTATGTTATTAAATATTACTTTAAAATTTTTTTAAAAATTATGGTATTATTTAGACACTTAAAGGAACAATATCCCATTGGAAAAAAAATGTTTCACCGATTTTTCATAAAATGAGCCTATCGTTAATTAACAATTTTTTTGTAGAGTTTGCGTTTATATTTCAAGTCGGATAATTGTTAAACAAAAGCCACTAAAATTATATAGCTTCGTGGAGACCTTATGTCAACTATACTTTATGGGATTATGGCACTACGATGTTTTTAATTGTTATAGTCTATTAGTTATTAATTATTTAACCTAACAAAAAACTAAAAAATGAAAAAGTGAGGTTGAAATTTTTTTTTATTAATTTTAATTATTACTGTTTTTATATTCAAAAATACTATAAGATTACATAAACTTTAAATTTTTATTGCTATTTGTTTAAATAAATTTTATAAACAAATTGATAAATTACATATTTTTGAATAAAATTTTTTTGCCATATTTGTTACAAAATAATGATTAAAAAAAATTTTTTTTTCTTAAATTTTTTTTTTAAATTGTTTATAATAATTTTTTTCCTTTTTTCATTATTACAAACAAATTATTAAGAACAAATTTTATTCTTAAAATTTATTATTTGCAATTCTTTACAAGGTGGAAAAAAAAATTGTTGGTAATTTATTTGTTTATTTAATAAACAATTTGTTATTAACAATCGCCTAATATGTTTATATTCTTTTTAGATGGAAAAAAAAATTACAAAAACAACCGTACCTATACATAAACATATAAAAAAAATTAAATATAAAATTCTATAAAAAATATTAAAATTTTTTTTTTACATGTTTATGTATACGATTGTTTTTGTTATTTTTTTTTCTATCTAACAAAAAATATAAACACATTCGGCAATTGTTAATAACAAATTGTTTATTAAATAAACAAAAAAATTACCAACAAATTTTTTTTCTTTTTTCCATCTTGTAGAGAATTGCAAATTTTAAGAGTAAAATTTGTTCTTAATAATTTGTTTAAATAAGGAAAAAAATTATTATAAACAATTAAAAAAAATGTTTAAGAAAAAAAAAATTTTTAATCATATTATATAACAAATATAATGGCAAAATATTTTTTTATCAGAAATACGTAATTTATCTATTTGTTTATAAAATTTATTTAAACAAATAGCAATAAAAATTTAAAGTTTATGTAATCTTATAGTATTTTTGAATATAAAAACAGTAATAATAATTAAAATTAATAAAAGAAAATTTTCAACCTCACTTTTTTAATTTATAGTTTTTTGAAAGGTTAAATAATTAATAACTAATAGACTATAACAATTAAAAACATCGCAGTGTCAACTCTAAAAAAATTTGTTAATTAACAATAGGCTCATTTTATGAAAAATCGGTGAAACATTTTTTTTTCAACGGGTTATTGTTCCTTTAAGTGTCTAAATAATACCATAATTATAATTTTTTTAAATTTTTAAATTAATATTTAATAACATAAAAAAATATTTTTACTTATTACGGCCGGTTTCAGAGCATCGTAACGGCTTAGTGTTCGCCGCGCGGAGCTCTATTTTCAACATTAAATTAAAATTATTAATAATAGAGATAGAGTTTCGAGAGTAGGGACTTTTTTATTGGAAATTTCTTCCTCTTTAAGAATCCTTCTCTAAAATTTCTTAAATATTAAGTTTTCGAGTTATTTGCAAAAAACGAAACTTGTTATTTTTTCAATCTTCATTTGTTTATAACTTTTGTAATTGTTTATGTGCGGGTTTCAAATGTTTGCACATTTTTCTATACGTCATTCTGAATCCAATATTTTTACTCACTCATATTTTTACGAGCTTTATCAAGCATTAACATGGCTTTGAACTTGTGAACTAGTCTAATAGATCAGTTTGCATCTGAGAAAGCAAGAGAAAAGACTTTTTAAGTCTGCAAAGAATTTGTCTTGTTTTGTGTGTTTCGTTTTATTTAATGATATATTTCTAGAACCTAGATTTGCTTATTTTTAAATATTTTTTATAGTTTGTTGGCTTTTTTAGTTTTTGTTGAACCGTTTTTTCCAAGTCTTTTTTGTTTGCTGTTTTTTTGTGCTATACTTATGTTTTTCAATAAAATATAACAAAAATGAGTTTTTCATCTGTACTTACTTTTAAACAAATGTAGGTTGGTTCAGGTTCGTCTTAAGATAACAAAATTAAAATTAAAGAGCAATAAAAACCCCCAAAAAATAATGTTTTGGCAAACTATTCAAAGTGGTGCCACAAAAAATTTTCGCCTTCGACGAATTTGCCTGCGACACTAGCTTTCGCCTTCGACGCCATTTCATTTAACTACTAAGTGGGGCGTCAACAAATTTAGTGCCTAGGGGCGCACAAGTTCATAAACCGGCACTGATTATGGATGGCAAGAAAATGGAGAACCTCTTTGGAGTTCACCAGATAAAATACTGCATCAATCGCTTACTGAAATTCTTCAGGAGATGATTCCAAATCAAATCATAATAGACGAAAGTGAGGATGATAACGATATCATAAATGAAGCAATAGAGGAAGAAGACTTGGAAGAAATATTCGATGTATCGGGAGACAGCGATAGTGAATCTGAAAGCGAATGAGGTGTTACTTACGTTTTATATTGAATTTTATATATTTTATTCTAAGAGCTGAATCATTTATCTGGAAAATGGTAACTCCTATCCAAATATTGTATAGGAACAAAATTGTAGAAAATTTTATGCACTTTGTTTTTTGTGCAGAAAGTTTTTCTCCATCTTTTTTAGTTTTCGTGTTAAATGACAAAAACAATATTTGCAATTTTTTTTTTATAAACGGACGCCATTTTGAAAGTACAGCCAGTTTTTATTTGGAGACATGTCTAAAATTGTTCCTTAGGCTTTAATCTTTATGAAAAAGGATCGGGGAAGGGCCGCACGTACAGTTAGGGTGGGCTGTCCCCAAGAATCGGGGGTGGGGTCCCGTAGTAATAGACGTTATGGCTGAAAAACCCAAGAAAAAACTAACACACTGCATATTAATGGGGAAATGGATATTATAAAATTCCATTAATGACAATTACCTATCATTTTTCTTCTTCCGGTTTAACCGAAAATTCCTTCATTTTTTTTTTTATTTAAGTGGTACACACTGTTCGGCTTAAAGACAAAATAGAAGATATTATCGTCAAATCTTTCGTATTCAATAAAATATTGAGAATTAAATTTAAATATATGTTTTATACAGTGTGTCCCATTTTGCTTGAAAAATGAAGAATCTTATTAGCGATTTTTTTAAATTTCAAATCTGATTGCACTGGATTCTGTAACACCTGAAATGAGCTTGCACCAAATTTCGCGAAGAAATGCTTATTTTTGGATTTTTACCATAAGAAATAACAGTTCTGAAACTGCCAATGAAAATCCATTGTTGCACGGGATTGTTTAAAAGACACTGACAAAGGAATGTTTAATTGTCAGTCTGTGTAGGTTTACTTTTTTAAACTTCTGCTTGTAATAATAATTATGGCGCGCAAGGGTTGTGTGTGTGTAAATTAAAACATTAATTTCTCTAAAGTTGCTGACATTAATTGGCGGACAATCTGGATATCTTATATTAAATTCTTGAGCTAATTCTCTTGATGACAGGCCATTTTTTAGAAACTTTCACCGGGTGGCCACATATATTGACAAATCAATCAAAGACCAAACTAAACACAGTGCAATTTTTTAAATCATGTTTGCTTTTAAAAAAAATCGAAGCCCCCACCTCACTCAAGACTCGAGACCTGCGGTACCAGATTTTTTGAAATAAAAGGATAGATAATACCGAGAACCACAATTTGAAATTTATCGTGAACGTGACTTTGTAAAAATTTTTTAAAGTGGAGATCTGTAATTTTGTGTAAATTATGTTTTATATTTAGTTTCTTTTAAATTTTTCCTAATGTATTTTATTAAATCGTTTTTAGTAAGAATGGTTTCAATAATTGTTTAAATTTTTGCTTGACCAAACTCATTTCACTGCGTGGCCATTTTTTTTTCATTTGGTGGGCATTTGGCTACACAACTCCTAGTCCCTCGAGGTAAATCAGGAAAAGGCAAAAAGGCCAAAAGTTCTGAGAGTTCCCCTCCATTTTTGAAGGCGGGGAACACGATGGTGACAATATTTTCCGACCTACCCCCTACCCCTAAACCACCTCTTTTTTCCTATTTTCTAGTGCTAGGCATTTTTAATACGAAAATTTTATTAACGAAAGTTACCCTAAATCCTAAATTTGATCAAAATATTGAAATTTTGTTTAAAATAATGTCCGAAGTCCGAAAATACCATTTAAATGGGTTTTTTGTTTAATTCATGACGACTTTGTTTGAAATTAAACTCAAGCTGTCAGATAGTTGTCAAGTAATTAGTAGTAGTCTTTTTCATATTTTTTAAATATATCCGTTTTTTAAAATTTTTCATTTTTTTTATTTTGATGAAATATTGGACTTAAGGTTTCTGGACAATTCTGAACAACTTTCATCAATAAAATTTTGGGATAAAAAAATGCCTTGAACCGGAAACTCGGAAAAAGGGGCTGATTTTTCGGTTTAGGGGGTACATGTCTTGCGACCCAGTCGCAGAACTTCTGAGGTAAAAGCTTTACCTCAAGGGACTACTACTGCTTAAAAAATGACTTGCTTAATGATCTAGCATTATCAACAACAATTTAATATTGTCTAGATAACTCAACCTTATGCGGCAATAATTATTACAATCAGAAAATAAAAAAGGTAAAACCTACAAATAATCAATCCTTTGTCAGTTGTTTGAGTCAACTCTTTTAAGTACACAATCCTGGGCAACAGTGGATTTTCATTGGTAATTTCAGAATTCTTATTTCTTATGGGAAAAATCCAAAAACACGTATTTTTTCACAAAATTTTGTACAATCCCATTTGGGAGCTTGCCGAATTCAGTGGCGCCCTCAAATTTGAAATAAAAAAATTAAACACAATAAATAGCAGTGGTAAATAATACCACTTTAATTAATTTAATTATAAAATAGTGCATTTGTCTAACGTTATTCAGGAAAACAGACGAACAGTCAAAAATGAAAAAGATTTATTCTATTATTTAGTAATTTTAACAATTTCTTTTTAGAGATAAATTGACTTTTTTATTTGACGTTTGAATTCGGATGCAGAAAAAACCAAACAAAAGTATAACTTTGGATTTTTTTAAAAGAAAAATCAAGCAATCATATCGAGTGAGGCACTTATAGCAAGCTCATTACTTTTCAAATTTCTGTGATAAGTCTACAGTCAACGTCACCAAAGTAAAGGTATATTGGATTGAGGCACCGAACTAACTAGCATGACAGACAAAAAAAATAGTGCCGAGGCACGAATAGAAATTTGCACATTAGCAGTACCAACTTTACACTGCTGCAATGCAATCAACTCTACGGAAATAAAAGTGATCTAATAGAGCCTGCAAAATAAAAAAGGGGGGGAGGTGGGAGTTCAAGTAAATAATTCCTACAACGAATTATTTATAATAATGTAGGGGGATTACCACAATCATTAATTAATGTTTTCTGAACACCATTTTTTCACTATGGCGGTCGTAGATATATTTGGGCAGAATATTAAGTAATGATTGTGGCAGCTCTTATAAAACAAATCTTGTAGGAATTATTCACGGGTAAACTGACAAATTAATCCTTTTTTTTTAGAGATTTAAATGAAAAGATCTGGAACTGATTTCGAGTCAGTTAATAAAATAGTTCTATTCCACCACAGCAGGATTAAGTTGATCCTATTATTTAATAATAAAGAAATAATTGTTTCAACGCAATCTGATCCAGGATATAAGTTAATGCAGAGTAATTGTCATGGAAAATTGAAAATTAAATAAATAATAGTTAACAGATTTACCTACTATGGTAGGGGATTATGTATAATGATCCTATAAAATAATTGTCGCAACAACAGGGTACGATCATGAATACTTTTTTTATATGACACTATAATGTACACCGCGTGTCTCATATCTCCCTTATCTGAAAACCAAATATTCTAAAATTTTGGTGGTAAATATATACCAACAAGATAATTATTTTGATACAACCAAATTTGATTTCAGCCAGAGGCGTCCGATTCTAGGATAAAGAAGGGGGCGGTTTCAAAAACATTTATATATATTAGCAATTTTTTTGTACCTACTATTTAATACTATAGTCTTATATAGTGTTCTCAAAAACATCTTTGTGCCTAATTTGAATGAAACATCTTTATAGTGCTCCAGATACTTGCATATAAAAATGTTTTTTTTTCACTTTAATATTGATAATAATTCAAAATCATTGAATGTAGACACATGTTTGAGCAGAAAAATCACCCAACTTACAAAAAGTGATGCAGATTTACCATCTCTAAAACTTTTACTTTTGAAAGTATTCGATTTTCTTTCTGATCTATTTCTGGTTATGGAAATAATTAATATTGTTAGTGTCACCTTAACAAATTAAGCTCTAATTTTTCAGCTATGGTTAAATGACAAACTATTTTAGTAATTTGTATTCTATTAACAATGCTTTCCTCCTATCTGACAGCATCAATAGTGTTTTAGTAATAATAAAAGTGATACGGGCAATATCAGTTGTTTTCAGGGCCAACTTCGTTATTAAAAATTAAACTGAATTTTTACTAAAAAAAATACGTTTGAATTCGTTATTTGTTATTTTTCTACTGACCTATATTGATATTAAAGTTCAAACGGCGGTGAAATTTTATTTCAAAATTTTGAGCTACCTTTTTGAAGGCGGTTCAATTTTTTTTTCTATTTTTTTTGTGGCTTCTTTATTTACCTTCTAACACAGTACAATAAAATATGTGTCATTTCTAATTTCTAATTCATTTTTAGTTTCAGGCTTGTTATCAGAGGATCCTGAAATCACTGCTTGTCAAACTTCACGTAAGTATGCAAAAATATTGCAATTCTCGTAGCCACATTGGATTCGCTATTTTGAGTTCTTAACTTTTGACATTAGATTCGTTATCAGCTACCATAAAATACCTCATAAAATATTCAACTATCAATTTTAATGAAATTGCGAAAAAATTTGAATTCTTTATCACAAAGTTAAATTTTATATCACTACCGACTGCGCCAAATTTTCGACTAAAATTTTTTTTTTCAATTTTTGCTCACCTACACTAGATGTAGCTTGATGAAATTATTATGGAACCACCGCCGAGCCATACCTTGCAATTTGAGAAAGAAGTTATGTGAGAGGTTTTTTTCTCTAAAATGCGAATTAACTTTTAATAACAAACAAAAAGTAACAGACAACGTATATTTACGTACAGAAGTCCTCGAGTTACTATAAATGTTAAAATGAAATAATAAACGAGAATGTTAAAAAGTGGCTAATTTTGGTCTAAGCTGAGCAACGAAAAATGAACACGGTTTTTGATAACATTTTTCGGTATAATGCGATGATGTATTCGGTTTTGCGAAAAAATGGCGGGAAAAATATGAAAAAGTTAAGAAAATGCTTGAGAATGCCCAAAAATGTACAAATTCAAGTCTGCAATATTCAAAATTTAAACTTTTTAAGATCCAGAACTTATTATGCGAGATTCAGGTGGTTTCTTGTAGTATTTTTCCCGAAGGATACGAGGGTCAACTCTTTTTTGCAGGAAAATGTTGGGAAAAAGCTTGAAAACACACAAAAGCTAGCCTAAGATAATCAAAAGTTTAACCTTTTAAGATGAAGAGTATATAACTAAAGATTGAGGTAGTTTTTCTACATTTTCCGGCAATTTAACGCAAAACAGAGTAGACCATCCTACTCCAAAGGAAAAATAGTATGAAAAACCACCTCGATCTTTAGTTACATACTCTATATCTTAAAAGGTTAAAATTTTGATTATCTTCAAACATCTCTTTAAATTTTACGCTTTTTCCCAACATTTTCCCGCGAACAAAGTTGACCCTCGTATTCTACGGGAAAAATACTACAAGAAACCATCTGAATCTCGCATGATAAATTCTGGATCTTAAAAAGTTTAAATTTTGAATATCACTGATTCGAATTTGTAAATTTTTGGGAATTCTTTTAATTTTTCCGCATCTTACTGACATTTTTCGGCAAAGCAAAGTAGAGAATCATTCTACGAGAAAAATACTAAAAGAAACTACCCTAATTTAAGTAAAATATAATGGATCTTAAAAGTTTAACTTGTCAAAAACCGTGTTCATTTTCCGTTGCCCAGCTTAGGCAAAAATTAGCCGTTTTTTAACATCCTCCTTTTTGGGTGCTCGTTTCTAGAGCTCATTTAAAGATAATTCCTTCTTTGGTACAGAGAGGGGTCTGAGGACTAAATATAAATATATCATTAAATTGGATATAAAAACATTGCAAATAAATATTTTTTGGAAAATATATTCCTTTTTTTCATTATAGAACTGACTTAAATCAAATCTGGTTGCATCAAAAATAATTCTTTTATATGTATATATTTATCACAACGATTTCAGAACATCCGGATTTAAGATAAGCGAGACAGGGACGGCTCCATGAAAAGTGAAATATGGTGTACTGCCTATTATATAACTATATAAAGCACAAACAATATTCTGGATGCAAATTGTTCTTATAAAGTAAATTATACCTTAAAAAAACAGATTGTATGTGAAGTTTTATAGATATACCCGTTGTAGCCGAAACTTACTGTATCTTTATAAAGGGCGAAACAATTTAGTTTTAAGATGGGCGGTGCGCGGTGAATGTAATTCGACAATTTCTCCTACATCCCTGAATCGATTAAAACATTTTTTTATGGGCTTTTAGAGACAACTTTATAGAGTGGTACTAGGCTATTGAAAACTAAACAAGGAAAAACATTTTTTCTCTTGTAAATATCAAAAAAAAGTTTTTTGTTGATTTCAATAGTCTGGTATAATTCTATCAAGTTTTCTCTAAAAGCCTATCAAACAATTTTTTCAATCGGTTCAGGAATGCAGCAAAAATTGTCGAATTACCAAATCATTTTCTTAAGCACGGCATCGCCACCCTTAAAAACAATGGCGTATCATGTAGAAAATAATAAAAAAGATTTTACTTTTTCAAACTTAAATAAGTAACGAGCTTGTATTATAATTTAAGGAACTGTCGATGGTTCTGCTTTTCTATATAATCAGATATACATATCATAGTGAATGCCTAATTTTAACAAAAATAAGTTAATTAATACTAATTATCATTTCAGTATTTTCCTAACCTGTCTACAATAAATAAATAAAACACACATATTGAAGGCTTATGTATAGTATTATCACATTTTTCTTCATAAAATATACTAGGTACAATGATTATATAATATATAATATTAAATTTTGCATATAGTAAGGCATTTTCAGAAGAGAGAGACAAAATTGCTTTTATGCCTGAAGGGCCATAAGAAATGTTGGTGTTGTGCTTACACAACGGTCCCAAGGTCCGACGAAACTTGTTGGAAATGTTCCTGACCTGCAAGGAAGAAAATATTATAGACACAATCTTCTGAATTCAAGTTGAAACAAAATTAAATAAACGGCCTCATACAACTCGGAATAACTTTCGTACCGGAGTGAGGTTTATATCTAAACAGCAAAAATACATCTTAGAAAGACATCCGATTTCGATGTTCAAGACGTCTTATGAATGCCTTTTTATGCCTGAAAGGCTTGATGTTACAAAAGGTAACGTTTTTATGACGTCTTTCTACAACATTTTATAGATGTCTATTCTATGCATTTTAATGACGAAGTAAAGTCGAAGTATCAACTTTCTAAAAAGTAGAAGTTTCAAGAAAAAATTTTGAAATTTCAACTTTTAAAGAATTATAATTCAGAGCTTTCGCATAGACTAGACGACTTTTGTGACAAAATATTACGATAGTCTAAAACAAAGAATATAATATACAAATTAGCTCAGTATGCAATTTTTCTATTTTAATAAAAGATATTTAATAACATAGTGAGAAAAATAACGCCTTATACCCCAAAAAGGAAACACGAAGCAGCTACGGACACGTGTTTCGGAATTATTGTTCCTCATCAGCGTAGCGTAGCAACGGTAGCAACGTTACGCTGACGAGGAATAATAATTCCGAAACACGTGTCCGTAGCTGCTTCGTGTTTCCTTTTATAAAAAATATTTATAAAAAAATGGTTTCCCCTCCCCAATCCTTATTGGGGTGTAACTCCTTTAGGAAGCGATTTGGAGTATAAGTTTACTAGAAATATTCTGCCTAAAATAACTTTTTCTACAACCTTCTAAAGTCCTGGGATTAAAAACTGAAACGCCCTGTATATAATGCTAAAGGACTACTACTTATTGAATAAAAAAAAAACAAATTTATGAGCGTGACTTGAATAATTAATATTTCTCAACAGTAAAATTTTTGGTTATATCAATTTTCCACGTGAAGAAACTCTGAAATATTCATAATGCAAAGAGGGAATAAAATTTTAGCGATCAATTTCGTCGTTTACGGAGCTGCGACCTTCTTTTATCGACGATTTTTATGCAAATGCTGATTATTCGTGTTTCACAAGATCTGAAAGACTTACACGTGTACCTCGCAGCATTATTAAGAAACACTTAGGCCTAGTAACGAATATAGTATAAAAGTTGACAATAATTAATTGCAGGTTAACACCATCAGAAAAACACCGTACAAAGTGGACCAAATTAGATGGAATTTGAGGTTTTCTCTAAAACTATGGCAGATAAACAAAAACCAATATAGGTGTCTTGTCTTCGAGAAACAAACAATGGAGTAAACCGCGATCATATCTTTTTCGACTACCGAGCTACAGAGCGTTTTTGGAAAATTGGCATTTTTGGATGACCTCTATATCTCAATTATCAAGTGTCGAATCGAAAATCGAGTAACACATTCTAAAGACTCTTTTTTGAGCAGAATCCGTTGCTGATAAGAAGAGAATTATGCATGCCTCAGTTTTCGAGATATAACTTTTGTTTTTTTAAATGTAAATTATGTCATTATAAAAGTGGCCATGGAAAACTATTAACAACGCTTCTTAAAATATAAAATAATTTTGCCAAAAATAGGAAAACTAACTAATTTTTTTTATTAATTTTAAGCCTTTTTCAACCATTTTCTCTGGGTTTTATGCGTTCCGTGATGGGGGCTATTTTTAACATTGTCCTTTGGCACACCCTCCCTCCTCACCCCCCCCCCCCCACTCACCACATTCTTTCTGACGACCATTTTATCTTTTCTACTACTTGTTATGCAATTTGTGTAATTTTTGGACCTTCTATACCCTTCTATACCCATTTTATGGATTACGGTTATAAGATGACCTCCCTTACTAGAGTGATTATGATGGTGGGACATTTCACCAGTCAGGCACGATTTCCAGATGTCCATCAACTTGTTTCACGTTCCAGGGATCAGAAAATGATACAAAATTGAATATTTGCTTGGAACACTAGGCAGCACCCACGGGATTGCATTTTGCTGCCGCACTAATATTTGACTTATCCTAATATCATGTATTTGTGATCGACAGGATTAATAAATTATTATATCATTATTATTATACTCAGGACACGAAATAAATGAAATGAGACGAACGGAAAACAATAATATTAGTGTAGTCGAATTGTCATAAATAGTATCAAGATGTGGCGAAAATAGATAACCACGATTTTATTATTTTAAGTTGATTAGTTGGACATCCAAAACAAGCCCCTATAGCGTGCCAACGGATAAGGGAGGTGGGGGGGGGTCGTAAAGTTGAAAAATCGGTTTTTCGCGTTTAAATAGAAGACTATTAGTCTTTTGACAGGAAAGTTCAAATGAGAAAGTTATAGGTATTCAAAAAACCTATAAAATGAGCCCCCGAACGTTAAGATAGCTTTATTAGGTCAGGAGTAAATTCAAAAAAATGGAAATTTTGAAAAAAAAGTTTAATTTCTGCAAAATTTTTGAAATTTTATTAAGTACGTGTTATACTTTTACTTCCACATCCAGTGGAAGTATAGTAGCGACAAAAAAATTTTGAAAATTTTTATTGTTCAAATAGGCTTAAAATTGAGCGAAGAAAATGTTCTTTCTGTCTGTCGGTCTGTCTGTAACTTTTTTTGTGCGCACGTTTACTCTAGAACCGTTTAAGATATTGACTTGAAATTTGGTATACATATGTACTTTAACGAGATCTGGAACTAGATTATATTTTCATCTTGTTCCGTCGAAGGGTTGGGGGGTAAATTGGGGTAAATTTGGGGTAAATGGGTAAATCAAGCAGGTAAGAGTCCATAAAATTGGTACTTAATATACAAAAGAGAAGCTAAGGTCTCAAAAAAATTTTTGGCATTAGCCACCCCCATTACCACCCCTTATTAAAGGGGATGAAAAAAAAATGTGATTTAGTGTGTGTACAAGAACCAAAAGCTTCAAAATATTTTTTACTTCATCCACCCCCACTACCAACCCTCTACCACCACCCCCACCCCCACTACCGATGTAGCATATCGTTTTATAGGTTTTTGGGGTAGACGATTTCAAATATTATGTTGAATAGTATGGATGCGCAGTGGCTTTCCTCGACTACTATGGATGCGCAGTAGGTTTCCCCGAGTATTATGGATGCGCAGTGGCTTTCCTCGAATATTTTGGATGCGCAGTGACTTTTTCGAGTATTATAGATCGCAGTAGGTTCCCTCAAGTAATATGGATGCGCAGTGGGTTACTTTAAGTAGTATGGATGCGCAGTGGCTTTCGTCGAGTACAATGGATGCGCAGTAGGTTACCACGAGTAGTATGAATGGGCAGTGGCTTATTCTTAAATGCTATAGATGCGCAGTAGGTTACCTCAAGTGATATGGATGCTCAGTGGGTTTCCTCGAATAAAATGGATGCGAGTGGGTTACTTCAAGAAGTATGAATGCGCAGTGGCTTTACTCGAGTAAATTGGATGCACAGTGGATTACCTTGAGTAGTATGAATGCGTAGTAGGTTTCCTCGAAGAAAATGCTTGTAGTAGAGGCTTTACTTCTATCGTGTAGTTTACGGCACACAACGATTTTTTATATCTTTGTCTTGCCATTTTCTGCGTATTAGTTCGACATTCAGCTGAAGTATATTAACGCAAAAAAATTTTTTGGAAATTTTCATGGTTTAAATAGGTTTAGAATATCAGGAAACGTCAATATTTTAAGTCTGAGCAAAATAAATTTGTCTGTTGCGTCAGTCTGTCTGTTAGTCTTGTATCGTTTTGGAACCGTTTAAGATATTCACTTAAAATATGGCACACGTATGTTTTTTAATGAGATCTGGAATTAGATTATATTTTGATCTTATTCCGTTGCAGAGTTGAAGGGTAAATTGGGGTAAATGGGGGTAAATAGGTAAATCAAGCAAGTAAGAGTCCATGAAATTGGTATTTAGTAAATATAAGAGGAGCTAAGGCCTCAAAAAAAAATGGCATTAGCCATCCCCATTACCATCCCCACCCTATTATTAAAGGTGGTGAAAAAATAGTGTGATTTACTGTGTGTACAAGAGCCAGTCATCAAGAATTTTTTTCACTTCATTCGCCCCCACCTCTATTACAGATGTGGCATATAATTTTATGGGGTTTTGGGGTACATGATTTAAAATATTATACCATTAAAGTTCCATAAACAATTATTTCCACACAGTGGAGTGCAAATATAGTATTTTGTTGTAAGAGACTTGGATGTAGAAGTAGTGATTCCTTGTGCAGCGGTTCTTCATATTTTTTCGAAAACCAATTATCATAAAGTTTTTTTTTTTTTTGAAGTGAACTAAAGAAATAGCACTTCAAAATGGTACACATGATTTTTTGCATTCCACTCAAAAGATATTTTACTTTAATTGGGATTTTCACCACTTTTTTCTGAATAATGACCATATAGAAAAACAATGTAATTGTTGAACAACTCTCGAAGAATAGAATTTTTCTTCTCATACCAAAATCTGACGGAAAGTGAAGTACTTATAGCCATTTTTCGAAGACCCTTTTTTTTTTTAAATATTGAATTTATCGAAAAATTATGCAAATTTGAAATTTTTACCAGATATTCCCTAATAAATAACACGTACTTTAGTAAAATTTAAAAAAACATTTCTAAAATTTTGCTGAAATTAAATTTTTTTTTTCAAAATTTCCGTTTTTTTGAATTTACTCCTGACCCAATAACGTTCGGGGATTCATTTTGTAGGTTTTTTTTAATACCTATAACTTTCTCATTTGAATTTTTCTCTCAGATTATTAGCCTTCTTCAACTTCTTTTCAACTTTACGACCCCCCACTCCCTTATCCGGTATGAGGGCTTTTTTTGAATGTCCAACCAATCAACTTAAAACAATAAAATCGTGGTTATCTATTTTCGCCATGTCAAATTACAGTTCTACTAGACTATATAGGATTTACGAACAGACTTTCCTGTAAATCGAGAGTAAATGGTATTGCGATTCTACGAGCTCCTTATAACGCTGATATTACCTCATAAATACAGTTACATTGCACTGAAAGTACATACTATCTTCAAAGAGGCAATATTTTATTTTGCATGCTGACGAAAAGGAGAAGCAATTTGAATAAATCGCTAAAAGGAACACATAATCTTGTTCCATGTTGACTATATTTAATAATAAGTACGCGTCTACCCATAGCATTGCCAGAGTTCAAGAGATGTTACTGCCTGACTGTAATAGAGCTCCTGCTACTGAAACCTCGTAAATCAATTCCGTTGTAAATGCAGTGGTGCAAAGTAAAATGGAAGTTAAACTGGAATGGTATTGTAGACCTCAACATCAGCAAAGATGCACTTGTGCACTTTTACGACCAGATATAAATACGGCGCGGTCACAACTTATCCCCAGGCTGCGACTCTCGGGTTTCTTTGAAAATAAATTGAATGTGACATCCGTCGTGTCGTAGAAAATCAGCATGGGAAAATAAAATTTATTATTAAACATCAGCTAGATATGTTTTGAATGCGATCGGAGCATCCGTGTGGTAAAATGTGCAAGTGGACAATAAGCTAGAATATTTTTATGCAAACGATGAGAGCAAGTAGGCTCTGTAGATAAATAAATTTTAAGTTAAAATAGTTAAAATAGCTGACTTGAATTCATATCATTTTAGGATTCAGAAAATATGTTAAATGTTAAAAATTCTATGTAATAAATATAAAACTAGACAATAACACTACTAACCCAGTCAATGAAGATATTTACCTACACAATCTTTTTTTTCATGAGTTCGTGAAAGTGTATAGAAAAGTTTACATTTCGCTCGGATGCAGAACATAAAAAAAAGTGAAAAAATTTCTTCTCATCCATTTTTTCAAAACTTTGACATTAAGTCAAGCTAGGAAAAAATAAAAAATACAGATGGATAGATCACGTATTTATGAACAAAAAATGTTTATCGCTAAAGCCACGGTTTTTCCGGAAAAAAAATAGTCAAGTGTAAGATCATAACTCGGAACTGAATTACATGTCACTAAATCAGAAATTGTTCAATCTATATGAGTGTTGGTTCATTTAAAAGATGGAAATTGTAACTTTCTGATGCTTTCTGGTTTTGGCAAAGGATGGATGGGAAAAATATACTTATATACAGTGTGTCCCAGGATAGATGTAACAAGAGGTGTAATGAACCAAAAATTTTGGAATTTTGGAATGGTATTTGGGAATTGAGTCCTGTTTGCTGTAAAACTAAAGTGTACCAAAAATGACTTGATTTGGTGTTCTACAGGGTGTTTTATAAGCAAAGTAGTAAAAATCACCACTAATAAAGTACCTTTATTTTTCAAAATATGAAAAAATTCCACTAGAAAAGTTATTTAGAATGCAATTTTATACCTCTATACCAAATTTCAGGAATATAAAATAATTTTTTTGAAACTTCCCATTTTTTCAATAAATTATCTATTTTGAACCATTCAATTAAAACTGCATATAAATTATTTTTTGTGAATTAATATTTAAAGTTATGTAGAAGGTAAAAGTAGGCTATGAGAAAAGCAGTGCATACACATTTATCATTTATTATTTACATATCTGTCAAACGTAGTCAATATTATCCTTAATTTCTGTTTCAAATTAATGAACCAAGCATAAAAAATTAAGTGAGAATGGTACTCACAGTGCGTGAAAAAATTTATATTGTGCAATGCTACGGAATTGGCAGTGAAAACTCGCTAAGAGAAGTGGTAAGCCAATTTAATTTGAAATTTCCAAACACTGCTTTGTCACGTACTCAGGCTATGAGAGATCAGCTCTTATTAAGTTTGAACTCCAAAGAATTTACAAGGCAAAGAAAATTAGGGCATATAAAGCTAATTATAAACATACGCTTGAAGAGGGAGATGACGGCCGTAGGTTGGATTTTTGTTTGACCATTGGAGAAAAAATCATGGAAGAGATTTTTTCATCATTTCATAATTTTCTCAGATGAATCCACATTCACAACCAATGGTGTTGTTTCATCTCAGAATTGTCGGTTTTGGGCTTCTGAAAATCCAAATTTTAGAATTCATTGTAGAAAACAATATTATAAAAAAGTGAATGTGTGGTGTGCCGTTTCTTATCACGTTGGAGTTATTGGACCTTATTTCATTAAGGGAAGGTTAAACCAGTACACTTATTTACAGCTTCTTGAAAGATTTTCTGAAGAACATTTAAATATTTTAAGAGATATGCCTTTAGTTCATTTTCAACATGATGGTTGCCCTGCCCTGGCCACTCTACAGAAATGGTTAATCGGTGGTTGAATTTAAATTTTGGAGAAAATTGGATTGCCAGGAATTGACCGATCAAAAGTGGCCGGCGAGATCCCCAGACCTATCAATATTGGATTTCTTTTTATGGCAGTTGGTTTACGCTGAACCACTTCCTAACGATGTAGCAGTATTGAAGCAGAGAATTACAAATGCCGTAAACTCCATACCGTTAGATCATATTCGAAACAGTTTTAAGGACTTCAGGCGAAGGATCGAAATATGTGTGGATGTGGGTGGTAGCTACGTCGAATAATAAAAAAATTGTAAACATTGTTTTGTATTGGTCAATAATTAATTTGTTTGTGAATCTGTTATGTTTTTGACATTTATAACTTGTTATAATTTTTAAACCTCATTAATCTTCTGTTAGTAATTGTTTATTGTTTTACAATTAGTTCGATTAACATTATACCTTCTTACATCTCGTATATTCAATTTTTTATTTACCAATAGCCTACTTTTTGAGATGATTAACATTTGCTCCTACACAACTTTAAATATGAATTCAACTCTTAATTCGCAAAAATGGGATGTTTCAAAAAAATAATTTTATATTCCTGAAATTTGGTATAGAGGTATAAAATTGCATTCTAAATAACTTTCCTTAGTGGCATTTTTTCTCAATCCCCAAATACCATTCCAAAATTCCAAAATTTTTGGTCCAATACACCTCTTGTTACATCTATCCTGGGACACACTGTATAAATATTATCACGCCCGAACTCAATCGTCGCAATAAAAAAAAAATCGGCAGCTACTGGAAGCGATTGGAACCTCCCCACACAGTGGATCTTTCTAATCTAAACTGTGCTTGGATATTACATCGAAAATCAGAGCACTGAGCAAACAGATAAATTACACGTGATTCTGGAGCCATTTATTTCATGAACAAATATCGAATGAACTGAAGTGGACTACAAGCAATCTGTTAAAACATAACCTCTCATGTTTGTTTTTGTTGCATGTTAATCAACTGCCGGATATTATAAGGGTATTAACAGGTAACGTTTCGAAAATTTTGTAGAACATTGGATAGCGAAAAAAAAAAGAACACAGAATTTAGCCAAAATGACACTCTAACCTCAACAAGTCAATAATATTAAGGACAATTCAAGCAGACTACGCATGCGTCAAATTAAAATCTTCCTGCTCGATCAAAAAGGTCCGAGCAAATCGAGCTTCGTTCGAGGGCTTTATTTTGTAATATTCGAACGTTTCAGATTTAGCTCGGTTAGCTCGATTTGCATTAAACGAACGATTGTGACGCGTCCCATCAATCAGACGTAATATCCGAACACGGCTACAAACAATTATTACCTTAAAAAAAAAAACAACTAAAATAATTTTGACATCTGTCAAAAATATTTGGGTTGACTTGAATGTTGATTTTTAGGTTATGAAATAAATTTAGAGACAACCTATGGGGCATCTGCACGGGACGTCACAGCTAAAATATATATATTTCTTAAAAAAATATATATATATTTCTTAAAATTTACAAATATTATTAAAATTTCTGCCTGGTTCCCGTATTTTCAACCAAAATCTGGTTCAATGTAATGATTATGAAGTTTTAAATAGTTTGTCCCAATAAAATAAAACGCATTTTGCAGGTTAGAAATCTAACCTATAATTAGCAATCTATTTTTATTAATTAACAATATTAAAAATATAATTTGCATGAATTTTTAAATATCCGCTTGGTCAGTATGCCTCCAAGCTTAAAATGCGGATACAAATATTAAACAAGATTATTAACTTAAAAATCTTAAACTTTGAGGTTACGTTAGTTACATGAAGCCCATCCCTATTAGGCAATCCAAACCACGTGACTTCCAATATGGCGCGGAGGGCAAACATTCGTTTCCATTCGTTAAACGTTTGTGTTTTTCTGTTGTCTTGGCTACGTTTCCGGAATTTAATAAAAATAAACCCCTATTTGCCCTCCACGCCATATTGAAAAAAAAATTTGACAGGTCGTTGGATCGCTTAATAAATGTACCATAACCTTCAAGTCAACATCCACAAAGGTTACCAACTCAAATACTTTTGACAGATGGCAAAATACATTTTCCCATAACAATAATAGCAATAATATTTTTTGAATGCTGTCATGTGTGCACATATAACGAATTATTTTTAATTTTTTTCACGGAAACCAAATCGAAAGGCTGCAAGTGTGATATATCGTTGAAATCGGAATTTTTACTGCTTTTCAATTGTTCGCTTACAAATTGTAAGTAATAAAATAAACAACTTGTTGTGCCAAAACGGCACTAAACGTAATACGATTTCAACCAAAACCTTTTCAGATCTTCTAGAGCACTAAAGAAACCCTCATGCAAAGTTTCATCCAAATCCGTTTAGCAGTTTTGCCGCTATCGTGTTCACATACATTCACACACACACAGACATTTTTTAAAAACCGCTTTTATGGGTTCCTGGGACCTCAAAACGTAAAGATTTGATGTCATCTCAATTTTCGATTTTGGACCAATTTCAGTAACCTCTCACAATTGTATTGTGGGGAGGTTAATATAGAAAAAAATGAAAGCCCTTCAAATAAATTCTTTCTTCATTGAGAACTGTTAAAAAGTATGTACACTTCATGATTATTATGGTTTATTAAGTTGTAGTAACGTGAATTCAGAAAAAAGTACATTTCAAATCATTTTAATTTCCTTGCTTGATGATTTTCTTGATAAATATATACCGGGTGATTCAGTTTGGTATTCGCGCCCCTGTATCTTTTTTATTTCAACAGAAAACTACAATAAACCATATATCTTTATAAATCGCTTATCAAGCTCTATCGAATGACGTCCTTAAATCATCTCTTTGATCACATATGCCAAAATAACGATAGTCAACTTTTTTTTTTTTCAAATAGTATGCTGTACATTTTTTTGCCGATTGTTGTAGAGCTTCTCTTTCTGCATTCAACCATGTGAAAAAAGTATACACTTCCATAAGGAAAATTTCGAGAAAATTAATAAAATACGAAAAAACTTCATTTAAAGGTTTTGTTTCTGATTCAACATAGATAGCCATGGAAACAATTGAATTCTGACGTTGTTAGTAATGTCAAATTGAAAATACTGTCATTTGTGACTGTGTTATTCGTTTTTGTCTTATGTTATACTTTTAAATAGATTTACACAATGGTCTCACTAATGAATTGGACATGATATAAATTTATGGAGAGTGCGGAAAAAACAGTAAAGCAGCCAAACATTTATATCAAGATCGCTTTCGAAATGGACAAGAAATATGGGCGAAAGTGGAAGTTTTGAGAAAAAAAGAAACGTTTTTAAACACCGTTAGATTTCTTCCTTTGGTTCTATCTAAATGAAAAAGTTTACTTTACACCTCTAAATGACGTCGAAGATCTTAAAACTAGAATACGAATTGAATGCCGCAGATTAAATGTTGTTTAACAACTCTTCTTCAACATAAGGAAAATTTCGAGAAAATTAATAAAATGTGATAAAACGGCATTCAAAAGCTTTTTTCTGAATCAGCACAGTTAACCAAGGAAGCAATTGAATTTTGACATTGTAAGTAGTGTAACTAGTACCATCTAGGCAAATCAAATTCGAAAGAGAGGGATTTTATCGAGGATTGTGTACAGCACTGATGAGGCATAAAAATTTCGAAACAAAGTTTAATGTTTTGACCAAAGTTCTGTTTTTAAATAATTATGTAATTCATTTTTATATAAACAAATATTTAATGTCGTATCTTCAGTTAATTAATGATAATAACACTCAACAATAATATTAAAACAACAACTAATAATAAATAAAAATTACCAATTAAAAAAAAACTACCAATACTTGAAAATTAACTAACAGTTAAGAAAATAAAAACATTATTTACTGCTTCATATGTTCTAAGAGTCCTCCGTTCGCTTCTAAACATAATTGTCCTATGTTTATCACGCCTTGGAAACATACATGTTGAAGAATTTCAACATTTAATCTGCGGCATTCCATTCGTACTCTATTTTTAAGATCTTCGACATCATTTAGAGGTGTAAAGTACACTCTTTTAGATATGGCCAAAGGAAAAAATCTAACGGTGTGATATCCGGTGATCTGGCAGGCCACTTAACTCCCTCACTACGATTACCTGGATAAGCTGCATTTAAGTAATTCGTTTCAATTATAGCATTATGTGGCGGTGCCCATCTTGTTGTAATATCATGTTATGCCTATTATGTAATGGAACGTCTTCTATGAAATTTAACAACTCTTCTCTTAAAAACTGTAGATATCTTTCTCCAGTAAGCGTGCCTTCGTAAAACTTTGGTCCTATAATTTGTCCGTTGAGAATTCCACACCATACAATAATTCCCCAGATATTTTGGAAATTAGTTTACCGAAGCCAGTGAGGATTATCCTGCTACCAATAATGGCTGTTATGTCTATTAACTATTGCATTATTATGGAAATGGCATTCATCTGACCACATGATGCGATCTAATATAGTCATTTCTTGAGCAACTGCCAACCACGCTACAAAATTTAGACGTCTCTCGTAATCTCCAGATAGCAAGCCCTGATGTAAATGTATTTTATATGGTCGCAGTTTATTGTCTCTCAGGATTCTTTGAATTGAAGAATATGAAATATCAGTTTCTGTCGCTAACTGACGAATCGAAATATGCGGGTCTACGAAAACACGGACTAAAACTGCAACTGTATGTTCCTCATCTCGTGTGGTTCTGGCTTTAAAAACGTTTCTTTTTTTCTCAAAACTTCCACTTTCGCTCATATTTCTTGCCAATTTTGCAAACATTTTGTCTGATGGTACCGGCCTATTTCGAAAGCGATCTTGGTATAAACGTTTGGCTGCTTTACTGTTCTTTCCGCACTCTCCATAAATTAATACCAATGTCCAATTTTTCTTCATTAGTGTAAGATACCATTGTGTAAATCTACTTAGAAGTATAACATAAAACAAAAACGAATAACACAGTCACAAATAACAGTATTTTAAATTTGACAATGTCAAAATTCAATTGTTTCCATGGTTAACTATGTTGAATCAGAAGCAAAACCTTTAAATTAAGTTTTTTCGTATTTTATTAATTTTCTCGAAATTTTCCTTATGGAAGTATATACTTTTTTCACATGGTTGAATGCAGAAAGAGAAGCTCTACAACAATCGGCAAAAAAATGTATAGCATACCATTTGAAAAAAGAAAGTTGACTATCATTATTTTGGCATATGTGATCAAAAAGATGATTTAAGGACGTCATTCGATAGAGCTTGACAAACGATTTACAAATATATATGGTTTATTGTAGTTTTCTTTTGAAATAAAAAAAATACAGGGGCGCGAATACCAAACTGAATCACCCGGTATATTGGAGGCTGTACCTTGCGGAGAACTTTACCCATTGGAAAAAATAAAATATCATTATTTTGGAAAAAATGTATACTTTTCGAATGTTCAAACACAAATTCGTTTACTTGTATGCATTTTTTCGAAAATATGATCAAACAGATCATGATAAGAAATTGTGATTTTCACGATCTTATCCTTATAATTATGAAAATATCTTTGATTGTTTTGAATATAAATTCTGGAACTCTTCCAATACATTAACAAATGTATAAGGAATTCACTGGATATAGCTGAAATGTGGACAGGTGTTCATGTAATAAATATAATACAGTAAAAGCATGTAAAAATTCATGCGAGCGATTCAGCGGCTGTGTGGTGTTTGTGTATGCGTTCATAATTTTATATTTTCTCTCCATACTCACTAATTATCCTCCTATTCACTAAGAAAAATGTTAAAAATGTGCAATCAGAATTTTTTTCCAGCAATACCGTGGCTTTAGCGATAAATTTTATTGAGACATTTTTTGTTCAAAAACACGTGATCTATCCACTTGTATTTTTTATTTTTCCTACTCTGACTTAATTTCAAAATTTTGAAAAAAATGGATGAAAAAAAATTTTTTTCACTTTTTTTCTGTTCTGCATCCGAGTGAAATGCAAACTTTTCAGGCTATTATTCTATATATGTATCAAATATGTTAAACAGCTATATCGCTGTACAGAATTGTACAGAAAAATAACATAGGTTACATAAGTTCTATTATTTTAATCTTATTAATATTTCATAAAAAAAAACAGTGGAATTTCAAGTTCAATTCGCGTGTCTGTTTTATGACATAATATAGACTGTATCCAACAAATTAAAAAGCAAAAATATATTATTCCGTAGCACGCCAGTGTGATATGAAAGCACGAGGATAATTTCTGTTGCGATTCAATTTCTTTTTACAGGATATAAAGTTTATCCAGTTCGTTATGCAAGAGCAAAAGAGGGAAAAATAATTACAGTATTACAGTAACCATGCTGCGGTTGAATAACGTTTTTGAATAGAATATTATCTAATTAACAGCATAGATAGTCTGGGAAGAGAGTTTTAAACTTTAATATCTCCGTTGTGCTGAAAGACGTTTTTCAACCTTGTATAAGCAAAAATCTAACGTGAATGAAACAATGAAACAATATTAGGATTGTCACTAAGAAACCAACAAGTACTGCAAATTTTATTCCTTCAAAAGATATTTCTAAAAAGTAATAAATAAAATTTCACTCAGTTTTACAAATACCTGTCTACCTATTAGTGGAAAGTAGCACGTAGCAACTGTACCTTATTACCAAATATCAATTTGAAGTCGGTGCAAAAAAAATTACTAATTTCAAAAATATGTTTTGCACCGACTTCAAATTGATATTTGGTAAAAGTAAAAGTATTAAGAGATATAAGCAGTTCTGTGGTCGAACGACCGCCGTATTTGATGACGTCACAGCGGGAGAACTAGGTGGCGAATGTCCACCCAAGTAAAACAAAATAGCAAAGCAAACAAAATAGTCTCGACCCTGCCTGGGGTGACCAAACACCAAGTCGTTAGAGCCAAATGAGAATTGAAAAGAAGTGTATTAAATATAAAAGTAACAATTTATTCATCGATAGATACTTACTTTCGAGATAGGTGGCCAGTTCCTGATCATCACATTGGAGCGCTTGTAGTCTTGGGGTGAGACCTCGATGATCGGTAACATCCAGCGCCGCCCCTCCTGCTACCAGCATACAGCAGATACTTCGCCATTTATAAGCCACTGCCTTGTGAAGTGCCGTTTGACCTCTTCGAAAGAAAATTCCAGAGTAAACGTGCGCACAAAAAAAGTTACAGACAGACAGACAGAAATTTTTTTTGCTCAAACTTAAAATCTCGAGTTTCATGACATTCTAAGCCTATTTGAACAATACAAATTTTCAAAAATTGTTTTTGCATTGCAATACTTCCACTGGATGTGGAAGTAATAAACAAAGTTTTGATATCTTTCTTATCTAATAAGATACCGAATTCATTTTTCCATTTTTTTGTCATCAGGATTTATTGTGTTTGGTAAGAATTGAACGTTGTGGCTTATTATAATATCCTGTCTGGATAAGGGGCAATTTTATTACGTAATAAAATTGCCCCTTATCCAGACAGGATTTTTTTTTCCATAGTAAATTATCCCCCAATAGTAATGGAATTTTACCCGCAAAGAGAGTGGAAAATTTTTATTTACCTTATATTTAGGGTAATCCTCCATGGTAAATGGAAATTTTCCTGTCTCTTTACGGGTACAATTACATGGGAATTTTACACGCAACGATGGTAAATTTACATCATTTTTTACAGTGTATGATGGCTCATTTAAAATAATAATACATTTTTTGTATTTTCAATTCATGCTGAATCAGTATCTGTTTCTTTGCAGATTTTTCTTTTATTGCTGCATTAATAATAAAAAGTTTGGTTCTTCCCTTTTTTTTTGTTGACGTAAATAATAACAATGTTTATAAAACCAATAAATTTACTATTAATTTTTTTTATTAGTTATTTAAATTCCATTTTATTCCATTAAAAAATATTCATACAATTTTTCAAAACACAATATGGCCTAATAGCAAACAAATTAAAAAATGTCAGGGTTTTACAAAAAATAAAACATAGTATTTGATAAAGTAATCAAAAAAATTACATTTTTTTTTGTGGAATTTTGGTTTGATAAGAAACATCCTGTAGACAGTAATCTGTTTCAAAATAAAAATCAGGCAAAACTCTCTATTTTACAAATAAATTATCTCTTAAATCCTGAAAACCGCATATCTATTCTCCTCAAAAAATATGATTTTAAAGTCAAACTAAAAATTGGCTTGGTCCGTTTCAATAGGCCCCTTGCATGTGCCATATATTTTTAATTAATTTATATATATTAATACAGTGTTACTGAACATTAGCAATTATCAAATTTGTTTTCGTAATTTCTAATTGAAAAATGTTTAAATCACCGACTAATATCCGGAAGGAGGGGCGTGTCTGAGAACACACTCATATTGGACGTGACGTCATCTAACAGTATATCTCTGCGAGTGAAACGATTCGGACATAATTCGTGCAGTTTGTGATTATTTTCTAAAATTATTTAGTTGTATTCGGTCTGTGCTATTAAATTATAGTGTGTATTTAAGTATACCATATTTAAAAGGGTTTATATTGTTTTAAACATGACTAAAAAAAGTTATTTCAAAGCTCAATCGGATAATTTACGCCGTATGCCTGCCGGATGTATGCATATGCTACCGCATTATAAAAATATTCATAAATAAAAAACTATAGATGAAAACATTTTTTTTTCAAAAACTTCTCCTGTATCTTGGCTTAAATTGCTTCCCTGCATGTATATGAAAATTTGTAAAAATAAAAAAGTTTGTCGCTTAGTCAAAATATGAGTACATTCTTAGCGAAGTAATAAGTTCATTGTTATTTAAAGAAAATAATAAACAATAATCGATAGAAACAAAAAGGCCATAGGAAGCGCTTGTTGGTGTACTTGAATTAAAAAAAAATCTGATAGATAGCTCGATTAGATTTGAAGATATGGCGGTGTAAATGTTAAAAAACACGAAGTTTTTTCGAAATAAAAAAATATCTTTATCACAAAAAGATATTGTAATTAGCTATTTCTTATGTAGAATTGTTCACTTTATAAAAACTATAAAGTTTGGTCTGGTTCTACGCTGATTTCTTTTTCTCGAGAACGGAGAGACTTTTATGGTCTATTTCGCTCCGCTATCAAGCTATTACAAGGGGCAACGTCCATAAATGGAATTAATTTAAATGTACGCGTTGTTTGCGCGCCTAAAGCCTAGTTTTCATGTCGAGTTAGCGATCGAGTAATTTGGGCAAGTACTAACTATCCCTCTAACCCCACAAATGAAAAGGTAATTGGTAGAGTAGAGTACTAGATCATGGTAGAGTAGAGTGGGATTAAACGGTGGTAAAGTAACTCGCCCACTCGCCTTCTCCTACCACCGATTTTTACTCTACTCGACCGCCGCTATACTATTATACTAATGAAAACAGGTCTGGTATAGTGGAATGTCCAGTCGACTGATGTTCATTGCTGTGATTTCAATTTTGCACTGTACGACTCGACCACTATTTTGATTTGTGTGTGAAAACGTGTACTCTCCCAAATCCGGTAGAGTAAAGTAGTTCGGCTAAAAAGTATTCCAGTATACTCTACCGCTAACTCTACTAATGAAAACTAGGCTGTAAAGTAACTCACCCACTCGTCTTCTCCTACCACCTTTCTACTCTACTCGACCGGAGCTATACTAATAAAAACAGGTTTGGTATAGTCGAGTGTCTAGTTGGCTGATGTTAATAATTTTTATGATTCCAATTTTGCACTGTACAACTCGACCACTATTTTAATTTGTGTGTGAAAACCAAATCCGGTAGAGTAGATTAGTTTGGCTAAAAAGTATGCCAGTATACTCTACCGCTAACTCTATTAATGACTACTAGGCTTAAAGCCTAGTTTTTATTAGGAGAGAGTGGCAATTAGTAAATAGAGAGAGAGGAGATTAGTAAATACAGGCTTAAAGCCTAGTTTCCATTAGTCGAGTTAGCGGTCAAGTACTTTGGGCAAGTACTAACTATCCCCCTAACTCCACCAATGAAAACGTAATTGGTAGAGTAGAGTACTAGATCATGGTCGAGTAGAGTATAATTAAAGCCTAGTTTTTATTAGTAGAGTTAGCGGTAGAGTATACTGGCATACTTTTAAGCCAAACTACTTTACTCTACTCGTCTTCACACATAAATTAAAATAGTGGTCGAGTTGTACAGTGCAAAATTGAAATAACAAAAATTTACATCAGTCAACTAGAGACTCGATTATACCAAACTTTTTTTCATTAGTATAGCGCCGGTCGAGTAGAGTAGAAAGGCGGTAGGAGAAGGCGAGTGGGCGAGTTACTTTACCACCGTTTAATCCTACTCTACTCGACCACGATCTAGTACTCTACTCTACCAATTACGTTTTCATTGGTAAAGTTAAAGGGATAGTTAGTACTTGCTCAAGTTACTTGACCGCTAACTCCTTAAACAGTGGTAAAGTAATTCGCCCACTCGCCTTCTCCTACCACCTTTCTGCTCTACTCGACCGGCGCTATACTAATGAAAAAAACAGGTTTGGTATAGTCGAGTGTATAGTTGGCTGATGTTAATTTTTGTGATTTCAATTTTGCACTGTACCACTCGACCACTATTTTAATCTGCGTACTTTGGCTAAAAAGTATGTCAGTATACTCTACCGCTAACTCTACCAATGAAAACTAGGCTTAACGGATTTATTTAAACTTTAGTGTTGAATGCCGTTTGCACAAGAAAAATAAGAAAAAATCCTGTACACACTGTGTTTTGTATTAATTAAAGATTCTAAAAATACTAAAATGATATTTTTTCCAAGGGGCCTGACCAGCAGTTTATATTTGAAATTTTAATTGACTTTCAACAATATATTCACATTTTTAACACTGACAACAAATGTTGAAAATACATATTTTAATCGTGTCTGTAGAAAATAGTATACGACTATTTAGGAAAAAATATACAGGGTGTTTCGAAAAGATTGGGACAACGCTTAGCCGTAGATTCTTGACATCAAAACAAGTCGATTTAACTCAAAAAGTAGTGGTCTAACTCTTTTTGTTTTTAAGATACAGGGTGGCAAAGTAAAAAAATTGTATTCGCAATTTGGCTCTATCTTAGAGACTATTGTACGTATCTACTTCAAAGTTGGTAACGTCATGTTTTTCAGGTCGCTAATTACAATGGTGCTATTACCGATGCCATATTTTATAGATGGCGCTAATTACAGGACTTTTATGTGACACTTTAAGCCATAACTTTTTTGAGGTTAGGTTTTGGACATCGTCTTCTACTATAATCGAAACGCAATTTAGTTTCCTAAAGAAAAGATGTACTCGTTTAAACGCGATAAAATGCACCCTTTCAGAGAAATACGCGATTTCCAACTTTATCACACACCAGTTCGAGGAAATTCAATTATACCTAAAAGCGGTTTTCTTATCTAGTAGATGTACGTCAAGTATGATGTCTTGAGGTCGTCAATAGTGCCTGTTGTTCTCCAAGATAGAAACAAAATATGAAAACATTTTTTTTACTATACCACTCTGTATCTTGAAAACGAAAAGAGTTAGACCACTACTTTTTGGGTTAAATCAACTTGTTTTGATGTCAAGAGTCTACGCTAAGCGTTGTCTCAATCTTTTCAAAACAAAAGTTATGGCTTAAAGTGTCACGTAATATCCTGGAACTAGCGCCATCTATAAAATATAGCATCGGCAATATCACCATTATAATAAGTGACCTGAAAAACACCAACTTTGAAGTAGATACGTATAATAGTCTCCAAGATAGAGACCAATTTTTTTACTTTGCCACCCTGTATCTTGAAAACGAAAAGAGTTAGACCACTACTTTTTGAGCTAAATCGACTTGTTTTGATGTCAAGTATCTACGGCTAAACGTTGTCCCAATCTTTTCGAAACACCCTCTATAACAGGTTTTACTGGATGGCCAGCAGCTGTGCTTTAATAAACCATCCTTTATGCAATTGTATGCAATGTTAAATGCATGTACGTATTCGATTGACCGAACGACAAGCACGTTGGCATTTGCCACAATTTGATTAAGGCACTTACAAGTTGGAATCCTTTACGTTCAGAATGGAAGGAGCGTAGCTAATTAGGTATTTCACGATGTCCTTATGACCGTACCGAGCTGCATAATGAAGCATTGTTTGGCCTGCTGGATCCTTCGTCTGCAAAGAGTATCCTTGGCTGTGAAGTTCCTTCACCTGGAAATAACATGTACTAATCACTCTTCAGGGTAAACAATTAGGAGCCTGTACGATAACGTAAACGGCACATTGTGAAGATTTTTAGTTACTATAAAAACAATATTACGGAAAATGTTAATCTGAATGCTGTAAAAACAAACGTTATGTTCAATCACCGATGTTTTATTTTAGTCAGTTAGTTACATTTAAGAGTAATTAAAATAGCAAGAATGTTGCCAAATTCCCACAACACAAGTGGGTGCTTAGTAACAATTTCCGGTTAGGGTGTCAATGTTCACCTAATAACATGGGCAGTGATGGCTTTTTTTGCCAAAAGCCATGTAGCCAGCTACAAAATAAAAATTTCCAGTCTATGTCTAATCTAAGAATACAATACATGACGTACATTATGTACAAAGATCACAAACTTCTCGTCCAGGGCTCTTTCAGGGAATTTTTCTAACACACCTCGGTTAGGAGGGTATATACAGTGTGACCCGTTTGTTTGCGAGTCACCCTGTAAAATCTTTATTTACTGGGCGATTTTAACCGGATTTTTTTTTAAATGTAGATATTGATGAACTGTATTTGTGGAGAAAAGAACGCCATATTTCTACAAAATCCAAGGCCTACTATGTCAGTTTTTGGGAGCAAATTCTTAAGATTTCATATTAGCGATTTTTTTTTTAAATCTATGTACGGCACTGGATTTACCACCCTTAAAATGGGCCCAAAAAATTTTAAGTAGGAACGATTTTGTAGCCAAATTAAAAATACACATTTTTAAGTGGCATTTTATATGAGACTGCTATTTTCATACATTTATTCCAAGTCAAGTTATCCATGAAAAAATATTGAAACAGGTAATTGTCAAAAGTAACAGATTGAATTGTAGGAAAGTTATAACAGTCTGTCTAGTGTAATAATAATTATGGAAAACTTAAAAAGAGACAAAATAGAAATTGTACGTCTTGTTGGCGATAATGTGCGTTCGACAAGGGAAGCTGCGAGAGAATTGAACAAACTAAAAACGTACTCTTCGCCTGTTCACTGAACTTTTTATATAACTGTTACACATTCTATAGGATACTCTTCGCAGTTTTTTGTAAATAATGTTAGTTTTATAATACGAACTTAGTTGGTAAAAATACTCAGTGTAAAATAAAAAACCGCTGCCCAAGGAATCACTATTTCCACATCCAGATTTTCTATCCAAGTCACTCACAACGAAAAAACTTTGCATGTGAAAATAATTGCTTATGGAACTTTAATAATATAATATTTGAAATCCTCTACCCCAAAAACCCATAAAACGATACCCCACATCGGTAGTGGTGGGGGTGGTAGTGGGGGTGGATGAAGTAAAAAAATATTTTGAGGTTTCTGGTTCCTGCGGGCGTCCCGCAGGGGTCATGTCTTTCACCTAAATTATTTAATTTATACGTCTCTGATTTTCCGTCTTTTCCTAATACCAAGCTGGCCATGTACGCCGATGACACGGCCATGTATGCACATAGCCACAGCGCTCAGGCAGCTAACATGCTGCTTAAAGCATACATGGCGCGGGCAACGACGTATTATGACCAGTGGAAAATCAAGGTCAACGAAGAGAAATCGGAGGCTATGGTTTTCTCCCAGAATTTCACGAAAAACAAAATTATTACACCAATCTCGATCAAGGGGGTCAAAATTCAAACAAAAGAATCTGTGAAGTATCTAGGAGTTCATTTAGACACCAGACTGACTTACAACAAGCACATAAACGAAACTATACGCAAGGTCTATTCCCTGTCTAGGAGTCTGTACCCTCTAATGGCAGGGAATAGTAGACTAAATAGAAATAACAAGAAATTGATATACACGACCGTCGTAAGGCCAGCTCTTACATACGCAGCGCCGGCATGGTGCAGCGCGTCTGCCACAACGATTAAAAAACTCTCCGTGTTAGAACGAAAATTCCTACGCCTCATATCAAATTCAAGCAGATACACCTCCCTCAGAGTCTTATACGCCCGTTGTAACGACATTGTTCCACTAGCGGAGTACATCAAAACCATATCACAAAAATTTTATCAATTTAAACTAGATGATAGTCCGCTAACAAACAACATTACACGAATAAGAGAGCATAATGCACCATTTCGGATTAAACACAAATTACCATACCAGGCGCTGCCCATTTTTCGACAGCCCTTGTAGCCACCCATTCTTGTACTAAAACTAAACTTATTACCCAATCTCTCTCACTTTTCTCAACTTTTTTTTCTTCTTTTCTTTATGTAGTTTTTGTTTTTATCCCTTATTTATTTTTGTTTCTAAATTATTATTCCAAATTTGAAAACTTATAAAACATATATAATTATTTAAAATTTCAAAAACATTTGGTACCAAAACTTAATAATTACAAAAAGTTCAACGGCATGGCATAGCCTTTCTCTTTTTACGTGTCATTATCTACAGCAGGTATTTTCAGTGAGTTGATTTCCTGTCTCAACAATGCAAATTTAAAATAATGCATGTGCTTTTTCTACAATTATTTATATTTGTTAAATTTTTCAGTTATGTTAAGTCGTAAGACATAAGACTATTTTACTTCCCTAATGAACCTACTAGGTAGGTAGGAGTAGGGTAATTGTGTTAATTTATTTTATTCTGTCTCGACCTCGTTCCTGCCCAGCCCTTCAACTGCCGCGGAGCCTTGGCTAACGGATGTCCGGCTGGACACGGAAACGAGTGTCAAGAAGAAATTGTATTTTAAATATGAAATAAATCTGATTTGATTTGATTTGATTTGATTTGGTTCCTGTACATACACTAAATCACAATTTTTTTTCACCCCCTTTAATAAGGAGGTGGGGGTGGTAATGGGGGTGGCTAATGCCAAAAATTTTTTTGAGACCTTAGCTTCTCTTGTATATACTAAATACCAATTTCATGGACTCTTACCTGCTTGATTTACCCATTTACCCCAAATTTACCCCAATTTACCCCCCAGCCTTCGACGGAACAAGATGAAAATATAATCTAGTTCTAGATCTCGTTAAAGTACATATGTGTACCAAATTTCAAGTCAATATCTTAAACGGTTCCAGAGTAAACGTGCGCACAAAAAAAAAGTTACAGACAGACAGACAGACAGAAAATTTTTTTTCGCTCAAACTTAAAATCTCGACGTTTCATGACATTTAAAGCCTATTTGGACAATAAAAATTTAAAAAAAATTTTTTGTCGTTACTATACTTCCACTGGACGTGGAAGTAAAATAAACAAAACTATACCTGGGACTCTTGGACTCTTGGATTCCGAATCAAAAGCGTAAAAACTACACCACCACCTTACACGTAAAAAAATGTAAATTTTTACATGATAAGACACGAGCTAAAATCATATTTTCACGGTTGCATATTACATTATGAAATGTATATTTGTGAAATATATAAATATTTAGATATTAAAATGAAATATAATTTCACCAGATTTCTATTCAATTACAAAAACATAAAAATCAAAAAATTTTTTTTTTCAAATTTAAATTATTAATAACATTTTTATTTACCGATTTTGTTCAAAAACAATAGCTAACACTAATTTACTGTCCAAATTTCAGTACAATCGAATTTTTCTTTCTTGAGTTATCGTGCTTACAAGAAACGTGACGGACGGACGGACGGACCGACGGACGGACATTTTGAAAGTTGTTCAGAATTCGTTCACTAACACAATGATATGGAAATTTTTTATCTACGAGCGATATTTACGATTTTAGAAATGTGCCGATCAAATACAATATACTCTTCGTTTTTGCGAAGAATAATAATAGACAAGTAAGTCGGAGTACTGTACAACGCGTTAATAAAGATTTCAATGAGACAGGGTCTGTTTCAAAAAATTTGATTAGAGCCAGGCATAATGGACGTCGTGGAATTTTGAGAAATAATGACGAAATTTTAGAATATTTTAACCCCGGACTACTATTAGAACGCCTAGCTTAGATCTTAATATTCCCAGAGAAAGTATTAGGAGATGCCTGGGAAAAAACAAAGTAAAGGCACTTAAGCCAAAAATTTTACATACATTGGAACTGGGAAATGAGGAAAGACGTAAAGTTTCAGTTATATGGTAGTCCTATTCACAACGCTGTTATAGTAAGAGAATGGTTAAATGACCATTTCGAAAATCGTTGGATTGGGCGAAACAGTCCTTTGATTGAGTGGCCGCCGAGATCCCCAGACTTAACGCCACTCGATTTTTTTCTTTGGGGTTTACTAAAACAAAGAGTATACAAATCAAAGCCACAGACTGCACAAGAACTACAAGCCTGCGCAGCCATTACTCCAGAACAAATACGAAAGGTAACTACGAACGCATGTAAAAGAACTGACAAGTGTGTTGAAATAAATGGTGGATTAGTAGAAGTGACGAAAATCTAATTCTGGATAATTTTCGGAATTCTCTATTTTTTTCTTGTTTCATTGTTGTTTAAAGTTTTTATTGCGTTTTTTAATTTGTCAAAACTAAGCATAAAAATATCTATATCATGTTACTATTAGTTTAATTTCATTTCAGTGTTTTTTCATGAATAACTTGACAGAATAAATTTATGAAAATAGTAAGTATTGTGCATTTTTAATTTGGCTACAAAATCGTTCCTACTTAAAATTTTCTGTTAAAATTTAGTACAAGCCCATTTGGTGGTGAATCCAGTGCCGTGCATAGATTTAAAAAAAAATCGCTAAAATGAAATCTTAAAAATTTACTCAAAAACTGACATAGTAGGCCTTGGATTTTGTAGAAATATGGCGTTCTTTGTTCCACAAATAGAGTTCATCAATATCTACATTTAAAAAAAAAATCCGGTTAAAATCGCCCAATAAATAAAGATGGGTGACTCGCAAACAAATGGGTCACACTGTATAACACAAAGATGTAGAACAGAGATAACCTATAAATTAATTTTCATCTCTTTAAAGAAACCCATTATAAAGTCAAAAATATTCTTTTGATTTAAAGATAACATATAACATAACATATATTAAACGATGTCGAACCGTTGCCATATTTTATTATATTGTTATATAACTTATCACATACTTCTAAAGCGAAATTCATCCTCAGTTTAGCAGCTAAATGTAATACTTTTCGAGTCATTTGACGTTTATAACTCAAAGAATATCAATTTATATAAAAATTTGAAATTTTATTCTTCTTCAGCTCCAATGTTTTTGGATTTTTTTAGTTGCCATTAGCAAGCCTCTGCATAATATATAAACTTTTATCATGATAAATTTACTATTAAACTGTCAAAAATAAACGAAATTTTAATTCATATGGCATTATAGTATAGGAAAATTTTTAATATTTTTTTTAACTCGAAAAAAGATTGTGCAGACCTTAAACTATGGTTATAGGTTCAAAATAGGCCAAAGTTCACGAAACAAAAAAGTTTAGGAGTTTTACGGATCCGCGGGAACCTGTAAGGGGTATTTTTAATTAAAAAATCGATTTATCTCTATTTTCTCGGGAAATATGGTATTCACAAAAAAATAGTTCAAATAAAAGTTGTTTCTGACAAAATTATCTTTAAATTTGGTGTTTAAATTTAATTTTATAATGAACCGAAATAATAGAGGTTTTGACTTCGGAATAATGTCATATGATTTAGATCTGGTTCATTTTTGGCAGCTTAATAGTAAATGCATGAAAAAAGGACTCTCTATATTATACGAGGGCTTGCTAATTTAGAGAGGCCACCCTTTTCAGGGGGGTGGCACCTAAAAAAAAAAAAAAGTGATTGGAGCTGAGAGATAATTAAATTTTAAGAAGAAAAGGTGTTATGCAACTTTTCATATAAATTGATAGATTTAAGTTATAACTACTAAAAAATTTGGGATTTGAGCTTGAAAAGTGGTATTTCAACGAAAGGTATTATATTGAGCAAAAACAAGCTAGAGACAAATAAGAAAGCTACTAAATTAAGGATGAATTTCGTTTTTTTCTAATTTTTGTAGAGTCAATGGTTTCGGAGATCTGGAAGTCTAAAGGTGGCGTCCGAACGTTCATAAGACGAAGTATTTAGTTAAAATGTTAAATATCTCAGAAATTATGGCCAAAAACGCTAATAACCAAAATGAAAAACTATTAATTAGGCTTTCAAATGATTTTTTTCCTATTTTTATAGTATAAGAAACAAAAAAGTTATGACAGAGACAATGTACTTTTTCACATTTGTTTTTATTTAATAAAAAGGTCGCAATTTTGTTGATGTAAGTAGTCAGTAATTAAAAAAAAAATATTACCATATACTGTTTTTCGTTAATATATAAGTGTGACCCAGACGCTCAAATTTTTTCATCGGCTTATAGCGCTTGCTATAGAAAAAAAAAATAGCATTTTAAACTGTAAAGAGATTTTAGAAAACACGTAATATACTTGTTTGTCTGCAAATATCTCAATAAATGTTAGTTTGAGAGAAAATATGGTGGACATCGAAAATGAAGCTTATAAATTGAGAATAAAGTTATTTTGTTTATATACAGGGTGAGTCATGAGGAAGTGTACATACTTCTACCGTAAGTAGAGGCACCTAAGACGAATACCAAGTGACCATTAAAAAGTGTTTGTTCCCTTTCTTTACTACCATACAGAGTGATTTATGAATTTTGTCCAAAAATTGTTTTGGTCATAAAATTTTAACGGTTAATCCGATTTGCCTCATTTTTTACAACAATGTACAACCATCATACATATCCAAAATTAAAAAAATCCAGGGGACGGTTCCAAAAATATTTGTTGGATTACTTCGTATACGATAGTTCACCCTGTATATGATTTATCTAAAACTTGATATGAAATTTGTATAGAACACAAATAGGTAGTAAAATCTGAGTATTTGAAATTTTTGTCATGCTCTCAACAAATTTTTCATTAACGATCAGTTTTCAAGTCAAATGAAAAGTTTGGCAAAATGGAATATTTTAATGTATACTAATATTTATTAATACAAAAATTTTGCTAAAAAAAAAATAATATCTACATACCTCGTGCCTAGGTTTAATAAGTACCATCATTTTAATCAATTTCCAGGCCAGGTCTTACATGTTTATTTACAATACGTATACATTTAAGAATTATAAAAAAAGAAAAGGAATTACGAAAATATCAAAACATCTTAAACATTGCAGAAGAAATTCAACAAAAAAAAGATACATGTCATAATTATAAAAGATTTTCAAAGTGAAATCCATCTGCCTCAATACACTTTTCTTGTCGGATAGACTTCCTAATTGTTAGGGGGCCATTTCTGAAAATGTCAAATTGTTAAAATTGTCAAAATGTCAAATTGTCACAGACGTCTATGATCTCTATAAATTTAACAATAATGGATGTATTATGTCTGAAAATAAAATAAAATGGAAATACCTACGTAATAACAAGCACTAAAGGACGTAGATACGTATGTTGTATTTATTTTAAATTCAATGCTTGCATTTGAATATGATGGCTTTTAAAAATATTTCGAAAAATTTACAGTTTTCGTTAAAATTGATCTTAAACGGAACATTTAGGTTGGACACTTTAAATGGGGGAAAGTTAGGTAACACAAATTTGACTACTTATTTCTGTCCTTTTTGGAAGCAATTTGACTAATTGGAGAAATCACATACAGAGGCAACTTTTTAGATGAGCCACATCAGCCACATTTTTAAGACCTGGCCTGGAAATTGATTAAAATGATGGTACTTATTAAACCTAGGCACGAGTTATGTAGATATTATTTTTTTTTTAGCTAAATTTTTGTATTAATAAATATTAGTATACATTAAAATATTCCATTTTGCCAAACTTTTCATTTGACTTGAAAATTGATCGTTAATAAAAAAATTGTTGAGAGTGTGACAAAAATTTCAAATACTCAGGTTTTACTACCTATTTGTGTCCTATACAAATTTCACATCAAGTTTTAGATAAATCATATAAAGGGTGAACTATCGTATACGAAGAAATCCAACAAATTTTTTTGAAACCGTCCCTGGATTTTTTAAATTTTGGATATGTATGATGGTTGTTAGGCAACAGTGTACATTGTTGTAAAAAATGAGGCAAATCGGATTAACCGTTAAAATGTTAGGACCAAAACAATTTTTGGACAAAATTCATAAATCACTCTGTATCATAGTAAAGAAAGGGAACAAACACTTTTTAATGGTCACTTGGTATTTGTCTTAGGTGCCTCTACTTACGATAGAAGTATGTACAGTTCCTCATGACTCACCCTGTATTTGTGTAGAGTTGATTGTTTCGGAGATATTTAATTTTATAGATGGCATCTGACCGTTTTTAGGATGAAGTATTTAGTTTAAAATGTTGAGCATCTTAGAAACTGTGACACTTCCATCAGAAGTTCTAAGAAACAAAATTAAAGGTAATTAATCAATCTTTAAAATGATTTTTTGTTTGTTTCTACATCACAAAAAGTTATGGCCGATTCAATGTGCATTTTCACATTTTTGTTAACAAAATGTCGGCATTTTGTTATTGTAATTGCTCAGTAATTAATTTTTCTTTCAAAAATGCTGTTTTTCGTTAATATATAGCATCACCTAGGTGCTCAATTTATTTTGTCCCTTTAAAACATCCATCCGCCATCCCCCCCATCGAAAAATGGCCGTATTTCGGTTAATCATTGCTATAAAATTAATTTGAAAACACCAAATTAAAGATAATTTTGCCAGAAACAACTTTTATTTGAACTATTTTTTTGTAAATGCCATATTTTCCGAGAAAATACAGAAAAATCGATTTTTTTTTTATTAAAAATACCCTTTCTTACCCCCTATAGGTTCCCGCGGATCCGTAAAACTCCTAAACTTTTTTGTTTCTGAACTTTGGCCTATTTTAAACTTAAAACCAAAGTTTAAAGTCTGCCAATTTTTTTTCGGTCATTTTTTAAAATCTTTTCCTGTACTATTATTCCGAAGTTAAAACCTCTAGTTATTGTACTATTACCTAAACTAGTGTTCTTGTCACATAAAAAATTATTCATTACAATTACATTTTTTTACCTTAAAATCGATCTCTTTGTTACTTGAAACCCGGATAAAAAACTGAATTAATAAAAATTATTGTCATCAACAAAAGTATTCATTAATCGCTCGAGTAGGATAAATCACATTGTCAATATTCTGGCCACACAATACTCAACACAACAGTCCATAATCCGACAAATAAATCATGACCATTGTTAAATGTAACGTATCCCTAAAAATCATTTCGCATTAACAGAAAATATATTTTTGAAACGGGGATATATAAAAAAAAAAACCGTAATTGGTATTTGAAAAGGACAAAGGTGACGAACATTGATTATAGCTTTCTCTCCGAATGGCAGTAAAATTTAGCTGTATAGAGAATGAATGAAGTTTAGAATGGAAATTGGAACGTGCAGAACTGAAAGGAAAATGAGAATATTGAACTAAAAATGAATTCGTTTGTAACACATTTTCTATGAATGGTTACGAAACTAAATTGTTTTATCTTTTTTAAGCAATACTTTTATAACGGTAATGGAGCATTTGCGAGGGTGGCAAAACTGATCCCAGGAGGCGGCAGCAATTAAAATCCATTTACCACGTTAATGTACAAGTACCCATTTGATTTTATTATAAAGTGAACGTTTCTCAGTACTGGTATTTTCCCTCTATTTTATGTTCTGTTTGGTTAACACCATAGGCCTAATTATTGAACAAAACTCACTCTTATAAAACGTTTCATAGTTTCTTGACCAAAGCAACAAAAAGTTCTGGCTGCCAAGTTCCAACTTTTGATGAATTTTCGTCACTCAATTCATAAATTATATTAGAATTTTTTTTTTCTACAGTACTCAAGACATATTTGGGTGCAAGTTTGGCAGAGAATCCCTTCAAGGCGTCTGATAAGACTTTATTTTTTCTCCATACTTTGACATCTACTTTGAAAACGATTCTTTTCCGAAAATTATACGACTTAACACTCCTCTGATATGCTTTATTAAGTCTACTTCTGACTTCTGAAAATATTTCAGACAATCCTGAAAAATTTGATACAAATTCATTACGATCACCAGCAAGTAAATTTACATCTTTAGTTGAATGAAGTTCTCCATAATATTTTCCTGACGTTGGTACAAATCGCGCAAAATTTAAAAAGGCTGGAGAGTAGCCTGTTACTTCATGTTTCGCAGTATTTATTGCCTGTTGGATTTGCGGTAATTCGGCATCCCAATTTTTATGCTCATCTACATAACTACGTACTGCAGCACCTATTGTTTTATTTATTCTTTCAACGAAATTCGACTGAGGATGATATAGTGCGTTAAACCAAATTTTTTGTACTTGATATTTGTTAATTAATTCTTTCAATTTTGTTTCTAGCGAATTGAGTACCATTGTCGCAAATTATAAATTGTAGAATCCCAAATACTAGAAAAACATGATTTTTCATAAACTTAATTATATTGGTTGCAGTGGCGGCACGTAATGGATGTAATAAAGTATATTTTGTAAACCAATCAGCAACAACTAACAAATAGGTGAAACCTCTCGGAGATCTAGGGAATGGGCCCACAATATCTACTGCAATTACCTGCCAAAGAAATTCTACTTTTTTTTCTACTCCCATTTTACCTATTTTCGCTTGATTTGACATTTTATGAGCTGCACATATCTTACAAGTTCGGACGTACTTTAATATACCTCTGCGAATATTAGGCCAGTAATACAAATCTCGTACTCTACCGAAAGTCTTATAAAATCCAAAGTGTGAACTCAAAGGCGGGTCATGTAATGACTTAATAATTTCTTTGCGTTGCAATTTTGGTACCAATAATTTCCACTCTGACAAATTTGTCTTCATTGAAAATTTAGAGGGAACATGTTTGTAAACTAAATTATTTTCAACTAACCAATTAGGGTAGCTTTGGGGTGATGTAGTAATATTTTTTCTCATTTTCTCATAAAAAGAATCTACATTATCCAAGAAAATTTCTATTGTTTCGACTGAAATTGGGACACTACGTGATAAAGCATCTGGTACAACATTATATTTGCCCTTTCTATGAACCACGTCAAATGAAAATTGCCGCAATTGTAAGGACCAGGTAGAATTATCTATCTTTTTCAACCAAAGCGACGCCGAATGGTCTGTAATAATTGTAAAATGTTGTCCTTCAATATAACAGCGAAATTTTTCTAAGGAGAACAAAATGGTAGTTAACTCCAATTGTGTAATGCATAGATTTCTTTCTGATTTTGACAAACTTCTGCTAGCATATGCTATTACGGACTCTTTCCCATCTATTTTTTGCATTAAAACACTGCATCAAGCGACTAAGCTAGCATCACATTGAATTATAAAAGGTTTGGAAAAATCAGGCGCTGTCAAAACAGGAGTTGATATGAGAGCTTGTTTTAATTTAATAAACGAATTTTCTGCCTCTGGAGACCGATATATTTTGTTTCTTTTTTACTTTGCCCTTGAGGAGATCATTTAAAGGAGACACTAAATACGAAAATTGCGGTATAAACCGTCTGTACCACGAAGTCATGCCTATAAATCGCTTAATTTCTGTAGTATTTGATGGCCTCGGGTAGTTAACCATAGCGGATATTTTTTCAGGATCGGTCCTTAAACCTTGCTCATCTACAACAAAACCCAAGTACTTTAAGGAACTTTAAGAAAATTCACATTTTTCTAGATTTACTGTCAAATTCGCGTCTTTTAAAATTTTTGCAACTTCCCTTAATAATTGAATACGTTCCTCGAATGTGGACGAAGTAACAATAATATCATCAACAAAAATTTTTGGTTCATATTTCAGACCAAACACGGCATCCATGAGCCTTTGCTGCGTCTGCGCACTATTTATCAAACCAAATGGAACTCTGTTAAAATGAAGTAGCCCACGTAATGGTATAGAAAATGCAGTATTTTCCTTTGATTGTGAAGTTAATGGTATTTGCCAGAAGGCTTTCGTCAAATCTATAGAACTAATAAATTTTGCATCTCTGAGCATACTAAGAATTCTGTCTATTGTTATTCAAGTGTCTGTCATCAAATGTAAAGCGATGCTCCCCTGACCATTTTTTGACAAGAAGTACTGGTGAACACCAGGCACTATGGGAAGGTTCTACAACTCCCAACTTTAGCATATCATTTAGTTCGGCATTTAAAATGTTTAACATAAAGGGTGACAAAGGATATTGTTTCACTTTAAAAGGTTTGGCTGACCCTTTATCAATATCTAGAGAAATTTTATTAGTACAACCTAAGCCATTCTCGGATGATATATTTTTAAAGATATCACAAGTAGTAGACTTTATTTCTTTTGCTTGTTCAGCCGTAAATCTAGAGTTGTTACCAACATTTTCACCGCAATCATTTTTGTTCTCATCTGTACAAGTTTTCGAATTAATAGGATATATATTTAAATTAAGTTAAGCTTGAGATACCATTGTACTCGCTTCAGGCAGACCGATTGAAATATGAAAGAAATTATGCAAACGAAGTTGTAGAGAATTAAATTTTCCAGGAAAAAGTCAGTGGGGGGGGCATATGTCTATTTTTTATGGTATGTTCAAAGGAAGTGTGAAAAGTGCGGGGCCGTACAGATTTCTTGTATAAAATTCTACAACTTTGTTCCCGTAGTTTTTTCACATCATTTACCATTTTGGTAGCGCTTTTAATTTTAATGTAGATTTTGCCTTTTATGGATATGGACTGTCCACAATATTGGAGGCGGTGTTTTGAATCTTGAAGGTACTCCCTACTTCCATGCACAATTTCACCGAACAGATAAATGCAGATAGATAACGTTGAGTGAAAACTTTTCATTCAACAATATTATATCGGGTGCCTACGATATTACTACCCAGCCTATAACTTTCTTGTAAAAAAATATATTCAAACTTCGGGACGTTGTATGGTTGACTATGGTGCCACATTTTCATTGCTCCAAGATCTAATCTTCATTTCCGGTTTAAGCGGAAACAGTATAAACTTTGTTATTTTTTATGGAACACCCTGTATATTATTCGGAATTTAGATTGCCCAAGAAAATCTAGGTACAAAACATGTGCATACCCTATATCTATCTTTGACAGTTTTCGAGAAAATGGCGGTTGAAAATGTTATATCAATCATAAATTATTCCATTTTTCACATGAAATAAATGAATGTAGGAACAAATCTGTTATGGTTATTTAAGTTTTTTGGGGAGTAAAATTTGATAAAGTTATAAAAATTTGAATTCCGGCTGAACCGAAAGTACTATGAAAAGTGACTTTCAGACTCAAATTACTTCGATACTTTTAATGGAACACCCTGTATTGAACCTTAAATTTACATTCTACTAACCTTTCTGGATATTTTTTGTTTCTGGTGTCCTTTATCTAAACCTAATAGTTTTTGAGATATCGGCGACTGAATGTTCACCCGCACTGTAAATATCACAAATCTGTGGTATGACTGTATAAATATAAGACAGATGTACATCTACATATAATTTATAAATGTGTAAAGAGACTGCTTACCATTTTAAGGTCCCCGGTTTTGGCAGCTTTAAGAAGCGACTCATTCGGTTTCTCAGACAAATGGCTAAAAATGTCATCAACACATATTAGCAGAAGATCCAAATTAAATAACAGCATTATAAAAAAGATTTAAGAAACGACATGCATAAAGATATGATTCTTACCTATAAGCACTGTAAGATTCTTGATTTAAACCAAACAATCTCTCAGTGATGCTGCATGCACAGTTCTTATTAGTGTAAAAATATTATAATAATGGAAATATGTAGTGAAAATTAAATTAGGTCTTGGTCAAATGGTGTAGTAGATGTGGGTGCAGTTAGATGTAGACCTAATAGTACACGCAAATTAGATTAAAAAACAGTGAGTAGAAGAAATAATTTGTAAAGTAATAATATTTGAGATCCGTACTCTAGATAGAGTTAGAAATAAATACCCGAAAGGGAGTGGAACGTTCCTTTTCTTGCAAAAAAACACCCCCAACAGGGACTTAAAGCTGGTTGTTCACTTTTATCTTGTAAACCGTTCGTCGGAAGAGAAAAAAGCATAGGAAATAAAAAATTTGTCGTTAAATTCTGCATAAAAAATGTTCTATTAACCTTGTAGCTTATCCTCACCTATTTCGCGCTAACAGCCTCCGAACAGAGGCAGAGGTAGTTTGGAGCGCATAGGTAAAAATCAATCCTATTCGAAGTTTCACAGCGAATATCTTAAAACCGGTTACTTTAACGAGAAAAATACTCAGGAATGAATTTATAGAGCGGAATTCCCTCTATAAGATGCATGTATAGCGGGTTTTGCGCAAGTGATTTTTGTTTATTTTCCCCCTTTTTTCACATAGATGCGTTTATAATTATACGTAAAATATGTATAGTACCGATATAAGGACGGCCTCAGGCTATACCCAGAAGGATTACGACAATAAAAACTTCAGACATGAATAAATTACCTTTTTTGTTTTTAACTATTTATTTAACGTCGGCCTACGTTAAAATTATATTGCATTTTCTGTATCACTTTGTTTACTTCTCCCTCAGATCCTTATACTCTGAGAATTAAATATAAGTAAATAAACAGGCAGGTATTTATAATTTTTGGAGTCATGTTTCAACTTTCAGCTTGCTTAAATCCGTCTTCCTCTCTTCGATGAGAAAGGGTTAATGAGAAAAACCAAGAATTCGTCTCGGTATGATATTTTCAATGCTGTACGAGAGAGGCCAATAGATTTTTCTGATTGCCAGTTCATTGTTGATGGCGGCAATTTGATTCATCGATTAGTATGGCCAAAGGAAAAAAAAAAGAATAAAAATAAAAAAAGCGTGCAATTTTCGTGACTTGCAGTCCTCTGAAGTTTTAAAAAGCTGTAAAAAAAAACTACCTCCGTTCGGAGGCTGTTAGCGCGAAATAGGCGAGGATAAGCTACAAGGTTAATATGACATTTTTTATGCAGAATTTAACGACAAATTTTTTATTTCCTATACTTTTTTCTCTTCCGACGAACGGTTTACAAGATAAAAGTGGAAGACCAGCTTTAAGTCCCCGTTAGGGGTGGTTTTTTGAGAAGAAAGGGACGTTCCACTCCTAAATGTGGGGGGACTTTTCAGGTATCTATTTCTAACCCTATCTAGAGTACGCATCTCAAATATTATTACTTTATAAATTATTTCTTCTAAAATGTCTAATTTGCTTGGACTATAATGTAAGCTAAACTTTGTTTGATCATTTACTACGGGTAAAACATATGATTCCAACGTACCGAAAAATGGTCCCAAAAACTATAGTATACTGTTGTCGCATTCTGCACAACAACATAACCTTTGTTTGGGCATTAAACAAATACTCAAGGAATTAGAAGAGATATATTTGCGAAAAATGTTTCCATTAAATTCATTTTTTGAGTGGATTTAATCACTCTATACCCCAGTGTCGTGGCGATTTTAGTTTAAAATACTTATACTATGATCCAAACATACATGTTCTTCCCATACAAGCTGCGCATGCACCAATTTACGTCACACCCTTGCCACTGTATTTTGAGATTGTAGATTCTGAGAGGCAAAGGTGGATTCGTGTGGTAACTGTGATATGTTTGGAATCTCTCCACTAAACGAGCTTTTCTGTGATGTCACGCTGTTTGAGGGGTTTCAGGGGAATGAACAGACCATGCATGTTTGTATCATGACTTACACGATTACTAATTTCATAATTTTTTTACCTACTAAAAGGCAACGAGATCCAAACAATAGATATTTAAAATAATTTACTAATTTACTTTGACATTCGTTATGACATGCAAATGCAAGTTTTAAATAGGTAACTTTATCTACCTATCGTAGCTTAGTTTCCTCACTGGTCATAGTAAGAAGGTAAGTTAAGAATTTGATATAATATTTGAAATGTGGATTCTCTTTGAATTTGTTGAATGAAGCAAGATAAACGAGTTGCGATGAGAGGCGACTGCGACTGTGCCAAAATCAATTATTATATCCCTATCTATGTCTTTTAGTTTTTGAGTAATCCCAACATAAGACTTTTGAAGTACCAAAATAGTCAGAGGAAGTATTTTTCGATACATTTTTGGACGGTACATCAGTTTGTAAATCAGTATATTCCTTCATTTTGAACACAAAAAAATTGTTCGTACTTGGCAACTCAACCTCAGATCAAAAACACGTGATCATATTCATTCAACAGGGCCGTAGCTAAGGAGGGTACGTTACCCTCCCCACTTTGTTAGACTTGGCAAAAGTTGGAAATTTGATACATAAGTTGGCAAGGCAAGGAATATTTTTTTAGATTTTCTATCACAGATAACCCCCACCTTGAAGCTCGGGCTAAGCCCAGGGTTACTTTTAACTCGACTTGATAAACACTTTAGTCTCGTAGCAAACTAACCTAACCCTTTGATAAACGGGCCCTTAAAATAATAGTTGATCTGCTGCTCCTCAAAAAAATCCTGATTGCCACGCATTTCTGCGAACCTTTGCTTAGGTTGACAAATTTTTACGATTTCTGGGCACTTTAACCTTCAACCCAAGCAAATCAAATGTTACGCTTTTCGGAAGAAGAAACCATAAAGAGAAAATTAAAGGTAAATTAAACATAACCATAGAAAATACCCATCTGGTAAAGACTGATAAAGGAAAAAAATGGGCGTGACTTTGGACAGTGAGATTAGATTCTTTCAATAAATTATTACAAAAGGCATACTCAAATATTAAACTAGTATATGCCTGCAGACATAGAGTGAGTTCCACTTTTAACGGGAACTTTCGTATATCAGTTATTAGTCATCCAATTTCATCCAAATTTGGGTTGGTATCAAAGACCTTTAATATATCTTTTTTTTAGTAACATCAACATTAGATACTAAATGAGGAAGAAAAAAGAAAAGCTATTCCGTCTAAACCATTTGTTTGAAGAATTTTCATTAAGACACCTACGTATACACCAACCGAATAATGTATAGAAGAACTATTTATTTAAAGAATAATTTTTCGTTTTTCTTTCTCATTTAGTATCTGATGTTCCTTAAGTCGAATGACTACTTTACCTTTTTAGTAAACCTATAATTTGCCAATTTGCCGATAAAAAATTGCCTGATTCGCATCTGAATTTAAGATGTCATCGCCAAAGTGGAGGGAGAACTGTGAACTAATTAATGGGCTATTCTTTGTTTTCTGGCGAATTTCTTAGCTTGATTTTTACCTGCTTATTGTTATTTTTGGCATTAAGAATAATAATATTAATAATAATACATGAATGGCCCACTAATTAGTTTGTCTAAAGACCACCAGGTTGCGTACTCCTAATTTTCAGACGCCTATAGTCGATCTCAAAATTTTGACCCATTTAGTAGGCCTTGAAAATATGAAAATTACAAATTTTTCAAAACAGTCAAATAGCATTATATCTCAAAAAAAAGAAATTAAATCGGACAACGCGTTCCAAAATAACGGGGTGTTGCAGTTTTAAATAGCACACACTGTCTATTTTAGATAGTAAGTAATAAGCACTGAATCTCTGACTTCTTGTTTTTTATGTATTAATAAAAATTCCTTAAAATACTATGTGTACCTCGTAGTAAAAGCACATTGCCGGACTTCAATGCTTGTTGGCCTCTGCTTAACGCCTCGACCAACAATTTACATCGTCTTCCGGAATTTATTGCTTTTACTACTAGATACACAATGTACTATTTTCTACCGACGCACACAGGCGAATTTTCAAGAAATCGTGGACAAAATATACTTTATTTTATTCGAACGCAAATTTTCACATTTTTTTAATAGAACATACGTTACTTATATGTAGGTATATACAGACGACAGAGAACATTTTTATAGTGAAACCCACAAAAGTTGCAAACTGAATAATTTTTTTTTAATGAGTTCGTGAAAATATATAGAATAATATCCTGAAAAGTTTACATTCCGCTCGGATGCAAAATTTTTAAATTAAGCCAGGGCAGGAAAAAATAAAAAATACAGGTGGATAAACCACGTGTTTCTTAACAAAAAATATTCTAATAAAATTTTTCGCTAAAGCCACGGTATTCCTGGAAAAAAATAGTGAAATAACCTTGTCACTCTGCGTGGCTAACGCACGGTTAAATGCATATTATGGAACCTCTAAAAATTCTTAGCTGTTCTATCAAGTAAAATAAAGCTTTTTTCTCTTTCTGATTACACGTTTTAAACATTTTTCTTAGTGAATAGGAGGATAAACAGTGAGTATGGAGGGAAAATATATAATTATCAATACACACACATATCCGCTGAATCGCTCGCATGAATTTTTACGTACCTTTACTGTATTGTATTTATTACAGGTACACCTATCCACATTTCAACTATATCCAATGGATTCCTTATACATTTGTTAATGTATTGGAAAAGTTCCAGAATTTGTATTCAAAACAATCAAAGATATTTTCATAGATATAAGGATAAGATATTGAAAATCGCAATTTCTTATCATGATCTGATTGATCATATTTTCGAAAAAATGCATACAAGTAAACGATTTTGTGTTTGAACATTCGAAAAATATAAATTTTTTCCGAAATAGTGATTTTTTCCAATGGGTCAATTTCTCGACAAGTTACAGCCTCCAATACACATATTCATCAAAAAAAATCATCAAGAAAGGAAATTAAAATGATTTGAGATGTACTTTTTTTTTTTTAATCCTCGTTACAACAACGTAATAAACCATAATAATCATGAAGTGTACATACTTTTCAACAGTTCTCAATGAAGAAAGAATTTTTTTGAAAGGCTTTTATTTTTTTCTATATTGTTTATTGCGACGATTGAGTTCGGGCGTGATAATATATATAAGTATATTTTTCCCATCCATCCTTTGCTTGTATTGTTTGAAACAAAAAAGCATCAGAAAGTTACAATTTCCATCTTTTAAATGAACCAACACTCATATAGACTGAAAAAAATTCTGATTTAGTGACATGTAATTCAGTGCGTCGGTGTCACAGTCATGCGTATTCAAGCGCGTGCACGCATGGATCTCGCTCCGAGTTATAACGTTACACTTGACTATTTTTTTCCGGGAAAACCGTGGCTTTAACAATCAATTTTGTTAGGACATTTTTTGTTCATAAATGTGTGATTTATCCATCTGTATTTTTTATTTTTTTCTAGCTTGATTTAATTTCAAAATTTTGAAAAAATGGATGAAAAAAATTTTTTTTTCACTTTTTTTTTATGTTCTGCACCCGAGCGAAATGTAAACTTTTTAGGATATTATTCTACACACGTTCACGGACTCATTAAAAAAAAGTTTACACAGTTTGCAATTTTTTGTGGGTAAATACCTACGCCGACTAGGTTAATATACATATTTACATTTTTTAGTTTTTTGTACTCATTTCTCAACATAATGCAAAAATATAATAAAACATTTGTCAACATTTCGTATTGTTTTAAAATTAATTTTTGAAATGACACAAGAAAATTATTATAACAAGAAATTAATTTATTTTAAGTTTGTATAAATTGAAAAACGTACAAATAGTAATAATAATAATAAATCAATACAATTTTTTTAAATCGGAATCATCGAATTCGTCGCCGGATAATTCCAATGCTCTTTTGTTTATTTCAGGCTCCAAAAACTGGAGAACGTCAGAAGGATATTTTTTTAATTTTCTAGACCCTATTCGTCGCATACTACTACTGATGTAGGGATCTGCAGACACCAAAAGATTATAATAAATATCCTCCATGTTTTGTCTTGAAAATTTTTTAGAAAAATTTTCTCTGTACTGCTTAATGTCTTTACTATGATCATTATATACCTGAATATAAATCTGATGCTCAATTTTATGCCAATTTAGCAGTGCATGCTTTTAAAAGTGTAAAATAAGTAAGTGCTATGTTCCAAATAATCTTTTGTAGCAATACTAAATCTTAAACTCTCCTAGTACTCTTTGAACTGCCCATATATATTATTAAAAAACCGCTGCCCAAGGAATCACTACTTCCACATCCAGATTCTCTATCCAAGTCACTCACAACGAAAAAACTTTGTATGTGAAAATAATTGCTTATGGAACTTTAATAATATAATATTTGAAATCCTCTACCCCAAAAACCCATAAAACGATACCCCACATCGGTAGTGGGGTGGGGGTGGTGATATGGGGGCGGTAGTGGGGGGTGGATGAAGTAAAAAAATATTTTGAGGTTTCTGGTTCCTGTACATACACTAAATCACAATTTTTTTTCATCCCCTTTAATAAGGAGGTGGGGGCGGTAATGGGGGTGGCTAATGCCAAAAATTTTTTTGAGACCTTAGCTTCTCTTGTATATACTAAATGCCAATTTCATGGACTCTTACCTGCTTGATTTACCCATTTACCCCAAATTTACCCCAATTTACCCCCCAACCCTTCGACGGAACAAGATGAAAATATAATCTAGTTCTAGATCTCGTTAAAGTACATATGTGTACCAAATTTCAAGTCAATATCTTAAACGGTTCCAGAGTAAACGTGCGCACAAAAAAAAGTTACAGACAGATCGACAGACACAGACCGACAGACAGACAGAAATTTTTTTTCGCTCAAACTTAAAATCTCGACGTTTCATGACATTTTAAACCTATTTGGACAATAAAAATTTAAAAAAAAATTTTTGTCGATACTATACTTTCCACTGGACGTGGAAGTAATTACAAGTACTCTTATTTACCGCCTACGCCCATAGAAGTATCTCGCTTAAAAAAAGTAAATTTACTTGGATGTGTATTTTAAGTGAGAATACTTTTTACAATGTAAAAAAGAAAATCTGGCAACATCGTGGGAAATAATGCAGTTTATGTGTTAATGTGTTACGAGATTTATATTTAATTAAATCCAATCGAAGTAGCACCTTTTACAGACATTAAATAAAAAGTTATTTCTGGAAAAGTACTAACTCAGCTGTAATTATTTGAATTATTCAGACTTTAAATCATATCAACATTTATGTTTCAATTTTCCGAGCTAGTTGCCAAGAAAACGATCAATGGAGCATTAAAAGTTTAGGTAGAGCGAGTTTAATATTTCCACATAATTTATTTAATTTGCTGCAATACCTTTGTGCATTCCAGATTGTAATTATAGACGATTATTAATTCATTTATCGCAATAGAGCTGATATGCCAATAGTATTACTGTACGTACATGCCCAGTATGCGATTGTATCACATGCAGGATTACCGGGATTGATCTAGCAGTACAACAATTTCGACAAGTGGACGTGTTAGAGATATACTCGTAATATAAAAATTCGGAAGATTGTGAAAATTTGCAATTTGACATTTGACGGTTTCTAAATGTATTAAAAAATAAGCATTTGGCTAAAAACGCAAAACGCATGAATCACTACTTTCACATCCAAATTTCCGATTGGGCTGATCCCAAAATTTTTTTTGGTTTTTGGTTCTTGTACACACACTAATCACAATTTTATTTTTTTTACCCCCTTAAATAATGGGGTCCGGGTGGTAGTGGAGGCGTCTAATAAAAAATTTTGGGGCCTTTAGGTTCTTGTACGCATATTAACTCACAATTTTATTTTTTTACTACTTTAATAACCGAGTGGGGTACAAAAACAAATTTTGAGACTTTGGCTTCTTGCACATGTAGTGTATCCCAACTTTATGGACTTTTAGTTGCTTGCTTTACTTATTTACTCCCCATTTACCCCCGTCAACGGAATAAGATGAAAATATAATCTATTTCCTCACTATAATTAAATTTTAAATTAATTGAATTTCAGATGCAACAGCTTCAAAAAGCCTCAAAATAACAAATTGTTTAACCAATATCTTGCATAAAAAAAAATTATCAAAGCTTTGAAAGAGAATCTACTGAGGAGACTTTAATGAAAAGTCAGACAACCAACCTTTTCTCCTAATAACAATGAGAGTAGCTCTATGTCAACTGCATATTCCATTCTTTACATTTGCCTTATCGAGCCATGGTAGGGCTAAATATGTTGATTAAAAATTGTAAATTTCAAAAAATTTAATAGAATTACAGAATATCTTAAACGGTTCCAGAGTAATCGTGCACACAAAAAAAGTTACAGACAGAAAGACAGAACGACAGACAGGTTTTTGTTCAAAATTAAAATCTCGACCTTTCATGACACTCTAAGCTTATTTGAACAAAAAAAATTCAATACTATTTTTACGATTACTATAGTTCCACTCTACTACTTGGATGTGGAAGTACAGCTCACAGAAAGTAGCTCCGCGGGTGAAATGCTCAATGAAATAACAGAGAATAGATATCTGTTAGAAACAGATGATCAGATATTAAATATATCGAGTACAATCTGTGGCAGAAGTATGAGTTTCGAAACAGAGCTTATTCATAATTAGATCAAAACAGTTGGTACTGCACATTCAGTAACCAGCCCCTAAGTTACATTCGGTGAGCTGTAATTAGTTATTAGGAGGACACAACGCGCAGTAATGCAGTTTTTACTTCCACATTCACGTAGCGGAGTGGAAGCATAGTAAAGGTAAAAAAAAAGAAGAGAAGAGAAGACATTTTTTTGTTCAAATAGGCTTAGAATGTCATGAAACATCGAGATTTTCAGTTTGAGTAAAAAAGTTTCTGCCTGTCGCACACTGGCACGATAGAGATTGTTTGGTTCAAAACCACCTAGAGGACACAATTTTTAACGAAACCTAAAACTTCTTGTTCGAGGATGTTTCCTAAACCTAAATCCAGAAAACCCAAGAAAATAAACCCATAAATTATTAACCGATAAACCCCAAATCAAGTTTCGTACATCTCGCCAGAAACATCAAAATTCAAAATTGTGGTTTTGAACTTTTGGTCCCCAGTGTGCATCGGTCTGTCTGTCTGTAACTTTTTTGTGCGCGCGATTACTGTGGAATGATATTGACTTGAAATTTGGTACACGTATGTATTACAACGAAATCTGGAACTAGATTATATTTTGGTCTTATTCCGTAGAAGGATTGGGGAGTAAATGGGGTGAATACATAAAGCAAGCAAATAAGAGTTCATAAAAATTGGGATTTAATTTATGTACCAGAATCCACATTTTTTTTGATATTAGTCACCCCCACTATTATCCACATTGCCATCCTCATCCCATATTAAAGGTAGGAAAAAATAAAATTGTGATTTAGTATGCGTATTCTGATAGAAAGATTGTCAGGTTATCTGGAACATGAATCACTTCTCAGCCCGTATCAATATGGTTTCTGCTCTGGACGCTCAACCACATAGGCCGTCGTGAAGATCGTGAGTGACATAGTCGAAAGGCCATCATACAGCTATTACTATGTGATATTTCCAAGGCCTTTGACTGTGTCTCTCACGATAAACTAATCAATAAAATGCAATTATATGGAGTTAGAGGGTTACCTCTCTCTCTGTTTTTAATTCTTATTTGCTAAAGCGTCAGCAGTGTGTAGTCATAGGAAATGACATGTCAAATTTTCTAGATATTAGTCGTGGTGTACCCCAGGAATCTGTCCTGGGGCCACTGTTATTTCTAATCTATATTAATGACTTTCCACAATTTATGTTGCCTAGCAAATCAACTTCGTTTACTGATGATACCACTCTCCTGTGATAAAATCGTGATTTAGTGTGCGTATAAGAGCCAAGGGCCTCAAATTTTTTTTTATATCAGACACACGCCCCCCTCCCCATTACCACCCTCAGTACCACATATGTGGCACATCGTTTTACGGTTTTTTGATGATAAGATTTCAAATATTATGTTATTAAAACTCCACATAGTGAAGTGCAAATATATTATTAATTTTTTTTCGCTGTAAGAGACTTGGGTAGGAAATCTAATTGTGGAAGTAGTGATTTAGGCAGAGGTTTTCTTCGTATCTTGGAAAATGATATGAACGCATATATAATCAAATGTCTTTGATCATGTATCTTGTTGATTGTTCGGTAAAGTGAATCAAAACAAAGGTTGTAAATGTTTTTCTTACTGATGTTATCTACGGAGGTTTGAAAATTTTTGTCAAAGACAAAATTGTATGTTGTTGATATTGTTTGTATGCCAATGAAAAATAGTTTATATAAATGTTTGTCTGCAGCTTAACTAGTACTCAAATTTAATATCTAGCCTAGCATAAAATGAATTAACTATTTTGTTTCCATTTGGCAGTTTTCAACTATCTCAATACAAATCACGATGTCCTATACAAATTCTTACGAGGACGCCAATGATTATATTTCTAATTTATAAAACAGTACAGTTTTTTGAGTGTATTCAGTTTACGATATATTTGCTATACTCTAGTCTATAATGTCAGTGCCAGAAATTCGAAAAAGTTTGAGATAAAAAAAAATATGACAAACTTTGAGACGACCCCCGTGGCTAGCATGCCTATGGCCCTCCACGATCTTTTTTGATAAAGCCATTAGATTCTTTATGCAAATATACCACTTGTACCAAATTTCACTGTTTTACATAATTTTCGAACCTTGGACTTTTATTCCGGGACACCCCGTGTAAAAATATGACCTAATAAATTTTCACATTGTAATAGCCGAAAATTTTTGTTAATAAACTTTTAAATTGTGATTTTTCATTGAATAATTTGTATTGAGAACAAACCACCGAATGAAAATCTTTATCAATATCGATAAATCGAGTATTGCTAATTTGTTTATTATATAAACTTTTATAGATCAAACATTGTCTAGCCTACATAGAACAAAGTTACGCCAAAACTATAGGAAAGAAGTAGATGTTAAGTTCCCATTCACCAAAAAAATTGTGAAAATGTGATATAGGTAGTAAGGTTGATATTGAAAAACTAATTATCGTATAAAGGAGACTTTATTCTATATACATGCTAACAAAACTATCTAATTAAGTAATTTTCTATACAAGTTTTATAGTTATTGTAAAAACTGGAGTTACTACATGCAGTCATATAAAAAAGCCAAAGGGAGTATTTATAATTTCTCACTAATTATTAAGTACAATATCACAAAATAATAAATTTCAGGACTGGTAGTTGAGTTGAAGACAATTAAATTTCTAATGTGAGTATTAACAATAGGCATTTATTTTTATTCTAATTACGTCTTAATGCCTAGCAATAGGGAACTTGCATAGTAATTAAATTTGGAAAATAGTACTAACAAACGTAAAATGCTCGTAATTCCTTAAGGGTGGCGGTGCCGTGCTTAAGAAAATGATTTCGCAATTCGACAATTTCTCCTATATCCTTGAACCGATTGAAAAATCTTCGATTGGCTTCTAGAGAAAACTGAATAGAATGATACCAGACTATTGAGATAAACAACAAATTTTTTTTCGATTTTCGCACGAGAAAAAAAATTCCTTCTTTAGTTTTCAATGGCCATTATATAAAGTTGTCTCTAAAAGCCCATTTTCTGAATTGGTTCAGGGATGTAGGAGAAATTGTCGAATTACGCTGCACCGGCACCTTAAGTTAAATATAAGCTATTAAAGTCTGCATCATTTAATCTATTCTTGTTAGGCACCGCCATTGACTGTGACGTCAACCAGTGCGCTGACATATGGCGCTACAACCGAGGATACACTCAAACTACTACAATGCAGGCCCGGCGACAGGGGGGTACTACGGGTACAGTTGTACCGGGCCCCAGACTTTAGAGGGTCCAGCGCTGGGCGTGAACTGGTAGATAATATAATGAGATAAATGAAATCACGTATAATATCGCCACCAACCAAATAATCTCTAATACTCTAATCTAATATATAAAAATCTCCTGTCACAGTGTTTGTTATCGAACTCCTCCGAAACGGCTTGACCGATTTTTATGAAATTTTTTGTGTATATTTGGTAGGTCTGAGAATAGGTCGTAGGCTATTTTTTATACCCCTAGGTGATAAGGGTGGCCCTATCCAGAAATTTTCTTTTTATTTTTTGGACAAAAATTTATAATTTATATGGCAAAACAATGTTTGCTGGGTCAGCTAGTATTCTATAATAACAGAACTCAAAAGCATCGATTTGAGCACATGAATCATATCTGCAGTGTATTTTCATTGCTTCTCAATTTTCACAATATGAATGAAGATCAGATAGAAGAAAACTGTAAAATGTTGATTGAAAAGTAGCCGAAGGACCTTATATCAAACTTGGAAACTGAAATTATTCATTTAAAAACTATTTATAAAGCGACCTTTACAGAAATTGCAGACTCGGCCTCAGGTCCTCTTGCATTATTAAATGCAATTTACAAGTTGCAGCTGGAAAGCATTTCTGGAGAAGTTTGTATTGAACTGCGTATTTTCTGCAGTCCAGTCGCAGAAGGTGAAAAACTTGCCTTAATAAAAAAAAACTTCTTGCAAGGAACGATGCTTCAAGAGCGGATAAATTGTTTGACATTTGTATTTATGGAGCATCAAATAGCACAAGAAATTGATTGCAATGCTGTTATAGACGAGTTTGCTTCGGTAAAAGTCCCCTACCACCTAATATACATTAATCGCAGCAATAGCCTGTCTGGCAATGTTCAGGCGACTGTTACCTAGCACTAGCACCAGCCGCACTCCGTTCTAGGTCAAGGTACTAAGGCCCACAAACCGATCAGTGTGAGGGGACACAAACTTCCTATCGGCAGGCGTGCTACAATGTATTCGATATCTGTTTGCATATCTTCTAACTGGAAAATATTTAAATCACTGACTAATATCCGAGAGGGGCGTGTCTCAGAACACACTCATGTTGGACTTGACGTCATCTAACAGTATATCTCTGCGAGTGTAATGATTCGGACATATAATTCGTGCAGTTTGCAGTTATTTCCTAAAATTATTTATTTGTATTCGGTCTGTGATATTAAATTATAATGTGTATTTAAGTGTATCATATTTAAAAAGGTTTAAATTGTTTTAAACATGACTGAAAAAGGTTATTTCAAAGGTCAATTGGATAATTTACGAAGAACGCCTGCCTACCATATGATACTGCGTCACAAAAATATTTATAAATAAAAAACTATAAGTACTTGTTGAAATTTTTTTTTTCAAAAACTTTTCCTGTATCTTGGCATCAATTGCTTCGCTGCATGTATACGAAAATTTGCAAAAATAAAAAAGTTTGTCGCTTAGTCAAGATACGAGTACATTCTTAGCGAAGTAACAAGTTCATTGTTATTTAAAGAAAATAATAAACAATAATCGATAGAAACAAAAGGGCCATTGTTATAATCAACCAATTTCTCAAGTTTTTTCGAAATAAAAAATACCTGCACCAAAAAAATATTATAAATAGCCATTTCGCTAGCGTTGTGGCGTCCCCTGTTAGATGACGTCACGTGTTGTTTACGCGCCTAATGGATTTATTCAAACTTTAATGTTAAATACCGTTTATAAAAGAATAAAATTAGAAAAAGTCTTTTACACACTGTGTTTTGTATTAAGTAAAAAGATTCTAAATGTACTAAAATTATATTTTTTGCAAGAGGCCTAATATTCTATTCCTGCCTACTACATTCCCATTTAAAAATTATTCGCTGCAGACCTCTAAAACCCTTTGGTACCAAATTTAAATTGAATACTTCTAGTTTCTCACAGTTTATTCCGAAAACCCATATTTACGGACTTTTGTAATAATTTAATAATTTTTAAGCAAATAGTGGTCCGCCATTTTGGCGCCGCAATTTTGGAGCCGCCATTTTTTTTTACATTTGACCTCAGATTCGTAATCAGCGGCCTCAAAAATCCGTATTTACAAACTTTTGTAAAAATTTAATAACCTTTAAGCAAAGTGGTCCGCCATTTTGGAGCTGCCATTTTCTAAAATTTAACTGACTCATAATAAGCGACCTCGAAAACGCCTATATATGGACTCTCGTAAAAATTGAACAACTTTATTTGCCGCCAGCTTTTCAGGGTTTCAGACCAATGGTCCAATTAATAAGCCGGAAAATGTGGAAAAGTGGTGGAACAACACCGATTTGAAAAATTCCCTTTTTCACGAGTTCCCTAGATCACCAGGAACATTCATCAGTATTGACCTCTGCATTAACTCCGAAGATGAGAAAGTTAGGGGGGTTTGAAGTGCCCCAAAAAGTAGCTGTTTTAAAAAAAATTGTAAATTTATATTTCGCCTCAGAATTGGGCTCTAGGAGGTTTTTTGGCTCGCCGATCACGAGTCCGAGGTCCAAATTGAGGAATTTCATATTCCAGTATGGAATTCGTGCCATTTTTTGATGAAAATTCCACTTTTTCGGGCGGAAATTTAAATATGAATATTGTGCTGCGGAAGTATGCTCTAGGGGTTTCTTTGGCTCGCTGATCACGATTCCGAGGCCCAAATGGAATACGTGCCATTTTTCGTGTCGAATTTCATTTTGAAGAAAAAAATTATGTATGAATATTACGAGTAGGTTTTTCAAAATAATTTTTCAAGTGATTTTACTTTGAAGATACAAGTTATGTATGAATATTACGAGCATTTCAAAATAATATACACGGCAATTTTATATTGTGTTGGTACGATTTTATAAACCCTGACAGGGTAGATTCAACCCCCAAGCGCAGTTGCGGTCTACTACATGATTATCACCTTTCACCATCTGTTATGTCCCCATGAAAAAACAAAGAATCCCTGCAAAAATAGTCGATGCCAAGTTGTCATATCAGAAATAAGCAAAAAGGGGTGGTTTTTGACAGTTTCAGGAGGTGCGCATGACTATTATTCCCTATTATTCTTGTTCAGCACCCTCGAAAACGAGGGGAGGAATAGGTTTCATAACTTTAAATTTAATTATATATTATACCGGGCATTCGCCCCCCCCCCCTTATCTTTTTTATTTTAACAGAAAACTACAATAAAACATATATATTTGTAAATCGTTTGCCAAGCTTTATCGAGCTCTATCGAAATCATCTCTTTGATCACATACGCCAAAATAACGATAGTCAACTTTTTTTTTTCAAATGGTATGCTATAAATTTTTTTGCCGATTGTTGTAGAGCTTCTCTTTATGCATTCAACCATGTGAAAAAAGTATACACCCATAAGGAAAATTTCGAGAAAATTAATAAAATACGAAAAAACTTCATTTAAAGGTTTTTGTTTCTGATTCAACATAGTTAGCCATGGAAACAATTGAATTTTGTCATTGTTAGTAATGTCAAATTGAAAATACTGTTATTTGTGACTGTTATTCGTTTTCGTTTTATGTTATACTTCTAAATAGATTTACACAATGGTATCTTACACTAATGAAGAAAAATTGGACATGATATTAATTTATGGAGAGTGCGGAAAAACAGTAAAGCAGCCAAACGTTTATATCAAGATCGCTTTCGAAATAGGCCAGTACCATCAGACAAAATGTTTGCAAAATTGGCAAGAAATATGAGCGAAAGTGGAAGTTTTGAGAAAAAAAGAAACGTTTTTAAGCCCAGAACCGCACGAGATGAGGAACATACAGTTGCAGTTTTAGCCCGTGTTTTCGTAGACCCGCATATTTCTATTCGTCAATTAGTGACAGAAACTGATATTTCATATTCTTCAATTCAAAGAATTCTAAGAGACAATAAACTGCAACCATATAAAATACATATACATCAGGGCTTGCTTCCAGGAGATTACGAGAGACGTCTAAATTTTGTAGCGTGGTTGGCAGTTGCTCAAGAAATGACTACCCCGCATCATGTGGTCAGATGAATCCCGTTTCCATAATAATGGAATTGTCAATAGACATAACTGCCATTATTGGTCGCAGGATAATCCTCACTGGCTTCGGGAAACTAATTTCCAAAATATCTGGGGAATTAACGTATGATGTGGAATTCTCAACGGACAAATTATAGGACCAACATTTTACGAAGGCACACTTACTGGAGAAAGATATCTACAGTTTTTAAGAGAAGAGTTGTTAAATTTCATAGAAGACGTTCCATTACATATTAGGCATAACATGATATTACAACAAGATGGGGCACCGCCACATAATGCTATAATTGTAACGAATTACTTAAATGCTGCTTATCAAGGAAGATGGATCGGAAATCGTAATGAGGGAGTCAAGTGGCCTGCCAGATCACCGGATCTCACACCGTTAGATTTTTTCCTTTGGCCATATCTAAAAGAAAGAGTGTACTTTACACCTCTAAATGATGTCGAAGATCTTAAAAATAGAATACAAACTGAATGCCGCAGATTAAATGTTGAAATTCTTCAACATGTATGTACCCAAGGCGTGATAAACAGAGAACGATTATGTTTAGAAGCGAACGCGAACATATGAAGCAATAAATAATGTTTTTATTTTCTTAATTGTTAGTTAGTTTTCAAGTATTGGTAGTTTTTTTTATTGCTAATTGTTATTTATTATTAGTTGTTATTTTAATATTATTGTTGAGTGTTATTATCATTAATTAACTAAAGATACGACATTAAATGTTTGTTTATATAAAAATGAATTACATAATTATTTAAAAACAGAACTTTGTTTGATCAAAACATTAAACTTTGTTTCGAAATTTTTACGCCTCATCAGTACCGTACACAATCCTCGTACAAATCCCTCTCTTTCGAATCTGATTTGCCTAGTTGGTACTTGTTACATTACTTATAATGTCAAAATTCAATTGCTTCCTTGGCTAACTATGCTGATTCAGAAAGAACCTTTAAATGACGTTTTATCATATTTTATTAATTTTTTCGAAATTCTCCTTATGTTGAAGAATGAATTTTAACATTTAATCTGCAGCATTCAATTCGTATTCTAGTTTCAAGATCATCGACGTCATTTAGAGGTATAAAGTAAACTTTTTCTTTTAGATAGAACCAAAGGAAGAAATCTAACGGTGTTTAAAAACGTTTCTTTTTTTCTCAAAACTTCCACTTTCGCTCATATTTCTTGCCAATTTTACAAACATTTTGACTGATAGTACCGGCCTATTTCGAAAGCGATCTTGATATAAACGTTTGGCTACTTTATGTTTTTTCCGCACTCTCCATAAATTAATATCATGTCCAATTTTTTTTCATTATTGTAAGATACCATTGTGTAAATCTATTTAGAAGTATAACATAAAACAAAAACGAATAACACAGTCACAAATAACAGTATTGTCAATTTGACATTACTAACAATGACAAAATTCAATTGTTTCCATGGCTAACTATGTTGAATCAGAAACAAAACCTTTAAATGATGTTTTTTCGTATTTTATTAATTTTCTCGAAATTTTCCTTATGGAAGTGTATACTTTTTTCACATGGTTGAATGCAGAAAGAGAAGCTCTACAACAATCGGCAAAAAAAAAAGTTGACTATCGTTATTTTGGCATATGCGATCAAAAAGATGATTTAAGGACGTCATTCGATAGAGCTTGACACACGATTTGCAAATATATATGGTTTATTGTAGTTTTCTGTTAAAATAAAAAAGATACAGGGGGGCGAATACCAAACTGAATCACCCTGTATACACACATACACATATAAACACATAAATATGTGCACAGATATAGACAAACACATATACATATAAAAAAACATAGGCAAATATAATCAGTACTTCTGATGATATACTTGGAATTACTTGAATTAGACCGCGAATTCGTATTCAGCGACCCAAACGATATCGCAAAGCACATTTTCGAGGAAAAACGTTAATATTTAATTTTTTTCTGAAAAAATGGAATTTCCATGGCACGTATTCCATACTGGAATATGGAATTTCTCAATTTGGATCTCGGAATCGTGATCAGCGACCCGAAAAACCCCCTAGTGCATACTTCTGCAGCACAATATTCATATTTAAATTTCCGCCCGAAAAAGTGGAATTGTCATCAAAAATGGCACGAATTCCATACTGGAATATGGAATTTCTCAATTTGGACGTCGGATTCGTGATCAGCGAGCCCATTTCCGAGGCGAAATATTACTTTTATAAATTTTTTTAAGACAGTTACTTTTTGGGGCACTTCGAACCCCCCTAACTTCCTCATCTTCGGAGTTAATGCAGAAGTCAATACTGATGAATGTTTCTGGGGGTCTAGGGAACACGTCACAAAAGGAATTTTTCAAATTGGTGCTGTTCCTCCACTTTTACACATTTTTCCGGCTTATTAATTGGACTACAATGCATTTCAATTTACAACGTCGTCATGCTGCCGTTTGCTGTTCCCCATTTGACACACGGTATGACGTCACAGCCATTTCCGTTTGAAATTCATAGCTAGCAATTACAACTTTAACTATTTGTTACAAATTAGATATTGCGATTTAAGGCTGATATTTGGCACAGCCCATTTTTCCATATAAATGAACGCTCTTATGAATTGAAAAAAAATATGCAAGTTGCCTATTAATTTGAAAGCGTCATTCGACCTCAATTAAGGGCTTGGTATAGAAGTAAGTTAAGGCTAAAACAAAATTTAAATACCTTCTAATTTTTACACCGGCGTCGGGAGAGACGCGGGCTATTTGCTTGTCTCCATTTTGATTTTCTACAGGGATGTTTTCTTCTACTGATGGATATTCTTCTGGAGACTGCAATATCTTTGGGGACATTGGTGGTTGGTCGCTTGGAGAATCCAAGCTGCCTTCGTCGCTGCAATGCAACAAATACGCAAGTGTTAAATATTTTTTATATATTTCAGTGCTTGGCGGAAAGTAGAAGGATCATTACACAGCCACACAAAAGAAAAAAAAGTGCTGTACAAACGACCAAAATATAGTATTCCTATGTATTTTCGACCGCTGAATACGAATCCAATGTCGAAATTCCCCCAGAAAATCACGAGAATTTTCTAACCTCAAAATAATAGCTTCAAATCTACAATATTGTCAAAAAAATGCAAACGACCACATCTTAACACTTAAAGTAGTGATTCAAGATACCTTTTCAAGTTTTTAAAAGTGTTGAGAGAGATTTTGTGTCAAAGGGTTAAAGATCTTATTACTTTTTGTGGTAAAAACCCCTGTTACTACAGATATCAAAAGTTTTATCCAGTGGATATCGCGCTCGTTTGACTCCTTTTTTTGACTTGTCGTTTTAACGTCCAACAAAAATCTGCCGTCATATTTATATCCCATCTTCCTTGATAACGCGGCTCCACTTCCATAATGTCCTAATGGAATGTTTTTCACTATAATCTCCAAGGTTTTCGGGGAAGTCATCAATATGAGAATCTAAGAAGTGGAGCTTCAGATTCATATTGCATCCTAGCTTACGATAGTTTTCCACAGATTAGCGTCAATTTCTCTGTAGTTATGACTTTTTTGATTCCCAAGAAAATGTTTAGTAACTTCTTTAAAACTAAACTTTTGTATCATTCTTTTTTGTTGCAAAAATTTCATCTCTGAGCATTGTACGTATTTGAGGTCCATCAAATATTCCTTCCTTTAACTTTGCATATGTATATTTCTGTTCTATGTATTTGAATGTTTCTCCTTCCTTATTGAAGCTTTCACAAACTGTTTCATAAGACCAAGTTTGATGTGAAGTGGTGGGAATAGTACTTTCTCTGGATCAATTAAAGGACTTGAAAAAACGCTATATGAGCCAGGATCAAGAGAAGATCTACTCGACCATGCCATTTTCTTATAATGATTTTATATCCCACAGATATTTAAAACAAGAAAACCTGAGGATTGCTGAGGCAGCAATATTGGTACCAAAAGTTTTATTGGGAATAAAAAAAGTCATAACTACAGAGAAATTGTCGCCAATCTGGTGGAAAACTATCGTAAGCTAGGTTGTAATATGAATCTGAAGCTTCAAAATTCATAGGAATACAATATATTAGTCATCTGCATAAATGTGTTTCTTTTCTTTTTTCCACAATATTGACGATTTTGCGCGGTTTTTTTTTGAGGTTAGAGGTTTTAGGATATTATATTTTGCATAACACTTTTTTCTTTTGTGTGGCTTTGTTAATAATTTCAATTATTTCGTTTGTAAATATTTCTTTTAAATGTTCGCAGCGACGTTTGTAAACTATGTTTTATAAACTCACATCATGGAAAACGTACATACTCTTTGAAAATGCAAAATGGATATTACTCAACATTCCAATTAATAACAGTGAATGAATTAGAAACTTTCGTGGCCAACTATGAAATTGATTTATACCGAATGACTTCTTTAATTTCTACTTGTTTCGATGGAAAATAAGCAAGTAATTGATCGATTGTGGTCCTTTTTTCCACGAAAATAGCGTACTTATAAGTGCGCGACATCCATTTGTCATTTCGAAACGAAATATCCAACTACAGATACTACAGAATAAAAAAAATATCCTACCTTATTCTCATTTCGGGTATGATATATGGCGCTTGATGATTGGAACTTGGTGATGGATTGGCAGTCTCATCTTCGGGAGTTTGTGGAACCGTACCGCCGCCACATTCGAGGATATACAGGTTGTCGAACGCTATGTCAGATACGTAGTGTAAATTCTCCTGAGCTTTGTCGATTCGGAAAAATCTTTCGGCTGTGCAAGCTGTAAACGAATAAAGAAACTTTATAGAATGTTCTAATTAATACTATTTTGTTTACATTGTGGGAAAAGCGATACATTCCATGCACACAAAAATTTAACATGTAACAGCCCCCTTACATGGTAGAAAAAATGATTGAAACATTCTGAAAAGTTCTTTTTATATTATTTTTAATGGAAAAATTATTGAAATAAACATTTTACACGTGAATATACAGGGTGCGCCACTTAAAACACCCCAGGCTTGTAACTTTCTTATTTTTAGGCGACGACCATGTTGGGCACATCAAATTGTAAATAGGTATTTAAACATGTGTACAAATTTAAAAAAAAATCGAAAACTTAATTTCCTTGAATATTTTTTTACCTCACCCTGTACTTGAATTTTTTTTTTTTAACTATTTAACGTCGGCCTATTTCCGCTACCAGGGCCTATCACCGACGCCAGGAGACGAGCTACCGCCAATCTGGTAATTTTGCCGAACCTCTTCCCTTAAGTAGGGATCTTTTACTTGCCTAACATTTAATAGACAAGGGACCGCCTGCTTTACATCCCCTCCGAAGGATGGTATATCCACTACGTAATCCTCGTCTGAAATTACGTAACTTCCGCGTATACACTGATATACAAGCCACTAGAAGGTGGGACGAGAACGCTGTATTTCCCAAGATTTTCCAAGTACTAACCGCGGTCGACGTTGCTTCAACGGAATATCGACTGATATTCACATTGAAGTCGCCTCTACGCTCGCCCCTCCTGTACTTGAATTGCGTTAATGTTTTCTTATAAAGGTTTTAATTAGCTTCAATTTATGTTATTACGTCATATTCGAAATTATTTTTGGTTTTAGAGAAAGAAATTAAAAACACTCTTTCCGATTCCAAACTGATTTTTTTTTTAAATAACTTTGAAAAGAATGTAAATAATAATTTTATGCTTTATTTGTAAAAGACATATCACGAACAATATTCAACGTAACAAAACAGCAACAAGAAAGAAAAGAAATAAATATTTTTAAAAACAAACTTATATTAAAATGTACTAAATAGGAAATTGCAAAATTTTTATTTTTTAAAAATTTTTATTTTAATTACATAAATTGAAGCTGATTAAAACCTTTATGAGAAAACATTAACACAGTTCATGTACAGGGTGAGGTAAAAAAATATTCAAAGAAATTAAGTTTCCTTTCTTAACAATTTCAAAAAAAAATCACTCTGCTTGTTTAAAGGCTTTAAAAATGTCTACAATTTGATGTGCCCAACATGGTCATAGCTTCAAAAATAAAAAAGTTACAAATCTGGGGAGTTTTAAGTGGCGCACTCTGTATAGTAAACAACTTACTAATTAAAATTAAAAAAAAATCGAATCGCCTTCAAAAAAGCTCGCTAAAAATTAGGAAATAAAATTTTACCGTCGCCAAGCTAATTGAATAGCCCAGACGACAGGAAATTTTATAACGAAATCTCCAAAAACTTGCAAAATGAATAATTCCTTTTTTTAATCAGTCCGAGAAAGTGTATAGAATAATATCCTGAAAAATTTACATTCAGCTCGGATGCAGAACATAAAAAATAAAGTAAAAAAAAAATTTCTTTCATCCATTTTTTCAAAATTTTGAAATTAAGTCAGGGTAGGAAAAATAAAAAATACAGGTGGATAGACCACATATTTCTGAACAAAAGAGTCCTAATAAAATTTTTATCGTAAAGCCACGGTATTCCTGGTGAAATCATTTTGTCACTGCGCGGCCAAGCGCATGCATGCTATGGAACCTCTAAAAATTCTTAGCAGTTCTAAGGAGTAAAATGAAGCTTTTTTCTTCTTCCGATTACACATTTTTAACATTTTTCTTGGTGAATAGGAGGATAAACAGTGAATGTGGAGGGAAAATATATAATTATCACAGGTCAACAAAAAAAAAAAAAAAAAGTTCTGCGCCAAGGCCAAAGTATTTTTGTGTGCTGAAACCGAATTTTCAATTTAAAAAATTTGATAGTTGCTTACTGATCACGATTTGAAGGTGTAATTCAATGCACGTCGGGGTATTTGCCCGCTGAGTAGTTGTTTCCTTCAAATCCGATTTCATAAACAGTGAGTATAGCCCACTAAGGCTAGAGGTCGCCGCTCTTGGTACTTGCAAAAAAGCAAGTCGCTATACGTTAGTGACATTTGTCTGACGTATAGTAGCATCTGACCATATGAGAGTTTACCTCTCACCGTCACTTCATTCGATTCAGTTTGTATAAGACTAGCAAGTTGACCACTATCATTTGTGTGTTCCATGACCTATGGCATACTGATGAGAACATAATAAGTTCGAAACCGGTCTATGTCTGGTTAGGAACAGACAAATGATAGTTGGTTACTGATAACGATTTGAAGGTGTAATTCAATGCAGGTCGGGGTATTTGCCCGCTGAGTAGTTTTTTCCTTCAAATCCGATTTCATATATATATATATATATATATATATATATATATATATATATATATATATAAGCATATTTTTCCCATCCATCCTTTGCTTGTATTGTTTAAAACAGAAAAGCATCGGAAAGCTACAATTTCCATCTTTTAAATGAACCAACACTCATACCGTGGCTTTAGCGATAAAACTAGCTAGGACATTTTATGTTAATTTCAAAATTTTGAAAAAATAGATGACAATTTTTTTTTCCCTTTTTTATGTTCTGCATTCGAGCGAAATGTAAACTTTTCAGGATATTATTCTATGCACTTTCACGAACTTTATAAAAGGAGAATGTGTATGTAACTCCATCATAACTACAACACGAGGTCGGCCAACTTGTTAAAACCTCCTAAATATCGCTTAACAAAATCAATTAAAAACTCAATAAACTTGAACTTATATAATAAATTACCTGAAAATATAAAACAACAAAATTTTCACAAATTTAAAACTATCATTAAAAACCATATCTTGAAATTTTGTTTCTATACAACTGAAGATTTTATGACTACGTAATATACTGTGTAACTGACGTATCTTCTAAGGCAGTTTTTTATTTTTTATATTATCCTTGTTTTTTATTTTCTATAGATAACAAAGTAACGACTTGCTACAAATGTATTTGTATATGTCAATAAACGTCCATCTATCTATCTATTTATCTATATAATTAAGAGCATTTCAAAAATAAACATTATTATTATTATTATTATATATCTTACAGCAGATTTTTCTAAAACTGTATTGCGCTCGATTTACGACAGTCGATAATTCTCAAAATGTGTTGCCTATTCGTATTTTCTCTTTTCAAAAAGAAAGGAACAAATGGAATGCATTTGTTAACAAGTTCATATTGTATGTCTGTACACTGTACATATAGTTACCCCAACAGATAACTGTACACGGTAAAGGAAAGTAATGATAGTTGTTGCAAAAATAATGGTCAAACACACTCGACACGCAAGGCTGTACGCTCTGGGCTTTATTTTATGGATATTTACTATTTTCGGAGCGAAGTAGCCCGCAGGGAGAATAACCAGGAATTGATATAATAAATTAATGATATTGATTACCTTATTTTTATACTTGCTCTTTTATTACGCACATGTTGGTGAAGGACAGTCTCCCACAGTGATTTTGCATTAAAATGAGAAAATATATTGTTCCTTCCCACCTTTATGAGACGGAAATAATGTGTCCGTGAAGTTAGCCGCCTCAAATGAGATTTTTTATGTTTTCTTCATACCATCATTTAGTACCTTATTTGTAACTATCTGTAATTTACATACCGGAATTTGTAGCGCATCCCATCAGTGGATATTAAAATAGTATATTACATACATTATCAAGAGATGAGATAGTTGACCGAGGTGCGAAGCGGCGAGGTCAACTAATTCTCGACACAGCAATGAAACTTTCCACCAAGGTTTTTATACTATTTTGTTCACAATCATCTCCTTTAAAGAACAAAAAGCCAAAAAAATCGTTTACTACATTTTTAAATAGCATTTTATGTTTTTCTTAAGCAGGCAATGAAAAAAAAATTCTTATCAGACGACAAATGTCAAAGTGGCGTCGCGTCGTTTGTGTTTGTCCCTTGCCTCTATTTGTAGAAAATGCAGGATAATAATACCGATAGTGAAATGGGATGTACTCCGCCTGAAATCAGGGAAGTTGCCGAGCGAGCAACAGAAAATTTATTGCCAGAAAGAAGTAAAAATAGGTATGAAAAGGCATATAAAATATACAAATACTAGTAAAATAAATAAAGATTTCTGTTAAAATAAATAAACATATTCTCTATGTCTTTTTCATAATTTATATTTCCTACAACTAAAAGAAAACCAGTATAAAACAAAGGTTGGCAAATGCTCACTTTCCAGCCCGAAAACTGGTAGGAAAGTGGCTATTTTCCATCCTGAAATGTCACATTTCTGTTCAATTGTCGAATGAAGTAGAAATGTCATACTTTCCAACTTTTCACATGTGAGATAATTTGATTGTTTCTGTATGATTGTGAATAAAATATATTTCTGGTGTAAACTTGCCGAGAGCCACATAACTATTAATGTTTTTTTTTTTAATTTATACCTCACCACCAGCAGTAGCCCACAGTACAGCGCCTTTTTTTTTAATGATTAGTAACAGGCTAAATTTTCGTGAGTAGCTTCGTTTTGACGAGACAGCCAACTTTTCTCTCTGCGAAAATTCTCGGTAGTGGTAGCTAATAACTGCGCTTGGGTGTATATAAAGGGTGAGTCATGAGGAACTGTACATACTTCTACCGTAAGTAGAGGCACCTAAGACAAATACCAAGTGACCATTAAAAAGTGTTTGTTCCCTTTCTTTACTATCATACAGAGTGATTTATGAATTTTGTCCAAAAATTGTTTTGGTCATAACATTTTAACGGTTAATCCGATTTGCTTCATTTTTTACAAAAATGTACACTGTTGCCTAACAACCATCATACATATCCAAAATTTAAAAAATCCAGGAACGGTTTCAAAGAAATTTGTTGGATTGCTTCGTATTCGATAGTTCACCCTGTATATGATTTATCTAAAACTTGATATGAAATTTGTACAGGACACAAATAGGTAGTAAAACCTTAGTATTTGAAATTTTTGTCACACTCTCAATAAATTTTTTATTAACGATCAATTTTCAAGTCAAATGAAAAGTTTGGCAAAATGGAATATTTTAATGTATACTAATATTTGTAAATACAAACATTTAGCTAAAAAAAAATAATATCTACATACCTCGTGCCTAGGTTTAATAAGTACCATCATTTTAATCAATTTCCAGGCCAGGTCTTACATGTTTATTTACAATACATACAGGGGCGGCTTAAGGGCCGGGCAACCGGAGCGCCGGTTCGGAGGGGTGCCAGAGAGCAAAAAATTTTTTCGGATTTTTAATAGCACCCCCTCCATGAGGCGATAAATTTTTTTTTCAGTTTTTTAATAGCACATTGAGGCGACACAAAATTTTTTTTCGGATTTTTATGTGCACCTCCCCCCCATGAGGCGACAAAAAGTAGTGATTGATCGCGGAGTTCGAAGGGATATCCTTGTACTTTAGTATGAAGTACGTCCGTGATGACCTCCGGGCGCCAAAAAGTGCTCCCGCCTGGGTGGAAAATTTACCTTGAGCCGCCCCTGAATACGTATGTATTTAAGAATTATAAGAAAAGAAAAGGAATAACGAAAATATCAAAACGTAGATCCGTATCTTGTATTTATTTTAAATTCAATGCTTGCATTTGAATATGATGGCTTTTAAAAATATTTCGAAAAATGTACAGCTTTCGTTAAAATTGATCTTAAACTGAACATATAGGTTGGGCACTTTAAATGGGGGAAATTTAGGTAACACAAGTTTGACTACTTATTTCTGTCCTTTTTGGAAGCAATTTGACTGATTGGAGAAAATACATACAGAGGCAACTTTTTAGATGAACCACATCAGCCACATTTTTAAGACCTGGCCTGGAAATTGATTAAAATGATGGTACTTACTAAACCTAGGCACGAGGTATGTAGATATTATTTTCTTTTAGCTAAATTTTTGTATTAATTAATATTAGTATGCATTAAAATATTCCATTTTGCCAAACTTTTCATTTGACTTGAAAATTGATCGTTAATAAAAAAAATTGTTGAGAGTGTGACAGAAATTTCAAATACTCAGGTTTTTCTACCTATTTGTGTCCTATACAAATTTCATATCAAGTTTTAGATAAATCATATACAGGGTGAACTATCGTATACGAAGCAATCCAACAAATTTTTTTGAAACCGTCCCTGGATTTTTAAATTTTGGATATGTATGATGGTTGATAGGTAACAGTGTACATTGTTGTAAAAATGAGGCAAGTCGGATTAACGGTTAAAATGTTATGACCAAAACAATTTTTGGACAAAATTCATAAATCACTCTGTATGATAGTAAAGAAAGGGAACAAACACTTTTTAATGGTCACTTGGTATTTGTCTTAGCTGCCTCTACTTAGGGTAGAAGTATGTACAGTTCCTCATGACTCACCCTGTATGTCGATTGGGTGATTGTTCAAATTTGATTAGTAACAGTTAGTTTTTTAGTTAAATCTTGAGATAATTTGATAAAAAACACGAAAAAACGTTTGTCCTACAAAATCGATGGTTTGACTGAAGCGTCCCCCACCCCCAACATGTTCGAATAACGAGGTTACAAAAATGATTAGTAACCAGCTAATTTTTTTACTGTTGCTTAATAAATGTTTTTAAAATTAAATGGCCACATTGTCCTATATATTAAATGGTATGTTTTTCCAGTCCTACGCTCGGAAATTGTCCTGAAAAGTTTACATTTCGCTCGGGTGCAGAACATAAAAAAAGTGAAAAAAAAATTTTTTTTGTGGTGTTGATGTATTTGGTTTGCATAAAATATAAACTTATTTAAATACTTGGGTATTAAGTTATTTAAAATTTTGAAAATAAATACCATAGCCATGGAAAGCAATCTATCTTTTACAGACAGCCACTGAAGAGAAGAAAGCATATGTTGGATTGAGGTATATCGACTGCATTTCAAAATCACTCTCATTCCTCTATTCTGTAGTTTTTGAAGTGAAGTTATTTTATTTAAATCGAAGGAATATAATAGACCGGCACAGTAATCGAAATCGAAATGAGGTTGGATAATGGTGTTGTAAACTGTTATTTTTGTCGTCACTGATAACTTTTGAGATATTCTAGAAAAGAAATATAGTTTTTTTGCTATTGTTTTTTGTGTATATATTCAGTTCAATTTATTGCACACAAACAATGTCTTATGCCGTTTATACCGAAATTGTCCGTTCCCCATCGACACAATATTTATTAAATTTGGAGTTTTGTTTTTAATCGGCAAATTCATTTAATATGCTCAGTGGATCATTAACTGAACTATGGGTCAATTTGTGTAACTTTCGTGCAGTACACAGTATCACTAATATCACTGCAGACTGTTATAGTTTTCGATTACTTTTCTCCTTGTGTTGATGGGAACACTTTTGCACTTGTTGCCAAAGATGATGGTTTTGCTGTGGCGAAATAATCTTTCATGTTTGCATCATATTCTAAAGAATCACTATTTCTACTACTGTTTCTACTACTGTTCTTCAGTTTTCTATAAAACGTGGATGAGTGCCGACAAACTTATTTCGCTTTTACTGAGCATATCAGATGCCGCCATTTTATTCAATGCCAATAATTATATAAATTGTCTTAAAAGTTAATATTACTTTATAGTAGATTTTCAAGGTATATGTAACTTTTAAGTCATTTTAAATTAGTGGGGAGTAGTAAAAATAACTTCAAAGCCCCTGTGTTCGTAGAAATAACCTCATTTTTACTTGAGTTATCACTAATAAGTTAGACAACTTTGAAGTTCTAGAAAATTTCCCAACAACGTACCGGGGGCTTAAAATTGCACACTTAAAGTTATCGTTACTTTGAAGTGGTTTTTTGGTAAAGCTGTGTAGTCGGCATTACTACCAATTTTCAGTTGAGGATGCTTCAAAGTAATGCAGAGTAGTATTCGCGACGTTGCAGATTCTCCAGCAGTTACTTGAAAGTGTTATAACTATACAATGCCTAAATTCAGTAGAATCTACATAATTGTCACTACAAATGCATACCACAAAGTGAATGGTTTTGCAGATTCTCCAGCAGTTACTCGAAAGTGTTATAACTATACAATGCCTAAATTCAGTAGAATCTACCTAATTGTCACTACAAATGCATACCACAAAGTGAATATTACCAAGTCGCAAAATTAGTAACAGTTATATCATTCCTACTATATCAAAGTTCCAATGCCTCAGATGCCAGTTCCGATCACTTTGAATGCTGCTTGGGATGTTTAAAGATCTCGTTTTGACATTTAGTTTCTTTTTTGCTTTTATTGAATATTTTTTATTTTTGGTTTTGTTGGAATATCCATCTGTTTTATTTTTTATAGAATATTTCTTATAATTTCTGTTTTTTTTTGCTAAAAATTTTTTAATTTATTTTTGTCCATTGGAATATTTGTTTTATTTTTTTATTAATAAATTTGTCCTAACAGCAGTAACTTGTAAATATTTTTTCTTAGGGCGGCAAGCAAATATTTGCTTCAGGTGCCAAAGACCCTGGCGCCGGCACTGGCTTGTGTCACCCGGTATAGCCTCCAGTCGACGTTTTTAATTAACATCTTTCTTAATGAATGGAGCATTAACAATTTAGGCTGAAGTGCTTGGTGTTTATGTATTATATTTCATTACCGAATCAAGTTCACTTAAATGTGAACAGCGAAATATATTGTGAACTGAACATCTGTACGCGATTTTCTTAGGATACTTTGAAGCTCTTCTCATTTGAAATCATGAGAGAAACAGACATAATTTTGCGTGATTTTCGTAGTAAAATAAATCACCTCACCAGCAGTTAATAATACAGTAGTACATACTCCACTACTCTTAAAACTATCGGTAGTATACATGAAAGCTTTCGTTAAATTATGTATAAAGTTTGTTTTGTAAAATTATACTCACAGTCCACAAAGCACCAATCATGAGGTATCCCTTGATCTCTATTTTCTTCAATTAGTTTGTTGATGGCGGCCCTAATTTGTTCTAGATCCGAGACGGGATTAACTTCTATCTTTCCAAGGCTTGTTGCTAAAAAAAATACATAAATAATGTAGCTATATATATAAATATACAATATTGATTAAATGTTATGAGTTTTTAAATATCTATCTCTATGCATTTAAATTTAAAGGACCATTCTGTGTCATATTTGCCTGTGGAAACGTTCTAACAAGCCCAAAGTCTTCTTAAAGTAAATACGCAAACGATACCTACGTAGTATGAGCATGTGATACTCCCCTACCCGTTTAATAAAAAACTCCAGACAGTTTAATACAGTTGCGTTCTCCCCTGTAATACTTTTACAGGTCTACCGGAAAGTTTTTAAAGTTGACTTAGGGAACAATGATTTATTGTTTAGCGGCGCAACTTACAAGCTTGTTCGCCTACACATAAAGTAAAATAAGCTGCTTGATAATTAACTTCAACTCCATTTGATTAATTTGCTTTTATTACAAGAACTGTTACCGCAAAACTCTTAACAATAATAGCTTTGGATACTTGAAACGTCACAATAAACTCGTTGTGCAAATTCAGGGCTTAATTAATTTTGTTGTTGAACGAATTAGTCCAAAATTAACAATTAAATTGTTATCCTTCGGCGATGGCATTATGCCTACTCCAAAAAGAGAGAAAAAGGTCTCACCTTTTATTCTATAAAACTATAAAAGTTGGTGGAAGGCAGGAAATGCATCGAAGTTGGGGAGGTGGACATTTTGAAAACCTCATCTAGTTGAATTGAAACATTGCTTATCTAATATTATGATGTTAAGTTTGTGAAGAATTACCTATTGTTTATTGAAAGGGTTATCACAAGTATATGTGCATGCTTTTTCTATGTTACTACGGGAGCCCACCCTAACTGTACATTCAAATAAATATTAACGTTATAAATTATAATTGTTTAATACCCTACAACTAAAATCAACAATTCTTAAAACCTCAGTAACCCCGTTTTTATGACTTCAATAAATAAAAAAAAATATTTAAACGAACAAACTGAAGTTGAAAAGAGTGTATAAATGCACGTTTGGGTAGCTGATACTTAATAAACAACTCATTTAAAAGTAGTTGTTAACGAGGAATAGCTAGCCCTTTCTCGTTTAAATCCTAAAGTAAGCGAGGAAAGCTCGGACTGAAAAATTACCCTTAAACAAATCGTTAGACTTACCAGCTTGAGCCAAGAGATCCTTATCGTAGTGGTGTTGCTCGTAGTCCGTCATGCTAATTCTATGTACATTAATTTTAAGATTGTCCAGTGCAGTCTGTGTCGGAATTAATTTTCCACATTTTCTTTTGGCGAGCATGGCAGCTTTATTCAAGTGTGTTAACGTTATTATGGATGGAGTTAGTTTGCATGCCTCACCATCTACTTGCATGGGTATTGTTTTCGAGGTGATTATTTTAGCAGATCGGCACTGGGTGATGCAAGTTCCGTGTCCTCCCGCTTGTAGTAGTGGCTGGAACAATATAAATGTTTTTGGTTGATGAATACAGTTTTCGTTAAGTGTTCAATTATTAGCAGTCGAAATATGCGAAATATAAGTGGCCTATGCTATTCGCGAACATACTAAACTGAAATCATATTCTTATGTAAAATTATCATTATATAAGATGTAATGGATTAAAATCTGGGTTACATATACAAGGAATGGGTAAAAAAATCAAAAATAAAACTTATAAACAATTATACATAGTGAAATTAGTTTCATGTCATTAAAAAAAATTGGTGGTGGGGAACGACTAGACAAACAAAAAAACCTTATACAGCGTGTTTCACTTGAAATGATAACACCTCAATAACTTTTTTATTTTTTTTTTTCAGATTCGAATCAAATTTTACTTAAGTATAGAACAAATTAGGATCTACTTATGACCAGAAAAACATTCGCCTCCTACAAATGCAAAGCCACCTACGGTACCAAAATAGGCGGAGAAAATCAAAAAATCATATTAGGCATTTTTTAACGGAAAATTTTGCTAATGAAATTTATTTAGAGTTATCCAAAAACCCTATGCCCAAAATTTAATCAAAATTATAAAAATGAAAAATTAAAATTTTAAAAACTATAAAATTAATTATTTAAAAAAGAAAACTGTAAATTGCTGGACAACTACCTGGCAGCTTCGGTTTAATTTCAAACAAAATTATCATAGTACAGTTTTCTAAAAAAAAAAACATTGAGTTAGAAGGTAAGGAGATGTCATCCTGTACAAATTTCCTATACAGAAACGGCACCAGTGGGCGTCGCTAAATGTAGGAACAATATGGTGATTTTGCCAGACCCGGACTATTTAAAATTATAAGAACTTTGTACCCCGACGAGACGGCCTATCTGAATAACGCGAAGAAAATGTAACCTTCTAGATAAAAAGAGAACGACAAAAAAATATGTTTTGTATAAAACATTTTTTGATATAACTAATATTTAAAAAATTATAGGCAAAATATGCAATAGTTTTTATTCACCTTGATATGTAAAATGTGCATTGATAAACTATTTTTTTCTATTCTACGAAATATATAACCAGAATATATTTAAAAAAACATTTATTTTAATTAGCTGTTTTTTTAATACGGCTCTGTTTGTTGTTTACGCTACCTATAAAATGTTATTTCCGTTAATTTCTTCTTGTCAACACCGTCTCGAGAAGAGCAACTTCTTTTAGCACATAGTCCTTTTAATGTTTATTGCCCAAAATTTAATAAACTATCAGTAAAAATCACAATAAATCGCTTGGAAAACAAACTGTCACTATTTGACGAAAAAGTAGTAACAATATGACGAAGTGATGCCATTCTTGATCACGTGACTGCTTCTCTCGGTCTTCTAACTCAATGAAAAAACCCATTAAAATGATATTTTCAAAATTTATATTTACAGTGTGTCCCGCTTTTCATAAATCCACCTTCATATCTCAGTTATTAATAATGCATGTGGTAATTATATGTAGGTAAAATGAATTATTTGGCATAGTAAAAATTTTCATTCTTCATTGACGTGTGGTTATAGGGGGTAAAATAGGGTAAGTTTTTTGGCAAAAGGATATTAGGGCTTATTTTAGACAAATTTTTCTATCATATTTGGATTCAGTATGTCCAAAAACCCCTTGATACATATTCTCCATGATTATGGCAGAAACGAAATATTAATTAATTTCTTAAAAAACACTTTTTTAATTTTTTATAACTTTATTTAATTGCTATAACAAACCTAAAAACAACTCTTTTTTAAATTCTGGTCTCTTCTTTATAAAAAAAATTTGTTTTTAGGTTTGTTATGGCAAAAAATTAAAAAGTGTTTTTTAAGAAATTAATTAATATTTCGTTTCTGCCATAATCCGTTTTTGAGATCGTGAAGAATATGGATTAAGGAGTTTTTGGACATGCTGAATCCAAATATGATAAAAAAAATTGTCTAAAATAATCCCTAATATCCTTTTGCCAGAAAACCTACTCTATTTTACCCCCTAAAACCACACGCAAATGAAGAATGAAAATTTTTACTATACCAAATAATTCATTTTTCCATCATATAATTATCACCCAAATTTGAAGAAAATTGCATTATTAATAACTGATATACCAAGAAATTAATTAATTTTTTGTTTCTGTCATAATCCGTTTTTGAGATCATGGAGAATATGGATCAAGAGGTTTTTGGACATGCTAAATCCAAATATGATGGAAAAAAATAAGCCCTAATATCCTTTTGCCGAAAAATCGACCGCTTTTTACCCCCTAAAACCGCACACCAATGAAAAATGAAAATGTTTACTATGCCAAATAATTCATTCTTCGAACATATAATTACCACCCAAATTTGAAGAAAATCACATTATTAATAACTGAGATATTAGGGTGGATTTATGGAAAGTGGGACACACTGTATTTTTTTTTTTATTAAATTTTGGACTTTAGGTTTTTGGACAATTTTGAACAAGTTTCATTAACAACATTGTCCGATAAAAATATGCCTAATATGATTTTTTGATTTTCTTCGCATATTTTGGTCGCGCAGGTGGCTTTGCATTTGTAGGGGGCGAATGTTTTTCTGTTTTTTTTTTAACATCGGCAGCCAGGTTGTGTAAACATCTACGGAACAATTCGACACGCATTTATCATCATTCAATTATATTATAGCTGACTATTTAAATTTTTTTCTTGCTATCTGTCTCTTTTGTTAAAATTTTTGCCGAGTCCCAGTTTATTCTATGCCCGTTCTCCCAATCTTTGTGCTCGCCCAATCTAACACTAAATGGTCTGGATGATCACCCACATTATGTTTATTACACTCACACGGAATACTACACCACTACTACTAGTTTTTTGAATTTTGCTCTCGATTTAGCGGTTTTGTTTTTGTTAAAATAGATCTCAAAGTATTGCCCATTTGAAATATCGTCCTAATATCAAATTTATTGCCTACACGGCGTAGCTTTCCAGATAAGGAATTAAAGTTGTGTACCGTTGTTCAGGTTTTTGTCGTACCTGATTATTATTTTCTATTGATGTGAAAGTTCTATCAACAAAGGCTTCGGGGTATTGATTGTTTATAAGAACGTCTTTTATAAAGCGTTTCTCATTGTCTAATATTTTATCATTAGAAGAAATTATTTTGCCCTATCTTATAAACATTTTATTACACCCTTTCTAACATGCATCGACTGATTTAAGTTAAAATTCAAATATCTGTTAGTGTGTGTTGGTTTTTTATAAACGCTTGTTCCAACTGTATTATTTACTCTTTTAATTAAAACATCTAAAAATGGTAGTTTACTTCTACTTTCCACTTCTAATTATATTTTCTAAAAAATTGTCGGACAAATCAACTCCAAGGGGCCAAGTTGCAAAGATATCGTCAACATATCTCCACCAACTATGTTAATAGTTCCATTATGCAATTAACAGTTAATTACAGTTACTTTCTAGCTTCCAAATTATTATCATTCAACAATTTGTCCTTGATTATTTTTAAAGTCTTATCTACTGGAACATTATTAAAGAAGCTAACTACATCAAACCTAACCATCAGATGTGTATCATGAATGTTGTTTTCATAAATCTTTTCTCTAAAGAGTCGGTATTTCCAGATAACGGATTGAGAATTTTAAGTAAAAACTGCCAAATTATGGCATGGCGAATTAATGGAACTAACAATAGGTCTTAAAGGAATATTTTGCTTATGTATTTTTGGCAAGCCATAAAAATGCGGTGGCTTGCTATGATGCGGTGTGAGCTTACTTCGATCTTTATTAAATTCATTTTTGTACTTGAATAGCTTTCTATAGTTTTAGAGAGAAAAAAAAACATTTCGAAAATATTTCGTAATATTGTTTGAGAACTGCTGGAATATTGGGGTAGGCTTTATTATCTTCGCGCATGTCGGCGATAATCTTTATACTTTTTTATGACTTTTTGAAAGTAAGAAACTTCTATGATTCGGAACTATACGTCCATTGACCCAGAAAAGCAGTGGTTCTCAAATGTCTCACACTTTAACGTTCAAAGTTTTGATCTAGGTCAGTTTTTTTCAAAGTGCCCTTAGAGGAAAAAATCATAAAGGTTTTTGTTTGTCTAGTCGGTCCCCGTTGCCAGTTTTTTTTAATTACACCCTGTATGTACTTTCCAAAAAATGTTGGAAAAACAATTGAAAGTCGCATTCCGGAGATATGAACTTTTTTTACAAAAAATCTCATGCTCTAATAAAACAACAAAAATATTTGTGTGTACTATCCCTAACTTACTCACAAGCTGATATGTTGTAAGACCGACGACTTCTATGAGGCCATCTTCAGTGCTTGGTTCGGAAGTGCCCATCGACCTGTTCCACGGACGGGTACCTCCACCATAACTGAAAAAACATGCAATATTAGTCGTGGATACATTTATTTGATGTTGGAAACTTTCGGTGTTAGACATAATGACGTAAACGTGGGAGAGCTGGAAGTTAAAATTATTTGTCGTGTCTATTTATAGTCATTAATGGGAAATAGCCATGGTGAGGCCCTGTGCATAACAGGTAACTACGATAGATAATGTGATGCTGTCGAACGTGCCATACAGTAAAGGGAGACCAACTGGAATAATGCATGGATTATGAAACGGCGGTCAAGGCGTTGTGTATAAGAAGAAAAAGTTATTATTCTTAACAAGCGCATAAGAGACAAGATTATAGATGTACAACAAATATGTGTGGATAATATTAATAAAGAAGGCGAATGTAATATTGAAAAAGGTACATGACAAGAGTGTGTTAATGGAACCGACAAGAAAGAACTTTGGTGAGGCCGTACGTCTAACAGGCAACCATGACAAATAGCCTGGTGCTGTCAGATGTACCATACAGCAAAGGGAGATTAAATAGAATTCGCGAAAATCACTCACCAACAGATGGCGCTCTAAATGTCAGATTATCAGAGTGAAGAACAAAGTTTTGACAAATAATTGGCATTTGTGACATTAGAAAAACAATTTAATACAGTAAAAATTGTGTTTGGTTGTGTTTATAGCTTCCTAAAGTATTAAAAAGAACGGACAAGTATGAAAAACTGCCTAATATACCTAATTTTATCAAGTGAATTTTCTGCGGTTTGTTTTGACAGTTTCAGCAACAGAGTTAACCTTCCATTAAATGTCAATAGAAAATGGATTTGTTGTTCACTCTTATAAAAGATAAACTGTTAGAATGATTTTCCGTGATTTTCTTGAATAATGCTTGAGTCACAAACCGTCTGTGAATGCATTGTAAAAAAGAAGCGGAAGAAGAAGATATAGAAGCACAAGAAAAAAAAATTATTAAAAATGTTGAATATTATTATGAAAGGCTAATTTCATCGAGGAGCTTTAGTCTAGGAAATAGCGCGCAAATTCGACGATGAAAGGTTACCGTCTGTCAGTCGGTAATCGAAGAGACCATACCACGTACCAAAGTTTTTTCTCTCTGGAAATTTTTGGTATGGTGGGGTGATAGGGAGGGAGGGGACATTTTTTAAATCGAATAGTTACCGATATCTGTCCGCATAGGTAGTTAGTATATGTACTTTACATACCCCAATTACGTTGGCAGACGAAACTTCCGGTCGGCGCGCGGTAACCGGAAATTGAAAAAAAAAATCAGTTACCAGGCCAAGTTTGGCGCAAAAGGTTTGTTTTGGCGTGTACAGTACTGTACTGTAGTGGCAGACATTTCTATCGGTCGGTTTTTGAGCAATTTGCCATTAAACTGCCGAAAAATTGACCAAAACTTTAAATTTTGACAAAAAATAGTTAAAATTGAAAAAACATCTGCCCAGCCAGCTTATGATTCACAAGGCACTAAAAAACACTAACCTTAGCTGGCAGACATTTTTGCCAAATTTAACTCCCCCCTCAAACCACTCTTTGGTCCGGTAACTAAAAATTTTTTTTTCAATTTCCAATTACCGCGCGTCGACCGGAAGTTTCGTCTGCCAGCGTAATTTAGGTATGTGAAGTACATATACTAACTACCTATGAGGATAGATATCGGTAACCATTCGATTAAAAAATAAATATCCCCTCCCTCCCTATCCCCCCACCATACCAAAAACTTCCAGAGAGAAAAAACTTTGGTACTTATATGGTATCTTCGATTACCGACTAGCAGAAGGTTACCTTTCATAGTCGAATTTGCACGCTATTTCCTAGAATACTTTCTGTGTCCACGTAGATAAACACAGAGTGACAGATGGATATACAAATAGATGTCATGGAGAAAATGGACACAATAGATTCAGGGAAGGTTGAAACAAATTACTTATATTTTCAAAGTTTTTTCTTAGATCTATAAGAAAGTAAAAATATTCAATTGAATCAGTCAACTTGTGATTATTTTGGAAAAATAAATAAAGTTTACGTCGAAATAATTGTTAGCTTATACTTTCAAGTGATTAAACACAGTATTTAAATTTCTGAGAATGTTAGTGTTCCAATAGGTTTATTTTCAGTTATTTTCACGTTCGCCTCTTTCCCTAGGGAAACTATAATACACATTTCCTGTAAATATTTTTCCTAGCTTAAAAATAAATTGAAGATATCGAAGGAAACACTTGTAGTACGTTCCATTAATCTAAGACTTGCCACGGATAGTTTATAATTCAAAATCAAAATTAATTTATCCTCAAAATATTTGCAAGCAATATACGAAACGCTGACAATTTAAAAGATCGATTTTTATTTAAAAGACTAATCCTAATATCCACCACATAGAAATAATAATACATCCCAATAAACAAATTTGTTTTATAATTGTCATTTCTACAACAATTTTGTTTTATTCCTATTTTATTACATTTATAAAATTGCAATAAAACAAAATAGTTGTATAACATTTAAATTTTGCTTGTTGGGATTGCATGCGAAACCTGGTTTCTTTTTTCAATTCCTATGATACTCCCGTCTGTAGGGGTAAAATGACAGCACTATGCCATTTTAGGGGCGTGTAGGGAAGTCTGTCCCAAGCGAGTATGCAAGTTTCTGACCTCTCTCATCCTGGTGGAAACGCCGCCTTCTTAAAAAAATGCTTGAGTTTCGGGTTCTTGAAATATCTGACTTCCCGTCAACGTTATAAAAAAACCGCTGCCCAAGGAATCACTACTTCCACATCCAGATTTTCTATCCAAGTCACTCACAACGAAAAAATTTTGTATGTGGAAATCATTGTTTATGGAACTTTAATAATATAATATTTGAAATCCTCTAACCCAAAAACCCATAAAACGATACCACACATCGGTAGTGGGGTGGGGGTGGTAGTGGGGGGGATGAAGTAAAAAAATATTTTGAAGTTTCTGGTTCTTGTACACACACTAAATCACAATTTTTTTTCATCCCCTTTAATAATGCGGTGGGGGTGGTAATGGGGGTGGCTAATGCCAACATTTTTTTGAGACCTTAGCTTCTCTTGTATATACTAAATACCGATTTTATGGACTCTTACCTGCCTAGGTGTACCTATTTTACCCCAAATTTACCCCAATTTACCCCCCAACCCTTCGACGGAACAAGATGAAAATATAATTTAGTTCTAGACCTCGTTAAAGCACATATGTGTACCAAATTTCAAGTCAATATCTCAAACTTCATCTGCGTGAGTTATTACCTACATTACCGCTCCTTGAATAACATACTATTCTCCTTTTCCCATCTTTTGGAAGTCTTACGTAAAAAATAGTTATTATAAATTTGTAGAACATGAAAAATCTACAAATATCATACAATATTATTTCGTGTGAGATTAATATTTAAATTTGTACACCTTCGTAGGCCTGCTCGAACTCTTGCCCTACCAAAGACGCGAAAAAAGAGAAAACATTTTTCAACCCACTCATTTTTACCTTTCTCGTGCTACAAATCGTAAAATATTAATACAAAGAAAAAGGTAAAGGAATTTTGGAGAATTTCAAGTTCTACAAAGCTGTGTATGCATTTTTTTTTTTATAATTTTGACAGGTACTGAGATATATAAGAAAACGAAATTCAACTGTTTTTTCAAGATGGCGGGGTGTCCACCGGTACAACAGAGGTCAGAAACTTACCTACAGCCTTGAGTTAGGGAGTCTGTCCAAGCCCTCCGAACGGAATGGTGTCTAATTCATTTTTGTTACCACTAATTATTTCGGGATTAGGATCATTTACAGTAATAATGGTAATATAATTAGTTTCTAGAAGACAACATCTTCCATGATTTTTTAAAAACTTTTTGCTTTTTAATTTTTTTAATGTATTAATATCTGATTTTTTAGTCCCACGGTTCCTTATATCAAAAAATGACCTTCATTAGATATATATAATTTTATAGTGAACATGTTTTTTCAAAACATTTTTTAAACGTATCGATTTCGAAATAAACAGAAAAAAACGTTTCCGACTAACAACACGTCTTTGGAATTATCACTTTCTACGTATTTTTTTCTCTTAGACATGGGAAACTTTTAATTACAAAAATTAATTGATTACCTTGGAATGTTAAGAAAAACGATAGCATGTACCCTAAGCTCCTTCAGTTTCTGAGTGATATTTTGTCCATCACATTCCAAAGTTACAAAGTCAGCCAGATCTTTCCATTTCCTTTTGAGCAAATCCTTTCCTCCCATTTGACCGTAAAACATTTTGTTCTTTAACCTGGAATTAAACTTCTCCGGATGGGCCTCTGAAAAGAAAATGTTTTTTATATAACACCGGTTGTCATAACCAGTCTACTGTGCATTTTGTGGTAGAAATATGTACGTGTGATTTGAAGTTCGTATAACATATAGCTTATTAATTCTTTGACGTGGAAACTTGCTCTGGTGTTTGTAAAACCGATATTAAGGATTCATTTATACAGGACTTAGTTTTTGTCAAATTTTTTTCAAATTCAAATTCTTTATTTTCCTTTTCAGTGTAATTACACAATCAAACACGTCACTATAATATACAATGTTTAAAATAATAATGCAAAAAATTGGTACATACATTGAGATATATATGAAACATAAAATATCAAAAGAAAACAGGTGCATAATTACAAACAAACAAAATATACGTACGTGGTTACATATACAAAGATACACTGTCATAACATATTAAAAAAAACCGCTGCCCAAGAAATCACTACTTCCACATCCAGATTTTCTATTCAAGTCACTCACAACGAAAAAAATTTGTATGTGGAAATAATTGTTTATGGAACTTTAATGATATAATATTTGAAATCCTCTACTCCAAAAACCCATAAAATGATACCCCACATCGGTAATAGGGTGGGTGTGGTATAGGGGGTGGTAGTGGGGGTGGATGAAGTAAAAAAATATGTTGAGGTTTCTGGTTCTTGTACACACACTAAATCACATTTTTTTTTCATCCCCTCTAATAATGGGGTGGGGGTAGTAATGGGGGTGGCTAATGCCAAATTTTTTTGAGACCTTAGGTTCTCTTGTATATACTAAATACCGATTTTATGGACTCTTACCTGCTTGATTTACCCTAATTTATCCCCCAACCCTTCGATGGAATAAGATGAAAATATAATCCAGTTCTAGATCTCGTTAAAGTACATATATGTACCAAATTTCAAGTCAATATCTCAAACGGTTCCAAAGTAAACGTGCGCACAAAAAAAAGTTAGACAGACAGACCGACAGACAGAAATTTTTTTCTCTCTCAAACTTAAAATCTCGACGTTTCTTGACATTCTAAGCCTATTTGAACAATAAATTTTTTTTTGTCGTTACTATACTTCCACTGGATGTGGAAATAATTTATGTCGACATTTAAGAACTCATCAAAATTATAAAATGCATTTTCTGTAAGAATTCCTTTTATCTTTTGTTTGAATTGCTTAAATTCTAGATTCATAATCGTAGTTTATTAAAAAATAATGGTCCGTAATAATTTTTGGCACTTCGTGTTGTGGTTTAGTCTTATATAATTTATTGATGACAATTTGCTGAGATGGTTGCGTTGGAACGAGGCCCTTGTTCACTCTTGAAGCATGACGATATTTATAAAACCACAACAAATCAACAAAAATGGCAGACTCCATCTAGCGGCTGATCTGCACTACAATCGAAACAGCAGTAGCCCCGACATGGGCACAGTTAGTAGGTATGCTTTTAGAAGGCAGAATATTTTCTAGTGAAATATTTTTGTCTTATACGTTTTCTTAAATATATAAGGAATAAAAAACCAGACTGCAATCAACAGCTATTCTCCGGACTAATGCCCCGCCGAGCGTTGAATTACGAATTACAAGCTGGCCGCGTTAAGTGCAATAACTATGTATTGCCACAAAGCGCTTGCTTCGATTGCAACAGACACCAGCGGAAGGACTTATTCCTACCCAAAGGGCTCTCGTACCAGCAACTCTTTGCATTTTTGGAGTAGAAAAACGTATATTAGTCATTAAATGCAAAATTGTATTTTTTACGTGCATAATTTTTTGTTTATAGATGAATTAAAAAACAATAACAAAGCATTTAGCATACAGTTGAAGAAAAAAAAAAACAATAAAATATGTTTCATAATTATTTAAATTAAAATATATATATATCTGATTCTTAATATAGCCTCATAAAATTAACAGTATCAACATATCAACGTAGCGCCGAATAGTGTTTGTTGCTTTGGTTAATTAAATTTGGATTTTAATTGCTTACTTATGCTTGTTTATTTGATTTGAATTTAATATTAATAGAAATAGACGTTTTTCTATATACATGGAAATAACCATGATATTATCACAGTATCATGGGAAATAAAAATATTATTTATAATAATATATTTACACGAACCAGCTTTTGTCTCTTGTTCCTATTTGATTTAATTAAATAAATATATTATAACTTATAACCAAACAATAATGTTTAATAAATCAGTGTAGAAAAAATATTTTGTACAGAATTCTGTTTTATCATAATTTTGGAACAAAATGCAACCAACTTTTTTGATTAAACAAACAAAAATAGAAAGATGTACATGATACAGAAACTGCAATATACAGTATATCTCACAGGTGCGAACAAACTTTAGCCCAGTCGTTGAACGTATTTACCGAGGTATTTACCTCCAAAAACTTGCAAAATAAATAATTTTTTTTTTAGTGAGTTCGTGAGTGTATAGAATAATACCCTGAAAAGTTTACATTTTGCTCGGATGCAGAACATAAAAAAAGTGAAAAAACATTTCATAAATTTTTTCAAAATTTTGAAATTAAATTAAGGTAGGAAAACATACAGATGGATAGATCACGTGTTTATGACAAAAAATGCCGTAACAAAATTTATCTACGGTATTTCCGGAAAAAAATAGTCAAATAACGTTATTATTCGGAGCAAGATTCATGCGTGCGCGCGCTTGAATACGCATGATTGTGACACCGACGCAAAGTGTGAAATTAATGAGTTTTCATTTTCACAATTCCACTCCACGCACAATTTTTAATCAGTTTGGATGAAACTAGGTGCAAAATGTTTGTGAAAGCTGGTAGTCTAGAAAATAGCGTGCAAATTCGACGACGAATGGTTACCGTCTGCCAGTCGGTAAACGAAGAGACCATAAAAGTACAAAAACTTTTTCTCTCTGGAACTTTTTGGTATGGTGGGGGGATAGGGAGGGGGGGAAATAATTTTTTAATGGAATGATTATCGATATCTGTCCGCATAGGTAGTTAGTACATGTACTTCACATCACGAAACTTCCGATCGGCGCGCGTGTTAACCTCAAATAGAAAAAAAAATTTTAGTTTCTATTTCCGGTTAACGCGCGCGCCGACCGGAAGTTTCGTTTGCCAACGTAATTGGGGTATGTGAAGTACATATACTAACTACCTATGCGGACAGATATCGATAATCATTCGATTAAAAAATAAATTCCCTCCCCGCCTTATCAAGAATAATCACTTTTTGATATTTATAATATTTATTTTTATTTTTTTAATTCATGTAACTTATTCATGCAAATAAAACCACGATTGAATTTAAAAGAGTGCATATCATATTTTAAATCGTTTTTATTCAATGTTTTTTAAGCTTATTATGTCTTGGCTCTGAAAATGTAACAAACAAAACATAAATTCTAACAATTTAAAATAAAGTCAAATTCTGTTCAGCTGCCTCGGGTGCCCAAGGCACCCGCCCGAAAGTTTTTCTCGCGGCCCAATGATGTATCACTTTACCCGGGTTACCTCCTCTATCCTCCTAGCTGCATTTGGGTATCATTGGGTTCGTATACGTGGGAAGAGAATCATGAATAAAAATGACGATCTTGCCCCGTCCAACTGTAAAGCTAAGCAGCTGAAAAGAATTTGGCTTAAAAAAACAACAAAATTGCTCTCATAGATGTTCAATATTAGTATTATAAGGACAATAAAGAAATACCTATAAGTATTAAAATGAAAGTAATTTAAAAAATATATATATATTTTTCACCAATGGCGTAGGTGTTTAATCGCGCACCATAGGCGTAGGCGTTTTATTTCTATATTTGCGATATATATCATGATATTTATGGTGATATTTATGGTGTGACATTTTCCATAAATATCATGAGATATATCAAGTGATATATATCCTCGATCCCTGGAAACTAATGAGTTTTTTTTATTATTTTTTTTAATCGCCTTATTTAGATTAATGTCCTGGCGGAGTTTAGCCGTAGGCTATTCTACCACTCAACCAGGGCGGGCACACATACACATAGACATCACAACACCCATTCCCTGCGACATTGCCATCTGCTGCAGCTGAGACTCGAACTCAGGAGAGGAGAGTGACTACACCGTGTTGTCTCTCACACAACCGCAGTCTAACCCACTGCTACCGTCTCAGCAACACGTGAAAAACGCCACTACACATCCATACCCTAGCCAGGATTCGAACCCGGGACCCCGTGGTCGCAAGCCTAACACCTTAAGCACTGCGCCACCGAGCCGTGATTTTCAAAATTCCACTCCACGCTCAATTTTTGATCAATTTGGATGAAACTAGGTGCAAAATGTTTGTGAAAGCTGGCTTTTTATCAGATAACTGCGGGTTTTACAATTAAGGTAGCTGCCAAAACCCCGCGAAAAATTTTAAAATTTTTATAACTTGTGTACTCTAAGCTTTTTTAACCCTTTCAGGCTTAGTGGTCATCATGTGGAACCACCTTATGTACGCAAAAATGAACTTTGACAAATAATTAATTAATTAAATTATGTGAATTTTGTGACCAAAAATATTTATCTTCTTTTTCATTATCTGAAATAATGTTGAGAATCGTTTGCCAAGAGTTGTTTGATTTTGTGTATTCGGTAGAACAACGATGTCTCAGTGCCCCACGTGTAAAGGTAGGCAGTACTGAAGATCCACTAGTAAGAGATATTTAAATCGCGAACTGTCCATTGGAAAAAAAAATTGATAACGATATTAGTAGAACTGGTAGACAATACCTTCACCACGAAAATTTTTTCCAACTCAGATAAGAAGTCTCAAAGTTTCTAAGAGTAGACATCCTTACGTATATTGATGATGATAATAATAAGGGCTCTAATCGTATCTCTTGTCATTTTTTATCTGCCCTGAAAGGGTTAAAACGGATTTTTATGACTTATATGAATGTTTTTTTGGGTCGCTGATTATTTTAGCCAAAAGGGATCGAAGTTTGGTAATTTAACAACGGCAATTAATAATCGAAAGTGTAATCTACATTATTTAGACTAGATGATGGTAAATGCCTAATTGGGGCAAAAATATTTGTTCTTTTTCTTTGGAATAGGTAATTTTGAAGGTAGTACTCTAGGTACTGTAGTACTCAATGTTACAAAGGACAAGGGGCTGATTTGCATTATTTTCAGAGATTAATAAAATACAAATGTATAAGTCTTAACTATAATACCATCTTAGATAATAATTATTATTATCTCTAAGGATGTGAAAATATTTTTTTAAAATAAAAATGTCATTCGTTACTCTTCAAAAACAAACAGTTGAAAAAAAAATTATATCATGTTTTTTCATTTTTTTTTATTTAGGCCCTCTCTAGTTATCCTTCCTATACATTTTTACGCTCAACTAAGGGTGGTTTCAACCCTTGGTAGGGTGAAATTCTGTTTCTAAAGTTTTTGTAAGCTGACTCATCCAAAATCATAAAATAATACTGAAAACCCGTTCTGCAACTTATTTTTCAAGTTAATTGTTATTTAAGGGTAGTTACACCCTAAGGGGGTGAATAAATTTTTTTTCAGAGAAATTGCGTCAAAATTTCATCCGTTAGGTTTAAGGGCAAAACGTTTAAAAAAATTATATCATGTAATTTTCATTTTTTTTTCTTATTTTATTATTATTTTTACCGCTTGTAATTAACTCTTAAGGATATTAAAATTTTGCTAAATTATAATCAAACCGAATGAATTTTCAAATTATTAGTCAGTAATATGTTGATGTGATAATGTAAGAATACTGCGAAAACAGGTGTTTAAAAGAGGTGTTTTTTGCTAATTTGAGGGTGCTGCGCACATTTCCAGTCTATTCGACCCCGAAATTCGTAACCAGCGACCCAAAAAACATCATATAAGTCATAAAAATCCGTTTAAAAAAGCTTAGAGTACACAAATTATAAAAGTTTTAAAATTTTTATAATTTTCGCGTAGTTTTGGCAGCTGACAGTTGGCACATAATACTTTAATTGTGAAACCCGCAGTTATCTGATAAAAAGTCATAGTCTGGGAAATAGCGTGCAAATTCGACGACGAATGGTTACCGTCTGCCAGTCGGTAATCGAAGAGACCATATAAGTACAAACATTTTTTCTCTCTAACTTTTTGATAAGGTGGGGGGATAAGGCGGGGAGGGAATTTATTTTTTAATCGAATGATTATCGATATCTGTCCGCATAGGTAGTTAGTATATGTACTTCACATACCCCAATTACGTTGGCAAACGAAACTTCCGGTCGGCGCGCGCGTTAACCGGAAATAGAAACTAAATTTTTTTTTTCTATTTGAGGTTAACACGCGCGCCGATCGGAAGTTTCGTGATGTGAAGTACATGTACTAACTACCTATGCGGACAGATATCGATAATCATTCCATTAAAAAATTATTTCCCCCCCTCCCTATCCCCCCACCATACCAAAAAGTTCCAGAGAGAAAAAGTTTTTGTACTTTTATGGTCTCTTCGTTTACCGACTGGCAGACGGTAACCATTCGTCGTCGAATTTGCACGCTATTTTCTAGACTACCAGCTTTCACAAACATTTTGCACCTAGTTTCATCCAAACTGATTAAAAATTGTGCGTGGAGTGGAATTGTGAAAATGAAAACTCATTAATTTCACACTTTGCGTCGGTGTCACAATCATGCGTATTCAAGCGCGCGAGTTATAGATGCCAGTACCCCTTGACTTCCAGCTGAGATCAGCATCCCAACGTCACAGCAAGAGATAAGCTAAAGTTACTTATTCTCTCGGAAGATGTTAATTCAGGCTTTTTGTCACTTTACCTTGTATTGTACACATCGTCATAATAAATTGCTACTTTTTGTATTTTTGTTCTTTGCTTGTGAAAATTTCTAATTGTTTTTAAAAAACAGTTTTCCGGACGGGAAAACATTAGTGGCGCAGTCGTGTGGAGTTACGGAAAAGTCCTTTTGTGATACTTTTTTCGTTTTCAAACGTTAACGTAAAGAATCCAGCCCCAACCAGGACCAGCATCGAGCAAGGCCCAGGGATTAAAATTCTCCAAGTGAAGACAAGTGCAACGGTTGAAGAATGCATCGAGCATCGCTGATACTGTAAGTAGCAATCATTGTTTATTCCTCCCCTTTGCCTAAAGTCAATCACGATACTTAAAGCAAAATAGGGTAAACCGAGTAGTTAGTAGCACCAAAGTAAAAAAAAAAATAAAATAAATTTTGAATAAAATTAAACTATTTTTTTACAATAAATAATTATTAATTCCTTTTTACAATAAAGTGTTTTCTATTAGTATTAATTTCCCGAATTAGAATTAATATTTTGTTATATCATTCATATAAAATTATTATCGCAATTACCTAGAACGAGTTAGTTAAGATTAATTTCCGCGAATTATGCAAAAGTGATTATATTACATTTATCATTCCGTCGTTGAATTTATCTTGTATTCCAACAAGCACGTTTCTAAGCCTTCTAAAACTTTACAGTTTTATACACATAAATTAAATAATATCATATACTGAGTGTTTATTTTTGTTTGACCTTACTTTTATTATTTCTCGCAAACCTTTATGAACGTATTTATAAATTTTATTTTATTATAAAATTACTATTATATTGCCTATATTAGTGTAGTTCTAATTAAAGTATTTTTGCTTCTAATTTATCTGAAATGGCACCGCCAGTTTTTGACGTAAAAACTCTATGCATTTTGCCCCCTTTCGACGGCAATCCTAATGAATTGTACGATTTTATTAAAGTTTCGGTAACACTATTAAATCATTATTTTGACCCAAGACCAGAAAATATCGGTTGTATACAAAATGTTTTAATTTTACAAGGAATTATCAGTAAATTAAGAGGTCGTGCAAAAGAGGTCGTTTCAATTTATGGTTGCAATGACTTTGATAAAATAAAAAAGACGCTTATTCAAAATTTCGGAGACCAACGTGACGAAAATTCATTAACTAGAGACCTTGTAAATTTAAAGCAGTTACCAAACGACACTCCTATGCAATTTTATGAGAGGGTAATGGGACTATTAAATACAATTAATAATTACGTCGATCTTCATAACAGTAATGATGTAATAACAACAAGTAAAAGGGACTTTTTTAAACAACAAGCCCTAACAACATTTCTAGCCGGACTTCGCGAACCTATCGGATCAGTAATACGCGCTATGAGACCAAAAGATTTAGCAAAAGCAATACAATTTATTCAAGAAGAACTTAATATTAGGTATCTACAGAGAAGTCATCTTAGCACACAAAATGTACCATCCGGAAGACCTATTTCAGAAATTCCGAGACCACAACCACAGCACAACTTCACGCCAAGATTTCACCAACAGAACTTTGCACAACAACCCCGTGTCAATTACTTCCAAAATCAAAATCAATCAAGATTCCCTCAAGGACCCATACATGTCAGACCCCGCATGAATTTCCAACAACCACGATTTCCAACAAATCAACAAATATTTGGAAAACCGATGAATGTATGGAAACCAAACCCTAACACATCTCAACAACTACCACGGCCCACACCGATGAGCACAACATCAAGGCTAACTTTGCCTAGAACATTCACTCAACAAAATCCTGTCCGAAATCAACAACCACAAGGACAAAAATTTGGTACCGAACAACTTTTTAACATAGAACAAGAAACACCAACCGTAGAAGACGAATACCCTGAAGAATATGAACAAGAAGCATATGGTTACGACTACACTCAAGAAATACCGTCAGAAAATATTGAAAACACACAAGATGAACAAAATGAAAATTTTTCCTACGATCCGTACCCGAACAACGAGACATAGTTGAACTACATATGTACACCAATAAAAGAGAACTTCCGTATATCGAAATAAAAAATCCACCCTTAAAACTTTTGATCGATACCGGTGCTACCAAATCATTTTTAAACCCCCAAACAGGATTTAAATATTACAAAGATAAACTAATACATGAACCATTTGTAGTCACTTCCATATTTCAAAATCATTCGCAAGAATATTGTGTTAACATTCCGACTTTTTCAGAATTTAATTCAGACTCAAATTTAAAGTTTTATCTTTTTAAATTTCATGATGTCTTTGATGGTCTAATAGGCCTAGATAATCTAAAATTACTAAATGCTCATATCAGTTTTCCCCAATCAAAACTAATTACGGAACATTCAACTCTGCCTATCAGATATTATGAAGCCCAAAAACCTCAAATTTATTCAATAACCCTAGATCCAAACACTATAACTAAAGTTAAACTTCCCGTTGACAAAAATGGCACTGTAATTATACCCACGCAAAATGTGCAAGGCGCAAAAATCAATGAAACCTTGACACACGCTAACAATAATTTCGCGTACGCAGAATTGATTAATGACAGCGAACACGAACTTCAAATATCTTTAAAAGAACCCATAAAAACATCATGCATTGACTTAGAAAATTTCTACCTTTATTCAGCTGACATTCTACCCCTAGACACACAAGATGTACAAATTCACCAACTAATTCGCACAGATCATATGAATAGTGAGGAAATGACGCAGATATTAAAACTATGCCAAAAGTATTCAGATATATTTCATCAAGAAAATTCACCCTTAAGTTTCACAAATCAGGTAAAACATCAAATAAAAACGAAGGACGAACTTCCTGTTTACACGAGATCATACAGGTACCCTTATGTCCACAAAATAGAGGTAAACAAACAAATTTCTTCTATGTTGGACCAAGGTATTTTAAGACCCAGCAACTCGCCATGGTCATCACCGATATGGATAGTGCCGAAAAAACCGGACGCCTCGGGAAAAGTTAAATGGCGCATCGTGGTCGACTACAGGAAGATTAACGAAAAAACCATAGACGATCGATATCCAATACCAAATATCACAGATATCCTCGACAAACTTGGCAAATGCCAATACTTCACCACGCTGGACCTCGCAAGCGGCTTCCACCAGATAGAAATGGCCCCAGAAGATATTCCAAAAACGGCGTTTAACGTGGAAAACGGGCATTTCGAATACACAAGAATGCCATTTGGGTTGAAGAACGCTCCAGCCACTTTCCAAAGGGTGATGGACAACGTTTTGAAAGGACTTCAAAACGATATATGTCTCGTATACATGGATGACATCATCGTATACTCAACATCTTTAGCTGAACATATTTTAAATTTAAACAAAGTTTTCCAAAGATTAAGAGAGTCCAACCTTAAAATACAGCTGGATAAGTCCGAGTTTTTGCAAAAACAAGTAGCATTTTTAGGCCACATCGTGACGCCAGAGGGTATAAAACCGAATCCCGAGAAAATAAAGGCGATATTGAAATATCCGATTCCCAGAACAACCAAAGAGATAAAAGGCTTCCTTGGACTACTTGGCTACTACAGAAAGTTCATCAAGGACTTCGCCAAAATTACCAAACCGCTTACTCTTTGTTTGAAGAAGGATTCAAAAATAGAACACACCCCGGACTTTATCGAATGTTTCGAGATTTGTAAAAATTTATTAATAAATGAACCTCTCCTACAGTACCCGGATTTCTCGAAACCATTCAACCTTACAACCGATGCTAGCAACTATGCCGTAGGCGCCATTTTATCTCAAGGGCCCATCGGAAGCGACAAACCTATAGCTTACGCATCTCGCACCCTCAACGACTCTGAAACAAACTACTCAACCATTGAAAAAGAAACACTTGCAATAGTATGGGCGACCAAATACTTCAGGCCCTACCTGTTTGGCCGAAAATTTAAGATCTTGACCGACCATAAACCACTCCAGTGGTTGTTCTCCCTAAAAGAACCAAACAGCAAACTAGTGAGATGGCGGCTTAGGCTCGAAGAATTCGATTATGATATATGCTATAAAAAGGGAAAGAAGAACACCAACGCCGATGCGTTGTCCCGTATCGAAATTAACACGAAGGAAATGACACCCCTACAAAAATATATACGAGATTTCAATGCCGAAATGTCAGCACATGAGGAAGAAAGTCAAGTTGATGACGCTTCTCTTTATAACAACCAAAACAGCACAATCGCAGACCCAGGAGATGACGAACGACAAGAAGAAACCGCTAACCAAACTCACGACAACGAAACCAACCACTCAAATCAAGAAGAACCCATACTAACTATTCCAATATCAGAAAAACCATTAAATTACTATGCCAACCAAATAATATTTAAAACAATACTTTACGGTATCACCATATCAAAAATAAAAAAACCTTTTCCGAATAAAAAAAGATTAACTGTTTCCATCGGACTTGATAAATTCGAGTCCAACGTTGTCAATTTCTTTAAAGATTACGTACCACCAAAAACTAAACATGCTATTTACTTCGAGAATAACGACAAATACCAAGAAGTCTGCGAAATACTACGACAATCATTCTTAAACTCTTCTTTTGACCTAGTTAAGTGTAATACTTTACTACGAGATGTAACTTCTAAGGACGAACGGAAAGAAATCATCCAAAAATACCACGAAAGTAAGACAAATCACCGTGGCACGCTTGAAACCGAAACCCGTATTAGACTAACCTATTATTGGCCGAAACTTAAAGAGGACATACAAGACTACATAAATCAATGCGATATTTGCCAAATTAATAAATATGATCGAAATCCGATTAAACCTAAATTTATGATCACGCCTACTCCCACGAAACCCTTCGAAATTGTACATGCCGACGTATTCTCAGTCGAAAAACAGAAATTTGTAACTCTTGTTGATTCTTTTTCCAAATACGCTCAAGCATACCCAGTAGAAGGAGCTTGTAGCATAAATATCGTTAAAACACTTCTAACTTATATTAATCACCACGGCTTACCACATTTATTCGTAGCGGACAGCGGAGGTGAATTTAAAAGCAAAATGATTCAAGAGTTCATGGAAACCCATAAAACCGCGATTCATTATACAACTCCCGGTAACTCACAATCGAATGGAATAATCGAACGGTTTCATTCCACACTGATAGAACATTTACGGATACTTAAATATGACAAAAATAATTCAGACATTAAGGAATTAATGCTATATGCAATTTTAGGTTACAATAATTCGATACACTCAATAACAAAACAAAAACCAATTGATGTTATAAATGGCCACCTATCAACTAAAGATCCTTTTGATATAGAACTAGACAATGCTCTACTAAATAATTATATTTCTCAGCACCGCGAAAAAAACAAAAGAACTTTACGCGAAAATACATAAATGTTCAGTCGAAAAGAAAACTGCAGCCATAAACAACCTAAACAAAAAAAGACAAGAACCAATTAAGTATAAACCCAAACAAAAGGTTTATGTCAAAAGATTCAGCAAAATACGAAATAAAATGTATCCAAAATATACACCCCAAGTGGTTACAAAAAATAATAAGATAACTATCGGCATCCCATACAGGTTGACGCACATCCTAGTACAAGTGCAACCCCAGGACATACGGATAACTAACCTAGAAACTAACCCCGGAATCCTTCCACTAAAACTTGGACAAGCCCGAATTCAAACAAGCTTACACGATTTCGTACATTACTACGATTTAAAACCTATATCACAAGAAATCGAAACAATTTCTCTGCAATACGATCTAATAACTAAAGCAATAAATAGCTGTCAAGCATACCATTCAAATTTACAAAATTTCGATCTAAGTTTGAAGTATCAACTCAAGAGCGCGAAACGGAAATTAGACACTATTTGCCCAACTCACCGGACCAAACGCGGACTAATAAATGGGTTAGGAAGCATAATAAAAGCCATTTCAGGTAACTTAGACCAAGAAGACGCTGAAAGATATAACAAGGCAATTGAAAAATTACAAAACAACCAAGAAAATATTGTGCAAAATCTTAACTCACATATTTCCATTACACGCGATTTAATTGAAAACTTTAATACAACAGTTTCACTACTGAGTCACAATCAGGAAGAAATCACCGCGCAAATAAATGGAGTAAGCTCAGACTTAAAGAAATTCGTATTTGATTTCAATCATTACATGAGAGCTAGAAACATACTTGATCAATTAAACTTAGCCTTACAAACCACCTTGCAGTTATTAACAGATATTGAAAATTCAATAACATTTGCAAAAATAGGTATCTTACATAATAGTATAATGAGTTTTGAAAACTTAAATTCAATTGTTGATATAATGTTAAGTCATCACCCTTCCGAACAATTACTTTATGTACGGAAGGAAGAATTAATAAAATATTATAAGATAATCACAGTAGATGCCTACTACTCGGATCACAGAACAGTCTTTATTTTGCACTTCCCTTTGATACATCCTGAAACCTTTACCCACTATCACTTATATTCGATACCCACGAAAAATTCCACAACCATTATACCACCTTCACCCTTCTTAACAATGAATGCTGAACTCTATCAGTATGACAGCAAGCGTTGTATGCAGTTGGAAACCATGTACTTATGTCAAAACACTTTGATAATTCAGGACGTCGATAAGAAAGACTGCATATTCCAAATATTACAACTAAACAATAAACAAGCTAGTTGCCATCACACGAAAATCGCGATGACCACACCTTTAATAGAGCAGTTAACAGAAGCCCACTATGTCGCTATATTTCCAAGGCAAACCAAAGTTCTAACAAAATGTACTTCAACAGAAATTCAAACGCTACAGGGAGTATACCTAGTTCAACTTCCCAGAGGATGTCAGTTCCAGACGTTAAATTTTGTTTATCTAAATACAAAAACAGAAATTCAAGAACAGCCCTTAACACTACCGAAAATTGAAACGGCAGTCATCCAAGACCCGGAAGAACACCATCTCAATATCGACAAAATCCCCTTAGATGGACTTCAGAAGATTCAACAAAACCAAAAGAAGCTTCTGCCCTTATCTATTACCAAAAGAGGAGAAAGCTCTACCCACTTCTGGACGACCCCATTATTTATTATTGGTACCCTACTGATAATATTCGTCATTTATAAATGCAGAGAAAGACTAATGCAGAAGAAGAAGAAGACCTCAACCGGCAGACAAGAAGTTTTCTTTCATCCCCATAAAACTTCTTCTAAGGATGGAGGAGTTATAGATGCCAGTACCCCTTGACTTCCAGCTGAGATCAGCATCCCAACGTCACAGCAAGAGATAAGCTAAAGTTACTTATTCTCTCGGAAGATGTTAATTCAGGCTTTTTGTCACTTTACCTTGTATTGTACACATCGTCATAATAAATTGCTACTTTTTGTATTTTTGTTCTTTGCTTGTGAAAATTTCTAATTGTTTTTAAAAAACAGTTTTCCGGACGGGAAAACATTAGTCGCGCACGCATGAATCTTGCTCCGAATAATAACGTTATTTGACTATTTTTTTCCGGAAATACCGTAGATAAATTTTGTTACGGCATTTTTTGTCATAAACACGTGATCTATCCATCTGTATGTTTTCCTACCTTAATTTAATTTCAAAATTTTGAAAAAATTTATGAAATGTTTTTTCACTTTTTTTATGTTCTGCATCCGAGCAAAATGTAAACTTTTCAGGGTATTATTCTATACACTCACGAACTCACTAAAAAAAAAATTATTTATTTTGCAAGTTTTTGGAGGTAAATACCTCGGTAAATACGTTCAACGACTGGGCTAAAGTTTGTTCGCACCTGTGAGATATACTGTATATTGCAGTTTCTGTATCATGTACATCTTTCTATTTTTGTTTGTTTAATCAAAAAAGTTGGTTGCATTTTGTTCCAAAATTATGATAAAACAGAATTCTGTACAAAATATTTTTTCTACACTGATTTATTAAACATTATTGTTTGGTTATAAGTTATAATATATTTATTTAATTAAATCAAATAGGAACAAGAGACAAAAGCTGGTTCGTGTAAATATATTATTATAAATAATATTTTTATTTCCCATGATACTGTGATAATATCATGGTTATTTCCATGTATATAGAAAAACGTCTATTTCTATTAATATTAAATTCAAATCAAATAAACAAGCATAAGTAAGCAATTAAAATCCAAATTTAATTAACCAAAGCAACAAACACTATTCGGCGCTACGTTGATATGTTGATACTGTTAATTTTATGAGGCTATATTAAGAATCAGATATATATATATTTTAATTTAAATAATTATGAAACATATTTTATTGTTTTTTTTTTCTTCAACTGTATGCTAAATGCTTTGTTATTGTTTTTTAATTCATCTATAAACAAAAAATTATGCACGTAAAAAATACAATTTTGCATTTAATGACTAATATACGTTTTTCTACTCCAAAAATGCAAAGAGTTGCTGGTACGAGAGCCCTTTGGGTAGGAATAAGTCCTTCCGCTGGTGTCTGTTGCAATCGAAGCAAGCGCTTTGTGGCAATACATAGTTATTGCACTTAACGCGGCCAGCTTGTAATTCGTAATTCAACGCTCGGCGGGGCATTAGTCCGGAGAATAGCTGTTGATTGCAGTCTGGTTTTTTATTCCTTATATATTTAAGAAAACGTATAAGACAAAAATATTTCACTAGAAAATATTCTGCCTTCTAAAAGCATACCTACTAACTGTGCCCATGTCGGGGCTACTGCTGTTTCGATTGTAGTGCAGATCAGCCGCTAGATGGAGTCTGCCATTTTTGTTGTTTTGTTGTGGTTTTATAAATATCGTCATGCTTCAAGGGCCTCGTTCCAACCATCTCAGCAAATTGTCATCAATTTAGTACATTTTAACAGAATTTATACACAAATTCACAGCAGCGTCTAGAAGCAGCATGTTATTGATTATTTAAATTTAAAAAAATAAGTCTTCTTCATCTTTATGTTTTGTAATTGAATAAAAATCTTGCAAAAAGTGATATATATATATATATATATATATATATATCAGTTTGTCTGATATTATATAAATATCATGATATTTTCGATCCCTGTTAGTTTCACACTGTGCATCGCACTGATACATGTCACTAAATCAGAATTTGTTCAATCTATGTAAGAGTTGGTTGATTAAAAAGATGGAAATTGTAGCTTTCCGATGCTTTTTGTTTTATTTATTTATTTATTTATTTATTTCAATAATTTATCCAACGGGTAAAACCCAGTTACAGGATAAATAACAACACAATTACAAGATTAAAAAACAAAATAACAAATGAATATAATAAAAACACCAAAGTGAAAAGTAGGTTATCAGAAAAAACAATCAATATAAAACGTTCAGGACAAATAAATGTGTAAATGACAATTCATACAACATAAAAATATACATAATACAACGTTAGCATATAATATACATAGAGAAACAAGCAAGATAAGAAGGGAGAAATAATTGTTAAACACTTGCGTAAGTTCGTTTTATGTCAGAAATATTGCAGTTGAAAATATCCAATCTTTGCTCAATGCTACTGTAGTTTAAACAGATTTGATGCAACGGAGATGAGCTTAAGATGTTAGTTCGAGGTGCAGGTGTGACAAGTATGTTATTTGTTCTAGCGGACAATCTAGGAACTCGATATTTAATATGTGAAGTAATAGAGGGACAGTTGATTTCATTGTTGATAATTTTATATAAGAAAATTATAGTACACATTACCCGTCTTCTAAGTAGACTACACATATCAAATCTGTCCAAAAATAACTCCTGAGTGTACCCCTAGTTGGATAGTGACCATCCAGAATAAATGTTGCCGATTTGAAGAAACGTCTCTGTACTTTCTCAAGTGAAGTGATATAGATATTATAACTAGGACTCCAAACAATAGAGGCGTATTCCAGCTTGGATCTAACAAATGTTATAAATAATAGACGAAGAGTAGACAAATTTTTAAAGTCTTTACTATTTCGAAGAATAAAACCTAGGGATCTATAAGCTCCAGCAACGCATTCCTCAATATGTTTGGAGAAAGTAAGTTTTGAGTCAAAGACAACTCCTAAGTCCTTCACGAACTCAGGTCTATCTAAGACGCAATTATCCAAATTGTAATTAAAAATAATCGGGTCAGACTTGCGCGAAAAGGACATCACGTTACATTTGGCAGCGTTTAAAGGGAGTTGGTTATGAACACACCAGGCATTAAGCGAGTCTAGACTATTCTGGAGCCTTAAACAGTCGTCTTCGGATTTAATGCAAATATATAATTTGAGGTCGTCAGCGTAAAGTAAATAGCATACGTCAAGGTTGTCAATAATATCATTAATGAAGAGTACAAGAAATAGAGGGCCAAGTATGGAACCTTGCGGAACTCCTGACGTTTGTTTAAATAATACAGATTGGAAGCCACGATATTGAACAAACTGAGTTCGAAAAGTTAAGTAAGAAATAAACAAATGAATAAGCGAGTCACTGAACCCAAAGGTTTGCAGTTTGTTTAACAATATACCGTGGTCCAATCTGTCAAATGCTTTAGAAAAGTCAGTGTAGATGACATCAACCTGACCTTTCTGATCTAAAGCTTCAGCAATATACTGTGTTTTGCACACAAGGTTCGATACAGTGGACCTCCCTTGCATGAATCCGTGCTGCTCTACTATAACTGAGTTCTTAGTATGGAAAGAAATAAAATCGTATATTAGAATTTCAAATATTTTTGCGAAGTTGCATAAAATAGTAATGGGACGATGGTTCTCAATGTCGTGCTTATTGCCCTTTTTAAATACCGGGCAAATTCTCGACTTTTTCCATTTGTCAGGAAAAGTCGCCGTTTTCAATATTAAATTAAAAATAATGCAGAGCGGTTTGCTAAGGACAGCAGCACAATCTCTTATAATAAACGCTGGAATTTGGTCAGGTCCAGTAGTCATATTAGCCTTGATTTTCCTGATTGCATTGATCACATCATTCTCAGTAAATTCTCTGATATGAAGGATATTATTATTATAATGTAAATTCTCAGCCGGTGAAAATTCACTGGAATTAATAAAAGCATCAGAAAAAAAGTCAGCAACATTAAAAGCAATAAAAAATATAGAAAAAATAAAAGCCCTTCAAAAAAATTCTTCCTTCTTTGAGAATGTTAAAAAGTAGGCAGGGCCGGCGGAAGGGGTGAAACAGTGAAGCAGATGTTTCAGGCGGCATTTTAAGACTTGATTATTACCTTTTTACAAATTTCAGAAATTCAGAATTGCACAAAAATATCAAAAAAATATTTTTTGATTTTGGTTTTATTGAAATATTTTTTATTTTTCTTTTTATTCTTTTATTTTTTATAGAATGTTTCTTATAATTTCTGTTTTTTTTTTTGTTAAAATATTTTTTAATTTATTTTTGTATATTGAAATGTTTATTTTATTTTTTAAGTCATTATTAATAAATTTGTCCTAACAGTAGTAACTTGTAATTGTTTTTCTTAGGGCGGCAAGCAAATATTTGCTTCAAGTGCCAAATACCCTGGCGCCGGCACTGAAAGTAGGTAAACTTCATGATTATTATGGTTTATAATTTAGTTTATTTTATTATTAAGTTGTAGTAACGTGAATTCAAAAAAAAAGTACAGCTCAAATCATTTTAATTTCCTTCAATTCACTTTTTATTTATGTTCTGCATCCGAGCGGAATGTAAACTTTTCTTTCACGAACTCATTAAAAAAAAATTATTAATTTTGCAAGTTTTTGGAGAGTTTACTATAAAATTTCCTCTGTCGTCTGGGCTTGGGACTTTTGTAAATATGTAATGCCTTCGGCAATAGGAGTGACACTTTAGTCCTCGAAAAAAAGGATTAAATTAACACATTGAGTCCCGGAAGTGCAAATAATATATCGCGTATTATCAGCGTATAAATGAATTGCAGAATTTAAATGTAATATTACATGTGTTAATAGAAAATATTAATTCCCGAGGACATATACCAAATTCGATTTATTAGAGCAGTTTCCACACAACTGCAGCATTTGCATTACGCGTGCTCCCCTGAGGCACAATTTTCATCAGTACAGCAGTAGATGCATTGTACCAATTGAAATAATTGAAATATACATTCATTCTTTCTGGCAAATGCTGCAATTTCTACTACCTAATAAAATGAGCATATAAAAACTCTTTTATTATAGAAATAGAAGTGCATTCAGTAAGATCTTTATGAAGAGTCAAAGCAATTTATTTCTTACCTCTTGCCTCATGAAACTCTAAAGCGATATGAGCGTCGACGCCTAAGGAATAATAGTTATTTACGACGTTGAGGGGTAAATTTTCTTTTCCTTCCTCGTTAGCGTCGGCGTTTGTGTTCTTTTCTACTTCTAAAGACCACCTATCTAAGGAAACTGTATCACTATGGCTTATATTCGATAAAATCTTTGAAATTGGTTCGTCGGTGTACCCCTGAAACAAAGAAATCGTCAGTACAATTATAATACTAAAGTCTAATATGGAAAATTTCAAATAAAAAAACCAGTGGAGCCTCATAAAAACTGCAAATTGGTCACACTAAGGCTTTATTTTAGGTTTCTGAACGTACTTTACATTTTTTCTAAACAAAAATCGACAAAATGCTTTCAGCTAAAAACTTTAATTATACAGGGTGTGGCAACAGTGCCTCGGACTTCGCTATCTCGAGTTCTAGATAGGTAGAAATTAAAAACAATGCAAGTAAACTAGATAAAAAAGTCTAAAACCGGAAATAAATTTCGAATATACAGGGCGAAGCCAAGACGAAATTACAGGATCAAGTGCCTTTTTTTTAATGGAATGCTATTGCATATTAGTACATTTTTTCCCTCTTTCTAGACTCTATTAATTCCTATATTATTATTATTGACTATCTCCCAACCATTTGGATGTAATGATTTTTTTTTTGTTGAAATCATGCCATCTGCAGATGCATATTAAAAAAATCACCAGTCACAATTATGGGTTTTAAGAAAAAATTATGTGAATACTAGTTACGAGACATCTAATTAATGTTCTTGAATCATTTTTACTTCCTAAAAATGTACAGGGTAACAAAAAATTATTTTAAAATTAAGAAATTTTTAAATTGAATTATCTCAATTTTTTCATAGATGTGATGTAGAAATGAAAAACGAACATTTCTTGTAAGTACTTCCCTATGGTTAATTGTAACTATTTACGTTTTATTGAGCAATAAGTACAAAATTCAAGAATAAACTTAAAAAATAGAGGTTACTTCAAATAATTCATTAGAAAAAATTATAATAACTGCTCTACATGTTGCCCATTTTGATTGACACACGTCTTTATGCAATTTTGAAATGAGGCCATTTAGTGGGACCATTTTTTCCAATCCATTGATGTGGGTAAATAGTATTTCACTGGTCCCTTACTGTAATAGTTTTTTTGTAAATTTTTTTGCTGTTTTCGTTATTCGACAAGCAATAAAACCTCAGTTTGGTCTAAATTGTCTTGTACAAATGAACATTTATATCGCATCATCGTCATCGATCGACAGGTATCATTTGTATTAAATTTAAAATATTTCGAGTTTTACAAAATGAAAGGGTCTAGCCGTACTTCCATGGCGAAACTGCCCCCGATAGGAACCTATATCGTAACCTATGTTATATTGTAGAGGGCGCTAATAGTAGATGATAGAGTAGATATAAGCTCTATATCTTAGTTAATTGAGGAGCTATTTGAAAAAAAGTATCTGGAGACGACTTTTTTTCAAAGCGATATATCTTAGTTTATTTTAAAGCTAGAAAAATAAAACTAAATGGCAGTGTTTTGGTACACTTTACAGTTTATTTTGTAGCATTTCCTATGGGCCAAGCCTAAACAGTATTTAAAAAATGCAAAGAAAAATTTTGTCAATCGATTTCTATTAGATCTAATTGAATTACCACTTTGAAAAAAATATATAATAATTGTCTATGTCTTGCCTAACAGTTTCATTAAAATCCAAAAGGTTGCACCTTTGTCGAAAAATTTTTATGTTGTCGCTTCTAATTTGCATTACATTTCATTAATCTTTGGAAAAGTTGCGCTTTGACAGCTCATAAAAAGTATATCAATGGTTGGTGGTGTCAACTAGAATATTACAATGTTTCTTTGATCTACTTTTATAGTGTCTATAGTCCAGTTGGTACATAAAATAAAAATAGGTTTAAAAATAAATAACATAAATAAATAACATAAATAAATAAAAATAGTAGGTTTACTCATTTCTTATAACGCTTTGACATTTTTAGAGGATTTACGTCTATAATGAGCTTTCATTAATCTAAATAAAATATGCTGAAATATGAATTAAATAATTTCAATGTATTTATAAAAGAGTGAAATGCCAAATAAAAGCCAATTTAATCTAGGGTGACCAGATTTTTGTTAAGTGAATGCTGGACACTTCTGCCAAGGGCGGCTCCAGAAAGGTTACTGGGGTGGGGGGGGGGGGGCACTCAAGGGCGGATCTGGGCCTTGAGCTTGGGCTGAAAATAAAAATATTTTTCCTCGAAAATTGAAATTGATGAGCGGGAGGGAGACATCCGGAAAAAATTTTTTTTCGTCCCAAAATTTTTTGATGAGCAAATTTTTTTCATGCCAAAATTTTTTCATGACCGGGAAGACAAATTTTTTTGATCACAAAATTTTTTGATGATCGGGAAGCAAGTATCCGAAAAGAAATTTTTTCCAAACAAAATGTAATGCTGTAACTTCACTATAACCTGAATGCTGAACTTATGCTGGACACTTGTAAGACTTTCCAGTGAAATTCCGGACATATGGTCAGAATACTGGACTTTCGCTGGACACTTGTAAATGCTGGACACACTTACTTGGAAATTCCCATATCCTGTGTAAACTGTGCTCCGCTCATAACGAAAACAACTGCATTCTTAACTGAGATCGACTACAGTCACTATAAAAGTAGATCAAAAAAACATTGTAATAGGCTAGTTGACACCACCAATCGTTGATATACTTTTCATGAGCTGTCAAAACGCAACTATTGAAATGTAATGCAAATTAAAAGCGTCAACATAGTGGTCATAAGGTAGTCAGTCCACTTACTTTGAATTTTTTTTCGGCATGTTGCACCTCTTGGATTTTAATGGAACTTGGCATGCTGTTAGGCAAGACATAGACTATTATTATATATTTTTTTCAAAGTGGTAATTCAATTAGATCTGATAGAAAACGATTGACAAAATTTTTCTTTGCATTTTTTAAATACTTTTATTTAGGCTTGGCCCACAGGAAATGCTATAAAATAAACTGTAAAGTGTACCATAACACTGCCATTTAGTTTTATTTTCCTAGCTTTAAAATTAACTAAGATATATTGCTTTGAAAAAAAGTCGTCTCCGGACACTTTTTTTCAAATAGCTCCTCAATTAACTAAGATATAGAGCTAATATCTACTCGATCAACTATTATTAGCGCCCTCTACAATATAACATAGGTTATGATATAGGTTTCTATTGGGGGCAGTTTCGCCATGGAAGTACGGCTAGACCCTTTGATAAAGCGGAACGTGTGGACATGACTTTTGTTTTAGGCGAGTCGGACAGAAAAAAGAAAATCGGTTAATGTAAAACTCATCTTCCAAACCACCCGAATTTCAAAAATTTGTATCTCGGAGAGATTTTATCATAGAGAGATATGTATTTTTTTTACTATTAATACTATCAACCCATAAAGAAACTTCAATCATATACAGTGTGAACTATTTTAATATATTATTGCAAATATATTGTCCTGTAAGTCACCAATTAAGAAATGACCTCTACAAAAGTTGTTGGGTTCTAAGGGGGCCATCTGATTCTGTGGTCGGGCACCGGGTTCGTGACCTTGGTGAGGCCCTGTGATTGTAGAAGAACGCACTACCGGGCGTCAAAATGACGCGACACCAATTTATTTCTCAGGGGGCGCCAGTCGCGTATTACCCCGTTCTTCTACCTCCCAGGCGGGTTCGAGATAAGATGCACTTCGGTAGCCGAGTAATGGACCAAGGCTGCACTACCACAGATCGGAAATGACGCTCTCTCTGGACCTGAATTCCCTCGTTGGGGGTTTAGGCACCTCTTAATTTCCTGAATTTTTGCATAAAAAAATCCCAACCGAAGAATTTCTCTGCGGAGGGATTAGTTTTGGTACGCGAAAACCACGTTTTGGTCTATTAATGACGGAATCTATTTCTCAAAAAACGCATAAAAAAATCCCTATCAAACCTCCGTAAAGCAACCAGAAGGTCGAACGTTAATGCGAATTAACTCGACACATCCGGTTTTCTATACGAAAGTTCCAGGGATTATAGACCGTCAACAGGCCTCAAGATCAATTAAGAAACAATAGTTCAAAGAATCCGTTTATTTAACAAAATTCTCAAGATAAGAATCGTGCCTTCCCCAATCAAGGTAATGACTTTCAGACCATACAAGCGAGAGCGCGCTCACGCTAACGATCGATTAGGTAGAAAAGATTCATACATACCTTCTCAGAATCAAAATGCGAGCTTTTTGAATCGTTTCAGACTCCGGGTAAATGAATAATTAAGGCTGACTGAAATTAACTTAAAAAAGTTTTACTAAATGAATTTAGTTTCGCTAGAGACTACTTAGCTTTAAAGTTCTTGTATCGTGGAGATTCACGTACTCAAACACATTCAGAGGACTTATTACTGCATAAGTTGAATGGCGTTCGATCAGTCCACGACTTACTAACCTTTATCACAGTCGTTCAATATTATCGATATGGCAGCTACTCACCTTCGAGCGACTTTTAGGCAAAATTGAATTTTTTGATTTTTATGCACAAGGCGTTTTCCTCTATAACTTTGTCATTTGAAAAGCCCTGTTATTGGCTTTTCTACCATTGCTTTGTCTGGACCACTCAACGCGCTCGACCAAATTGCGAGCTGCTGAGTCAATCCAAACTCTTTCCATGCGAGAAACCGGCCTTGTACATGTGCATTGATTTTTATCAATTTTTGCTTATCGGAACTACGCCGGCTTTGTCAAAATCTTCTATTTTGCCTTTCGGATGCAGTGCATCGCTAAAATTTTATGCTCATACTTTAGAATTGGGCTTTCAATGACCGTACATCAAAGGTCAATGTCTTTGGTGGAGGAATAAAAAATAAAAAATATTTTAAAGTATATTTTCGTGGTACTTTTTAAACTGACTTTGTGGTACTTTTGAAAAATCTATTTTAAGACCAATTTTAGCGTCCTTTTGAAAAATCGATTTTCGAGCCAAATTTCAAGGTACTTTTGAAAAACTAATCTGCGGGTGAAATTTTGGCGTACTTTTGAAAAATCGATTCTCAAGCCAAATTTCAAGGTAGTTTTGAAAAATTAATCTGCGGGTGAAATTTTGGCGTACTTTTGAAAAATCGATTTTCAAGCCAAATTTCAACGCAGTTTTGAAAAATTAGTCTGCAAGTGAAATTTTGGCGTACTTTCGATAAATCGATTCTTGAGCCAAACTTTGACGCCCTTTCAAAAATATTATTTTTCAAAGTCCAATTTGTGGTACCTTTGAAAAAGTATATTATTCATAAATCTTTGTCATTATATACTTCTGCTCTCATATCCTGAACCAAAAACATTTTTCTAAGTGAAAATTCGGTGTTTCTTCGAGTTTTCACCTGGTCATTTCCAACGCCTTATAGAACCCAAAACGGTCTTTATGGACTGATCCGTGCCTCTGCAGACTCTTAAAAATGTCTTTAAATGAAATTTTTGCCTAAGTCGAATTTTGATTCTGTCTTCAACTTAGGACGATTTTGGAGAGTTCTACATGATACCCAACTTTGTTTTTTTAAACGGGAATTTCTATTTTTTATTGCATAAAAATACGTTCAAATATGTTTTTCAACTAGTAAAATTGAAAATTTTTAGAAACCCCCGATCAATGTATTTAATCGTACCAGTTTCATATGACCGAATCAAAATGAGGCCTAAATCATGTTCCGCTACCTTAATTGTCTGCACATTTTCAATTTTACTTCAATCGGACAATTTCTAGAAAAGATCAAAATGGCGAATTCAAGATGGCGACCAAACATCAAAATCTAATATGGCCTATAACCTTCTCGACAAAATACTCTTTCAAATAAAAAATAACTGCATCAAAATCGGATCACTCGTTGAAGAGATATGAAGCCACAAACAGACAGACAAACGTACAAACATACGCGTCAAACTTATAACGCCATTTTGGGGTAGGGGGTTAAAAATGTTTTCCAGTGGGCCCTATTCGGGCCCAATACCAACAATTGAAATCGCAAGAATCCAATTATCTCGCCGGTTAAGCTAACAATTGAAAAAATGACTTAAAAAAAATTGAAGGATTCGATGGGATGCTATGGTCAGTACACGGTTCGGGCACTTGATACGGCCTTGAGCCCCCCAACTTTTTTTTAATGGAAATATCAATTTTTTATTGCAGATTTGCATTCTACGGAAATACGTTCCATTATGATTTTCAAAAATTTTTTGCAGTGGGCCTTACTCGGGCCCAATTTGTAAGGCCCAGCGGAAATTTTTTTTGAAAATCATACTTGGACGTATTTTTTTCCATAGAATGCAAATCTGCAATAAAGAAAATTGATATTCCCATTAAAAAAAAAGTTGGGGGCCCAGGGCCGTACCAAGAGTCCGGACCAGGTACTGAACCATAGCATTAGATGACCTCCATCGAATCCTACAACTTGTATTTAAGTAATTTTTCAATTGTTAGCTTAACCGGCGAGATAATTGTGTTCTTGTGATTTCAATTATTGGTATTGGGCCAGAATAAGGCCCATTGGAAAAAAAAATTGAAAATCATATTTGAACGTATTTTTTTCCGTAGAATTAGATTCTGCAATAAAAAATAAGGATTCCCATTTGAAAAAGCAAAGTTGGGTATGACATGGCCTCACCAAGGTCACGGACCCGGTGCCTGACCAGAGAATCCGATGGCCCACTTAGAACCCAACAACTTTTGTAGAGGTCATTTCTTAATTGGTGGCTTATAGGGATTGCAATTTACCGGAAGTTTTAATAACCGGTAAATCGGTAAATAAAAATGTAAATAACCGGTTAACCGGTATTTACCGGTAATTTTTAGAATTAATGATTAGGGTGGCGAAAATGGCAATTGTCTTTTTCCATGTACAAAATTATCTAAATTTAATAAGAAACAATTTTATATACGTATAATTAATATAATGAACAAACAAATGGTTTTTTATCAAAAGGAAAAAATATAAATGAAATAAATTTAAATAAATAATTATTCTGTAAATAACAAAAATATCAACTTAAATAACAAAAATTATAAACATAAACTCAAATAGGGCATTTACAGAATACCTAATCTAAAGATACAATATTTTTTAAAAATAGCCCGTTAAAAGGGTTAGTTTTTAAAGCTGTATCTGTTAGTCGTCTGATATTTGTGCATAGAATACCACCAGCTGAAGAATGCCCTTCCTCAATCGATATTGGTAGGTCGATAAGTTAATAAGAATTGGTAATAACATACTTCTAAATGTTTTCCACGGATATTTGCGGCAGTGAAATATTCAATTTCCTGTCGCAAGATATTGTCAACGTCTCTCTTACTTCTATTTCTTAGGGCTTGGTGATTGGGTTTTACTCTTACTTCCACATCCAGTGGAAGTATTGTAACGACAAAAAAATTTGTAAAAATTTGTATTGTTCAAATAGACTTAGAATGTCATGAAACGTCGAGATTTTAAGTTTGAACAAAAAAAAAATTCTGTCTGTCGGTCTGTCTGTAACTTTTTTGTGCGCACGTTTACTCTGGAACCGTTTATAGATATTGACTTGAAATTTGGTACACATATGTACTTTAACGAGATCTGGAACTAGATTATATTTTCATCTTGTTCCGTCAAAGGGTTGGGGGGTAAATTGTGGTAAATTTGGGGTGAAGAGATAAATCAAGCAGGTATGAGTCCATAAAATTGGTATTTAGTATATACAAGGGAAGCTAAGGTCTCAAAAAAATTTTTGGTATTAGCCACCCCCACCCCATTATTAAAGGGGATGAAAAAAAATGTGATTTAGTGTGTGTACAAGAACCAGAAACCTCAAAATATTTTTTTACTTCATCCACCCTCACCCCTCTACCGATGTGGCGTATCGTTTTATGGGTTTTGGGGTGGAGGATTTCAAATATTATATTATTAAAGTTCCATTAACAATTATTTCCATTGTAAGTGACTTGGATAGAAAATCTGGATGTGGAAGTAGTGATTCCTTGGGCAGAGGTTTTTATAATATTATTTATTTATTGTTAAAAGTGCTCTGTATTTAGTGAATACTAATCACTGACATACATAAAAACGTTAAATACGTGACATATTGTAAGTTCAGAATTTACCGAAATAACCGGTAAAAATTTAAAATAACCGGTAATTGTCGTTATGTGTTTTTTGTCCTGTTAACCGGTTAACCGGTTAACCGGCTAACCGGTATTGCAATCCCTAGTGGCTTACACGACGAAATATTTGCAATAATAGATTAAAATGGTCCACCCCGTATAAGGGGAGAAGTGTGGACATGGTCCAAAATAAACGTGTTATATCATATCTATTCTTATCGTTCCAAAGTTTCTTGACGAAGATATTAAGCATCATATTTATTATCCAAAATTAACTTAGCCTTTGATGCAACACGGGCAGCTAATTTGAATGAAGTAATTAATTCCTTAGGTAAACTAATCGCAACTTAACAGGAGCCAAAGTTTGTGTATCAGTGTTGCATATCAAATAGGCTTGTCGCCAATTCGTTTGCGGCATTATCAGCGGTAATTAATTCATTCATAGTTCAAACACAACTGTATTATTGATGCCCGGAGAATTTCGAGACCTTATGCCATGTTAAAATTTGTATCTAATTAAGCGACATTTGAAATTGCTGGAGGTACATTTCCGAGAAATAGTCTACGGTATTTAGGATTCGCTTCTCATTTAAGAAAGTCAAAGCGATGAGTCAATCTGTGATTTCCTTCAATCATTTCTTATCTGAAAAACCTCGGTGTGGTATTCGAGCTGACATTCAGCACATAGTAAGCATTTTTCTTAAATATGCACGGTAAACTGGTTTTAAAATTCTTTTAATATCGTGAAATTCATTGCATCTGTGGAAAAAGATGAGCATGCCCAACCAGCAAATTCGTTTTACAATTTAAATGTTATACGATTATTTTATTGTTATTTTATTAATGCTTCTCAAAACTGATTATATTAGAGTTGCAGAAAACACTATTTGGTTGCTTGCAACTGAACTGGTTTATAAATTTGTCATCAAAACGTTTTTACAGCAAAATTATAAACTATCTTATAAAGCAGTTAAGAAATTATTTTATAAACGTTGACTAAGCTATAAAACATTTCAACTTATAAAACTGAATAATTTTATAGAGCTTTTTTAGTAGCGTTCGGGAGTATTTTCAATATGGCAATATGGCAACGGCAATAAAGTAGTTACAAAATAAAATGTTATTAAAGAGTTTTTTGATTGGAGACACAAAGGACCCCGCAATAATCTTATGGAAATTGGGTTTCGGTTAAATCGTCTGAATTTTGTATATGTTTTAGGTTTCGTCATCCCAAGCAAAGGTCTTAATGGGCACAAAGCTCGAAAATCAATACTTTGGCTGCTACGGAGCTTGAAAGCTCCAAAGCTCCGCCACAGATTTATTTATTCGTGCAGTCTTTATAGATTTTTAAATAACTCATTTTTTCGATTTTAATGTCTAGGTTTATGTTTTTGAGATTGCTGAATTCAAATCCGATGTCAAATTGTCCAAATTGACACTTGACAGCTGTCAATTAGCTGTCAAAGTGCCTTAACAAAGTGCAAATCTTATTTTTATGTTATGAGTTTATGCTGTTTAGGTAACTCAGTTCATGTATGATGTGAATACAATAATTCGACAATTGGCAGCTGTCAACAGGCTGTCAGCTAGTTGTCAAAGTGCAATAACAAAGTGCAAATCTTATTTTTTTGTTATGACTTTATGCTTTTTAGGTAACTCAGTTCATACATGATGTGAATACAATAATTCGACAATTGGCAGCTGTCAACAGGCTGTCAGCTAGCTGTCAAAGTGCAATAACAAAGTGCAGATCTTATTTTTTTGTTGACTTTATGCTTTTTAGGTAACTGAGTTAAAAATTCAAATGGAAACACCCCTTCGAAATTCAGTTATTGTTTATCCAATTTCAACCAAATTTGGATCGTTATCAAAGATCTTTAACATTTCTTTTTTCAGTAAAACACAACTTATTTCAGTCAGTGGCGTGCAGGCGTGCATTTTTATTAAGAAAAAAAAGGTCAGTTTTTCGAGAAATTATATTAGGCATTTTTTTGTTGAAAAACTAGTACAATACTATTGATCAGCATACTGTAGAACCCCTATATTCAGAATTTAACAACATTTTGACTATTGGTTTTCGAATTATGGCTCACTTAAAATTGCCTATTTTAAACATTAAATAATCAATAAATTGGTAACGAATCTTTTTTCGAGAGAAAGTCATTCTTTATTTTCTCTTTAAATTCCTTTTTTCTACCACCCCATATCATCGATACTTTCAAATTCGGTAATCCTTAATTGCCCGAATAATTTACAGGTCTGATGACCCAAAAGTTTTCAATGAAAATTCTTGGGCTTCGAAATTTGAAAGTTTCGATGATACGGGAGAGTAGAAAAGTGAATTTAAAGAGAAAATGAAAAATTACTTTTTTTCGAAAAAAATTTCTTTACCAATTTATTGATTATTTAATGTTTAAAATAGGTAATTTTAAAGGGACCGTAATTCGAAAACCAAAAATCAAAATGCTGTTAAATTCTGGATATAGCAGTTCTACAGCATGCTGATCAATATTATTGCATTAGTTTTTCAACAAAAAAATGCCTACCTAATATGATTTCTCGAAAAATCGACCCTTTTTTTCTTAATAAAAATGCACGCCACTGACTGAAATAAGTTTTGATTTACTCAAAAAAGAAATATTAAAGATCTTTGATACTGATCCAAATTTGGTTGAAATTGAATAACCAATAACTGAGTTACGAAGGTGTTTCCACTTGAAATGGGTCACTGTATATAGAACTCAGCATATTATATATTTATAAGTATATGTATGCGACTTTTTGAATACATTTAAGAAATCGTTTTATTTTATTGGTGTTTTATAGCAATAATAACAAATAGTGAAGTGTGTGCTTTATAATGGAATTAAATGAAGCTTCAATCAAACTGTTTTATAGTAGCGGCACCGAATTTTCTTAGAGCCTGCGGAAATGTTTATACAGTTGTTTTGTAATGGTTTTAATAGGCTTTACAAAATGTCAACAGTGACTAAATTATTTTATAAGATAGTGCCAATTTTACATTTATAGTTGTCGTAATAACGTTTTTAAAGTGTTTCTGAGAGTAATGTTGTTTTATAAAATTTATATCGCAAACATTTATGCAGTTTTATAAAATACCAGATTGCCAGTTGGGAATGGCTTCACGGAAGGTAAAAAAAAAATAAATAAAATTATTACTACTATATTATCTCATTTAGTTATAATAAATTAAAAGCAAATTACTTTTAACACGCCAATATTTTTCCTGACACTTTAAAAACAGTCGAGGGTCCAACAAAGTACGGAATTAGGTAATTTTCATTTTTATGATGGATAAGCAAAACCCTTCGCTACAGCATGTGCTAATTTACGACAAAGACTAATTACGACTATTTATTTTGGCTTTCATTACGCTAGAAGATAAAACACTTCAGATATTTTTTGTTCGGGCCAATTAATTTTCAAGCCATAAAAACCTATTATCAATTTTCTCGAGCCGCTGTTTACATTATTTTTAATACTCAGACACTTAATTAAAACAAGGAAAATATGATACCGAAACAAAGAGCTCTCTGTAATATACGACAATGTTCCCTCCAGTTCCATCAAAACGACCAAGCTGCCATCCGAACCCCTGGGGTGTAGTAATCAGCTTGCTATGAGTGTAACTATTTTTTTTTTTTGTTAAAAGCATTGAGGTTAAAACCTGCGCAGAAAATTTCTCAACAAAATATTTCTTCATTTCATCAAAGGATATCGTGATAAAAATTTCATTATGTGGATGAGATATTTTATATTTTGACTTGTAATCTCCCAAGTGCTTGAATTATTACTGGAAATTTTTCTCGTATTGTCGTGAGCAAAAAAAATAGGACAACTATTTTTTTCTAATGTAGATCTGTCTCCATTTGCACACTTGCAATGTCACAAAAATTGATGTACACAACTAGATTTTAGCAAAAATACGTTATAAGACTTGTCCCTTTTTTTTACGCACGACAATACATAAATTTTCTTAAAAAATTCATGTACGAGAAAAAATTTCCTGCAATTAATTCAAGCACGCGGGGAAGTCGGTAAGAAAATTTCATATCTACATAAATTAAATAAATACTAATTTAATACCATAACACTAGATATCTACATAGTTGTAAGAAAGATTACATATATATAAAATATTTACGTTTTCTTCACTAAAATGGGTGGAATTCTGTTTTTCTTCTATTTTCTAGTGTTACAACAGTTTGGGTGAATCGGAATACCTATATTCGTATAATATATAAATAATATCTTTTTCACCCATTTTAGTTTCAAAAAATTACTGGAAAACTCACTAAAATAGGTGGAACATTATTTTTTTAGTTTATTTTCATGTTTTATGCACATGGTATAGCTAAGTTTCAGCACATTATAACTTAACAGAGATGGCTTGGAAATAAAACGTCATCAGCTATTTATCATCAATTCATTGAAAGTTTAACCAGTGTAAGCTTAATATTTCTATTGTTGAAGTTGTTTTCGAGGTTTTTAAGGAATAAGATATTAAATAATGGAAAAAGAACAGAAATATACATTATGCACATATTGTGAAGAACTTTGTGAGGTTAAAAAAGCCATCCAAAATTGAAATACTTATCATACCTGATTGAAAAGTGTAATATGGACGAAAACCAAAATGAGAAATTATTCAGCGTACAGGGAAAGCTGCTGGAAGTTTCAACTAAGTTTTCATGAACTAGAAAAGATAAGTTAAATAAAATTGTTTCAAAATATATTTATGTAGTCAAGCATAGACATTTAATTGATATAGATTCTTCACCGATGTATTCACCATTGAAACGTGAGGAGTTTTTAAAGGATTTTCAAACACATTTGAAATATTCAGTATCGTAATTAAATATGAAATAAAATGTTGTTTCACGAGATCAACGATTTTTTTTATAATTATCTCGTTTAATATGACAAATAAAATTCCATTTTTATGTAAAAGCAAATGTCAAATACGATCATATGTCAGTAATTTGACAGAAAAATTTCCACTTATTAATTTGGAGGATACCCCGGAGGATGGGAATTTGCAGAAATTTTTTGGGTTGCTATTGTAACGAAACCAATAGACTAGTAGATGGTGACAGAAAATCAGAACTGATAGCCTACCGTCTGCAAGTAATTTAGTCAGTATTATCTATACAATAAAGCTCAATTTTTGGTACTTTCAAGGTTTGCCCGCATGCACCGGATGTAGGAAACGATTTCCGGTTTGCATAAAAAAACAATGTTTTCAACTGATACACTACCGTCTGCAAAGTTCATAATTCGAAATTAAAGGAATAAAAATATGTCGGAAGCGCTTTTGCAGACAGTTCTGTCATGCACCAAACCTTATACAGGGTACTCCAAAATGTATCAAATTTTAGTAAAAAAAAAAAAAAAATGATAATTTACCATCTGCAAACAGTACAAAATGATGATTCTGGTTCACGAAGACGAGTAGGGGAAAGGTTCAGACGTTTACGATATGCACGTCATCATATAGTGCGCATGTCAACTTGTTATTTTTTTTTACAACTTTGAACAATTGTTTACCGTCTGCAGCTAAAAAGAAAACATGATTTAAAAATAGAGCTTCGATAAAGAATTATTTGCAGATAGATTAAATGTGTACAAAGCACTTGCCGCTTAACGTATTTGTGTAAAAAATGGGGGTAACTTTTACCAATTATTTACTGTCTGCAACTTGGTAAAAAGAAAGATTATTGATTCAAATATGCAATTATTTAGTTTGCAGACAATGCGCACATGCACGAGAGTCACAATAAAGTGTCAAAAATATTGAGCAACGCATCTTTGCCTAAGCATCAAGCTTAAAAGTTGAGGAGTATGGCTGGTGCAAATCGGAGGACTGTTTGATAGAGATGAAATGCCACAAACCGTCAAAGAAATTTTTGTAGCTGATAACGACAACGGTACGAAAATATCGTAGTTTTCTTGTTAATTCCAGTGAATTTCAAATGCTGATTAATTCTTAAAATTACAGTCGCAATTACCAGTAACAGTGTGATCGAGGAGGATAACGAACAAATAATGCTCACCGACAACAATGCTGATAATGATTCAGATGAAGAAAACTTGTTTTTAGAACATATCAGTGACAGCGAAGAAGATATGTATCATTTCATTGAGGATTATCGGAAAACGTTCCAGGAGTCAGTGGTTGAGAATGATGAAGAAACAGACGGCGAACAAAATTTTTTATAAATAATAATTATTATTATTATGATAATATGTATAAGATTTTTGTTACAACTTTAATAAAATAATATTTTTTCAATTGAATTTAACTACGACGCGAATTATCGATCAACTTTATCGAATACCAGCACTAATTCTGGTCCGTGTGCATCTGCATGTTGTCTGCCCATCCGAAAAAAATATACCTGCATAAGTTAGCTCACACAATTTTGTGTTGCAGAAGGTAAAGAGTTGTTTTTGATGCATATCGCACACAAAGAGATATCAAACGGAATTCGCCGAGTTTTGACTCTATTGTGGCCCTCGTGCATGTGGGCGTTATCTGCAAATTGAATAATTGCGTATTTAACCCAGTAACCTTTCTTTGTACCAAGTTGCACATGGTATAGATAGTTGTTTTTGGTACATATATGTGGTTTTAGTGCATGTGCGCATTGTCTGCAAATTAAATAATTGCGTAATCGAATCAATTACCTTTCTTTGTACCAAGTTGCAGACAGTTAATAATCGGTAAAAGTTACCCCCATTTTCTTACTAGTTTATAGAATTCAATGGACAACCGTGCATATTGGATTCGTCTGAAAACATTGTTTACAATAGTTGTGCAACCTAAATTTTCTAATAAAACTATAATAAAACGGTAAACAATTGTTAAGTTATAAAAAAAAATAAGTTGACATGCGCACAATATGGTGATATGCATATCGTAAACGTCTGCACCTTTCCCCTACTCGTCTTCATGAACCAGAATCATCATTTTGTATTGTTTGCAGACGGTAAATTATCTTTTTTTTTTTACTAAAATTTGATACATTTTGGAGTACCCTGTATAAGGTTTGGTGCATGACAGAACTGTCTGCAAAAGCGCTTCCGACATATTTTTATTACTTTAATTTCGAATTATGAACTTTGCAGACGGTAGTGTATCAGCTGAAAACATTATTTTTTTATGCAAACCGGAAATCGTTTCCTACATCCCGTGCATGCGGGCAAACCTTGAAAGTACCAAAAATTGAGCTTTATTGTATACATAATACTGACTAAATTACTTGCAGACGGTAGGCTATCAGTTTTGATTTTCTGTCACCATCTACTAGTCTATAAGAGCAAACTTCCGATTGGCTAAAAAAGTGACGAAATTTTCATGGAAATAATTCTCACAAACAAAATATTAAACACTCCTCATTTACATAAAGTGTAATTTGTGAATATAGTACATGTTAAATCCCATATAAAACTATATTGGATCGAGCTATTACCTATGGCAAAGTTTGGCCAACACTCTTGGATTATTTATTATACATTAAAAAAAGTTGGATAATAAAATTTGCAGTCAATCAATGTATATAAAATCTATATGTGTTTAGTTGGACTCAAATGCGGCGATCAAGCATTTATTTTTCACGAAATTTACGTGTAAATTTTCATTGGAAGGCGGTTGAATTTTTTCTCAAACATTTGTTTTGTATGAATTAATTTCATGGCAAAAAAAGAAAAATGATTTTTTTTTAAATTGTTTTCTTTTACTTCCACAACCACATGGTGGAGTGGAAGTATAGTAATGGTAAAAAAATGTTGAAATTTTTGTTTCTTCAAGTTAGAATGTCATGACTCATGAAACGAGTTCTTTAAACAAGAAGGCGCTAATCAGTTGGTTTACCGATTCTTTACGAAATAAAAGGGACACGCTCTCCTCTGTTAAACTAATTTGTAATGTCAGTAGAAATCCGGATGATTACTCTATTTATAGAGCAGTGGCGGCTCGTGATATTGACTGCACAGGAGGCTTAATATTTTGAAAGATAATTAGAGAAATTTCTACAAGTAAAAGATATTAATTTGGAAGATTGGAAGATATGTTGCTTCTTCCAAAGGGAGGCTCAGCCTCCCCTGCCTCTCCTGACGAGCCGCCACTGGTAAAGAGTACATAAACGATATTACAATTGCACATAAAGGGTTTGCAGCAAATTCATCGATGACTACCAATAAGGCAAGAGATAGTTGGAAAATTATAAGTTTTGAAATAAACAATTGTGGGGATAATATCGTCAATTTAAGTATTTCACCAGACACATTTATCAACCATTTTGTGTCTGTTGCAGATGACTTAATCAATGCATCGCCCAACGTTAACATCCGAGCTAACTTTACCTACAACCAAACACCGAATATATCCTTTTTCTTGCATCCATTAACCGTACAAGAAGTAAAATCGGCTATTAAATCATTAAGAAACTCAAATTTTCTAGAGGTACAAGACTTAAATGGCAAAATAATTAAATTTACGGAAGATATTATCGCCGCTCCGCTAGCCTCTCTATATAATAGTTGTATCGCCGAAGGTGGCTCCCCAGATATATTTAAAATTGCCCGTATTATACCGGTTTTTAAAAAAGTAGTCGACTCCTTATTAGAAAACTACCGCCCCATATCAATCTTCCCCATTTTTGGTAAATATTTGAAATTATTCTGACAAAAAGATTGTCAAGTTATCTGGAACATGAATCACTTCTCAGCTCCTATCAATATAAATAAAAATTGTCACATAAGAACGAAATTTGTATCTTTATTCGTTTCCGAGATACAGCAATTTTAAATTTTTTACTCTTAAGGGAAGGTGAACGACGCGACGCGTATCTCAGGGTGGCAAGAAACATATTGTTTTTTAGTGTGATATAATTAAACATAAAAAATATCTTGCCAGCATTAATCATTCATTTCCCACGAAAAACCCTATGCGCTTCTAGTATTATTTATATCTTTGTATATCAATGTGAAATGTTGTATACATATACACGGTGTTTCAGCTAAAAGTCCCCGGGTCAAGTTCTAAATAAGTCATGTTCTAAAATGATAAATTGAAAAGTTACAGAAGTTTTCAAAATTTACAGAGACAAAAAAATGGAGAAAAAAATTCATGTAGCTCCAAAACGGCTGGTATTTACACAATTTTTTACATAGTCAAAATTATTCACAATTTATTCATTAATCGTATGAATCATATTTCAAGGTTCCAGCCATCGAAAAATAATTTCTCATCGCAGCGCCATCTCTGTGCACTGCGAAGGAACAATTCTAACTGTAGTTATTTAACACGGTCAATAAACGGTACGATTACCTCAATCAGCAGCTTTAGGACGAGAGAGACGCGGGGGGGCGGGAAATCGAATGAAAGAGACAGACATATCTGATTTCCGTGCAAAAGACAGAGATAAAGATTCCGGTACAACCTACGTCACCTGTAGACACTACAGGCATCTTTGTCTCTGTCTTTTGCACGGAAATCAGATATGTCTGTCTCTTTTATTCGATTTCCCGTCCCCCGCGTCTCTCTCGTCCTAAAGCTCCTGATTGAGGTAACCGTACCGTTTATTGACCGTGGTTATTTAAGACCTTTTTTGGTGTCAATTATCAGCGATTTACAAATTTTAAGTATCTTTATTATTTTACGAGATAATGACCCGGGGACTTTTAGCTGAAACTCCCTGTATATGTTTTTTGTGTTTTATAAATTTACTGTTTTTATTGAAATGTTATATACATATATATGTTTTCGTGTTTTATAAATTTATTGTATATTACAATTGGCTGTTTACCAGCTCCCTTCCCTGATTTGCTGCAAATGTTCATTTATATACATATAGTGGTGAAATAGAGACTATCTATCTATCTATAACGAGGAGCAGAACACATCTTCAGTTTTCAGAATCCTTCCGAACAAAATAACAAAAATGACGCTCAGGCATTTGCTAATGGATGTCCCAAAGTAATAGAAGAGGATGTAAATTAAAAGAAAACCTAAACTGTATAATATGCACTGTAATATAATTATCTAGTGGCGTTCTCACATTAAAATTTTAAATGCATTATGTGATTATAATCTGCTAATGTAACACTGTAATGTGCCGTAGCGTAGCTAATAACCCTCGTGGTTGATGCCAAATAAAATACATAATAAAAAAAAATAAAAAAATTGAGTCTGTGAAACATTAAGCAGAATTACCGTAATAATTCGAACAATATTATTCAACTGGGTGAGTAGATTGCAATAATATAACTTCAGCGTTTATTTTGAAATACTCCATTGTTTCTCTGCAAATTATGGAAATTAAACGTTCTTCAATTAAATGAAAAACAGTGACCTGGGAACAGAATTGAATCCGAAGGAAATGAAATTTTAATTATCCTGTATATAACAAACAAAGAAGGCATAATTCATGATAACTCCGTTTTACGAACACCACAATCAAATGACTGTATGAAATGCGGCTCTGGCGCGTAATGAAATACATGTCCGCCAGCTACGGATCGCGGTAATAACCTGGATATTATGGTTCATAAAATGGTATATTTCACTCAATTCTTTATTTACCCACTTCTACTGTATGTACTCTATACTCTCCGCAAACTTGACTAAATATAAAAATTCTGAATGGTTCCATTTGCATAATACCTGTAACAATAATTATTTAACCAGGAACAACAGGCATTTTCGTTTTTAGAAAAATCTTAGTTTCAGTGTACTTGGAAACATCTAATATTGGTAATATGGAAATTGGTATGGCGCAGAACTTCATACAGTTCGGTCCATATGTACGGAATAAACTGCCGTACAACTCAGGATGGAAATGAAATTAAACCGACCAATCACAGTTCGTGTATTAAATACATAGACAACTATTCGTTTTAAAATCAAATTAATGCGTAAGCTGTCAAAGTAATTGTCAGTGTGTATTTGTGTTATATATTAATGTTTAATAAATTTTGTAGTTTTTTTAACCTGGTCGTAGAAAAAGTATACTGTACAACTCGAGTGGATTATCCATATCGCACTCAAAAGATTTGAGGCACCCCGCCTACGGCGTTGTGCTCAAACTTCTTTATCGTACGATATGGATATCATATCCACTCTTGTTGCACAAACTACTATTTTGACATTTATGATTATTTCGATTTTCTTTTTTTTACCACGGCCTTCTCAATAAATATTAGAAATGTGATAAATATGCATATATAGGCCAGGCTAGATAAGTGCCAGAATTAAAAAAAAAAAAGTAATAATTCGTTACAGCAAACTGATAGCAGAATATTTTAGAACATATCACAACTAAAGAAGGAAAAATAATCCGAACCACCTGCGGTTATCTGGGGTGAAATGGGGTGGGATTTTCGGGGTGAAAAACGTTTTTTTGCGATTTATGGCTTAACTACGCATCCTATCAAAAAAAGTTAAATATAAATGTTGTAGGCAATAAACATATCTACAACTTGTATGGAGAGCATTTTTATCCTAACCTCAAAATTTTTCGAGATACACGCAAAAAACCCCCTTTTCGGTTTTTTATTTATTTCTTCCACAAAAATAATTCGATTCAGCTCAAACTTGGTGAAAGTATACCTTTTGGTGTCCCACATAAGCACTACTTTTTTTGGAGCAAAATATTTAACGGTTGTTGTTTAATTCAATTTAAAGAAAAAAAAGTTAAATTTTCAACTGCGATTCCTCATAAAAGTACTTGTCCGATAGAGTTCGGACACGGCTCATTTTTTTTTGTTTTCATGTCTTCTTTCAATAAATAAAAAAAATATATATATAGTGCAATGGAGAAAATTGCCGGAAAATCGAAAACTCCGAAAAAATGCCTTTTTTCGTTGTATGCTTTTTAATTATTGTCAAAAATTTGTTATTATTTATTACAATTAATATAATTTTGTAATATCAATGTATGCTACAAACAATAAGTAAAATACATAATAATTAATTACATTCCTCAACCACGTTTGAATTATTAAACAAACAAAAAAGTATGATCTTGATTTCTATGCCTTCTATTGTAACCGTATTGGTACGGCGTATCAATGACCGCATTTTTATTTATTTGATAATCTACATATATTTACCTTTAATTTTGATTGTTAATAACTTTTAAATTGTATAAATTCATAAAAATTGCTTTGTTAATTTTTATTATTAAACATAATATAAATAATTTTTTGTAAAAATAATAAATGTACTTTTTAAAATTAAAGACTAAGAAAAGGCAAATATGTGTATATATACACATACATCCGCACATATAAAACCAATTGCTATCTTATAAAATTTGGAGAGAGAGGAAATGAGATTTTATCGTTTTGCGAAATTTATTTACAGAAGTTGTTTTCAGTTGGTCATCTATATTATTGTAGATCGAGATTGCGTTATATACAAATGACTGTACTTTTTGGGTTTAAATACAAATCTGCAACAGCTACTTTGCATATTTTGCAAACGATATTGCGTAATCTTATCAAGACATGGAAAGTATACTATACTGCAATAATTTAAAATGGGTACAAGATTTTCACACAATTTTTTTCTTACTTTAAAATTTAAAATACTTATATTAAAATATAACATTTTCAATGATGCTTTTTTAAATAAAACTGCCACGTGCTCCGTGAAACGCATCTTATAGTCAAAAATAAGACATTTTTTGATTCCGCACAGCCTTGGCTATGGATTTGGGGTTGTCTACTATCTGTGGTGTGTTTATGTTTATGTTTATGTTATGATTCATTTAGAATGGGCAAGTATTGCCCATTGATAGCGATCTTTAGATTTGCCTTCGTGTATTCCAGTGTTTTATTAGAAGTAAAGCACAATACTGCACTTTTGGTGGTATTTAGTTTAATACTGTTTTGTTTAGCATAATTATGAATAGAGTCTAAGTCCGAATTAATTAAATCACGAATATTTATTGTGTTTTCAGAAGGAAATTGATAAAACAATTGAGTATCATTGGCATAACATTGGACTTTACCATAATTGATATTGCTATGAATTTGTTAATTCTAATTTTTTTTTAAGATACACATTTATTAATTGACAAACTCTACGCTCATAAATTATTATAATGTAAAAGGTTAAGTTGAGTAGCTAGATTTCGCCTTAGTTTAGAAATATGATGTAAATTTAATTATAAATAAAGCCATTTTATTATTATTATTATTATTATTATTAATGGTATGTGTACCACAAAATGTGAATATATTAGAATCATGTATTAAAAAGTACATTTATTATTTTTGCAAAAAATTATTTATATTATGTTTAATAATTAAAATTAACAAAGCAATTTTTGTCAATTTTTACAATTTAAAAGTTATTAACAATCAAAATTAAAAGTAAATATATTTAGATTATCAAATAAACAAAAATGCGGTCATTTATACGCCGTACCAATACCGTTACAATAGAAAGCATAGAAATCAGGATCACACTTTTTTGTTTGTTTAATAATTCATACGTGGTTGAGGAATGAAATTAATTATTAATTATTTTACTTATTATTTGTAGCATACATTGATATTACAAAATTATATTAATTGTAATAAAAAATAATAAATTTTTGACAATAATTAAAAATTTTCGATTTTCCGGCAATTTTTTCCATTGCGCTGTGTATATATATTTTTTATTTATTGAAAGTAGACATAAAAACAAAAAAATGAGCCCTGTCCGAACTCTATCGGACAAGTACTTTTATGAGGAATCGCAGTTGAAAATTTCACTTTTTTTTTTAATTGAATTAAACAACAACCGTTAAATATTTTGCTTAAAAAAAAATAATGTGGGACACCAAAAGGTATACTTTCACCAAGTTTGAGCTAAATCTAATTATTTTTGTGGAAGTAAAAAATAAAAAACCGTGTATCTCGAAAAATTTTGAGGTTAAGATAAAAATGCTTTCCACACAAGTTGTAGATTTCTTTATTACCTACAACTTGTATAATCAACTTTTTTCGATAGGATGCGTAATTAACCCAGAAATCGCAAAAAACCGTTTTTCACTCCTAAAAACCCACCCCATTTCACCCCAGATAACCGCAGGTGGTTCGGATTATTTTTTCTTCTTTAGTTGTGATATGTTCTAAAATATTCTGCTATCAGTTTGCTGTAACGAATTATTTTATTGTTCAACCCTTATCTAGCCTGGCCTAATATGTAAATGGAAGATAATTCGAACACTTAGTGTAGTTTAGCTTTTCCTATTTTTGGCAAAATTATTTTATATTATAAGAAGTGTTGTTGTTAATAGTTTTCCATGGCCTCCTCATAAATATATTAAATTTTTCGAAAATTAACCACTTTTTCTAGAGATAAATATGACATGATATGGTTGAATACCTAATTTAAGTTGCGATCGAATAATGAAATAATTTTAAAAAACACAAGTTATGTCTATATCTTGAAAACAGGCATGCATAAGAATGTGTTACTCGATTTTCGATTCGACACTTGCTAATTGAGATATGGAGGTCCAAAAATGCCATTTTTCCAAAAACGCTCTGTAGTTCGGTAGTCGAAAAAGATAGACGATCGCGGTTAACGCCATTATTTGTTTCTCGAAAATCGTGCTCAGGATATCTATATTGGTTTTTGTCTATGTGCCATAGTTTTAGAGAGAATCCAAAATCCCATCTAATTTGGTCCACCTTGTACAACAGTACTAATATCCAATAAAAAACTAATACTCTCGTCATAAGGAGAATAGCCGCATCTGTAAATTGTCGGTTGTCGAGGAAAGTAACAAACGCGTTTGTACTTTTCCCAACTAGTAAATATTAAATCAAAAAATCAATTTCAATGAATCTTTAAATATTAAAATTCTAATTTTTTTAACTGCAGAACTAGGTTAAGTACTCTTGGGTGCTCATATATTATTAGAATCTCATTTATGGCAAATATGTAGATGCGGCTTTTCACCTTATGACAGCAGAATTCACGTTTTAGACAAGTTACGTACAAATATCTATTAACGCAAAAAAAGCAACTCACCCCTCCCCAACCTAACGCCCGCGCCAGATCGTTTCCAGTGCCCAGAGGCAGCACACCCACCGCCGGAGCCGGAGATATGCCGATTTGGTCGATGACACTAAGAACCCATCCGACGGTTCCATCTCCGCCGCAAGCTAAGACTCTTAAGTTAGGCACTTTCTTGAACATCTCCAGACCCATCCTCGGCCCACCCTGCGTCAAGTCGAACACCTGTCTGGGATTCAATAACCACTGAAACTTCTGGAGTAGTTTTAGACCCTGGTTGCCGCCAGATTTGGGATTGATGAACACTATAACGGGCGTCACGTTCGTCGAGGGGATCGGTTTTATTGCGAATGTTTTGTGTTCCTTATCCTGCAACAAATTTTCATATAAATATCTAATACAGATACAAATGAGACATTTTTATATATAATATTTTCAAGCGTCTGTTTGGAGAGATTAAATACTTGTTAAGAAATAATTCAGTTGCATTAGAGTGTATACAATCAATACAAAATACTCCTAGTAAATATTTAACTAAAAGTTGTAGTCGAGCGTGGTCTGAAGTTCATCATAGTATATTAAGTATTACTGGTTGATAACAAATTCAAAAAATTAATCAAAGACAGTTTGGAATATTATCAATCCTAATAAAAAGAGCATACAAAATAATATAGAGTTAAATATAGATGAAGAGCTAAGTGGATAAAGGTGTTATGTGACATTTTTGAAAATTTTGAGATTTCTACAAAGACAACTATTTTAATTTATAATCTATCATTTCAATAAGTTTTTGGGATAATAAACCTTTCCTAAATGCGTTTTAATGTTTGAGAAAGGTGTTATGTTTTTATATAATTTAATGGATAAAGGTGTCATGATCACATACCACCTTTATCCATTACTGTGCGATATTAAATTGTTTTAATCCAAAACACTTTGCTTTTAAAGTTATGTTATATTGACATTAATGTGACAAGTTGTGTTAAGTGTTTCTTACTATTATAGTGAAAATGGCCAGTCGTAGTAAACTGATATTACAAATGGCAATGAATAAACGATTTCAAGAATCATGTAAGATGTTTATAAATTGGCTGATATTTGGAAATAGTGCTTATAGTATTTTAATCCATATATTCATTTCGTTCAATTTCGAAATGGTATGAGATGGTACAAGAGTCAAGATGGTACTTGAGTATCTAATTGCTGTAAACACATTTATACCTTTTGGCAATTCAGCAGAAATCAGTCACATAGTGGCAATTTCTTCCCAGGCAAGTTTTAATAATGTTTTAAAAATAAAATATTATCAATATAAAATGCAATAATAAAATACGAATTTACCAAAGTATTCTAGCAAATTAGTCTGTAAATCAGAAATACTAGAAAGTGACGCTTTTCGGTGTTGATTTTTGTACAAACATTTTTATGCTGACAAGTAGAATAGGGCTGGATCGTAGACATTTTTATGACAAGAGCAAAACTGATAACTGGTATGGCTTCTGCCCACCCAATATTTTGAAAGAGCATTAAATTGTTTAAGGCAAATCTGGCGAATTCCGAAATTCTTGCGGAAAAAATAATAAGTATGATAATTACGCCAATCAAGTCAAAGGTCATTTGGGTTTATAAGGTTATCGTTTAAGAATTACAGGGTTCGCTATGCTTACATCTATTGGGTTATCTGTGAAAAATCCCTGCCTACCCAATAAAAATGTTGAAATTACGTCCATGGTATTCAAAATTGTTTAATTGAGATCATGAAATGACTCCCGTTTTTTCCCAAATGTGATGCTGGAAATAATACTAAAGAATACGGAGAAAATTACAAACTAGCTTTCGAACAACAAAAGCGTGACAGAGGAGCAAAAGTTACAGAATATAGAACGATTTGCTTTCTTACTTTAGATCTTCAGCAAACCATGTCGCTGCCAAAATTAAGTACATCGAAAGCATTTTACCTTCATCAAATGTGGTTTTACAATCTTGGCATACATACATTGAGGAATACTGAAATAAAGAAACGTTCTTTTTCACATGGACTGAAGATATGGCCAGCCGTGAAAGCCTAGAAATTGCTAGTTGCTTACACACCTTTTCACAAATTTACAATGAATATTTCCAAGAAAAGATCGATCACATTATAATATGGCCCGACTCCTGTGGTGGACAAAATAAAAACTTCAATATCATTACACTTTACCAGTTGTTGATTTTAAAGAGAGAATTTAAAGTTATCGACCATAAATTTTCGGAGATGGGACATTCATATTTAGATTCAGACAGAGACTTTGGCAGAGTCGAGAAAATTTTAAGGAAACATCAAAACATCTACGTTCCGGACCAGTATCGAGAAATTTTAAGAACTCCCAAAGACGCCGTTGTCATAGATATGAAGAATCATTTCAAGGATATTGATGGAATTGCCTCAAAACTCAATTTGTATAACAGGAAGAAAAACTTGAACAATGAAAAGGTTTATTTTCGCGACGGTATAAAATGGCACCTATGGGTGCTACTATTACATCACTAGATGAAATGACTCCATTTTACAAAGTCGATATTTTAAAGAAAAGGAATATGCATAAGATAAATTCCGACGGTATTGCTCTAACGGTGTTTAATGAAAACAAGGGCAGCCTAAGTGTAGAAAAACTGGCCAATCTTAAAGAACAATTGCCATTCATAAATGAAGAATACAGGCCGTAACATACTTGGAAATGACCAAACTGTGGCTCAAATCTAGAACTGTCCGACTACCTAAAAATTGTACAATGTTTTAATAATAATAAAATATGTTTAATTTCTTAACACTTGTATTCACTAATTCCTTATTCATTTCAGAGAAACTTATGAACGGATAAAGGTGTTATGTACATTAATTTTTTTAAATTTTCGAAAATAATGACAACTGACAACTTTAGTTATTTGTCTCTGAAAAATACATCAAATGTCAATATCATCGCAAAATGCAAGCTATATAGTCGTTATAACAAAAAAGTTCTCGCCTAAAAACTTTCGAGTTAAATTACTCAATAACGTGTTTTTGTGACATAACACCTTTATCCACTTAGCTCTTCAGATAACAATTTAATAAAAGATCAAAATATAGTTAGTAATAACCTAAATACCTATTTTAATAATATTTCTAATGCTCTATTAGGAGATACAGTTTTTAAGAATACACCTATACAAAATTTAGATATAAATATAAATTCTTTTTATCATGAACCGGCAACTACCTTTGATGTACTTGATATTGTCATAAATTTTAAAAACTCCAACGCATCAGGAAATGACAAAATTAGTGTTAACTTACTAAAAAAATGTATCCATCATATAGCATTACCTCTAACCAATATAATAAATACGTCAATAAGTGAAGGATTATTTCCAGAAAAATTAAAATTAGCTAAAATTAAACCTTCATTGAAATCCGGTAATGAAACTTTAATGGATAATTATCAACCTATATGTATATTGAGTAGTTTCTCTAAAATATTTGATAAATATATAGCCGGTAAATTGATAGCATTTTTGGAAAAATATAAATTGTTCAACAACAACCAATTTGGCTTTCATAAAGGTATTTCAACCTCTAGCGCAATCACTAAATTTTTAACAACACTTTATAACAACGTGGACGACAAAAAGAAATATATTGGTGTTTTCTTAGATCTAAGCAAAGCCTTCGATATGGTGTGTCACCAACGCCTCTTAAATAAACTCGAACTGTATGGTATTCGAGGTAAACCGTTAGATTGGTTCAAATCATACCTACAAGGAAGAAAACACTATGTAGAATTAAATAACCATTTATCTAATATATTAGAAAATTCTTTTTGTGTTCCTCAAGGATCTGTCTTAGGACCCTTGTTATATATCCTTTATGTAAACGATTTTAATGTCCCCCAATCCATAATGTTTGCCAATGATACATCTATTTTGATCTCTGACAGCAAGATAAATAATGCAATTAATGAAGCAAATACAATGGGTTCATGAGTGGTTCAATGATAATATGCTTATTTTAAATAACAAAAAAATCAACATTTATAAGATTTAATCTATCAAACACCGATTTTAACTAGAGTCATTTAATTAAAACAAGAGATGGTACCATTAAACAGGATAAATTTGTAAAATTTCTTGGTGTACATATATCTGAAAATTGCTCATGGACCATTCACATTGATGTTATTAGTAAAAAGATTGCCCCCAGTTGTTACTGTATAAACCAGTTACGAGAGATAGTAAGTAGATCAGTATTGGTGACGTATTATTACGCACATTTCCACTCTGTGATATCTTATGGTATCTTGGGTTGGGGTGCCTCAACTGAATCTACTCGTATTTTTAAGTTGCAAAAAAGAGCGGTACGTTTTATAACAGGAGCCAATAGAAGAGCAAGCTGTAGAGATATATTTAAACAACTAAAGATATTAACGCTACCATGTATATTTATCCTACAGTTAGCGATCTATGCCCGATATACCTTCACTAAATGCTAATCACTCATATTACACTCGGAATGAATTAACACTCGAAATACCAAAACATAAGTTATCTTTATTTGAAAAAAGTGCACAATATTTGGCAGTAAAAGTGTACAATAAACTTCCAAATTCATACAAATTGCTTGATCTCAAAAAAATTAAAAATTCTGTTAAAATAATGTTGTGTAATAAATGTTATTATTCATTGTCTAAATACTTTGATGACATTCTGTGATATTCCGTGTCATGTATGTTCGTTTGTATTAACTGTTGAAGTTTACATTTGATATATATGTATATATCTGTTATATTTATGCCAGTACTGACGATGCGATATTTTATATAGTATTGCTTATATAATCTTGTTTCACCTTATATACAGTAATATACACTCATATGTATTCTTTTTATTAACTAATTTCATGTAATTTTTTATTTATACTCTGCAAAGTGTTGACTTATCCTATATCATGTTATGTGATCAACTGGATTAATAAAGTATTATTATATTATTATTATATGTTTGGAGATCGAGACAAAGTCGAAAACATCCGAAACCAGTAAAACATTTAATGACCGCAGTGCTTATGACGTTTTTTGCACGAAAAAATTTAATTAAAACTAAAAAAACTTAATATTTAAAAATATATAAAACAAAACAAGTCGTACATGACAACATTTTCGCTTTGGTTACTATAAGACCGAATATTTATTGTCAAGTGACATCTGTTGTCATTAGAAATTTCTCCAAGATAAGATTTTTGCGACTTATAGTGGAGTCAAATTAGGATTTTAATGTAAATTGTCTGGTCAGGGCAGTTTCTCTGTTTTAACGTGTTCAGGGGGTCAACTTAAGTTCACAGCTCAGTTTTGCAGTTTCTGCGAAGTCGGCGTAATGTTTATTTAAACAATTTAGTTTTCCATCGGTTTTCTTTGAATATCTAAGTCCTATGGAAAACAATAAAAAGAAGGAAAATGTTCGTTTTGAGCTGTATAATAAAAGTACATAAACTATAATTGATTCCAATTGTTATTATTATTTAAAAAAAATTGTACATTGCAAAATTATGCGTTTTTAAACAAAATATTTCAAAAATAGTGTCTCGAGGAAATTCTACGGTGACAGAAAGTGACATCGCAGCCCAGAGTGTTATTACAAAATGTGCAGCAACTATAGCATCATCAGAAGAGAACGTTGTTTTAAACCCGGAATCTATCGCTCCAATAAACTTTAATAACTGTTCAAATTGCAATTTTAATCGTGTCTTTAATAAAACTTGATTATTAGTTTACTTACCGCCTCCTGATCGGTAAGTAATTACTTACCGATCGGTAATTTGTAAACGTCACTTACAAATGTCTTAATCAGTTCAGTAAAGGTGCCAAATTACCTGAGCGTGCAAAAAAGTGATTTGAATATAATGCCATAAGCATTGATATAATGCTGTAAAACTAGGAAAGAGTCTTTTTGCAATTAGTCCGGGGTCCAAGCACTCCAAAATCAAGATGACCTGTTCCGACATGACGTACAAATGTTGATATAAGTAATGAAGAGAGCATTACCTGAGGCACTAGAAAACACTTGTCGGATTAATTTTTGCCCTTGCGCAACTTCAGAAATCGCAAAAAAGATGGCGGATTGATAATTACAAAATTATGTTTTACAATGGTTATTCTCCGTTAAAACAAAAACTATGTAACCTACCGATCTGATTTTTGGTATGTATACTCAAAAGATATACGTGATTCTAACTAAGCTATTGATATTTTTGAAAAGAATATTTTTTTTGGAAAAAAATAATTAAAATCAAAAGGTTGATATTTACATTCTAAAAATTTCGATATGCGATATGTTAAATTTATGAAATTCTTATATACAATTGCTTACCAAATATAGTCCATATATTGAAAAAGTTTTTTTAAAAAAGATCCTGTCGATAACGTATACAGTTTTTTGTTTATGATTTTTTTATGAGGCGCGTAATAATGCAGCATTAAAATAAAAATAGTCTACACGATAATTGGTACAGTGTAACAGCAAAAAGCACTATATTGTTCAATATAATTGCAAATTTGTATTACTTTATGTTAATAATACAACAAAATGAATGAAAGTAGTAGTTGGGCGTTGCCGATTGCGGCCACTCATTTAAAAAAATAATAATCGATACAAAGTGAATTGTGTGTTCGAGCAAAATGTTAATCAAATAGGTATTCGCAATTGGCCATGCCCCCGAGTACAACGTCTACTCGTTTTTATATTGTTTAAGAAATAAAACGTTAGTGAGAAATATTATTTTAGGTATTTAGCATATTTAATAGAAAGCAGAAAAGGGAGATATTTTAAATAAAACATTAATGTTGTATATTATGTAATTACTTCCACATCCAGTGGAAGTATAGTAACGACAAAAAATTTTTTTCAAATTTTTATTGTTCAAATAGGCTTAGAATGTCATGAAACGTCGAGATTTCAAGTTTGAGCGAAAAAAATTTTCTGTCTGTCTGTCGGTCTGTAACTTTTTTTTGTGGGCACGTTTACTCTGGAACTGTTTGAGATATTGACTTGAAATTTGGTACACGTATGTACTTTAACGAGATCTAGAACTAGATTATATTTTCATCTTGTTCCGTCGAAGGGTTGGGGGGTAAATTGGGGTAAATTTGGGGAAAATAGGTATATCAAGCAGGTAAGAATCCATAAAATTGGTATTTAGTATATACAAGAGAAGATAAGGTCTCAAAAAAAATGTTGGCATTAGCCACCCCCATTACCACCCCCACCCCATTATTAAAGGGGATGAAAAAAATGTGATTTAGTGTGTGTACAAGAACCAGAAACCTCAAAATAATATTTTTACTTTACCTTTTAATAGTTTTAATAATTTTCAAACGTATACATATAATACATTTGTAAAGTTGACGTGTATGTACATTGAAAATATTTGCAAAAAACTGATGTGGGGGATGTAAGATGAGTAATGGAATACATGAAGACAGATTTTGGAATTTTTCTCTGTTTGTCTGCTCGTCTGTTTGAACGCGCATCACGCAGAAACTACTGAACCAATGAGGTTCATCTAAGCTTGGAGTAACATTTAGTTCTTATTTCATCGAAATTGGCCTAGACTAAGCCAAGTTTTATGAAAATCGGTCTAGTAGAATAGGAGATCAGCTTGATCTCTACAATAAGCATATTTGCGCGGTATAAACTTTTAAGATTAAACTTCTGTAATATTCCAGAAAATTTGTGAGTTTTCTGAAATATTCCAGAATGGTGATTCTACCTCTAACGTCGTTTATAAAGAAACTTTTTAGTCAATTTCAAAATTCCACGCGAACGTAACCGCGGGCATAGCTAGTAAATAATAAATATGAACCGCAAACAATAATCAATCGATTTAAACAATCAATCACAAATATTTTTTATAATGTTAAAATGTTAAGACAAATAACTTCACACTATATACATAAGTACATACACTTAATAAAGATAGACATACCAGCTAATTCCACTGTAAACTGTTTTCATGCGCTTTATGAATTTTAGGAGAGCTGTCGCCTTTATTACATGCGCCGCATCATGAACCCATTTTAAAAATTCACAACTCGAATACTATATGCAATATCAACTTAGTTCTTGTCTTAAAAACATTTTCAATATATTGGGTACGTTTGTTAGCATAGTTTATACACAAAAAATTTAAAATTGAAGTACTTGCTCGTATGTTGAAATCCTTACTACAATATTTTATACTTACAGATTTCATATTTTTTTTCCCAAAAAACTGAACATATTTAAACAGTGCCATCGAGCCTCATCCAAGCGCTATGTCTTTAGTGTACATTATAAAAAAATTAGCTGGATAGCACTCATAGTTTCTTTTACAGGACGTGTTATGTATTAAAAAACATTTTTTTAGGAATTATCATTTCGTCTCTTTTCTTACCATTTAAGAAGTTATGCAAGAGCTGATAAGAATCCGACAAGTCATTTCTGGTGTCCTATATAACCCTTTTTGCAAATCTGAAGTTGAAAAATGTACGTCATGTCAGAACAGGTTACTTGGAATTTAGAGCGATTTCGTACTGTTGGACCCCAGACTAAATACGAGTATGAAAATCGCAATGGAAGTAATATAATTAAAAATTTCCTATTTGCAGACACTCGCCTGCAGGAAATTAATTAAATTTATATTACAAAAATATTGTGCTCTATTTTAAAATTATAAAGAGTTCATGAAATCCAATTAGGTCGGCTTGTTTTAATTGAAAAGTTGTTTATTTGCGTATGCCCATTAGTTTAAAAGCGCAATCCTAGTTAAATGAAATAAGCATTTTACATTATCTCGTTAACATGCTTTTATTTGCCCATTTTTCAACGTTGAAATTAGTTTTTTTTGCTTTTAAACTCATTGAAGCTTTTACATAGACAATTCAAAAAAAATATGTTAAGCTTGCTCCACTCCGTGGATGTGGAAGTAATATTAAAATCAGACAAAACCCAACCATAGATATACATTTCTGTGTATAATAATTTAAAAATTATATTTAAATCTGCAGTTAATCATACGCTGGATAAGGATTATTTTTTTCATAAACATACTTTTGTTAAATTTAATTAAGATTTTATCAAAACCCAGACTTATGAAGCCATTATTTAAAATTTTCTAGTGGGAACGGAAGAAACAAAGCCATTTCAACAGACCTCTTGATAATTATACTATTCATGTCAGTGCCTGTAAAACATTCCTGGAATTTTCAAATATCTCAACGTAGATCGTATAATGCGATAAAAACAAAGTTTGATAATGAAATAATGAAAATATCTGTCCTATAAAGAATGTGACAGCTATTGTAGTTACATACGTGTATTTTCTATATGCAAAGCTCGAAATTAATTCAGATATAGTAAAATTCAAATATAGTTAAAGAATTAAAAAAGAAATGAACTGTCCTCAAAAACAGTTACTGTAATCGCCAATTATGAAGAAGCAGCCGGGCGCAGATAAATCCCACCAGTTTTTTTCTAAAACCGTACGTCATTCATATATAACACAGCCCCACAAAAAAAAAAGTTTTTGATCTGGATGACTGACCATAGTATTCCTATGTGTTTTTCGACGCTGAATCCGAATCCGAGGTAAAAAAAATTCGTATACCCCCAAACTTTTGCGCTACAGTCAAAAACAACCCCGAAAATAGGGTAAAACCGTCCCATACATCAGGATTCAATGAATGGATGTATATGAATGGTGAAAAACATGGGAAGGGAAAATGTTTTATATTCATCAGTCACTTACTTGAATATTGACTGGAAAACTACCCTTATAATATGCTGAAAACTCCCCCTGTACAAGCATAGAGTATATAAATGCCAATAAATCGTGAGAAATGTTAAAGTTTTTATAGTTTGGAATACAGTACATGAATCTTACGCGTGTTTCAAAACCACCCATATAACAGGGTGGAAACCACCCTTATATAAAAATAGACTGCGTGAATACCAATAGATTGTGGGGAATGGAAGGGTTTTCGATGTTTTAATTCCAGAATAGAATGATCTTTTCATTAGCTCCTTATTGTGTTCTTCGTATGTGTCTCTTTTTATGGACCAACAGTTGTCCGCCATCCAGACAATTTGGGTGAATACAATGAAAAGTAAGGCGAACGCTTTCACTAGGATATTTCGGAGATGGAGAAGCGGTATCAAGGAAGATAGGATGTCCACATGATGGCCGACTACTGTTGGTCTATGAAAAGAGACACGCACGAAGAACATAAAAGAGAGCCAGTGAGGAGATCATTTGAAAATGAGAAGAAAAAGGATTCTGAGGAGAAAAATTGAAAAACTGGCATATGTACATTTTATTATGTAGGGGTGGTTTTTTAGGGATGATTTTGGGTAACTGCGTTTTTCCGAATGTGTAACCCCCTTCCGGACAACCTTGGCGTTGGATTTGCGGTTGTCTACTAGATGTGGTGTGTTTATGTCTATTTGATGTATATATAATTTTCTAATGTGGCTGTCTTTCGACTTCGCCCAGAAGCCCCATGTTGACATAGAAAACGGAACCTTTCCACACTTACAGTATGGATCACGGAACAGAACTTGTCAATGTACTTTCCCGTTTATCGGGCGCCTCCCACAAATTTATAAATCCAGACGAACCCGATAAGGTTCGGCTGGCTTTCCTCGAAACTGGAAGGCGTACGATATCGAAATCAAAAGGAAAAGGTTAGCAGATTCGGAATGTGTACTGTCTGAGTCGGATTTTCTTAGGACGTAATTCAATATGAAAGTTTTTTATGGCCTCTATTTATCAAAAGGTATATTTTTAAATTTCACTTTATGAGTTGAAATTAGTCTAGTCTAATAAGTTTTTTGTTACAGTAAATGAAATAAGAATAAAATTATTCTCAAACGTTTAATTTTTAATTTTCAGCAGGACTGAATAGTAATTAAGAATTCTTTTGTTCTTCTTTAAAGGAACTTTTCTTTTCTTTTAGTAAATTTGCACGAGCACTAATGGTTTCAAATAAAGTTAGTGTTTTTAATGCATATATCTAGGACATCGAATAAAATGTAGATACTTTCATTTTTATTTCTAATTTCAACTTATGTACAATACATATAAACTAACTATACCTTAGCCAGGAAAAGAGGACAGCGATGATTTAAACTGTCGCTAGTGTCAAGCGCAGTCGCTTCCAGAAACTTCATCTGGCGGGGCCAATAGAACCGGCCTCCCCAGAGGTTGAGAAAAACTTTTCAGAAAATGGTTGAAAACGGATGTGTATAGATTCCTCTACTAGATTATATTGGCATTAATTACATTTATTAATTTCAAAAAATATTTGAATACTGCTTTTAGTCCCTTCAAATTAGTCAAAAAATTGCTGTTTTATGGAAAATCTTCCCACAGATATGAGACCTGTAAGAAGTGAAGTATTTGGGTTGTCTAATCATGATTATTACCCCCCCGCAGTTCTAAAAAAGGGTGGTTTTTGAGAAATATATACATATGTATGAATTTTAGCGTTTTTTCGTCTTTTTCTCTATTTTGAGGAAAACTATGCATTTTGGTGACAAATATCAAGAGAGCAAAGTTGTAGAGCATAAAATTTCCTATAAGTTCTGCCTCTACCATTTTTTTTTCGAATTCAGCTTAGTTTCGCCGCTAGGGGGCACGAAAGAAATAAATATACATATGGACTTTTGCGCCTTTTTTAGATTTTGAGCCAAAATTATGCATTTTTATGAAAAATTACGTGAGCTCAAAGTTGTAGAACATAAAATATATATATTTTTATGAAAAAAAAAAAAAAAAAAAAAACTAGAACTAAGGATAGTGAATTTTATTTTCTACAACTTTGATCTCATGTAATTTTTCATAAAAATGCATAATTTTGGCTCAAAATCTAAAAAAAAGCGCAAAAGTCTATATGTACATTTCGCGCCCTCTAGCGGCGAAACTAAGCGGAATTCGAAAAAGAAGAGAAAACCCATAGGAAATTTTATGCTCTACTACTTTGCTCTCTTGATATTTTTCACCAAAATGCATAGTTTTTCCTCAATATAGAGAAAAAGACGAAAAACGCTAAAATTCATATATATGTATATATTTCTCAAAAACCACCCTTTTTTAGAACTGCGGGGGGTAAAAATCATGTTTAGACAACACAAATACTTAACTTTTTACAGATCTCATAACTGTGGGAAAATTTTCTTTTGTACTAATAGTGATTATGCTTCTTTATTTTTTGGTTCATGGAAGACGGCTTGGGGGGGGTGGGCCCCATGCCCCCCCCCCCCCCCCCCGGCTGCGCGCCTGGTCAAGTGGTATATGTCGTTGAGCGGCGTTGATTTGATAAGCCCTTGTAAAAATTATTATTAAAATTTAAACGCCAATAGGATCTGGTCGCACACACTGATAACGTGCTGATACTATTATCTTCCCTTCCCGGGTAATGTATAGATAGAAATCTGCATTTACTTCAAATCAAAGTTACATTACAATAAAAAAATGCATAAGGTCAGAAAAACAACAGAAGAATAAATTTAGTGTCAAGTAAAATAAAATTTAAAAATTTAAAAACAAAAATACAAATAAATTACTTTAAAAAGACCAAGATGATTCAGGTAGCAGGTTTAGCTCAATACCTGCAGGTATACTTAAGAAGATAACTTTACAAAAGTTACTCTATAAAAAATTTTACGTATTAAAAAAATATCTGTGTTAAGAATACTGATTTATTGTACTAGTGTGTAATTATGCACATCAGTCAGGCAAGAAAAAGTTATTGGTATTAGCTATAAAAAAAATAAAGATAAAAATCTCGAATTTCACCACCAAAAACACATTGTGTTAATGTCGCATGGCCGGCGTATTAAATAAAATACACTTTTTCTGTCGCTCACAGCATCAGAAAAAGTACTTTTTCGTCATACCTCCTTCGTAAGTATACTATAATTCCATTGTTTTGTCGATCGTAAATGACGCTCAAGGAGGTTGAATAAATGAGTCGCCATAAGAAGCAGAATGTGGCAGCACATTCCTCATTTTAGTATGATCGAAACGCGACATGTATCTTAGTTTAATATTATTATAAAATAAATGTTTTTGATAGAAAATAGTGTTTTTCGTCATAACATATGATTTCGTGTCCGCCAAGTAGCTGTACAAATCAAAGTAGTATCGATAAGTAGAAATGTTTTGGAATCACTTTTCATAGGTTAAAACAGGTCTGTACTCAAAAGATATGTTGAAACTATTTTCTAGTTATTTTAGATTATAATATATTATATATTTGCTTGAAATGTGAAACCGTCATCTCATTCATTACTCTACTGGCTTGATATGTGGTAGTGTCAATGTATAAAGTCAACTAACATGTATCTCCTCAAATGCTGTATAAACTTTTTTTAAATCAGGACCTGGCGAGCCGTTCATGACAGTATGATCACAAGCCACGTCTTCTGCGGCCGTTTCTCATTGTAGGATATAAGCTTTATGGCTACTTCTTATTTATATTCTACCTCCATGATGACGCTTTATATACCAAATACTTGTTGCTATTGGCAACATGTTCTTTTTTATATAAGTATTAAGTATTTTAACTTTTTTGGAAGTAAATCCAGACAAGCCTTACTGGCTATACCTTCTATATCCGGCATTATTTTCAAAAATGTTCAAAGCTATTATAATAATATGATTTAATTTAGCTTGACAGTAGTTGTCATTTGAATAGGCCTGTCCAACACGCTGACACTTTGCTTTGTTTGTACTACAGCAGCCATCTTTTGTTGTGATAGGGTTTGGTCTTGGCCGGCCTAAAGGGCACCTTACACGTTCAGTAATAATATCATTCCAGCAGATCATTACAGAAACATCATTACAAAAATTTCCCCGTCATGTTACGTTTCTTATTTAATGCAATAATTACAGCTAGACATACTTTTTTCTTAAAATCCATTCTCTGATAAAACAAAATCGGTGTGCTTTCTATCGCCACTTGAAACATAATGACGAAAAAATAATGTCAGTGATAATGAACATGTAAGGTGTGAAAAATAATGACAGGGAAATTTTTAGTAATGATGTTTCTGTAATGATCTTTTGAAATGATATTATTACTGAACATGTAAGGTGCCCTTTAGACCCTACGCTACCACAACAAAAGATGGCTGCTGTAGTACAAACAAAGCAAAATGACAGCGTGTTGGACAGGCCTATAGAACCTGCGTCCTAAATCTATTTTATTGACGGTTGCCATGGGTATTCCAAGCATCGCTAGCTTTTTTACTATTTGCTTAGCAAATATGAAACCTGACTCAAACAATTAGTTTAGTTTTTTCAAGATTTTTTTCTAGTTTAATGATTCATGGGTAGTGCGAAAAATAGAATATGCAGCGCGAGTCGTATAGTGCGATTTTTTGGTCTCAAATACTTGCAAACCTCGGCCGTATGGGCCTCGGCTTGCAAACTGTATTCTCGGCCAAAAAAAGTGCTCCTACGACTCTTGGTACATAAGTTACTATTACCTCCGTTGTTAATGACAACGCACAGCCGTCTAAAATGTCAAATTTTAATGTCATGAAAAGAGTTAAAAAAGTCCATGTTTTTCTGACGTTTGCAGAAAAAATAACTTTGACTTTTCACCCAACAATTATTGTCACCAACAAATATAAAATTTATAGATTAACCTCGGGCTAACAGAGATAACCCCCACCTTGAAGCTAGGGCTAACTTACCTCTGACTTTAGCCCATGGTTACTTTTAACCCGATTTGATAAACACCTTAGCCTGGAGTTAGCGTTTAGCACCGGGACAAACTAACGTAATTCTGTATTGATAAATGGGTCCTTTTGGCGAGATACTTTTCCAAGGCCTGAAGCAGTTCCCGGCCAAATGCTAATGCAGAAGGAAGTGCGATAGTCATTCAGCCAATCGAAATTAAGAGGAAACCTAAAGTAAACAATTTCGAAATTTAGATGAGTAAATATTTTAATGAGGTTATTAAGAAAAAAAATCCTGATAAAAAAAACTCAAAGGCCTTTGAATTATTAATATCTCACGATATTCGGAAATTACCTAATAAAATATTGAAGTTGTAAATGAAGTTCTCTCGTTAAACCTTTTGATTCTGCTCCCTCATTTAAACTTACATTCTAATTAAGGGCGTATTTCCTTACGATTAAATTATTCTTATGAAGCTACAAACCCTTCGTAAATCCCAAAACATCATAATATATCCTTTAACTATAGTCCAGTGCGATTTCCTAGGTTGTTCATGGTCTTCTCAATTATTATTATTCACGTGTAGCATGATCTCTCTATTTTTAGTTTGTGACTTCCGCCAGTAAATGTGTCGGGTTCCTTCCCTGTATATTGTCCTCAGTACTCTAAATTTTCTGTATTATTATTATTATAATAACGTATTATTTTATATATTTCCGATACAGTTTCCTACCTTAATGTTCACTTAAATTAATTTCCAACCAAAAAACAACCATAAATATCTCGTGGAAAAATGCTTTAAAATAAACTGTATAATAAGAAGAGATTTCCCGTAGGATGTATACATTAAACAAGAAAGAAATACCTCTTTAGCTTCAAAAATTATTTATGGCCGCATTATGAAAATTCATAAGGAGTAATTTAATTCCCTCTTTGTAAAATATTAGTTGCCATTCTACGTTAGGTTCTGATACTTCTGCGGTAATCAAAACATTCTAGTGGATTTAATTTAATCGTTATAATCTTACCTTATCTCTACTCTTCTTTTTACTCGAGCCTCGTTTTTTTGGAGATTTTCTTAGACTTGATTTAAAACTGCCCTTCCTAGGTAACTTTACGATCCAAGATGGGGGAACTACGATACTACTATGTACACCTGAAAATAAAAATTTAATATCAGAACTTTTACGGATGGCTATAAAATTCAATGATTAAAAGTGCTTGACTTTGTCTTTCTTTGAAGAAAACATTTCTGTTAACTAATAAATATTGCATTATTTCTAATGTTGTCGGTTTCGTTACTATTTAGATTCAAACTTCAGCTTATTCTTGAAAAGGAATTGAACCATCTTTTGATCCATCATGATCCATATCTTGACCCATATCCAACTATCGATATGTACATTAATTACTTCCACATCCAGTGGAAGTATAGTAACGAAAAAAAAATTTTTTTAAATTTTTATTGTCCAAATAGGCTTAGAATGTCATGAAACGTCGAGATTTCAAGTTTGAGCGAAAAAAAAATTTCTGTCTGTCGGTCTGTAACTTTTTTTGTGCGCACGTTTACTCTGGAACCGTTTGAGATATTGACTTGAAATTTGGTACACATATGTACTTTAACGAGATCTAGAACTAGATTATATTTTCATCTTGTCCCGTCGAAGGGTTGGGGGGTAAATTGGGGTAAATTTGGAGTAAATAGGTAAATCAAGCAGGTAAGAGTTCATAAAATTGATATTTAGTATAGACAAGAGAAGCTAAGGTCTCAAAAAAAATTTTGGCATTAGCCACCCCCATTACCACCCCCACCCCATTATTAAAGGGGATAAAAAAAAATGTGATTTAGTGTGTGTACAAGAACCAGAAACCTCAAAATATTTTTTTACTTTATCCACCCCCCACTATCACCCCCCTATCACCACCCCCAATCCCCTCTACCGATGTGGGGTATCGTTTTATGGGTTTTTGGGGTAGAGGATTTCAAATATTATATTATTAAAGTTCCATAAACAATTATTTTCACATACAAAGTTTTTTCGTTGTGAGTGACTTGGATAGAGAATCTGGATGTGGAAGTAGTGATTCCTTGGGCAGCGGTTTTTTTTTTAATGTTTTCCTGCTAATACTCGAAAATTGACCACTGTGCGCCGATTTAAAATAAACGCATCGTTCAGAATATATTTAATAACAGTGGATGGACAGTAATATTTTGGATATAGATAATTAAGGTTGAACCGTCATCATTTCGCGTCCAGGATTTCCCAATGAGAAACTTATAACATTAAGACACGCACCACAATTCAGCAAAAAACATCTATTATCTGTCCGAAACTAAATAAAGATAAAACGAATAGAGATAAAAGGGCTCAGTTCTTTGATTTCTAACCTCCCACATCAGAAAATAAATTTGCTATAATCTGATTCGCATAAATTTGCCGCAGGAAATCCCATTTCGAAGATAGGATGGATTATTTGTTAATACCATAGATAAATTGTAACAAGGGGCCGAGCAGATGACAGATCTCCCCTTCTTGTAGGGCTGCGAACAGGTGGTTTGTCTTTTACAGTTTATTCCATTTTTATAACAGGTTCATGAAGAAAAATTAAAGACTGTAAAATCTGTCTTGAATAAAAGCTTTCACGAGTAATCAGGTGTGAAAAAATTACCCATACTATTCCATGCATAATCGAAAATTTGTTTCATGTAAATATGTTAATAAATATAATAATAAAATAATTAATGAGAATGAGGAGAATATTCTACTTTGTATTATACTTTACTGCTTCTTACTATATAGTGCGCGTCAAAAGTCGTCTCCCCCCCTTTTAATATTTAAACGGCTTATTTTTGAGCAACCAAATCTGGGTGGTTTATTTGAAGATAAAAATACTTTCTTTTTAAATGACAATGGCTAGAATGACCCTCATTCGAAAAGTCGTCCAGACAGCCCTAAAATTTTAAAGTATTAAATTTATCCAATTTAAAATGCCGAACAAATATAAAAATGTCATTTTGGGAACTATAACTAAAACATCAACTTTAACTAACTTTTTCTATGACTGCCTTCGAAAACAAATAATGCACAATGACCATGACTCGAAACTGTCTTTTTTCACACAATGTGTGCAAAAATCCAAAAAACACAGGACTGTCATGATTTTCACACAGTCCTGTCGAAAACAGAATTGCCACCTTTTATTTGTGTAGGCTAGCCTATTCAGGTTCATAGCAATCGACTTATTCAACAAATAAACATCAGTTTTGAAGTATTTAAAACACATCACTTTTAAAGAAGCTTATTAAAAATGGTTGATATGTTTACTTATGAAATTATTTTTCCTTGCAGTTGTAGAAAAAATGTTGTAAACAACACGTCTGAAAACATCTTTTCACACTCATTCGACTTGTGGAACTCGCTTTTGGCTCGTTCCACCAAACTGTCTCACTGATCTGAAAAGATTCGTTTTCGAGACTTCATTTCCTTACTTTGCCAACATCATTTTCTGTGTGTTTCACTACATTCACAAAAAGGAAGACCTAAGTTAATCATTTTCTATAGTATAATATATGACCCTGGGAATTTGTTATTTGTATTCCTGTATATGTATTTATTTTTCAGTGGAGAAAATATAAAACGCCGGTTTAATTTTTTCCCTAGCTCAAATAAAACGCGACTTGATCGACTGAGCCACTTAAAGCTATCACCCTAAAATTCATACACATATAAAAGAAATGCATTAGTACATTAGAGCAATGGGGCTTGAAAAAGTTTGAAACAAGAAGTAGCAAAGATAGAACATCGATCATTGATATCAATTTCAGAAACAAATTTTCGACTATATTTTAGTAGCAAGATAAAAGTTGAGCGCACCATTTCTTTTCCATAAATCAATCAGTTAGTTTGACTATCTCTCACACACCCTCGAGAAATTCAGGACATCAAATGAACCAAGTTCGTGTGTAGTTTGGAAGAATTATTCGAAAACAAGGATAAGTTTTCTTAGAAAGTAAGGTAATATTTCATTGGATAAACCGAATGACAACACATGGTGCCAATATACTGATTTCACCGTATCACAACAGTTATAAATCTTATGTATACCGGATGTCCCAGAATTATGTTAACAGATGATATATCCATTATTTGAAAAAATAAAAATGTAAATAAAAGAAACCGCAAAAGGCATGAAAGACTCTAAGACGTCTAATAATACCCCTCCCAGCTAACACTAATTAATTTATAATAGCTATAAGAACATCTATATCTCCACTACATAAGAATAAAAGCTTTATAATTATTTATTATTATTATTATTATTACTATTTTAGGTAAAAACCAGTCACTCCTCTCTGTGGCTTCGACCCTTACAGAGGGGAGCTGGTAGTACCGGCAGCCACTCCCCACGCCCGTGGGGTGAGTGACTACTGGGTCCGAGAATCGTGTGACTTGTAATGAATCGAGGATGACGGCCTTCTGCATTTTGCCGGAAGACTTCCGAATTTCGGCATGATCTTAAGTTCTGAAAGCAGTGTGTCTCGTTCCACCGAGGGCTCCTATAGTCAGTACCACTATCTTAACAGTATGGTCTGGATATAGTCTGCGGAGTTCGAAGAGCAAATCTCGATATTTTTTCTCCTCCTTCAAGACAAAGTTGTTCTCCGCGGGAGCCGAGAACTCCACGACAAACATTGTCTTGAGTTGGTGGTCGAGGAGGATTACCAATAAATTAGACACTTCTCATTTCCCACAACGGACTTACTATCCCCCGGAGCGTAAGGCAGCACTGGTGTCTCGTCTATCCCATACGAGTGCCTTAAATGTTAATAAAGCACTCGTAATGCTCCGTCGTGCCTTTGGATATAGGCCGAGACTGCATATGTCGGACAAGTCGACAACAAGTGCATCAAAGTCTCTGGCGCCCTGCGGCAGGCCCTGCAGCAGGACCTGCAGCTTACATCAGGGACCTCTATATGACATGATTTCGATAAACGAAAGTGTTGAATACACCATCCTGGCAAGCCATTATGAATCCTTCGGTCTCAGACTTCCGCCCGCCTGACCTTAAGAAGGCAAAGGTCAGCCTTTCGGATAAGCCAAATTCTATAATTTTATAGTAGGTGGAATTGTAGACAAATTGCATGTCCTTTTAAAAGTGCAGTTTTTAAAACATTGAAATTGCAAGTCATTAACTTTCATATCTGCTTTTGGATCAAATTTATACAGAACTTGTATAAACATTTTTCCAATATGACGCAAATTACATGCTAGTGTATTTTCACCATAAAAGTATTTAATTTAATTTTTCATTTCATTTTGTTTCAATGAAAATAGTGTGAAAAATAGGAGGAAGGTCAAAGAAAATGCATTTTTGAAAATAAAAAAAAAAAATGAACTCTATCCCCTAAAAGTACATAAAATAACGTACAATCGAAAAAAAAGTGACGCACAATGCCTCCTTGATAATTGACAAAGAATTAAATATTTTATTTCGTCCGCCACCTTTGACCGTTCTATTTGACATACGGCGTCCGGGATTGGTGCACTATATTTGACCATAAATGAGCTTTATTTTTGCCAACTTTGCTGGAATTACTCCTTCTTGTAGAAAAGGTATTCAATTTTTATTTTTTCGGTCATTTTTGGGGTTTTCTATTTTTTTCCAAGATGGCGGATTGGCCAATACATATCGGACAGGTCTACATTTTTGAAGAATTTTATTTCAGATAAGCCAGTATTTTTAAAATTCCCATCCGATTACTAGTACAAGATATATTAAGCAGATAAGTTGAAAATCCGTGAAAGCGCGTCAAAAGTGCATATAACTTTTGACGCACAAGGAATTTTTGAACGCAAATATTTTTTTCGTAATCACGAGCTCATAATACATAAGAATCAACAACAAAGTTTCAGGTGGAATGTTGTCGCTGAAAAAAATTAAATTAAATCAATTCGTCTGTACTATATAAACCACTTTGGTATCTAAACAGCAATTTCTGATCTTGGAGAATTCTACATTTTTAATGTTTTTCTAATTCCTAAATAAAATTATTAAGAAAAAAAAAACAGCAGAGTCATTCTGATATTCAAAAATTCCTAACACCTGTATACAGGGTGATTTACCATGACATGCGGAAAATAAAATGGTGTACTAGTCTTCTATGTGGGAGAGTCCCCGCAAAATTTTAGAGTGATCCGAGATAATTTAGTAATTTTAGTTGCATTAAAACTTGTAAAGATTGCTACTGTTACTTGTCTGTGGTCAGTATAGAGCAATGAATTTACTTGGGAAAGAACATATTCGTAAATGTTTACATTTCCTTAACCTTCCTAATACCAGGTGAAAAATAAAACGTCAAATACCAGGTGGGGTTGTAAGGGATCCCACACTGGTTTTTTATTGCTAGCACCATTTTTTGAACCGTTTACCTAGTTACATATTTTTCTAGTTACTATGTATATATTTGCTGTAAAAAAGAAATTGACATAAAATAAACTTAAAGATTGAGTGTGCTTTGCGCAGTTTAATTTAAAAAATGATAATACAATTTTTTTTCTCTAGTTAATCACATTGTTGGCACAAAACTTTTTTTTAATCTATGATTCTTACAAACATGCTTCTTACAATTCATGCAGGTTGTGTTTTCTTCAGATCTCTTTTTTCTAGGACACATATAACAGCATGTAACATGTAATCTCTTGTTTTCTGTTTTCCGGTGGTTCACGTTTTTTATATAATTTATTTCTGTGCTCATGTAAGGCATATTTGTTATTTTCTTTTTATATCAACCGATTCCCAATAGTTTGAGAATAAAAGTCACGGAGCCCCTTGAAAAACTATATGTATTCTATACATTATTTTTTGGAAATTTTAAGCATGGGGTCCCTTTGGGACCCCACCTGGTATTAGGAAGGTTAATTAGCATAAAAAGTTAAGCTGGGGCGTGCGGTCAAAGTGCCGCGTTTTTTGCTTTCGGTCGAACAATCTGGACACCAGCAGGTAAAAAGTTCCGCCAAAGTTTGGTGTTTTTGTGTTATCGACGGCTTTAAGTAAATATCTCTCATATCTACTTGTTGTTGTAGAGTTCATTAGCATAGGGTCAATGTCTTTTCGATGTATTTATTTTTGTGGTGTGATTTAGTTTTGCTGTCAATCCCAAGTCTGGTAAAGGGGGAGGGGAAGTGATATGGTTGTACCGCGTTACATCAGATTGGTTAACGTCATTGGCGATGCATTTCTACTAAAAAGTAGGTAATTTTTTTGGTCATATTATTTTAATTTTTCATTTTTTTAACTCCTTTCGGTGGGGACAACCGATACATTTTCTGCATGTCATGGTAGATCACCCTCTACAACTAAATTAATTCGTAATAATAAAATATGCTTAATTTGTTATCTACATTACGTTACATTAAAATATTGTAAGTATTTAAGTTGTGTTTTAAAATTGAAGCCATAACATAATAATATAAATAACAATAATTGGCACATTCTTGGGTATGCAATTACCCGTTTTAACACTTTTAACGAAAATAATTGCACGGCAATTTTTAGCTACACCTTCTTTCACTAAATATAATGGAAACAAGCATTTATACTTGTAAATAGGTTTGTTCTAGTTAGTAATTCAGTTCCCACTATCTCGCACTTACCTAATTTACATTCTTCACCTATTCGTTGAATGTTGAAACAAGATTCTTTATTGTGATATGCTGCCTTACACCACGAACAGCTGATTGCCACTATTTCTTTGGAACTAAACGATAACTTTGATTGGAATGACTGAAACAAAAAGAGAATAATTAAAACATGTTTCTGTTCGTGTATATTTATTTTAATCAAAAAAGAAATAATGGAATGTTATTTTGAGTAGATACGGGTTCCGTAACTTGTAGAATTAGGTCAAAAATGAAAAAAAAAACAACAATTAATTACCTTGTTTGGATCAAAAAAGGGGAATATATTGTCTTTTCATTTTTGACCTAATACTACAAGTTACGAAACCCGTTTTAAAATACCCCCCCAGTCATTTTCTACTCTAATCGTTTTTCAACTTTTTTATTAACGCCATTACAAACACATTGCACAAGGTTTTATCAAAATCCATTCATTAGCACTTAAATTAGAGGGGAAACCCCTTGTTGATTGGACTTAATACAACACAAAATAAAGAATGTGTACACATATTATTTTATGATAGTGGATTCTGTGAGTCTGACGAAAACCCCACTATGGTCTGATGCAACCAGATTAGTTCTCCCACCCTTTTTCGAGGTGGTGTGGTGGTGACAGAATTTCTTGTTGGGGTGACCCACCCCTGCAAACGACCAAAAACAACCCTCAAACGGGGGTTAACGCGTATTATAACACACTAAAAAAAAAATGTTTGGAAAAAACAAAAATTTTGTTGCGTATATACAAAGCAATTTCTTAGTTGATGTCAATACATTTTTGTTGCTTCAAACAATTTTGTCTTCCTTGTTTTTAAAGATATCGGGATGAAATTTTGTATGGTGAAATTAGGTAAGATTTCAAACTTTTTGAGACCTATCGGCCTATTTATCACTTCGGAAATGGACCCAATAGTCTTTTCTAAATGGACCATCCTGTATATTTTTACATTTTTGAAATAAAGATCACATTTTGGATACATTTATACTGTTTTGAACAATTTACACAGTGTTGCAGGAAAAATAATTCGAGTTTTCGTCAATCTAGATGGCTGCGAATATGTTAAAATTATTTTGGTTCCAATGTAATTCATATAAAAAATACGAAAACGTCAATATGTCCAATAATACATCATACAGGGTGCTGTAAACTCATTAAAATCACATTTTTCAAATTGACTCTTTTTTTTAAAACATTATGATATGGGCCACCCGGATATTCAGAAAGCTCTATTTAGTAGGGGTTAAACGGTCTCAAAAGTTCCGTAATGTGTAATCGTTACCGGCAGGAATGACAGTTTTTCTTAAGAAATTTATAATTTATATCTAACTTCAATTAAATTTTGATCAACCCTGTATATTTGTGTTAATATTTTATGATATGCCACTCTCCGCAGGAGACAGAATGGGCCTCTGGTTCATTCTTGTTGCATATCATAAAATATTAACACAAATATACAGGGTTGATCAAAATTTAATTGAAGTTAGATATAAATCATAAATTTCTTAAGAAAAATTGTCATTCCTGCCGGTAACGATTACACATTACGGAACTTTTGATACCGTTTAACCCCCTACTAAATAGAGCTTTCTGAATATCCGGGTGGCCCATATCATAATGTTTAAAAGGAGTCATTTTGAAAAATGTGATTTTAATGAGTTTACAGCACCCTGTATGACGTATTATTGAACATATTGACGTTTTCGTATTACTTCCACATCCAGTGGAAGTATAGTAACGACAAAAAAATTTTTAAAAATTTTTATTGTTCAAATATGCTTAAAATGTCATGAAACGCCGAGATTTTAAGTTTGAGCGAAAAAAAAAATTTCTGTCTGTCTGTCGGTCTGACTGTCCGTCTGTCTGTAACTTTTTTTGTGCGCACGTTTACTCTGGAACCGTTTAAGATATTGACTTGAAATTTGGTATACATATGTACTTTAACGAGATCTGGAACTAGATTATACTTTCATCTTGTTCCGTCAGAGGGTTGGGGGTAAATTAGGGTAAATTTGGGGTAAATGGGTAAATCAAGCAGGTAAGAGTCTATAAAATTGGTATTTAGTATATACAAGAGAAGCTAAGGTCTCAAAAAAATTTTTGGCATTAGTCACCCCCATTACCACCCCCACCCTATTATTAAAGGGGATGAAAAAAATGTGATTTAGTGTATGTACAAGAACCAGAAACCTCAAAATATTTTTTTACTTCATCGACCCTCACTACCACCCCCTGTCACCACCCCCACCCCACTACCGAATTTGAATTTGCTTATTTATTTTTTTATTTTAAATCTATTTTTTACGTTCTTTGAACCCGTGCAGTTACACTCATTATGAAAATGCGAAGAAGGGGTATTTTTTTGCCATTGAGGGAGTGAAATGATGCCAAGCACTCGATTCGTGGTCCTCTCCCTGTTCGGCATGCTCGAAAATGTGACGGAAATCTTTTTTCCAGTTGTATGATGAGAGCACTCTCTTCCTTTGGAGGGTGGTTATTGGCCGTTGAGGGGGTGGGCGGGTGTCAGGCATGCGTCCCAGGGTCCTCCCCATAATTGGCATTCTCGAAAACGGAGGATCAATAAGTAAGATTCTGTGAAACAATATCAATACGCGTTTGGACCCCGTTTGGGGGTGATTTTTGGGCGTTTACGAGAAATTATGCCACCACCGGTGTTCAGCATCCTTAAAAACGGGGGGCGGGAGGGTGAACTACTTTGGTTGCATCAGACAATAGTCGTTTTTCGACTCACACAATCCACTATGAAGTACACGCAGTAAAACACCCGGAAGCATAACAACACTTCATTCAACACCCGCGAAAACCTAAAAAAAAAAAACATCATATGTATCTATACATATATTTCACATATAAAAATATAAAAAAAGAAAGAGGAGGCAAGTTCATATGAAACAACCAGAGCATACCAAACAAGCAGAAAACACTAAATAGTCCAGTCAATGAATATATGGTAGAATGCATGGAATATGCGAGATTTTTTGACTTCAGAACTTTGTTAGAAGTAGTTAGTAGGTAAACATACTAAAAGTCCCCGCTTCTGGGAGGTGAGCTTACGGTGGGAAGGAGGGGGGAAGGTACCATTTTTGTATTTTTCGATTATATCTCGGAAACGGTGGACTCTAGAAAAATATATTCTAAATAAAAATGGAAGCTAATTAAATTTGCCATAAAATTGTTTCCATACATATTTGTCGAATTTCCAACGGTTTTCGAGATATACGTTATTGAAAATCGATAATTTTCGAAAAAAAATTTTTTGAAGTGTATATCAAATTGAACAAAATTTAATGCTCTACAACTTCGTTTCTGACAATTTTTCTGAGAAACGATCGTGGGAGGCACTAGAAGCAAATGTTTGACAAAAAGAGTTAGGTAGAAATGATTTTTTCGAAAAGTATCGATTTTCAATAATGTATATCTCGAAAACCGTTGGAAATTCGACAAATATGTATGGAAACAATTTTATAGGGAATTTAATTAACTTTCATTTTTATTTAGAATATATTTTTTCTAGAGTCCACCGTTTCCTAGGTATAAACGAAAAACCCAAAAATGGGACCTTCCCCTCCTCCTCTCACCGTAAGCTCACCTCCCAGGTGTATGTTTACCTGCTAACTACTCCTAACAAAGTCCTGGAGTCAAAAAGTATCGCATATTTCATGTACTCTACACCTCTCCCTTGAGCACTCATTGACTGGATTAAAAAGGGTATTATCAAATTGGTATTTGAAAAGTCATCAATAGAATAGAAAAAAATATTTTAAAATGTGTTTTCTTATTGTATTCTTGTAACTATTAAAATAAAGAGATTTTATGTACCTGAAGTTTCGAACGTTCACTTGTACGAATTTCATATGGGAATTTCCAATTAATCGATTTTGGTGTACAATATTTCTGGTAATATTTTTCTATCGCATTTCTGGAAAACTATTAGCGGATTTGGAAAGAACAAAAAAAATGTTATGAAAATAGTGATTCAATTTTGACGGCACACCTAACCCGTTTCGGCAAAAAAAAAACACAAAACAATCTAGCGCATCACGACTAACACTTTGACCGGGCATTATCTATGGAATGCTTTCATAGAGTCTATTCAAATGCTTCAGATCCATATCCCTTCTAAGACTTCACATAGCATATAGCAAAAAACCTTCCTACCTAGCAAGAAAAATACAGGGTTGTACTTGTAAACATTTTTTTCGTTAATGATCTAGATTCGCGTTGAAGTGCTCTATCTGCCATTAGGATATGACACATTCCTCGCGAATCACCCTGTATACTATTTAAAATGATTTATTTTGCGTATTTTGCCCAAATGCAAAGATTAATCCATATATTGCTAACAGGTAAACTAATTTTATTCAAAAGTGCTTGTGGAGAAATGGGTTCTGGTAAACAATTTTAATACGCTTCTCTCGTCGGAATAGAGATTGTATTTATATAAATGTTGCCATTAAATTAAATGTATACGTAGAATTCTACGTCTACCTACTGTGAAAACAAATACGGCGAAATGTTGAAAATAATAAGGGGATGTGTTTGAATAAAGAGTTCCTCATTGTACGTACATATACCTAGTTATTTTCTGGACTGTTTTGCTTCCATTATTGCGTTGGCATAATAAATATATCGACCTTATTAGCTAGAGACGATACATCAACAGCAGCGCCCGTAGGTATAGTATTATTATTTAGAGAAAACAGAATTGCTTCAATTTAGTTCTGTCTAAGAAAACAAACAGAACCGCCAGTTATTTGTCTTTTCTCCCTCATTCGAAATTATCCGACTGGATGTAGTTTATGTTAGTTGGTTTAATAGGATGCTGTCGGTTGGTAGCACTGGAAACGGACGCAATATTTCGTCGAATTGCATGCTGTGGTTGATGCTCAAGAGAATGTAAATTAATAATGTTGCTAAACTGATAATTGCTCGAGCATTTATTGTTAGTGTGGAAGTAGGACTGAATGTTATTTTACTGTTGACAATCCATTTCATGAGGAGGACAAAGCCCAGATATTTAAATGAAAACATAGATCAATGAATATGTGTATCAGAATGCACAACTGTCCAAGTCCAAGTTAAAGAGTGGATGAAATCAGCTAGAATTGCCAGGTTCTAATGAGAGAAAAAATAAAGTACTTATTAAAGAGCTGGCGACGGTTTTCATCAAGTGTCTAAGCGTAAGTTGAAATTTTGTTGGGGATAGCTGTGTGTGAACACGAATTGTCGTTGGTTGTGAGATTCCTGCACAAAGAACACTGCACTCTCTCCTACTTTTGTCACCTGAAATTTGAACACCCTGTATAATAGTTTTTGTAAGGGTTAGAAAGAGGTTAAGTCACGTTTTAAGATAAAATAATGTTTATATTACGTATTCACGTTCTCAAAATTCTTGGTTTGTATTAAACCTAATAGTGGAAGTAAGGAGTCGGGATTTTCCCTAAAAAGTGCAAAATTGTGCTAAAGTTATTGTATATTTGTAAAATATATACAAATTTTGATATTAAAATGAAATATCATTCCACCAGATTTCTATTCAATGACAAAAACATAAAAATCAAAAAAAAAATGTTTTCAAATTTAAATCATTAATAACATTTTTATTTACCGATCGATTTTGTTCAAAAACAATAGGGTTCTTCCCCAGATAACACTAACTTACTGACCAAATTTCAGTGTAATCGGATTTTTCTTTCTTGAGTTGTCGTGCTTACAAGAAACGTGACGGACGGACAGACGGACATTTTGAAAGTTGTTCAGAATTCGTTCACTAACACAATGATATGAAAATTTTTTCTCTACGAGCAATATTTCCGGTTTTAGAAATGTGCCGATCAAATGCCAATATACTCTTCGTTTTCGATTTGCGAAGAGTATAATAATTAATCGTTTGTAATGAAATGTGGTGGAATTTTAAGTCTTGTGAATCTAAACTACCGTGAACAAATTACAAGTAAAAATATTTATTACTTTCTCTTAAATGCAAAATTTTCGAAAAATTTTTGGAGCCTCATAAAAACTGCCATTTGGTCATATTAAGTCACATTAAATTTATGCACTTTTACAACTAGATTTGATAAAATACTCTTCATGATAAATTTCCTGCAAGTTACGCTCAGAAGTGCTATAACTGAAACTGTGAATTTAAAAATGGAAGAAAACCAGTAAAACCTGTCTCCGGTTTCCCTCGCTACATCCTTATATTCTCCGCTATGATCTCCGCAGGTAGTCTAAAATGGACGATTCCATTACCCTCCCATTTCTACTTCAAAAGGAAATATTTAATATATTTATTATGTATGAACTTATACTCTGTCAGGTCGTATCTCATTATCTCAGTGGAAGATGTCAATATTATTCGTTTGACGTTTGATCTTAGGACAACTAAATCCTTGATCAACTTATGCACTTGCAGTACATCGTAATAATCAAAGAATAATAAAATTGCAGAGAAAAATTGAAGTTGATGTAGAATATCTTATTCGAAAATAATTATTTCCAGGGAACTTTAGTCTTTAGTCGATGCTCTTGTGTCGATTTAATAATTCCTTTTTCTTATAAGCCTGATCGATTGGACCTGAATGGACTTGCTTAAAAACTTTATTAATGGCTTTCTAACCATAAATGACTTTTCCTTGCCAGCAATTTTTTTTCAGAACCCCAAAAAATTGATATTTCATGACAAATTATGTGAAAATGTTATAATTGGAAAAATGTAGCTAATATTGGCTTAAAAATATTCACTAAGGGTTTTTGAAGACGTTAATTTTGTAACCATTTTCGTTTTATTGAGCAATAAGTATAAAAATCAAGAATAAACTTAAAAAATAGAGGTTTCTTCAAATAATTCATTAGAAAAAATTATAATAAGTGCTCCGTATGTTGCCCATTTTGATTGACAGACATCTCTATGCGCTTTTGAAATGAGGTTTCTACTGTTCCTAAAATTCCCGATGTGAGATCTAAAAGCAGTTATTATCCGTTCCTTCATATTACTTCCACATCCAGTGGAAGTATAGTAACGCAAAAAAAATTTGAAAATTTTTATTTTCCAAATAGGCCTATTATCCAAATAGGCTTAGAATGTCATGAGAATGTCGAGATTTTAAGTTTGAGCAAAAAAAAATTTCTGTCTCTGTAACTTTTTTGTGCTGTAACGGTCATTTTTATCTCCAGTCATAAAAGCCCTTAAATTACATTATTTTATATTTTACGTGCATAAATTACCTGTTTTGTTACCCTTAAAAAAATAAATTACCGCCGCTACTGTCGGATTCCAGAAGTCATTACGTAAGCGGCTGCCTAGCTTTTAGTTTTACATTGTAAACATATTTTAACGTGGAACGTCTCCTCCAATGAGAAGGCTTAGATTAGACGTGTTGCCTTTTTGTCTGCCCGAGGAGGGATGATATAAATGCAACTTCTTTTTGTGAGCGGGGACTTCCCCGGCCGCTCTCGCTCGAGCGTGCCCACAGTCAATATTTTATTATTTTTTCACCTGAATTTGAGGAACAAAAGTAAATGTTCCAGTGTTAGATTGGTTTAGTCTTTCTAAACCCTTATTATACTACATGTACTATGTCTTTTATCTCGTGAATCTAACCATATCTTGTTAATAAGAATTAGACAAGTGGTTATGTTTGCTTTTCGAGAAGTTGAATACAAAAATATTCTTGTAAATTGTACATAAAAATGTTTTAATGCTGTTCTGAATCTACGTAAACTTTGGTGCCCAACTATGGAGGTGAACCGCATTCCTGTGAAAATGTTTCCTGTTTGTCACGTACTTCGTAAGTAGAAAAATAATTATTTTTTGACCATCGATTCAACAATTAATTCTTTAGTGCAGTGTTTCGTATATTTACTTTCCTTTTACCTTCTTCGTTTTCGCGTAAACAGACATACTTGCTCCGCGAGTGTTACATTCTAATCTTTTGATACTAATAGCTGTTTACCTTTAAAGAAATATGTAAATAATAGTTGTATATACACTATATTTTGTATGTTTTTTGGTTAAGCTTTCGTATACTATTTTTGGATTTATGATTAGATACATTTTTTATTATTCATTCGAAAACAGTTTGTTTTAAATTTTCTTTTAGTAAGCGAGTGAATAATTATTTATTTATAACTGTTTTTCCTTTGAGTACTTGCGGAATTGGCCAATATCCCCTTATATTGATTTTAGTATTTTATTACCTTTTAAATACCTATATAATTTATTTGTGTACAGTTATGTCTGTCTCTCTGTGCATCTATACCTGTATTTGATTATTTGGCTGTAACATTTCTTATTCGTTAGCACAAATTTATTCGCCCATAACCTGTAGTGTTCTCATTTGCTCTACCAAATTGTTAATAAATTAGTTTATTGATAATTTCGTATTTTTATTTATTTTTTTTATTCATTTTAAATAACCCCTCAAGTAGAGACAGGGCGTTATAATTTGGCTTCAACGCGGGGCTTTCTTTAAATAGCTTGTTTTTTTTTGTCTATATTAATTATAGTGAAAAAGGCTCGTTATAGTGCGCACGATTATTCTGGAACCGTTTAAGATATTGACTTGAAATTTGGTACACGTATGTACTTTAACGAGATCTGGAACTAGATTATATTTTCATGTTGTTCCGACGAAGGGTTGGGGGGTAAATTGGGGTAAAAAAAAATAGGTAAATCGAGCCAGTAAGAGTAAATAAAATTGGTACTTAGTATATATAATAGAAGTTAAGGTCTCAAAAAATTTGTTAGCACTATTACCCCATCCTGTATATGGTCAAAATTTCTGTCTTACTCTGTCGATCAGTTGTTTAAACTCAATACACACCTTTCTATAATTACTGAAGATTATATTACTATCAACGGAATGGGAAACAAAAACTGTTGTGGAATAGATCATAATCTCCCATATTTATAAAGCTTATACTTATACACATTATATGCCCCTTAACTAGAATTAAAAATCTCTCGTTGTAGAATGATGAATTTCTTGGACAAATGGAAATTGAACTGGCTTTCCCTTTATTAGCATTTCAACGTAAGAGTTGTTTCAATAGATAAATACCCATTTTAGTCTAAAAATTACGATTTTTAAGGGCCTGTACTTTTCGTACAACACTAGTTCATTATTATGGGACCGTCCTGAGCCATACCTTAAAGTACGAGAAAGACTTCATAGAAATCGTTTAAGCCAATCCAGAGTAATGATTGAACAAACATAAAAAATAATCATACGATCGAATTGAGAAACTCCTTTTTTCAATTTTGAGAAGTTGATTAAAAATAAAGGAGCAACACTGGACTGCTAATTTTTACTAACTCTTGGTAACCTGTATAATGTATATGCAGAGCCTTGATTAATTTGTTGATATGTTGACGTCAATATTGGTAAAATGGAACAGTGGTTACGTACACACACAAATCGATTTCTCAATGTGGATTTGCATCATCATTCGTTACGGAAATACGTAAATATGTGAACAGGAGAATATACAAAGAGACCTGTAAACACTGAAAGTTTCAATTTAAAGATCGCGCTGAAAAGAAACTAGCAAAGGTTGTAGTCGGTGGTTTATTTACATTTTAGATATGGTACAATTTACTCTAAATATAAAGGTTTGTTCCACGTCAGTAGTCAACTTTTATACGGGGTGAGTCATGAGGAACTGTACATATTTCTACCGTAAGTAAAGGCACCTAAGACGAATACCAAGTGATCATTAAGAAGTGTTTGTTCCCTTTCTTTACTATCATACAGAGTGATTTATGAATTTTGTCCAAAAATTGTTTTGGTCATAACATTTTAACAGTTAATTCGATTTGCCTCATTTTTTACAACAATGTACACTGTCGCCTAACAACCATCATACATATCCAAAATTAAAAAAATCCAGGGACGGTTTCAAAAAAATTTGTTGGATTGCTTCGTATACGATAGTTCACCCTGTATATGATTTATCTAAAACTTGATATGAAATTTATATAGGACACAAATAGGTAGTAAAACCTGAGTATTTGAAATTTTTGTCACATTCTCAACAAATTTTTTATTAACGATCAATTTTCAAGTCAAATGAAATGTTTGGCAAAATGGAATATTTTAATGTATACTAATATTTATTAACACAAAAATTTAGCTAAAAAAAATAATATCTACATAACTCGTGCCTATGTTTTAATAAGTACCATCATTTTAATCAATTTCCAGGCCAGGTCTTAAAAATGTGGCTGATGTGGTTCATCTAAAAAGTTGCCTCTGTATGTGATTTCTCCAATTAGTCAAATTGCTTCCAAACATTAAGCATCCATTATTGTTGAATTTATAGAGATCATAGACGTCTGTGACAATTTGACATTTTCATTGCTTGAAATCGTTTCAGTAATTTGACATTAGGTGTCAGTCTTTAGTTATTAGTATTAACAACTAGTGTGTTAGTGATAGTGTATTGTAATTTTCTCCATTCAGAAATGCCAAATCTATTTTCAGATGTGGAATAAGCTGACATTATTTTTGTTTATGGATATTGTAATGGGAATGGTAGAAGTGCTGCAAGAGAACACGTCCATACACGATTTCCTCGACGTCGAATACCGAATCATCAAACATTCTGATCGGTTTTTAATTACCTCAAAGAAAATGGTATATTCCCTGAAGCAAAATCAGAACGAGACGTAAATCCTGTTCAGCAAGAAAACATACTTAAGAGTTCCGTCTGCGACCACAGAAAACATGAAATCGCAGTTAGATCACTGTGTCATTATTAAAAAAGTTATGAACATGAAATTTTGACACGATATAGAGAAAGGTCCAATCTGTGTTACTGCGTTGGATTTTTTTAAGAAAAAAAATTACATTTTTTTCTACGAATTTTCAAAATTTTAAATTGTGAAAACTGAAAAAGTAAAAACGCTGTGACACAGAATATGATTAGATTAATTGCATACCAAAATATTTGTAAATTACCTTAACTCTAAATATGTTTAACTGTCTAACTCTTATCCTAATTTTCGTAGTAAGGAGCAAGCGGCCTCTACAGTATATCATCGCAGTCTCCTTTAAGCGTATTCAGTGTAATTTGCGGCCCCGCATACTATTGAGATCTTCCAGTAAGAAACGTTTAAAATGAAAAACAATTGAAAACAGCTAAAAACGTACTCTTCGCCAATTTACTGAGCTTTTTATATAATCGTTACACATTCTATAGGATACTCTTCGCAGTTTTCTTGTAAATAATTTTAGTTTTTGGACATCCTAAATTTTGTGATACCATCTTTGTTGTGAAAAAAAGTATATAAAAAAAAATGAAAAAAAATATCCAACCTGTTTGGGATTCGAACACACGATCTTTGGATTGCAAGGCAAAACTTTAGCCACTGCCCCATCACATATTGCTACGAAAATTGATTGTCTGTGATATACCTATATCTTTCGACAATCATACACATTTCAACTCATTAGATATATTTTTATGAAATATATAATAGTAAAACGCATAAACAAAAAATATATATATTATGGAGAAACATTTCGCAAGATTTATATTTAAGTACGAGCGACAAAAATTAAGAGAATTTTTTTTTTTAATTTAAATAATTAATAACTTTTTTATTTACTGATCGATTTTCTTCAAGAACAATAGAGTTCTTCCTCTAGCTAACACTAACTTACTTTCCAAATTTCAATACAATCGGACTTTTCTTTCTTAAGTTATCGTGCTCACAAGAAACGTGACGGACGGACGAACGGACAGACGGACATTTTGAAAGTTGTTCAGAATTCGTTCACTAACACAATGATATAAAAATGTTTTCTCTACGAGCGATATTTACAATTTTAGAAATGTGCCGATCAAATACAATATACTCTTCGTTTTTGCGAAAGCTAAAAACGTACTCTTCGCCAATTTACTGAGCTTTTTATATATAATTGTTACACATTCTATAGGATACTCTTCGCAGTTTTCTTGTAAATAATGTTAGTTTTTGGACATCCTAAATTTTGTGATACCACCTGTTGTGAAAAAAATTATATAAAAAAAAATGAAAAAAAAAATATCCAACCTGTGTGGGATTCGAACACGGGACCTTTGGAATGCAACGCAAAGCAAGCAGGCAATAGCAAGTTTATTAAAATTAGAGGTACATGTATGTGCCTCCCCGGAGTCTGGCACGGAGCCAGCCAGACAACCACGACGTGCAGCGTCGTGGTGGGTGTTGGGCTGGACGGGGCAGGTTCGGTTTGGCTAAAGCTGAACGTAAAAGGTTAAACTCCTGCTTAAGAATAAAGCTTAAAATTAACAATTTGGATCAATAATAGTACACAAAAATACTTAAAAAATAATTAAAATTAGCACTTTAAAAAACTAGCGGTTTCGCGCACAGACGAACACTTTGGAATTTTGGTTGCTGACACGGGAAAACAGAACTCAACGAAAAAACCCGTTCGAAGCAATTCCACCCTGGTCTTCCTGCCAGGAAAGTGTGGCGGATAAAAGGTGTGGTTTAAAATATTTGGATTTTTAGGGAATTTTTCGGCCTAGACGGAATTTAGAAACAAAATGGACAAAAGGACAAAAAGGGCAAAAAGGACAAGAACAAAATTGAACAGAGATAAGAAGAGGGGGTTGTAAAGTTATACAGTTGAGGAAAGGTAAAGAGTAGGGTAGAGATAAGTTATGGTAGAGGAAAGTTTGGCTAAGGGAGTTGCCGGAAAATAGGCAACGCCTGGTATGGTAGAGGGTGTCTGATATCGAAAAGTATTGCATTAAGCTGTCTGATTCGAGTTATGTTGCGGGTTAGCGGACTATCGCCCAGTTTGAATTGATAGAATTTTTGTGAAATTTCTTGGACGTAGTCCGCTAGTGGGGTTATGTCGTGGCAATTTACGTATAGATCTCTAAGGGAGGTGTACCTGTCCAAACCAGAGATGAGGCGCATAAATTTATGTTCAAGAACTCGAAGTTTTCTCATTGTCGTGGCCGGGATGCTGCACCATACCGGCGCCGCGTATGTGATTGCCGGCCTAATCACCATTGTGTACAATATTTTTTCATTTTGTCTGTTTAGTCCGCTACCCCTGGCCAGGAGCGGGTACAGACTTCTGGACATGGAATAGACCTTACGTACTGTCTCATTAATATGGGTGTTAAACGTCAGTCGTTTGTCTAAGTGAACCCCCAAATATTTCACGCACCGTTTGATAGGAATTTGTTTACCCCCGATCGAAAGTGGCGTTAAAATTCGATTTTCGGTAAATCGGCGCGTGAAGAGAATCGACTCGGACTTCTCGGAGTTGATCCGAATTTTCCATTTGTCGTAATACGCCGTGGCACGGGCCATGTGTGCCTTCAGCAGCATATTGGCCGCTTGAGCATTATGTGAGTGCACATACATGGCCGTGTCGTCGGCGTACTTGGCAAGATTAGAATTCGGGAACTCCGGGAAGTCGGAGACGTACAAGTTGTACAGTTTCGGTGAAACGCACGACCCCTGGGGGACGCCCGCGCGAATGTTCGGCCGAGTTGATAGTTTATTATTCACCCTAAAAGCTTTAGCCGCTGCGCCACCACATATTGCTACGAAAATTGATTGTGATATACCTATATCTTTCGACAACCAGATTGTTAGCAAAGAAAGAGGGGCTGTAGTAGATGAATATATGTTAAAATTTATAAAACTTGAGTTATTGGCGTCATTGGACAATTACAGCTGCGTCTGCTCTTTGTTTTTTGTGAATCTTGTTAATTAGTGGATTTTTAGGTAAAAGATATAGATAAGTGCCTAAAAAAAATAATTTTTTCAGAAGGATGCCTCCAAAAAAGTCTTAGCAAAACCCATTTTTCTAGTAAAACATGTTCTTATTCTACGCTTCTTTCCTTTTTTATAATCCATAGTGTTACCACACGTCACCTTTTACAAAATAATATATACCTACAACGAAACGATGAGCGATTCTCTGACAATTTTTAATTTACTACAGCGCGCAGCGGGATCATGTAAACAGAGTACGACTCTGAATAAAATTGTTGTTATTACATTCCCAATAAGAATACACCAGCGCTAAGATAAGCTCCGCCTTCAGCCACAGCGGTTTTTGTTAAAATTGCTCAAACTGGACTCGCGTATTTCGCAGACGGAACTCTTAACGCTGTTGAGGAAAATCCTAAAATAAGTACCGGCACGGTAGCTCAATCGGTTAAGGCGTATTGAGTGGCGAATATGCTGATCGACTGCCTACCGCGCTCTGGGTTCGACCCCCAGCCCCGGTATTGACAACACCGGTGGGTGTGGATGTATGTCTGCGTTTTTCCAAATGTGTAACCCCCTTCCGCACAGCCTTGGCTATGGATTTGTCTACTATCTGTGGTGTGTTTATGTTTAAGTACGAGGAAATTAAGTGTATAATTGGGCGTTTCCCAATCTAAAGCAAGTAGGGCGTTGCGAAAGAACAACTTACATCCCTATCACTTCCAGTTCAACGGTTACATCCAGATGAAATCCACCGTCTAGCATTTTGTAGAGATGGAATATACAATTCACGCAACTCACACGTATGGGTAGAAGAAAATCCACATGCGATTCACGAATGTCGCTCGCAGCAAAGATTCTCTGTGAGTACTTGGGTTGGAGTATCATATATTAGGTCCTCATTTTTTTTATAGTTCATTAACAGTACACGATTATTTAAATTTTTTGCAATCCAATTGTCCAATCTGCTTGCTATTGTGCATCACCCTATTTTGCGGTTGCTGTGCGTCATCACTTAGATAACACTTATGGAAACCGGTGGATAGGACGCGGGGGTCCAATTTCATGGCCACCGAGGTCCCCTGACTTCAGTCCCGTTGATTATTTTATTTGGGGACGATTGAAAGAGTTGGTCTACGTGGAAAATATAGATACAAGGCAAAGAACTGATTGACAGGTTATTAACTGCTGCAACATTATCAGAAATGACCCCCTATTAGGAAGTCTATCAAACATTTAACTATCCGACAAGAAAAGTGTATTGACGCAGATGGATTTGACTTTGAAAATCTTTTGTTGAATTTCTTCTGCAATGTTAAAGATGTTTTGATATTTTCGTTATTCTTTTCTTTTCTTATAATCTTAAATACATACCTATTGTAAATAAACATGTAAGACCTGGCCTGGAAATTGATTAAAATGATGGTACTTATTAAACCTAGGCACGAGGTATGTAGATATCTTTTTTTTTTAGCTAAATTTTTGTATTAATAAATATTAGTATACATTAAAATATTCCATTTTGCCAAACATTTCATTTGACTTGAAAATTGATTGTTAATAAAAAATTTGTTGAGAGTGTGACACAAATTTCAAATACTCAGGTTTTACTACCTATTTGTGTCCAATACAAATTCCATATAAAGTTTTAGATAAATCATATACGGGGTGAACTATCGTGTACGAAGCAATCCAACAAATTTTTTTGAAACCGTCCCTGGATTTTTTTCATTTTGGATATGTATGATGGCTGTTAGGCAACAGTGTACATCGTTGTAATAATTGAGGCAAATCGGATTAACCGTTAAAATGTTATGACCAAAACAATTTTTGGACAAAATTCATAAATCACTCTGTTTGATAGTAAAGAAAGGGAACAAACACTTTTTAATGGTCACTTGGTATTCGTCTTAGGTGCCTCTACTTACGGTAGAAGTATGTACAGTTCCTCATGACTCACCCTGTATACCGTTTAGCTTGGTTTCTTGTATGCTTGATAAAAGTGATTTAAATTGTATTAAAAAACGTACCACATACATCTGTTAGTAAAGTATCTTTGTTATTTTATTTTTCTTCTGTTTTCGTGTGTTTTGTCGGATTTGTTTAATATCAAAATCAGAAAATATATTTTTGTTTCTCGGCCTGTCTGTCTGAATATTTGTTCTACCACAACTCGAAAGCAGCTCAACACATTTTGATAAGAGTACACTTTTAGTTGCTATATTTGTTTAAACTTGGTTTATTATACTCTCTACATATTTGTTTTCTACTTATCAAGCCCGTTCAATATGGGATTGTAAAGAAAATGATAATCCGCCATCTTGGGGCGGCGACCATGTTGAACATATTATAATATTGAGTATACTATATTGTATTGTCATTCATGATGATAGAACAATTAGAAGTGGATGAAATTCAGTTCTTTAGACTTTTTACTTACATACATACATACATACATGCATACATAGATAGTTAAAGGTTGACTTAATAAAAGCATGTTAAAAAGCAAGGAAGTTATAACAGAATCAATGTCCCTCTTCAAATTCTTTTAATAAAAACGTCGCCATTTTGTTAAATAATGTTTTTCGTTAACACATAGTATGACCTATATGCTTGAATTTTTTTGGCCATTTGCAGCACTTGCTTTAGAAAAAAATTGCATTTTAAACTATAAAGAGATTTTCAAAAAAAAAAAAAATGTAAAACTTTTGTTTCTCTGCAAATATCTCAATAAATATTGGCTTTATCGGAAAAATGGTGGTTATCAAAAATATAGTATATAAACTGAGAATGAATTTATTTTTTTTTTAAATATTTATGTAGGATTAATCGTTTCGGAGATATCTAAGCTTATTTTATAAATGGCAAAGTTTTTAGGATGAAATATTTAGATTAAATGTTGAATATCTTAGAAACTATGACACTTCCGTCAAAAGTCCTAAGGAACAGAATAAAAGAGAGTTAATCAATCTTTAAAATGATTTTTGCTTGTTTCTGTATCATCAAAAATAAAGAAGTTATAGCCGAAACAATGCGCATTTTTATATTAACAAAATGGCGCCATTTTGTTATTTTAATTGTCCAGTAATTTTTTTTTTTCAAAAACTGTTTTTCGTTAATATATGGCGTCACCTAGATGCTCAATTTTTTTTGTTCGTTTAAAATACTTGCTGTAGAAAAAAATTCCATTCGCCATATTGGAGCCGTTATTTTGAATATTTTAAAAAAATAATTCACTAATACATTTTCAAATATTAAATATCTAAATTTACGGGTGGTTTTCACTTCTTAAGTAAAAAAGCAAGTGTCTGAACCATAGAAACTGAAGATGATACCTTTTGCTATATTAATAACCCGCAAAGAAAAATTATCATTACATATGAGATTATTCCTAAATTTTACATATTTTTTACCTCCAGGTACTGTACTATTAGCCATTACAGAACATTCAGAAAACAAAATTCCCGTCACGAAGTTTAATAAAACAAAATGACTGCTGGGATGAAATATTTCAATAAGAATATTTAAATGGGCGAAAAGGGCCAATTCGGTTCTGTTTGAAACCTTATACGGCGTATTTTTGCGAAAAAATTTTGTACACACGAAATTCAGTTTGATCAGCGAACACGTACTTTTTAATAGAAAGTTGCTCGTGGCGGGAAGTTGTTAAACCTAACCAAACGAAAATTAAAAATAAATATAAAACAAGCTACAAAGAACAGTGCTCCGTTCGCTGTTCCTAAATCAATTTTTTATTAGACGCTGTTTGGGGTGTAAGTAATACTATAAAGTTTTTCACGTCGACACATTTCTGCACGCTTTTTTGTTGTGGAATGTTGTCGGAAAGTTCAGAGTATCTCGAGCGAAGCCATGCAGTAGGGAAAAACCCAAGCTGACGCGTGCCGTCGAGTAACTTTTATAAAATTACCATTTTAAATGTAATTTATTATCGGAATATGTTTTACGACAATGGAATGTTAAGTTTTTGTGCGGTTTTCAGATGAATTGATACTATTTAACACCAGGAGACCACCGTCTAAAAATAAATGGCAAAAATATTTTTTGTAATACTACGGGAGCCCACCCTAACTGTAAGTGCACGCCCCGCCCCGCCCCATCGATCCTTGGGGACAATGTTTTTCATAAAGATTAAAACTTAAGGAACAATTTTAGACATGTCCCAAAAAAAACTGGCTGTACTTTCAAAATTTGCAAAATATATTGTTTTTGTCATTTAAAACAACTAAAAAAGAGAAAAACTTTCCGCACAAAAAACAAAGTGCAAAAAATTTTCTATAATTTTGTTCCTATACAATATTTGGATAGGAGTTACCATTTTCCAGATAAATAAAATATAAAATTCAATATAAAACGTAAGTAACACCTCATTCGCTTTCAGATTCACTATAGGTGTCTCCCGATACATCGAATATTTCTTCAAAGTCTTCCTCTATTGCTTCATTTATGATAACGTTATCATCCTTACTTTCGACTATTATGATTTGATTTGGAATCCTGAAGAATTTCAGTAAGCGACTATAACTAGCAGTTACAAATATTAATAATGTAAAATTTTGACGTTGAGAGTTAAAAAGTACGTACACTCAGGACCGGTTTATCAATGCGTGTTAGCTAGCCTTAGAATAACTTTAACCTCGGGTCAAAGTGAGTGTTAAACTCGCATCCGTTTATCCACTACATTTTATGTGTAGGTTAGGAAACTCTTGAATAACTGGAGGTTCGTAAGGCTTTCTACAGAGTTGCCAGCTCTCTAGGTTGATTGTGATTAGACAAAAAATGAGTGATTTTCTGTTTGTTAGGGTTTGTTAAGGTATTTTTTATTTATTTGCTTTTATCATGATCATGAATATATTTTTTTTTCTTTAAAATGCTAAGAATCCTATCATGTAATTCAATACTTCGTCAGTATTAGCTAGAAGAATAGTTGTTTTGATTGGTTCTCCAATAATGAGTGTTTTAAAGTATTTACCTAACTAGTATATTAGCGTGCCCAGATTAGGGCAACAATATACAGAAAGTAGGTATTTTCATAATAAATAAAAAGTGTGTAAGTTGTGATTTGCATAATACCTAAATAATATTCTCTAATTTGTTAAGGTTTTGTTACTAAGTTAAAATCATTTGTTTGTTTTAGAATATTTTCTGGTAGATAGTTATATTTTTATTTGAAGAAAATGGGTGAAAGCCTATCAAAGGCAGGCAGAGGCAGGGCCGGATTATCCATTAGGCTAACTAGGCTGTAGCCTAGGGGCGCCAATGGATGAAGTGGCGCGCGCCAGGGTACGAGGGGCGCCGCGTGCCTATTTCGCGCCCCTCCTGCTTATCAAATTTTGTTTTTCCAATCTTGCCTCCCACCGCTCATCAATTTTGAAACTTCGTAACCCGGCCCATGAATAAGAGGGGCGCGTCATTAAGAGAGAGTCTAGGAGCGCGTCAATCTTTAATCCGGCCCTGGGCAGAGGCCCCAATTTTTCGTCAGCAGAGCGGTTGCTATTAATTAAAATAGCAAATATACATAAACACGTTGTAGAATTAAAAAAAATGATGCAGTATCTTGGAGGGACAAAGAAGCTTTTTGGCGTAAAATTAAGACATTTGACATTTCCAGCAGTTAATAAAAAATGACCAGTTGCGTAATTTCTTAATGTTAAAAGCAATTGCTTCATTGGTAAAACTGCTTGGTTTCTACAATACAATAAAACAGATATTAATGTTTGCTTTTTAGCTACATCAGAAAACATTTTTACCTATCGGTTGAAAACTCGAAACAATGCCTGCCTCGATTTGTTTAAAAATAAATATTACTGTAAGCTGCCTAATTTAAGCAAAAAGTAACTTTGACTTTTCACCCAACTGTCAACAATCATACAATTTTTAGGTTAACCTCGGACTAACAGGTCTAACAGGACTAACCTACCTTGAAGGTCGAGCTATGGGCCGGTTTATCAATACCGGGTTAGGTTAGTTTTTCCCAGGGTTAAACGCTAACTCTAGGAAAAACATTTTATTTTGGTCGGGTTAAAAGTTAAAAGTCAGAGATAATTTAGCTCGATAAAATAAAAGAGTCGGGCAAAACTCTCTGTTCCACAATAAATTGTCTCTTAAATCCTGAAAACCGCGTATCTGTTATCCTCAAAAAAGTGGCTTTAAACTCAACTCAAAAAATTGCTTGGTCCGTTTCAATTAGCCATCAGTTTAGATGCCAAATAATATTGTGTTCCACATTTTTTTCTTTATTACTTTTTTAAGGTTGTGCTCCCTGTATATTTTTCGTTTCTTAGTCACTTGGCAATGGCGTTAGTCACATACCAAATATCATTTTCTCTACAAATTTTAGATGTAGTGTCAATCCGAAGAAACCTCGAGGAGTGATTTTTTCATGATTACAATGCTTCACTTAAGCGAAGTAAGTAAAAAAGTAGAGGAGATAGGTCGGTGCTCCGTGAGCAGGGGGCGTGGCTTGTGACGTCAAGGGGGTATGGGCTAACTTATAACGGGTTTTTACGCAAATTACTGAAAGCGTTTTAAAAACGCGTCCGTACTCTATGATACCTCTAGACGAACCAATTCTGTATTTTTCATATTCTTTATAAATTCACTAAACTCTCTCAGTTTTTCAAATTACACTTCCTGTTCAACTCTTTCATATTACAGGACTCAAAATTTTAAGAATGAAGAGCTACTCTAATATCTATTTATTAAAATTTCAAAACCCATTTCAAAAATCTTTTGACGTGACCTCAAACAATTACGCTTTGCAAGTTGTTTCTTTGGATACCCCGTCTGGCAATAGTTTACGCTTCGTTTCATCTCACAAACAATGAACACGAGCTATCCGAAACAGGCAATCAACATTTAGGAGGTGCTGTTTCATATTACAACAGTTAATTCAATCCCATCATGGCATCGTGTGGTGTGCGATACTGCATGCGGTCGAAAACCACGCCATCTAGTTACCCTTATCATTCCGCTTCCCCAGGCATAAACCCTTACCTTGCCACAGTGTCTGCATTTTCCCTTTTCAGAGCGTCGGTGAACCCAGTGATGTTGGATGGACGTCTGTTCCCGGTACTGTCTAACACCTACGTCTCTGAACGTGGGTTTGCACGTAAATTTTACCCTGTCCACGAGGATATTGATGCAGTTTTGGTGAGACACGACGTTACAAGCGGAACATTTCATCCGGGATCCGTGTTTCTGCAACAATAAACAAAGAATGAAATGTATTAATAATAATTAAGAAAGCGATAATTCAAATTCAAATATTTTGATCATGTACAAGTCATATTTTACACAATAGTTAAATAATATAAAAGCTTATACTAAATGTCAAATTTAGTGTAAAACACACAGTTATATAAGACGAAGACAAAGAATACTGAAAAATGTACGGTATAATACAAAATTTGTAAACAAAATAAGAGTAAAAAGAAGAAACGGAACATATAGGTTCATGTTAACTTGCTGTATTATTAATTACAGAGAAACTCTGATAAAAAATAACAATATTTATCTCATAAAAACGTCTTTAGTTTTTTTTTAAATAAATATTCTCTTTCCTGATGTTTTATGTCAACCGGTAGACAGTTAAATAGTTTCGAGCTTATAAATCTTAGAGACTCACTTGTGATTTTCAATCTGGCACAAGGTTCATGGAGTTTATTTTTTTGTATTGTATTGACATTATGGTAGTCACTATTTAAAATAAAATTATTTCTATTTCTAAAAACATATATACAAATTTCGGAAATATATATGGTTAGGTAAGAATTTTATTTTCTATAAAGATATCCTTGCACGTGTGAGTATTCGGTATACCAAATATACATCGTAAGATACATTTTTGAACAATGACTTGGTGGAGTTTCCCCGTAAACGTGAATCAACTTGGGCATAATAAAAATTAACTTCCACTAGTTAATTTTATTATACTCTTCGCCGATTTACTGAGCTTTTTATATAATTGTTACACATTCTATAGGATACTCTTCCGCATTTTTCTTGTAAATAATGTTAGTTTTTGGACATTCTAAATTTTGTGATACCAACTTTGTTGTGAAAAAAAAATATATGAAAAAAAAATCGCCATGTGAGGGATCGAACACGAGACCTTTGGATTGAAAGGCAACAACAACAAGCATTTATTAATATTCACATACAATAATGCGTCATTCCAGAGTCCGGTCCGGAGCCAGCCAGACAACCACGGCGAACATCGCCGAGGTGGGTGTGAAGTTGGGCGGGGAGGGTCCGGTTTGACGGTGACGGAAATTATTTGTTAGTTAAAACTCCTGTCTAATGGGGAAAGGCTTAAATTTAACAGCATCGTGCAACGTAGTACACGAGGGTACTTAAAAATAATTAAAATTAAAACTGTAAAACTATTGATTTCGCGCACACGCGAACACTTAAAAATTTTGATTGCTGGCACGGGAAAACAAAACTCAACGAAAAAACCCGTTTGAGACAATTCCACCCTGGTAGTCTTCCTGACGCCAGGAAAGTGTCGTGATAGTTAAAAGTGTGTAATGTTATGTGAAATTGTTGTTTGTTAAGAATTTATTGGTCGAGACTGAATTTAGAGACAAAAATGGGCAAGAAACAAAAAAGGTAAAAACAAATAGATTGAATAGAGAGAGGTTCGTTGTAAGTTTTGGTGAGGATTAAAGGTGGGGAAAGGACAAGTTGTAGAGGAAAGTGTGGTTAGAGAGGTTGCCGAAAGATAGGCAACGCCTGATATGGTAGGGGGTGTCGGATATCGAAAAGGATCGCATTATGCTGTCTGATTCGTGTTATGTTGCGGGTTAGCGGAGCCCAGCTTGAATTGATAGAATTTTTGCGAGATGTCTTGGACGTAGTCCGCTAGTGGCGTTATGTCGTGACAACGATTATATAGATCTCTGAGGGAGGTGTATCTGCCCGAATCAGAGATGAGGCGCATACATTTGTGTTCGAGAACTCGGAGTTTTCTCATTGTCGTGGTCGGTATGCTGCACCACACCGGCGCCGCGTATGTGATGGCCGGCCTGATCACCATCGTATACAACAATTTTTTATTTGTCCTGTTGAGTCCGCTACCCCTTGCCAGGAGCGGATACAGACTCCTGGACATGGAGTAGATCTTGCGTACTGTCTCGTTTATGTGAATGTTGAACGTCAGTCTCTTGTCCAAGTTCACCCCTAGATACTTCACGCATCGTTTAATTGGAATTTGGCGACCCCCGATTTTCGGTGAAACGGCGCGTGAATAGAACCGATTCCGACTTTTCGGTATTGATCCGAATTTTCCACTTGTCGTAATACGCCGTGGCACGGGCCAAGTGCGCCTTCAGCAACATATTAGCTGCCTGTGCATTGTGTGAATGCACGTACATGGCCGTGTCATCGGCGTACTTGGCAAGGTTCGAATTTGGGAATTTCGGGAAGTCGGAGATATATAGGTTGTATAATTTTGGTGACAGGCATGACCAATGGGGGACGCCCGCGCGAATGTCCCGCCGAGTTGATAGTTTATTATTCACTCTGACCTGCAGCGATCTGCCTGTCAGGAAAGAGTGACCAAGTTTCGTTATGTGCATGGGGAAGTCCAGTGCGTTTAGTTTATGAAGCAGTTCCGGGATCCATATGGTATCGAAAGCTTTCTCAATATCGAGGAGCACCATGACGGTGCTCTTCCTGAGGTTGCATTGTACTTTGACGTCATTCACGATCCTGACGATCTGCTGCACAGTGCCCCTGCTCCGCCTGAAGCCGAACTGGCACTCGTCATCGATGTGGAGTTCATCCTGAGCAGAGTCTAATCTGATCAGGATGACCTTCTCCATCAACTTGGAGATCGCCGACAGCAACGAGATCGGTTGATAGCTGCCGGTGAGCTTCGCGTTCTTGTTCGGCTTCAGGATTGGCACGACCACAGCGCATTTCCACTGGTTGGGCCCCTTCTGCAGTCGCAGGATCGCGTTGACAATGTACGTCAACTGCTCAATGCCTTTTCTCGGGAGATATTTAAGAAGCTTGTATTCGTGCTTACAAGAAACGTGACGGACGGACGGACGGACAGACGGACATTTTGAAAGGTGTTCAGAATTCGTTCACTAACATAATGATATGAAATTTTTTTCTCTACGAGCGATATTTACTGATTTAGAAATGTGCCGATCAAATACAATATACTCTTCGTTTTTGCGAAGAGTATAATAAGTTGTTCTCTTGATAGAACCCCCCCTAATATTTCGGAACAGGTACATTATAGAAGAAACTTTGGATATCAAATTTGCGCAATGATGCTTCCAATTTAGACATTCGTCCAAATATACCCCTAAAAACTTAACATTATCCTCAGTATTAGAAATATGTGTAAAGTCTATTTTAATATTTAAATGATTACAATCTTTCGCCTGCCGTGAAATCTGATAACTTGAGTTTTTTCGGTATCGAGATACAGGGTATTATGGGAAAACCAATGGTTTAAAGTGTTAAAATAGCATTGCAATTTTGTTCCAAAACACTATCAGATGGATTTGATATTATCACAGAAATGTCGTCAGCATACATTGTAAAATGTGCGGTTGATGACAAAAAGTCAATATCGTTAATGAATAAAATAAAAAGCACATGGCCTAAAATAGAGCCCTGTGGAACACCTGCAGTTGAATTTAAACATTCTGAATTAACATTACATACGGTGTTATCGTTTTTATGTTTTAAACTTACATATTGCCTCCGATCTTCGAGGAATGTAGTGATCCAATTTAATGACAGACTCCGTATACCATAATCAAATAGTGCCTCGGGGCTCTGTATTGGGGCCACTCCTCTTTATTATATATGTCAATGATATATTTCATTTTATGTTTCCCCATAGGTGTATTGCTTACGCTGATGACACCACATTGCTAACTTCCCATAGTAACCTTCAAGTTTTACATCAACAGACTTCTTTAATTTCTGATCAAGCCAAAACCTGGTTCATCACTAATAAAATGAAAATGAATGAGGAAAAAACTCAAAAGCTTGTCTTTTCCACGAGTAACATAGTGACAAAGGGTGACAGTGTGAAACTCCTAGGTGTCACACTAGACGATAAACTAAACTGGTTTAGTCATATTGATCAGCTAAGCCACAAACTTGCCAGCACGATATTTTTGTTCCGCCAGCTAAGAAGGCATTTGGTTTTGGAAGCCTTGAAAGCGAGCTATTTTTCACTGTTTCATTCACACATTAGTTATGGCATCACTTTATGGGGTAATTCTTGTCATACTATAAAAATATTTCGTCTACAAAAGAAAGCAATTAGAATCATTGCCAATGCAGGGTATAGAGACCACTGTAGGCCTCTATTTAATTCACTGGGCATTATGCCGTTACCTTCTTTATATATTTATCTTAGTTTACTGGATATACACAAAAACTTAAATTCTTTTGAAAGGAATTCAAATTTTCATAATTACAGCACTAGACAAGCCGATTTACTAAGGCCAGCTAGGCATCGACTGACAAGATCGTCTAAAAATTCGCCGCACCTCAGGCTATATAATTTTCTTCCAAATCCACTAAAATTATTGACCTATAACCATTTCAAGGGCATATTGAAAAAATTATTTTTAATCCACGGTTTTTACTCTACTGACGAATTCGTGGCGTTTTTGACAAACCCCGAAAACATTGCTGGTTTAGTGGCATCCATTTGACGTGGTACACACCACTTCCTTGCTCCTTCAGTTTCTTACTCTTGTTTGAACATACAACAATAATGTTGCACGGCCACTTATTTTTATATTGTATTTCGTTACGTATTTCTCTGTTCTCTTTTAATATTTTGTTTTGTATTGTATAGGATACAAAAACATAATATAATGTGTTGTTTTTTTTTTGCTTTTGTTAATGTTGTTCACTTATAGGTTTATGCCTATGTTTTATATATTATTTTTTATATTTTTTAATTGACGTGCCATATATATATGTTTTGTATTTTAATTGGTGAAATAAATGATATGATATGATAATTTAGATATTAATAGACTATGATTGATGCTGTCGAATGCCCCGCTGACATTACAAAATATACCAACAGGACATTCTCCCGCATCAATGAATTTTAAAATTTTAATTAAACTACCCTAAAATACGTCCTAAAATCATCTTAAATGCGACAAAAACTGTTTAAAAAAGTTTCTGTTTTTAAAGTGGAATTACTCTTTATATCGGTTAAAATCAAATAGTTGAATAATCCTGATTTTACTATTACCTGTTTATTAATTCTGCGATGGGGTATTTTCCTATTTTTCTTTTTATTGAATAATATCATAGAATATGTACAAACAAGCCTTCCAATACAGATTTCTGCAAAAATAATTATCAATTTTTTGAGAAAACAGAAGTTAAAATAAGTGGAGCAGCATATGTTTTAAATTGGTGACGTAGGTAGTTTGGCCGATGACGTAGCTAGACTGTATGGATTTGTTGATAGAATGGTTTTATACAAAATAGTGTGGTGTTGCCAAGCTGAAATTCCTTATCTAGTTCTAGCAAAGATAATTGAAGAAAACAGAAGTATAAAGCTTATTTATTAAATCAATAATTTTAATATATTTATCCACGAAATTTAATTTTCTTATGTAAAAAATAATAATAGGCGTGAATTATTAAATATTTTAAATAATTTTTAATGCCGATTAGATTTTTAAAAACATATTTAGCAAAACATGACAACAATGTCAACGGCTAGTCAAATGACAGTTGTGTTCTAACGTCGCCGTCGTGTTGATTTGAAGCATTTCAGTTTCTTTTATCGAGGTATTTGTTGTAATTTACAAATAGTAGATAATGTCATTTAAAGGGTATTTTATAAAAGTTGTGGAAAGACGAATATAAGTGCTTTGGAAAAAAATTTTGTAACTGTTCCGAAAAAATTGATATTCGAAGAACTTGGTGGCAAGCTTCCAATATTTTTGATACCATTCCTTGAAAAATTCAAATTTTGTTATAGACAGAATCTATCAAGTCATAATCAACTTTGGGCAAATTGGACGAATCTCCTTTCACAAAATTCAACCCCATCTTAATAGTTTATTGGTAAAGTAAAAATCAAACGCCACATAAACAAACAACAAATAGATCTAACCAATATATCTCTTTCACTTGTATTGTGACAAGAAGTGTCAGCTGGCGGCACGCAAGAAATGTTTCCACATAATCCTCGCTGTAAGTTTTGTTTACATTTTTAAGATAACCTCTACATAATAACAAATATAAATACCTTTTAATTCCTTCTAAATACATGTGTATAATATTTATTGATATTCAAGATATTGAGAAAAATAGAAGTGTCAGGTAAAATAATGTAAAGTAAATACACAATTTGGCATTCATATAAGTTAGTTACAGTCTAAGCGAAAGTTGCCTATGATTGGTTAAATTATTTCCCGCCATATAAAATCATTTGAAATTTGTGTCTAGACGGGCGTATTCTTATTTCTTATTTTTATTTAAGAAATTATTGTTTTGGTTTAAATTGATTAAGCAGTAATTGTTAAAATAATTTTACTTGATATATATCACCAAAACTGAATAAAAAAAAATGGAAAATACCCCATTCCAACATAAAAAACCGCTTCCTAAGGAATCACTACTTCCACATCCAGATTTCCTATCCAAGTCTCTTACAACAAACAAAATGTTGATATTGTACACCGCTAGCGAACAATTAATTTAAAAAATTTTATAATTAAGACACATTAAATTGCCTATACGAGAGATCTGAAATAAACTTTCTTTCCACTCAATATTTGAAAGCATCCGCGAACATGAGTTGAAATCCATCCATCATCATTTTGTACACTATAAATACACCTTCTATATATAAGCATTGACTAGACACTAATGAACGAAATTTAATTGAGAAAAGAGCTACATTTCATATCCATTAGCTTAGAGTTTAGATACATCTAAAGTGTAAATAATTGAATTTTTACGCTCCTTGTAACAAAAATGGATTACTCGTTAAATATGAAATATGAATTTGTGGTCTAAAACCGAACCAACAAAGACACTAGTAAACTGACCCAACGTCAATATGCACATAAGTCTGTATAACCTCATCATCAAACATTACAAATGTAAAGTATCTGCATGCCTTACGTATCAATAAACTTTTAATTATTTAATTACGTCCACGTCCAGTGGAAGTATAGTAACGACAAAAAAAATTTTTAAAATTTTTATTGTTCAAATAGGCTTAGAATATCATGAAACGTCGAGGTTTTAAGTTTGAGTGAAAAAAAAGTCTGTCGGTCTGTCTGTCTATCTGTAACTTTTTGTGCGCACGTTTACTCTGAAACCGTTTAAGATATTGACTTGAAAGGTACACGTATGTATTTTAACGAGATCTGGAACTAGATTATATTTTCATCTTGTTCCGTCGAAGGGTTGGGGGGTAAATTAGGGTAAATGGAGGTAAACAGGTAAATGAAGCAGGTAAGAGTCAATAAAATTGGTATTTAGTATATACAAGAGAAGCTAAGGTCTCAAAAAATTTTTTGGCATTAGCCACCCTCATTACCACTCCCACCCATTATTAAAGATGAAGAGAAAAGATTGTGATTTAGTGTGTGTACTGTGTACAGGAACCAAAAACCTCAAAATATTTTTTTACTTCATCCTCCCCCTCACTACCCCCTATCACCACCCCCACCCCACTACTGATGTGGGGTATCGTTTTATGGGTTTTTGGGGTAAAGGATTTCAAATATTATATTATTAAAGTTCCATAAACAATTATTTCCACATACAATTTTTTTTCTTTGTGAGAGACTTGGATAGAAAATCTGGATATGGAAGTAGTGATTCCTTGGGCAGCGGTTTTTTTAATAAAACTTAAGTATTCTGCTACTTTTTTTTAGAATTTTCCTCCTACGAAGGATGGTATATACACTACGCGATCCTCGCCTAATATTACATAGTTTCTGCGCAAAGCTAATGTACAAGTCGCTAGAAGGTAGAGCTAGTTTGCCTTTCCCTGCAGTTCACATTTCCAAGTAACTGAAACTGCCGTTGATTGACTTTTCGTATCGAGATATAAGCATAATCAAGACAAATATCTAAAAACGGTAGTTCATTTCTACTTTCTACTTCTAATTGTCAAATTGCAAAAATATCATCGACATCATCATCTGCACCAGATAGAAAATTTATATATACAATATTGAAAATGTCTAGTCTGAAAATTCTCCATAAATATATTGATTAAAATTGGTGGCAATGGAGACCCCATTGCCATACCAAAATCGCTGTTGATAGAAATCATATCCCAATTGACCTATTTCACGTCAGTTTGGTAAAAAGTGTCATGGTGAAAACTAGATTGGCGTCACTAAAAGTAGTAAAATGTCACTGCGCATGTTGATCAACTCGTCTAATTCCTAAGCTTTATAAAAACCGATACCCAAGGAATCACCACTTCCACATCCAGAAATTCTAGCCAAGTCACTCACAACGAAAAAATTTTGTATGTGGAAATAATTGTTTATGGAACTTTAATAATATAATATTTGAAATCCTCTACCGCAAAAACCCATAAAACGATACCCCGCATCGGTGGAAGGGTGGGGATGGTGATGGGGGGTGGTGGTGGTGGATGAAGTAAAAAAATATTTTGAGTTTTCTGGTTCTTGTACACACACTAAATCACATTTTTTTCCTACCCCTTTAATAATGGGGTGGGGGTGGTAATAGAGGTGGCTAATGATAAAAAATTTTTGAGATCTTAGCTTCTCTTGTATACACTAAATACCAATTTTATGGACTCTTACCTGCTTGATTTACCTATTTACCCCAAATTTACCCCCAACCCTTCAACGGAATAGGATGAAAATATAATCTAGTTCCAGTTCTCGTTATAGTACATACGTGTACCAAATTTCAAGTCAATATCTTAAACGGTTCCAGAATAAACGTGCGCACAAAAAAAGTTACTGACAGACCGACCGACAGACAGAAATTTTTGTTGGCTCAAACTTAAAATCTCGACGTTTCATGACATTCTAAACCTATTTGAACCATAAAAATATTTAAAAATTTTTTTGTCGTTACTATACTTCCACTGGATGTGAAAGTAAAATTAAATACTTATAATGGTAATATCATTGTTTTCAGTATCTTTAATGTTAAGCTTACTTTAGTAGGTTAAACCTTTAAGTTTTAGGCTTATTTTAGTAAGTTTAACATTAAAGATACTGAAAATAATTATCTGATTATTATATTATAGATATTTCACGAGTTGGTCAACATGTGCAGAGACTTTTAGTGGAAGTAAGGAGATTTTCTCGAAAAAAAGCCAAATCGTGCTGAAGTTATGAATGTTGACTGTTTTTGAGGGTGTTGAACACGAATAACAGGGTGAAAAAAGTTTTTAGTCATACGCATCCTCTGAAACGGCTGAAAATGGCCCATTTTTGCTTATTTCTCATATGACAGCTTGGCATCGACTACTTTTGCAGGGATTCTTTGTTTTTTCATTGAGATATAACAGATGGTAAAAGCTGATTATCAGGTAGGACACCGCAACCGTGCTTAAAGGTGGAAACTATCCTGTCAGGGGTGTAAATTTTTTTTTCTTGTTAAAGACATTTACCCCCGTTTTCGAGGATGCTGATCAACGCTGGTTCGGCCCTTACTTCGCCCTTAAACTGCCGGAAACCAAACCTTTCATAATAATAATAGGTAGCATCTTCGCTGATATTAGGGACTCGTACTATTATTTTATTTGTTTTTGCCGCTGTTTGTGACCTCGAGGTATCCGTAGTCCATCAATTTCTCTGGAGGTACATCGTTGACATAGGGTTAGCGCGCTGATAACCCCGGAGTCTATCCATTTCTCTGGAAGCGATCAGTGCGTATGCCGGTGATATTAGGGACTCGTACTATAATTTTATTTGTTTATTTTATTATTTATTTATTTTTATGTAGTGTTTTTTGTAAGACTTGTCAAGGTAAACTTTGTGATAATTGTGCGCCAGAAGATGAAGATGATGAACCAAGCATAGCAACAACGAATCCAATGATAATAGTTATTATAATGCTGTAAACTTCCTAAACTCTATACCCGAAGTGTATATTTCCGATCATGAATAGGAAACAGACGATGCGTGCGATTGAAGAAGGAGGCAATAGCACTGAATGTGGTGTTCATTTCGAGGAACATGAACCATGCAATTCTCTTTGTAAGCGTCCTAGGTTATATTAATGTCTTGTAAAAAATATTATATTGTACTCAAAATCGTGCCCTGTACATATAATTTATTAAAAACAGACATTTTTACCAATAGTATTCTTTTGCTTATATCCCGTTTTAAGGAACATGAATTTCAAATCCTTGCGAGGATACGTTCATCTTTGATGAGGATGTGAAATGGACAAATGGTGACTTTGAAACCACACCCTCAGTATACGAATTAGAAAATAAAAAAAATCAATTTTCCCCGAGGTTGTCACAATTCACTCTCACCATTGTCCTTGGTCAGCATCTTCGAAAAAAAAAAGAAACAATATTCCACCTTCTGACAGGGTAGATTCCACCCCCAAGAGCGGTTGCAGTCTACTACCTGACATCACCTTTCACCATCTCTTATATCCCCATGAAAAAACAAAGAATTCCTGCAAAAATAGTCGATGCCAAGCTGTCATATGGGAAATAAGCAAAAAGGGTTTCTGGCCGTTTCAGCGCATGACTAAAAACTTTTTTCACCCTGTTCTACGTCTTCGAAAACGTGGTGGGAGGATAGGTTTCTTAATTTTAGCACAATTTTGCATACTCTTCCGGCTCCTCACTTCCACTATTTTTACTACTTTTAATGATACCAACCTAGTTTTCACCATGATACTTTTTACCCAACATTCTAACGAGAAATAAATAGATCAATTGAATATAAGTTGTTTTTATACACATTGTTAAAAGTTCCATGCTAATTTAGTTCTAGCTTCTAAATTATTATCGTCGAACAATTTATCCTTAATTATTTTGAAAGTTTTGTCTAATATTGGTAAATATCTAATCATCAAGTGTATATCATTATATTGTTTTCATATTTTTTTTTCCATAAAATGTTTACTACTTTTTATATACGAGCCGGTATTTCCAGACAATGGATTAATAATTTTAAGTGAAAAAGTTCGTTTGGCGTAAAAGGTTATTTTCCAGTAATAAACTGGATAATTGTATTATGTTGTAGATTCCACAGACATAATTTTTAGAAGAGAATATATATGTGGCAAAAAATCCCAGCAAGAAAAACAGAAAAATTAAGAAAGGCTACAAACAATTAGGCATTATTTGATTAAATCTGATAGGATGGACACAACAGTGTCTGTTTATTTGATACTCTTGTTTACTACCGATCCCACGCATAGGAATTTATAGACCACAACAGCCACTTAATAACAATTGTATCGAATTACTAGTTATCTCTGACTACAACTGAAATTTTGCACATGCATTCTGAAAGCTGACGCTGCTGTCAAGTTCAGAGACTCACCTATTACACAATGCGCCACCGATAATAACAGGTTTTGCAACGGATGTGTCTCTGCTTTTCATCCTTTAGGCGTGAACAACCTACAGCTGTTACTGAAATTCCACGTGGATTTTATCAAATCCATTTTACAGGACCGTATCAATTTTTCAAGAGTCTAAAATTTTCCTTGATCATGAATATGTAAAGGACCTAAATTGCCATTGAATTATCGAACGCATAAAGGCACAGTGCGACCAAAAAGTTGACAGATAAAAATTCTGGTCAAAAGCCTAATTCTCACATTTTAGTTTTGTGGAGAAAAGAATAATTTAATTAGGTTTGGAATTTTCATTCCTTTTCTTGGATGGCAAGCCATTACTCTACAATTTTTTTCGATATCAAACGGTTGTACTTAAATGTTCCGAAGGAAATGAAAGTATGGTAATTAAAAATTGATATTTGCATTAGATTTTCATTTTTTATTGAACAGATGGTCATTTTGTAAATAAATGCATTTGAGGGTTTCTTAGTTTCTAGCATAGCCAGAAATAGATTATCAAAATAATGAAAAGATTTGAAATTAATATTTTCATAGATAGATTCTCTTGTTTAATTTTTCATAGATGAATTTTTCTGCTGCTTGTGAAATCCCATAAAAAAATATTCTTTGAGATTTTTTTAAGTCGGTTTGGCAAAAATGGCTGGTGATAAAGATTCGAATATCGTAGGACTTGAATTAAAATTGTTAAAATTTTTCGAGACGTTGACTTCCCGTGCATATATACTAAATCCCAAATCTGAGGACTCTCTCTAGCTTGCTTTACCAATTTCCGCCCATTTACCTCCAAACCCTTTAACAAAATATGATCAAAACATAATCTAGTTCCAGATGTCGTTATAATACATACATGTACCAAATTTCAAGTCAATATCATAAACGGTTCCAGAGTAATCGTGCGTACAAAAAAGTTACAGACACACCGACCGACCGACAGAACTACGGACCTACAGACAGAGAGAATTTTTTTGCTCAAACTACACCACATACTTTGCTACAAATTTTATTTTTTTTTACGATTATTATTCTGCCCTCCTAAGCCTAAATGGCGTAACTCAAAATTTACCCATTTCTATATTATACTAACTTATAATAGTTCTATAACGGTCAACTTTTTGAGTATTCGTAAATTTCTATTAAAAACCCGCTAAATTACGTTATTTTATATCTTCATTACAAAAATTACCTAATTTGTTATTTTTATCAAAATTATTTAAAGCCGGTACTGTCCTTTGCTTTGTTGTTCACGAGATGACATTCTTAACATTTCATAATAGCATAAAAAATGCGCGGGTAAACGGCCACGCTGGAAGTTTTCCTCCAATAGGCGGGCACAGATTTGACATAATACGGATGCTTCACTTCTGTACAAATCTAGAAGGGAGTGCGCTAGGCGCGTATATAAAACCTCAAATTAATGTCATAAACTCACTCTCTTTTGGGCCTCAGGCCTAAGACGCTGTCAAAATTGTGGCTGGAATCTGAGCACTTCAAGTGTTTATTAGTTTTGAAATTTAACTTCTTTGGTGAATTTTACCGATTAGTTGAGATGTTAGCACCAAAATCTGTTCAGTATAGACGTCTCGAATTAAAGTAGCATTTAATAAGTGTAATGCTAGCTGCTTGACGTGTAGTTTAATTAGAAATTACAGTTTAGAGTCAGTGTTAATATACCTATAATGGTATAGTTATGCAGTTTGTTGAGGTTACAACTGGTACCGACTTATAAATTTGAGTTTGTAACCAATAACAGTATCTTCGGTCATTTTGCTGCAGTTTCGTAAGTACAGAAACATTTACAGTTCTCCTTCGTATGTACCGGCAACTGATAATAGTCCCTGGCTAAATTCCGGTAACTTTGTTTTACATTGACACCTATTCAGTGGCACTCAGGGAGATAGAAGATCTTCCTGAGTTTTGTGCGATATTTCGTGGTTTGATTCGACAAATTACCAAGTTTTTTTGAGTGTTTGTACCTTCTCTTATAGACTTCTAAAGAGATTTCTTGTTTAATACCTGTAACTAATTTACTGTGCAGAGCGTTTATAATTCCTTGTATGTAACTTGTAGCTTAAAATGCCACTATGTATTTCATTTCCTTTGTCGTTACCTTTGTTTAGGATATAAAATATCAAAATTTGTTTAGAAGTAAAATGTCATTTAATCTTTTCATTCAGTAATATTACGTTGGCCAACTAATCATTTAGTTATCGTTTTTTATGTATTGTGGCCTTCTGTCGAGAATTATTGAGTTATCTTTGTAAATTGCAGTATATTGTCACCTTTTACGTATGCCTGTCTCTCTGTGTACCGTTCACTGAATTTATCTTGTACGTTGAATATTTTTATCGTTAGCACATTTTATTTTCCCATCTATAGTAGATCCCAATGCTCGATTAATACCTTTATTTGGACAATAAATTGTTACTGTTAATTAGTTTTTTCTTTTTTTATCTTTAAACGTATATCAGTGAATTTATAAATTTTACCATTTTCTCACACTTTACCTTTAGAGAATAATGATGCTATGTTTTGTGCTCCAACGGGGAGCTTTATTCACTAGTTTTAGCTTTCTTTTTTGATCATTCACTTTAGCAAAAATAGCAAATTATAGTAGTATATATGGGTAATAATTTGAATAATCCTTTAGATATATTCACCTATACTCTTGCAAACATAACAGACATCTCTCTCTCTCTCTCTCTCTCTCTCTCTCTCTCTTTTGTTCTCTTTTGTTGACTTGACTTTTATATACACTTTATGTTTTGTACATTAGAGACGTATTATATTAGTTCAGTTTAGTTTAGTACTATAGTATAATACAGTATATTTTTCTTTGTTTACAGTCACCTGATTTGGACCGAAATAGTGTGACGTTTCACTCCCACTCTAACTATTCCATCCTATTTCTCACATCGATCTTATTGCCACTGTACATAAGACCATGGTTAAAATTGAATTTGAAATTTCAGAAAATCTGTGAACATTTAACTATTGAATTATCATCCTAATGTTTTAACTTTAAAAGTTGCGCCTTCTTGTAATAATACTGTAATTTTAAAGTCCTCTTGAAATTATTTCAGAAATTAATTTTTTATTGCGCACGCGTAAATAAGTATGTTGAGTATATTTCCATCTTTTTAGTTTTATATGTTTTCCTGGATGAAGTTTAAGGTTATGTGTAGTGGATTATTTCTTTTATAATTTTCAAGGATTTTACAGTATTTAAAGTGTTTGTATCTATTCCAAATTTGTACTGGAGTCAATAGTAATATATTTTAACGGTATCGTAAGTGATTAAAATTATAACAAAGTGATTTTTAAATACTATCTATATACTTACCTATTTTAGCATTGAAAAATGGCCCAAAAACACGTATTATATTTTTCTGCGATTGCTCAATTTTTTAAAGATAAAGAAAAACTCATGGTCAAGGCAGGGCCACGTAAAAGGAACGATTTATGATCCTGAAGTACTGATTCTTAAGGGAGAAGTTAATACTAGCGTGATATATAAAGTAGAGGTGTGTGCATTTTTTTAAATAAATATCATATTTTACTTTTAATGTAATTAATTGTTTTCAGATATTTTTGAATAACGATAAAAATATAACAGATGCAGAATGTACTTGTCCAAGGGGATTATGGTTATGACATCATATGGCTGCTCTGGCTCTCTTTGCACATTATAATATTTCTGTAAGGGTACGAACATGCCGAAGACGCTACGCAGCGATAGAAGTTCAAGCCATAGTTTCAGTCGATGCGTCGAAGCCATCAATTTGTGCTAGGAGCAGTTCACCCTGCTATCATCCACGGTATGTGCGGTCACATTTAAACGTATAGGTATGTTTTACACGTTGATGGCTTCGATGCATCTACTGAAACTGCGGCCTGAACTTCTAGCTGCGTAGCATCTTCGGCATGTTCGTACCCTAACAGATGAAGCATGCTCATGGAATATGTCGTATTTACTAGACAGTTCAATTGTAAACTATTTTAATCATTCATAGATTTAATAGAAATAAGTTCTGAATAAATGATATAGTATATAATTTCTTTATTTATTTGCGTTTCTAAGTGAAAAATACTTACAAATAAATATTTAGAGGATGAAAATCTGTGTATCTGTGATAAAGTATTGAATAATGGAAAGCAATTCAAATAAAAATAAATAAAACAGGCTTTGAGGTTAAAGCGCAAAGAAATAATCAAAGAGCTATGTTCTCAATAATTTTTCAGACACTTGTAGAGCGCATGCGCAGAATGAGCCATGCAGAAAACATTTTTTTATTTATTCTGGGTAGAGAAACTTGATTACCACATGTAAAAAAATTATAATCCAGCTCTATTTTAATACCAGGAGTTAGGATTCAATAGTTAAATATGAAAAATAACGTACTAATCATTAGACACATTTGTAAGTATTTTATTTTGACCCTTAAAGCACATGTACATAAGACATACTTCAAAGACTGCATGGAAAGCAATTCAAATTAACCGCATCGTGCATGACGTCACGCCTATTGTGGTCCATTAGGTTTTACCTGTTGAACAGTATACCAGATAAGTAAATAAATTATGGAAGATATGTATGGTTCTTCACACCGATATTTGTTGAATTTCGCTAGACCCGTAGACTATATTATATTTATATTTTTACTTACTTCGTAACTGAGGATCGGCAACCAAATTGGTAAGATTTGAAATTTTAATTAGTTTTTGTTTGAGATTTGTTGAATTTTACTGAGTTTCTACAACAGAAAAGACTGTCAACAAACTCGAGTTTTGTAATAACGAAATTACAGCGCTATCAGCACTGAAGGCATTCATTTCATATCTATAGATTCAATTGACTAATCTACACCACGTGTATTTGTTAACCTCAATCATTTACACGAAACATGGATGTACCCCATTAAAGGAATTACCATAACATCTGTTCAATTACTCATAAAGCATTTCGAAGAGGGGAGTGACAGTACTGCTAAAACAAGTTTAATTAGAAACCTTTTCAAATGTAATTTACTTGCCGTACCAGAATTTCTTAACAATATGCATTTTAATATTGAATAATATAATTATACAGTGTGGTTCATAACTGCGGGGAAATACTTCAGCGACCAATAGTAAATAAAAAATACAGCGTAGTTTGTTAAGATCATAATTCTATATCGTATACTGAGGATGGTGAAAGCCTCCAGAGGGACTTCCCGAAAGTCACTTTTTTGGTGATTACTTACCTATCAGTTACCAATATTATGCGTAATACAATTAATTTTGTTAATTCGGCATCTGTAGAAATTAATATGGGCGTGCCACAAGGGTCGGTATTAGGTCCTATATTATTCTTATTATATATTAATGATCTGGATGGTTTGAGTACTTTAGCAGATTTTACTTTTACATCTATTATACATCAGGTAAAAATGTTGATATTTCAGAGACGAAATGTGATACTTTATTGGAAAACCTTAGTAATTGGTTTAGTGAGAATTCTCTTAATCTTAATGTTGAGAAAACACAGTCATTAGTGCTTCACAATAGACAAAAGAAATGTGATTATCCAAATATTCAACTTGATAATACGTCAATATCAACAAGGACGTCCACAGTAAAATTTTTGGGTATAAATATTGACAGTTGCTTAAACCGGAAAAGCCGTTGTGAATTACTGATAGCCAAATTACATTCAGTAGTTTATCAGTTCAAAAATGTAAAAATGTTCTAAACATGGCTCAATTAAGGAATTTATATTTTGCCGAGGTTGATTCTCTGTTAAGATATGGTGTTTGTTTTTGGGGGGTTTTCACCCTAGCAAATGATGTATTTTTAGCCCAAAAGCGTGTGATAAGATGTATGGTAGGCTTATACACAAGAGAAACCTGTAAAAATACATTTAAGGACTATAATATATTGACACTTCCGTCAATTTTCATTTTTGAATTATGCCTTTTTGTCTTTAAAAACAAAAGTAAATTTGTTTGTAACAGTCATCTACATAATGCAAATACCAAGCAAAAACATGATCTTTATGTGCCTTTCAGTAAGTTAAATGTCTTTGTAAATACACCCAGTTGTCTAGGACCTAGAGTTTTTAATCACCTCCCCGTGGAAATAAAGCATTACAATAAACTTCCACTATTTAGAAAGAAACTTAAAGTATTTTCAATTAGCAAAACCTTCTACAAACTAGAATATTTTAATATGTAAAGTGCTCTATGATTTACTTCTTTTCTTTTCTTCTCTTTTGTAGATGTTAACTGACTATTCATATACAAGATTGTATGATATTGTCAGAAAATGAAAATAAAGTTTATTATATTATTATTATACTTCTGAACTGCTTAATATATTCAACTGTGTTTAGACAGGAATAAAAAATGGTGAAACAAATTTCTGGGTGGACATCGTGTTATTATCCCTTCGTTTTTAAGAGATTTTGGAGGCGTTCGATCTTTTCATCCTTAACTATTTTATTTTCAACATTATAAATAGAAATCCACAAAGAAAACATTTGTTGGTCCTTTGTACACTTGTTATGAAAATAAATATTTCGAGAATAAAGACAAGGAAGACAAGGAATCCTAGTAATGAATAAATATGGAATACAAACTGGATGAAATATGTGAGAAAGTAATTAAATAATTATAAACGTCAAATTTGGCAAATAACAAATAAATGATAAGTGAAACTTCCGAATTTTGTTCAAACAATTATTTTAAAGTTCAGTGAACCGCATTAATCTCAAATAAAATAAATTAAATTAACCATTTTGAAAGTTTAATTATTTGTTATTTTACATAAGAAAGTGTTTTAAATTAATATCACTAATTAGAAATTAATTTGACGGGTTTAATTACCTACCAGAAAATTAAAGGTTTTAAATGCGGAGTATCTAACTCGGGGACTTGCGATACTAAGCAGCAAGTTATTGAATGAATGGCGCCCTTTCAGTCCGGAAAAACTCATAATGAAGGAATTTTTCAATTGGGAATTTCACTTTTGTAGCTTTATACATATTCAATCGTATTGATCGTCACCTCGAAATTACGTTTAATTTCCAGTTTGTTTATGCTTTGCAGTGGAAATAATCTTATTGATGAGATTAAATAGTTTATTTCAATTTTCAATTTTATAGAAACTCCCTTGCAATTATTTGAGCACAGATTTTATCAAACACTGCCTCCTCGAATTACAACCAGCTTTATTGCTTGCATGCCATAACCAGAAGATTAAAACAACAGTATTTTACAGTATAAAAAAAATATATAGTTAAAAACTAAAAAACACGTTTTTATGAGTAGCGCACTAAAAAGTTGAAAATAACCTCGAAAATAACATAGGCTCACAAAAAAAAAGTTCTGTACTACGAACTAAATTATATGGATTTGGTGTATTTTTCGACGCTAAATCCTTTCCAAAAAAGTGTCAGTTTTGTTTTTTAGTCAAAAACATCCCTTAAAATAGTGTAAAATCATAGAAATAATGCAATAACTCTTAATGAAGTGTGAAAACTGGTAGATGTTTTGTAGTCGAGAGTAGAGAATTCGAGCCACAGTAAGCTATTTCTATAACTTAAACCGAAATCCCTTATGGGGGGTGAAAACTACCGCTAAAACTCAAAAGGCGCAGGTGAGTGTGAATAACATGTACAATGGCCAAATTTTTGTATCTCTTAGTGCAAAATATTTGATTCTGGTGTGACAACCAGCCATTACTTTCAAACGGTAGAGACTCAACTCTATGGCGGGTTAACACATAGGTTTCAAGGCGGGAAAAAAATTGAGGCTTTTGTAGTTTTAGGCAGCGTGAACAAATATGGAGTGAATTCGTTCCAACCACCGACACATGACTAGAGTCTTGGTATGACTTTGCTATGACTTTGCTCAGATGATGCACATAGGTTATATTTATTTATTTTATTCATTTATTACTGCAACATTTTTTTTACAAGTTTTACATTTTTGTGATATAGTTCATGTGTTTATTAATATTACAATTACATGTGGTATGACACCCGAGGAGACCTCGTATTGTGTCTAGCAGTATTTAACATTTTTGTTCATACTTAACTTATTTTTTATCTTTATCTATTTCGTTGCATTTTCTAAAAAATATATATATTACAATTCATAGCTGTATAGCTGTTAAATAAAGTGAAACAGGAAAACAGAGGAAGATAATGAGAATATATAATAAATTTATAATTAAATGTTGCCTTGGTTATTTATAAAAGTTAGTAGTTTTTTGGGGGGGTTAAGGAGGATTTGTTTTATTGATTAGGCCAAAAGTTGAAGAAATGTGGTGTAATTGTCTACTAGGTATTACTTCCACATCCATTGGAAGTATAGTAACGACAAAAAAAATTTTAAAAATTTTTATTGTTCAAATAGGCTTAGAATGTCATGAAACGTCGAGATTTAAAGTTTAAGCGAAAAAAAATTTTCTGTCTGTCGGTCTGTCTGTCGGTCTGTCTGTCTGTAACTTTTTTTTTGTGCGCACGTTTACTCAGGAACCGTTTGAGATTGACTTGAAATTTGGTACACATATGTACTTTAACGAGATCTAGAACTAGATTATATTTTCATCTGGATCCGTCGAAGGGTTGGGGGTAAATTGGTGTAAATTTGGGGTAAATAGGTAAATCAAGCAGGTAAGAGTCCATAAAATTGGTATTTAGTATATATAAGAGAAGCTAAGGTCTCAAAAAAAAAATTGACATTAGCCACCCCCATTACTACCCCCACCCCATTATTAAAGGGGGTGAAAAAAAAATTGTAATTTTACGTGTATACAAGAACCTATGGCCTCAATTTTTTTTACTTAATCCACCCCCACCCCCAACCCTCTACCACCAACCCAACCCCCACCATCGATGTGACATATCGTTTTATAGGTTTTTGGGGTAGGTAATTTCAAATATCATGTTATAAAGTTACTTCGAGTAATGTGGATGCGCAGTAGGTTTCCCAGAGTATTATGGATGCGCAGTAGCTTTTCTCGAGTACCATCGATGCGCAGTAGGTTACCTCTAGTAGTATGGATGCGCAGTAGGTTTCTTCGAGTATTTAGGATGCGCAGAGGCTTTTCTAGAATACTATAGATGCGCAGTAGGTTACCTCAAGTAGTATGGGTGCGCAGTAGGTTTCCCCGAGTATTATGGATGCGCAGTGGCTTTCCTTGAATACCATTGATGCGCAGTAGGTTACCTCAAGTGGTATGGATGCGCAGTGAATTTTCTCGAGGAAAATGGATGCGCAGTGGGTTTCTTCAAGAAGTATGAATGCGTAGTGGCTTTCCTCTAGTAAATTGGATAAACAGTGGGTTACCTCGGGTAGTATGGACGCGTAGTAGGTTTTATTGAGGAAAACGCTTGACATAGAGGCTCTACTTCTATCCTGTAGTCCACGGCACAGAATGATTTTTTATATCTTTGTCATGCTATTTTCTGCGTATTACTTCTACATCCAGTTGAAGTACACTAACGCAAGAAAAATTTTTGAAAACTTTCATTGTACGAATAGGTTTAGAATGTTATGAAACCTCAATATTTTAAGTTTGAATAAAATAAATTTGTCTATCGCGTCGGTCTGTCTGTTAGTCTTGTATCTTTTTGGTGCTCACGATTACTCTGGAACCGTTTAAGATATTAACTTAAAAATATGGCACACGTATGTATTTTAACGAGATCTGGAACTAGATTATATATCGATCTTATTTCGTTGCAGAGTTGAAGGTAAATGGGGGTAAATAGGCAAATAGGTAAATCAAGCAATTAGGAGTGCATGAAATTGGTATTTAGTAAATATAAGAGGAGCTAAGGTCTCAAAAATATTTTTGGCAATAGCGACCTCTATTACAACCCCCACCCCATTATTGAAGGGGGTGAAAAAAATATTGGTATTTAGTGTGTATACAGGAACCAGTCATCAAGAATCACCACCCCTACTACTGATGGGGCATTTCATTTTATGGGTTTTTGGGGTACACGATTCCAAATATTATACTATTAAAGTTCCATAAACAATTATTTCCACTTAGTGGAGTACAAATATAGTATTTTCGTTGTAAGAGACTTAGATAGGAAGTCTTGATGTGGAAGTAGTGATTCCTTAGGCAGCGGTTTTTTTTTACATGTCCTTTTAAATTTCTTTTTATTATAGGCTTTAATATATTCAGGTAGCTGGTTATGTAGTTTGATACCATTGTATTTAATTTGTTTCTGACAGATTGTTTTGTTATATTTTGGAGTTTGATACGTTTTTTTAGTTCTATTTCTTATTTCATATTGTTAATTTATCGGCGAGCCAAAGATGTGTTTCTTGTTGTGAGTAAAAACTATAGCCGCATGCATATACACTCCCCTGACATTCAGTAATTTGTTCTCTATAAATATATGTCTGCAGTTGTCCCTACTTTTTCTGTTAAAAATTGTCCTTAGTATGTAGTGTTGTGTTATTTGCAGGGATATGGGTGCTATTAAAATTCGGAAAGGGTTAAATACTTGTAGTTCATTGTACCAAACATATATATAAATCTGGTACGACAACCACCCAATATTTTTAATAAGGTATTATTTTACCCCCTATTGGGGGGCGGATAAAAACTACCCCCATATACGGACGGAAATAGATAGACGGAAATTTAGTTAATTTAGGTATATAGCTTACATAGAAGGAAAAAAATGGCAACTGAAGAGATATATGTCTAAAAAAAAGGAAAAGAAAACCACGGAAAAGATATTTTGAAGATAAAATCATAAGAAAAGAAAAATTTGGATTTATGGTCGAAAGTATATTATTACGTGTTTACACCCTGTTTGTAAACACCCTGTATCGTGAGTTCGGAAATTATAACACCAGGGTAACACTAAACACTAATTTATTAACTTGCTAATTACAACCAATAATTACTTTACTAATATTACACTGTGTACTACAATTCACTACTTCAGTCCCTTCATCTGTTCTGTTCACTTTCTCAAACTTGACTCTCTGTACTGAACTCTCAACTCAACTGCTCATTCAACTGACCATTAGAACTGTACTAACTTAACTGTCCCTACACACAGTTTGTCATTCCTCTATATAACAGGGGTTATGTGTTCTGGATCTTTCCACAACATTCCAGCACATTCTACAATGTTCCACAGGATGTCTGTAATGTTCTAGATTTTTCTACATGTCTCTGGAGGGTTGAAACACATAACAATATAAATAGGAAAAAGAATAGCTTTACACAGATTAAAAGATAGATAAGTTGATAAATGTTAAGATATACAGTTGAATAAGGAGGTATGGTATAATAAATAAAACACAACTGGTTAATGCTTAATGTATGAATTTACTCCATTTTTATCTACCCTGCCTAAAACTACAAATGCCTGAATGTTTGTTCGAGGATATTAGAAGTAATGAAATCTATCCGTCTATGAGGGTAATTTTCAACCTTATTAAGATTGGGTGGTTGTCATACTAGATTTGTATATTTAGCACCATGACCTACAAGTATTTGACCCTTTCCGAGTTTTAATAGCACCTATATGCATCATTTGAGCATAGGAGTATCTCTTACCAAGGGTAGACTCTAGTCATCTATCGGTGGTTGGAACGAATTCACTCTATATTTGTTCACCCTAGGTGTTGAGTCTCTACCCTTTGAGAGTAATGGCTGGTTGTCACAGAGTCAAATATTTTGCACTGAGAGATACAAAAGGCCTTTGTACATGTTATTCACACTCACTTGCATTTTTGAGTTTTAGCGGTAGTTCTTACCTCCCATACGGGTGGATTTCGGTTTAATTTATAGAAATAGCCTACTGTGGCTCGAATTTATATTCTCTACTTTCTACTGCAATACATATAGTCCGGTGATTTTAGATTCAAAAATAACGATTTCTCGGAAAGTTTTGGGACAAGCCAAAAATTAGCCAACCCCCTACAGAATTTCCTCAGGAATCCGAAAAAAATAGTGTTGACCACTCAAAATGGCGGCTTTAATTGTTATTCAACTTTTTGTAAACAAAATGAATTTTGCAACTTACTTGTTTGCTTATATCTTCGCTTCTAAAGGTCGTAGAAAAACGTTCGACCCGTCAATTTCTTCGTTACGGGTTCCCCTATAAAGAAGGTATATGCAAAGAACGAATTTTTTATTCTTAATAACATTTTATGACAAGAAACTAAAAAAATTGAATTTCTCGATCCTCGAACTTTGAAGTACAGTAGAAACAAATATAAAATCTGCATGTTAACGATATTATGAGAAGTAGTACATATTTTTACCCTTAATGAAATACACTTTGTCCCGTTGCAAAATATTAATTATTTTTTTTGCAATTAATTTATAAAAAAAAAAAAATTCAAACTGTTATACTAAAAGATCATATTAATATTTTACAGTTCTGTTTCAGTAGAAACATTTTATTTGACGTACATTTACATAATCAAAAAGAATATTTTAAAAAAAATTTAATTTGCGACTTTTTTACGCAAAAAATCAATTTTGCAACTTAAACAAATGTAAATATCTCAGTGGATTTTGAATAAAATTTATTGCAACTAACGGCATTTTAATTGTCATAAAAAAACACGAATTTAAGAAAAAAAAATTTTGCTCCGATGCTTTGGAGCCGAGATATGAAGATTTCACGTTTTTTATGATTACGGCGAAATTTGAAAATATTCTTACTTGAAAATTTAACTGAATATACCTCAGAGTGTGTGTTATCACTTACAAAAAGTGCCATGTCTATATATCTAGATGGGCAATGGAAAAAAAACGAGAAAATTGCATCCTTAACGCTCGCGTTCACGCTAGACGCCAGATTCCAATCCCCCTTCACTGCTAATGGCCTACTTGGACAGTTTTACCCCGGCGGCAGTTTTATTTCTCTTTTTCTCGGCTTCAAGAGTGGCTAGATGGACCTTTTTTTTTTTAATTCAACTTATTATTTTCTCAGCTTTCCGATTATTCGATTATTTTTCAATTATTCAATTACGTTGCTCCGCAAAAAGAATTTGTAATACAGCGGCTTTATTATTTTATTATTATAGATAAAATAATTTCAGTAGTTTATAATCAAACATCTTATAATTATTTCCACATCCAGTGGAAGTATAGTAACGCAAAAACAAAATTGTAAAAATTTTTATTTTTTAAATGGGCTTAGAATGTTATGAAATGTTGTGAATGTTATGAAATGTCGAGATTTTAAGTTTGAGCAAAAAAGTCTGTCGGTCGGTCCGTCTGTAACTTTTTTGTGCGCACGATTACTCTGGAACCGTTTAATATATTGACGTGAAATTTGCTACATGTATGTATTTTAACGAGATCTGGAAGATTATATTTTGATCTTATTCCGTTGAAGGGTTGGGGGAAATGGGTGTAAATGGGTAAATTAAGCAAGTAAGAGTCCATAAAATTGGTATTTAGTATAAATAAGAGAAGCTAAGGTACCAAAAAATGTTTTGATATTAGCCACCCCCGTTACCACCCCTACCCCATTATTAAAGGGGATGATAAAAATAAAATTGTGATTTAGTGTGTATACAAGAAGCAATGGCCTCAATTTTGTTTTTTAATTCATCCACCCCCACTACCACCGTTCCTACCCCCACTACCGATGTGACATATCGTTTTATTGGTTTTTTTTTTCGTTGTGAGAGACTTGGATAGAAAATCTGGATGTGGAAGTAGTGATTCCTTGGGCAGCGTTTTTTTACAATTTTACAAACATTCTATAATTTAAGCAATCACGCATTATTGTTATGTTATGAATTAGATGTTTATTTCGCTGTTTAAAACAAATTAAATCCATATTGTCAGTTTAAATTAAATGAAATGCAAGAAAATGAGGAAGTTATTGGAAATGTTGATATAAATAATGATGATGATGACAATGATTGTCTGTACGCAGAAATGCGAGACGAAACGGACAGCGAGTCCGACACAGGAAATCACCCTAAAAAAAAAAACGAGGACAGAAAAATAAGCTTTAGTTTGTACATTCAATAAATTAATTTTTAAATACAAAATATATACCTTTTTTATCCACAATAAGAGTAAAAACTAGTCACTCATCAATGTCTAATCAAATAAATTGTATGTAATCTTTACATATTTATTTTATGAAGCAACGTAATTGAATGATTGAAAAATAATCGAATAATCGGAAAGCTGAGAAAAAAAAATAAGTTGAATAAAAAAAAAAACGTCCATCTAGCCACTCCTGAAGCCGAGTAAAAGAGAAATGAACCTGCCGCCGCGGTAAAACTGTCCAAGTACGCCACTAGCAGTAAAGGGGGAGGGGGATCTGGCTTCTAGTGTGAGCGCGAGCGCTAAGGATGCAATTTTTTCCATGGCCCATCTAGATATATAGACATGGCACTTTATGTAAGTGATAACACACACTCTGAGGTATATTCAGTTAAATTTTCAAGTAAGAATATTTTCAAATTTCGCCGTAATCACAAAAAACGTGAAATCTTCATCTCTCAGCTCCAAAGCATCGGAGCAAAAAATATTTTTTTTCAAATTCGTGTTTTTTTGTGACAATTAAAATGCCGTTAGTTGCAATGAATTTTATGCAAAATCCACTGAGCTATTTACATTTGTTTAAGTTGCAAAATTGATTTTTTGCGTAAAAAAGTCGCAAATTAAAATTTTTTGCAATATCCTTTTTGATTATGTAAATGTAAGTCTAATACAATGTTTTTACCGAAACAGAACTGTAAAATATTGATACGATCTTTTAGTATAACAGTTTGAATTTTTTTTTTATAAATTAATTGCAAAAAAAATAATTAATATTTTGCAACGGAACAAAGTGCATTTCATTAAGGTTAAAAATATGTACTATTTCTCATAATATCGTTAACATGCAGATTTTAAATTTGTTTCTACAGTACTTAAAAGTTCGAAAATCGAAAAATCCAATTTTTTCAATTTTTTGCCATGAAATGTTATTAACAATCAAAAATTAGTTCTTTGCATATACCTACCTTATAGGGGAACCCATGGCGAAGAAATTGACGGGTCGAACGTTTTTCTATGACCTTTAGAAGCGAAGATATAAGCAAACAAGTAAGTTGCAAAATTCATTATGTTTACAAAAAGTTGAATAACAATTAAAGCCGCCATTTTGAGTGGTCAACACTATTTTTTTCGGATTCCTGAGGAAATTCTGTAGGGGCTAATTTTTGGCTTGCCCCAAAACTTTCCTAGACATTTTCCTAATATCACCGGACTAATATACCATTTTTCACACTTCATTAAGAATTATTACATTATTTCTATGATTTTACACCATTTTAAGGGATGTTTTTGTCTAAAAAACAAAAATCCATATAATTTGGTTCGTAGTACAGAATTTTTTTTATTTTGTGTGGCTATACACTAGGTCTGGTCCGGCGCACCTCGCAAAAATATGTTGTGGTCCTGTGTTTTGTTTATTAAAATTTACTCAAAACTTAACAATTTGACATAAATAATTAAAATATAATGTATATTTTAGTTTTGCCACTAAAATATCTGAAATAAGAACGCTAGAATATACAAATTATACGGATTTTCAACCGGGGCACATTTCCTAGCACTTCGAAAGATCTCCAGGAATAATTCTGTCACTTAAAATGCCACAGTTAAAAGACTTATTAAGTTTTACCTCAGCTGGCAATTTCATTCAATCGTACGAAGGCGTGAAATAACTTCTGTACTGGGACTCCTACGACTTACTGCCAAATTAACAGTTTCGCGTTACTTTCGAAAAAAAAATTTGCATTTAGAATATTTTCATTAAAATGGCGCGTGACGTGTTCCGTAAGTACGCAGCTGGGACGCCACATTTACATTTTAAATGTGCTGTCTCATCATCAACCAGATAAAAAATTGAATCTAGTAATACTTGAATATTTTTAAAAGACTATTAAGTGAAGTGAAAAGATATCGTTTAGTTATGAAAAAATCCTTGTCAGGTGTCAAATAATATCAGGGTCTCGATAGGTATATAGTTGAGATGAATGGTTTAAAAGACGTTTTACCTTTCACGTTATACAGAGTATTTTTCTTTGAGAAAACATACTCCGCATTTCTTTTACAGTTCAAAATAGATGATTTATGGATTTTTTTCATATTTTCAAATTGTTGTAATTGACGAAATTTACTTTCCTAATAGATAGATAGATACACAAACAGGAAAAATCTGAAAGCTCATGGTGTAAAAAGTGCCTTAGCATCAGAACAATATACTGACTGACGCGAAGAATACAAACTGAGCTGAAGAGTTCAGACTCTCTGTTGAAGAGATTAAAATAGAATAGACATTTTTCGATATTCCTCTTGGAGATGTTCTGTCTCGCAAATTTGCTTTGCACCACCCAGCACAAAAAAGTCGTCGTTAACACACTGGTACACAGAACAAAGCAAAGAACAATGTTCAAAAAGGGCCCTCTTTGACCCATCCGTTGTAAAGTGTGGAAGCTATCTTTTTTTTTACGAATTTTGAGGTGCTGAAAACGAATCCGTCATCCGTTTTGGCGAAAAATGTCGGGAATACATTAAAAAACAACCCTTATTTGGGGGTGACATTGGAATTGATATTAGTCTAAATACTAAGTTTCGATAACTAAGTAGAAAAAGAAGTAAAAACAAATTCACCCCTTCAACCCTCCTCGCTATTCCCTCACCACCCCTAACAAGGTACTATAGAAGCTATTATAACTACTATACAGTGTGTCCCAGGATAGATGTAACAAGAGGTGTAATGGACCAAAAATTTTGGAATTTTGGAATGGTATTTGGGGATTGAGTCCTGCTTGTTGTAAAACTAAAGTATACCAAAAATGACTTGATTTGGTGTTCTACAGGGTGTTTTATAAGCAAAGTTGTAAAAATCACCACTAATGAAGTACCTTTATTTTTCAAAATATGAAAAAATTCCACTAAGAAAAGTTATTTAGAATGCAATTTTATACTTCTATACCAAATTTCAGGAATATAAAATTATTTTTTTGAAACCTCATTAATCTTCTGTTAGTAATTGTTTCTTGTTTTACAGTTAGTTCGAAATATTATACCTTCTTACATCTCGTATATTCAATTTTTTTTTTTACCAATAGCCTACTTTTTGAGATGATTAACATTTGCTCCTACACAACTTTAAATATGAATTCAACTCTTAATTCGCAAAAAATGGGAAGTTTCAAAAAAATAATTTTATATCCCTGAAATTTGGTATAGAGGTATAAAATTGCATTCTAAATAACTTTTCTTAGTAAAATTTTTTCATATTTTGAAAAATAAAGGTACTTTATTAGCGGTGATTTTTACAACTTTGCTTATAAAACACCCTGTAGAACACCAAATCAAGCCATTTTTTTTACTTTAGTTTTACAACAAATACCATTCCAAAATTCCAAAATTTTTGGTCCATTACACCTCTCGTTACATCTATCTTGGGACACACTGTATAGTTATTTACAAAAAAGGGCCTTTTAGGCCCATCCGTGGTAAAGTGTGGAAACCATCTTTTTTTATTAATTTTGGGGTGCTGAATACGAATCTGTCATAAAATATGCTAAAAACATCGGGAAGACAATAAAAAACAACCCTTTGGGGGGTGTAATTGAAATTAATATTAGAACTTGCAACAGAAAGTTATTCTTTAGTGCAGGAAATTCTTTCAAAATACTTAGTTTCGTTAAGTAAGTAGAAAAAGAAGCAAAAATTTCACCCCCTAGTTTCCCTCACCCTTCACTGCCCATAAGAGCGGTGTAAGTTACAATATATAATATACGGTTATTTATTTATTTAAAAAAAACCAAAACTCCTCGTTAAATGGCTATTATCAGGTTAAAATGTTATTACTTCTGAATACTCTTACACCCATCCCCACCAGGGGTGGATGGGGTTAGTCCAACCGGCCCTGCCAATTTTAGGAAATCAACCCAATCAAGCACGGAACTAGAACCTCAAATTTGAGTAGGCCAGGGAAGAATAATTTTTTTTTTCGGTAGGTCAAGGTCAAACGCTCTAAAATGAAAAGTTAGAAATTCGAGTAGAAAAAAACATTTTCTTCGAAAAATAGGTTTCGTCAAACGAATTTTCCTTTTTTTTTAATGCAATTGCAAAAATTACTTAAAGGTTCAAAGTACTAACACGTAGTCTGACTTAACCACGGTCGAAAGCAGACTACTACCGTCTTGGTAACATTTTTAAAACCGCCACTAGACATCCAAACTCTTTATTAAAATTTAATGACATTGAAAAACAAAGAACGAAATAAAAAATTTAAACATTTTAACAGTATAACAATAAATAATAAATCAATAATAATTATGACTAATACATAAACATCTCGAAACATCAAAAAAAAAAAAACAAAAAATAATTCTAAAGTTTCAGAGGTCAAAAGAAAAAGAAAGAAGTTTCTTTTCCTTCCTGGTAAGGCCTTTTTATATGACCTGACGGGTGGACTATTAACACAAAAACTAAAAAACTTTCTGCACTAAAAATATTTTGAATAAAATTGCCTACAATTTTGCTTTAATGCAATGTTTTGATAGGAGTTTCCGTTTTCGAGATAAATATCTGCAATATAATATTATTATTATTATTATTAATTTTTTTCAGTTTATTTTATTTTTTGTTATGTTAATAATATAAAGTTATATTATACGCCTTACAATAATTGTCAGTTATTTCCTCTAAATGATTTACGGATATATGAATTTCCATGTTTTCTTAATTTTGCATTCATTTATCTGGAAAATGGTAACTCCCATCAAAATATTGTATAGGAACAAAATTGTATGCACGTTGCATTGACAACAGTTTTTTTAACATATGGCCGCCATTTTGTAAGTGCAGCCAGTTGTTTTTTTTTGTGGACATGTCTAAAATTATTCCTTAGGCTTTAATCTTTATGAACAACATTGTCCCCAAAGATGGGGAGGTACAGCTGCGGGCTCCCCAACTATACTTCAAAGTTGGAATTTAAGATAACATAAACAAATATGTTTATTTAAATTTTTTGAGATTGGATTAATTTTTTTCGACTATATCAAATTCCGTGTTCCATTCACCGATTATTTTAATATTACTACTTGTCTGACAACTGTAAACGCGTCGAAAACAATCAACACAAATCGTTGTGTCTAATGCTTCTAAATGTATACAGATAATATTTAGAGTTGCTTTCTCCATTGCAAGTTAACGTTTAATGATTACACTTACCGTACAATCTGAGTCTCCAACGTAGCAGAAATCCCCGGAAACCGATGTAGGAACCCACAAATGGTCTCCGTTTATGGCTGTCTCACCCCAGTCCGGTGTACTCCGTAACACTCTTTCGCCCACGTCCCCGACAGATTTTCTGAAACAGAAAATGATAATACATTTGAGATTGTAACTTGCTGTGGATATTCTACGATTAGATTTTACGTTTACATGCTAAAACTGCTACAAAAGGAACAACATAGAATAAAATTGGATATATGCCTGTAATATTTGACGATATTTAAAGTTTAAAAAACATAATGTGAGCAGAAATACAACATATTTATTTTTAAATATTTTAAGTTTGTATTTAACGTTTGACTTCTTCAACTATTCGTGTTTATTGAAATTGAAAAATAAAATTCAATATCATTAATTTATGTAGCAGATAAAGTGTCCGCCAAAAAGTCTGCACTATATGGAAAACTGTTGGTATCGACTCTGAAGTTTTTATTTTTCATAAAATTTAGTTATTGTTCTCAAACGAAAAAGAGGCTGCACAGAGAACAATGTTAAAAAAAGGTCTTTTTTGGCCCATCCATCCGTGGTAAAATATGGAAACCTTTACTACGTTTGGGGTACTGAAGCCGAATCTGTCATCCGAATTGGCTAAAAACATCGGGAAGACAGTAAAAAACAACCCTTACTTGGGGGTGGCATTGAAATTGATATTAGAACTTGGAACAAAAAGTTATTCTTTAGTGCAGGAAATTCTTTCAAAATATTAAGTTTCGTTAGGTAAGCAGAAAAAGAAGCAAACATTCTAAATTTACCCCCCCCCCTCGTTTCCCTCACTCTTCACCACCCATAAGCTACAATATCTAATATACGGTTATTTATTTATTTAAAAAAAAAACCAAAACTCGTTAAATGGCTATTATCAGGTTATAATGTGATCTCCACCAATTAAGGTGGTGGTTTTTATGTTTTTGGAGATTTTATTGGTTTTAATTGCAAAAGAAATCCCTAATCACCCAGTTTGGTGTTTTCTTTATCATAATAAGGGGATTTAGTCAATTCAGATGAATATTTCTCACCTCTGAATATTTTTCACACTTTTGGAGTTGAGGTATACGGTGTGCATATCACTATCCAGAAAATATTACTTGTTTTTTATATTAAAACATTCTTTAATTATTTAAATGACTTTTGGCTGGGAAAGTGAGAAACTTCACTTTATGGCACCCAAACACAACTATCCAATCCATAAAGGGGGTTAAAGTCACCATTTAGGGACTACCGATCAGTTTTTTTGCAAGGATTTCTGTTGTAATAAAAACTAATCGAAAATCCCAAAATAGTTACTCCCACCTCTTTCGTGGGTAGATTTGGAATGTGAGGGGGCCATAAAATGAAAAAAGATTTCCATTCTAACAAACAAAAATTATTTAAATAACTAAATATTTTTTTAGTACAAAAATCAAGCAACATTTTTTAAAGGGGATATTGACACCCTACACCCTCTTCTTAGAGGGGTAAGAAATATTCAGGAGTGATCTGAATTGGCCAAGTCACCTTAATATGATAAAAAAAACATCCAACTGAGTATTAGGATTTTTTTTGCAATTAAAACCGATCAATAACTACTCCTACTCCTTTTGGGGATGAGGAGGCGTATGAGTGTACTCAGAAGTAATCAGATTTATTATATTCACTCAATGAGGTGTTCTGGTTTTTTAAAAAATATGTAAATAACTATATAGTAGTTACAGTAGCTTACAACCTTCTTGGGGGTGGTGAGGGAATGGTGAAGAGGATTGAAGAGGTGAATTTGATTTTTTTAATTTCTTTTTCCACTTAATTATCGAAACATAGTATTTAGACTAATATCAGTTCCAATGTCACCACCAAATAAGGGTTGTTTTTTAATGTGTTCCCGAGATTTGTCGCCAAAACGGCTGACGGGTTTGTTTTCAGCACCTCAAAATTAGTAAAAAAAGATGGCTTCCACCCTTTACCACGGATGGGCCAAAAAAGCCCCTTCTTAACATTGTTCTTTGTGTTAGATCCTGACACTTAACATTATTTTTTTAGAAATTGGCTCAAGAGTAAACTACCTTTATATTTGAAGATATCCAAAAATGTTATTTAAAGAAGTTGCTTATAATGGGAAGTTATTTCCAAATATCAAATTTGCTTATTCTATTTTTTTTAAAATAAAGATGTTCCACTCTTTTACGGTCAAGTGCATTCTTTTCAGTAGGGGGTTAAAAAGAATTTAGTTTATAAAAACTAATAGTGAAGAAAATGGTGTATTATAAATTTTACTACTAATAGAGTAGAAAGTGTTTAAAATTTAGTTCCCAGAATTGCTGGTTTATAAGAAAATATTTGTACACAAGAAATTATTATAGTGCGATGTAAAAGGATGATGACAGGAAGAGTAAATAAATAAATTTATAAATAAATATATTTATTATCACGTAGTACTTGTTTACATCACACATTAACTGATTTAGATTTATATTTAAATCTATTCAATCCGGAACCAATTATTTCGTACATATTTTCAAATGTACAGAGTAAAATAAATCTACTACTAACAATAACAAATATATGCTGTCTATAACATACACAGATCTAACTAATATATATAATAGATTTCCATCTTATAAATAAGTAATTTATTTGTTATGCCAGGTTGTAGAAACTAAATGGAAATCGATTTCTCTATTAACCTAAATAAAATAAAAATCATAATAATATATTAATGTGACTGAGATTATAAATAACTTTATTTTTTTGTATTAATAAAAATATATGGGTAATTTATGAGTTTACAAAACCCATTTTAATTATATAGTCTATTTCAAACGAATGACAATTTCATTTAGTATCCGAGTGAGGCAAAAAAGAAGTTTTAATTATTTATAATTTTTACATTTACCAGAGTGTGAAGTTTAATAATGGCGAAAAAATCGAATTTGATATTTCGCGAATTCAGACTTTTCATGGTTCCAACGTATCGAAAAAGCGAGTTTCAGAAGTCCCTCCGTCCGATTGTCATATGTACAGAGGCCTGTGAAGAAAATAGTCTAAAAGATTTAAATCTGGCCATTTAATATAACCTATTAGACCTACAAATATATGTGGAAACGTGTCATTTAGGTATTGTGTTATATTAGCTCTATGGTCAGGCCGAGCTTCATGATAATTCCAAACTTCATCTGATAGTTGCTCTGGATTTGCCTGGTTTATTTTAACATTTCCAGATATTGTCAATAGACTGAGAAACTCACAAAAATTGTATTAAGGTGATTTTTTTCCATTTCATTTTAACCAGAAATCAGTTGTCGCGACATACTTGCTCAACTCTGTATATGAGAGAGCAAATATTATTAATCATAAAAATCCCATTTTTAAATTGAATGATATTTGAACGGTCCCGATTACGTTTGAACTCGCAAATAAATGACCTAGATGACATCAATTGAAATAGATATAAAATGGCTTGAGTTCTCTAACCTTCTCCTTAATACGATTTCCAGTGATCTCGTCCGGGCAATAAAAGAAAACATGATTAAAAAGAGTGGAGATCCATTATCTTGTTTTTCCGCACATCATCACAAATATCTCTCGACGACTTTGTTCTTATCGATACTCAAAGGATTTCCTTAATGTTCCTCTTATCGTGTGGTTGAGCCAGAGTATGTTTTACAACTTTGTTAGGGCTTTAAACTTTGGTTTACATATATGCCGTGGACGATCCAAACAATTTAATTTACCTAACGTTTTCATATAAATATGAACGATTGGAGTTATAATATTACTTCTCGCGCTTACTGTGGAGTTAGATTAGACATAAAAAGGCCATCAGTGCTAAATCTCACAAAAACTGACCGATTTGGATGAAACCACTTGTATCTTGTTTCAAATGCCAAAAGGATCAAAATTTACGTATTGCAAAGGCTTGGTAGATTCGTTTTTCAAACTAAAGATTAACGCGTTTTTTCCAAAATAATTTTGAAAACTATGGGTCGCGTGCGCTGACCTCACTGATTTTGAGATCTCAGGAAAAACAAACAGCTGTCACTGAATCATCCGCCGATTGAAGGTTTTTCTTTAAAGTGAATTTTGCTGTGTTTGTTCCATTTAAAAGCTTAATGATGGATTATTTAACATCTGCAACTATTCTTAATACTTTTATATCCTCAGGCAGCAAACGAAAATAATTGCTTTTACAGATTTTTTTTCTAATTTATAAAATTTGAAAAGTATGTGAAGCTGCGACTTCTTAATTTTAGGTGAAAATTGCTATGTGTAGGACTGTATTCAAAACAACGACGCATTTTTTTACTGAATTGATAATTTTCTATTTTTGTTTTATAGAACAATAAAACATAAAGAAGTAATTATTATTCACTAAATTAGATGATTAACCCCATAAAAATAGATTTCTTTTGTATTTAAGTATACTTTTGTATATAACATATTGCCATAATTCGAACACAATGTTTACTGTACAAACAAATTTAGATAACAGAAGTGTATGAAAACAGATATATGAGTAATTAGCATTATAAACAACTTTGGATTTTTTCCCTCAAAATATTACATAATTATCTCTATAAGGGATAATCTGTTGTCAGTTGATGAGTACATCGACACATTTTATGGATGTCAGAGCGTAACTGTTTTTCCTTTCACGTACATATCCATGTTTGTTTGTTCGGTGAATTGTTGGTGTACAGCTACAAACTTGATATTTGGCACGAAGATCCTTTCATGGCCCTCAACGAATTCAAACATTTGCAAAATGGCGGTTCCTATTAAATCATTAAAAAACTCAAATTATCTAGATATACATGGCTTAAATGCCAAAATAATTAAATTTACGGAAGATATTATTGCCGCTCCTCTAACCGCTCTAATAGTTGTATCGCCGAAGGTGTCTATTTAAAATTGGCCGCGTTATACAGATATTTAAAAAAGGAGTCGACTTATTGTTAGACAACTACCACCCTATATCAATCCTCCCCATTTTTGGCAAAATATTTGAAATTATTCTGACAGAAAGATTGTCAAGTTATCTGGAACATGAATCACTTCTCAGCCCCTATCAATATGATTTCCGCTCTCAACGCTCAACCACGCAGGCCGTCGTAAAGATCGTGAGTGATATAGTCGAGGATCTTGAGGAAGGCCATCATACAGCTATTACTCTGTGTGATCTTTCCAAGGCCTTCGATTGTGTCTCTCATGATAAACTAATCGATAAAATGCAGTTATATGGAGTTAGAATTCTCTCTCTTTTTAATTCTTATTTGCTAAAGCGTTAGCAATGTGTAGTCATAGGAAATGACATGTCAGATTTTCTAGATATTAATCATGGTGTACCCCAGGGCTCTGTCCTGGGACCACTGTTATTTCCGATCTGTATTAATGACTTTCCACAATTTATGTTGCCCAGAAAATCAACTTTGTTTGCTGCTGATACCACTATCCTGTGCTCTGACCGCAACATTGCCAATCTGATCCAACTAATAAGCTCCGACATAGAACTCCAGGCAAAAGACCTTAAATAAACTAACACTCAATCAAGAAAAGACTTATAATATCAACTAACAAAATTGTATCCAAAGGTGAGCACGTTAAACTCCTAGGCATATATCTAGATGATAACCTTAGCTGGATAAACCATTGTTGATTGATCAGTTAAATAGAAGGCTCTCAAGCACGATTTTCCTTCTCAGGAAATTAAAAGGCATCATAAAAAACGCTTATTTTCCCCTTTTCCACTCTAGACTTTTCTACGCAGTGGTCTTATGGGGTAACTCCACCCATGCATTAAAAGTTTTCCGACAACAAAAAAAAAACTATAAGAATACTTGTTAGTGCTAAGTTTGCGGAACATTGTCAACCTATTTTCATTAAACTGGGTATTATGCCCCTCCCGTCATTGTTTATTTATCATAGTCTTGTAGAGATTCATAGGTGTGTGTCCAGACTTTCTATTCAGTCTGATTACCATCAGCACAACACACGTGCCGTTGGACTTCTTAGAGTACCTCGCTACAGGTTAACTCTAAGCGCTAAAAATTCCCCTAACCTAAATTTGTATAATCATTTACCATGTCAATTAAACTGTCCTTTAAAAAGAGTGTACTAAATACGATCGAGTTTGAACAGAGGGGGTATATTGAAGTAAATTTCATTTAATAGCTCAGGACAGTCAATTTTGTCAGTTAAAAATTTATGTGAAAAGAGTACAGCAAAGTATACTCGTCGTAACGCTAGTTTATTTAAGTTAAATCTAGCCAACAATTCAGATTGCAGTATACCAACAGCTGGATAAACACCATCAGACCTATAAGAAAGGTATTTTAGCATACTTTCTCTGAGTTTCATAGTTTGGGCTTCAGAAAACTGAAGCGTATTCTAGTTTAGACCTGACAAAGGCATTAAACAGCAAAGTAATTGTTGAAACATCTTTAAAGTGCCTTGAGTTTCTCATAATAAAACCCAGATTCTTATTGGTATTAGCTATAATGTAATTAACATGAGGAATAAAAGTTAGTGGTAGAATCAAAAATAACACCAAAATCCTTGAATTCGGAACATCTGGTAATGGCTTCACATTATACGAAAAAGTCATTATTTTTCCTTGTGAAGGACATGGCATTACATTTCGATATATTTAACGGTAACTTATTAGTATTACACTAATTATCAATTTTTGTGAGGTCTTGCTGTAATTTATCACAATCACTTATTGCCTAATCGAGGTAAATAGCTTGAGGTCATCGGCATATAGGCGAGAATTAGATGTCTCAATGTCCTGACAAATATTATTAATGAATAATATGAAGAGTAGGGGTCCAAGAACTGAGCCCTGCGGTACCCCCGATGTTACCGACACTTGAGCAGATGTAAAACCACGACAATGTACATTTAATAGCCTATTAGACAGATACGAACAGAAAAAATTGATATAGTGCGTGGTAAGTCCAAGGTTGATATTTTACAATTACATCAACCTGACCACCTTGATTAAGTGATGTAGAAAAATAAAATTAACGCTATTGGAGTTGTGGGAGTGTGTATAGAAACCACGTTTTCAATACTTTCATATTACCTACCTATACTAAAACAATTTGAGCAATAAATCAGAGAGAAATATAGTTTATGTAAATACATATGTGGGATTTCATTTAATCCCCGTGATGTTTATTTTACAACTTCTGTTGACATGAAAAAAAATTATCAACATTTAACTGCGTGTAATTTATGACTTTATATCATAGAGAGTAATAGTTATAGAAATAAACACGGGAATAAAATATACAGACTTTCTTTTATGTGCAGGTTTACGGTACAAATCTAATTTAATAAAATATAGTGGTTTATATTCTGGATTCTTTGTAGATGCGAGCATTAATTAGAGTAACATGAAATTATATATAATTATGTGATCAAGTTTTAATTAAAGGTGAATTTGACAGCGATGCCAAATTGGATGTAGGTATCTGATGTTAATATAGTAGTAGATGTAAGGAGTCGGTATTTTCTCGAAAAAAAAAATCAAAATCGTGCTAAAGTTATGAAACCTGTCTCTCCTGTTTTTGAGGGTGCTGAACAGGAATAACAGGGTAAAAAAAGTTTTTAGTCGTGCGCATCCGCTCAAACGGCCAAAAACCACCTTTTTTTTGCTTATTTCTCATATGACAGCTTAGCATCGACTATTTTTGCGGGAATTTTTTGTTTCTTCGTAACAAATAGTGAAAGGTGATGTCAGATAGGGGACCACAATCGCCCTTGGGGGTGGAATCTACCCCGTCGGGGGGTGTAGAATTGTTCCCTATGTTGTTTCTTGTTAAAGACGTTTATCCCCCCATTTTCGAGGATGCTGATCAAGTAAAAATGGTTTTCCTTCACCCTTAAACGGACGGAAACCACCCCTTTCATGCGTTTCACGATATCAATGCTCGTCAGGGTGTTCTTAGAGGGGAATGGCTTGAAATTTAGGTGGAGTTGACCGATAAACAAAGGACAATGGTAAGAGTAAGTAAAATCTATTAGATACGTTAGGGTGGCCCATCTCTATAGGGGGTGAATTTTTTTGCGTATTTTTTAAGTCTCACCCCACGAAAATATACTATTATACTAGGAATAATTTATGTTAAAGTTTCAGATAATTCGGTGAACGGTAACCCGTGCCGCATTCAGGTAGAAATTTGTAGATAAGATTTTATTACGGTAATACACTTAAATTTTACTTAAAATACAAATATCTACCTCTTTTCTCATAATGTTTTATTGGTGTAATTATTTCCTAGAAATTATTTGTTTTGGAAGTTTGGAAATATAATGAACCTACGGTAGGTTTTTATGTCAGTTTGCAATTGTGTTTTACAGTGGTGACATTATAAGTTCTAGCATACGTTCCTTTTTGAAAAAACATTTAACGATGGCTGATGTTAGATCCTTACGAAAGGATACTTTCATTTACTTAGTTGGACACTATTCGTCACAAATCATTGGCAATAAATTGCCGTCTAATAGATAAGTATTACAAGTGCTCTTTTATAACATTCGTGAAGTGAAGCTAAGTGTACATGAAAGTGCTAAATTAACAATAAAAGAGGTGTCAGTTTTTTGGGATAAAGCTCGCATTCCGACACATCAGGATTTTCATTGTGTTAAACAACTAGATAAACTTTATGCAGAGTGGAGGAACTTACAAAAATCGGCTAAAAGGGCCAGTGCGGGAGTAAAGAAAAAAATTTCGTTGAAAAATTGGACGATCTTTTTGACATTTCTCATGCAAATGCATTGGAGTTGATGAAAATAGATGAAGATAAGCAGTTTTTAATTAACCAAAGAAAAAAGGGACGTCCTGGATTTATGCATGGTATTGATTACCAACTTGCTTCTCAAGAAAAATCAGCTGAGGAGAAATTACAGAAATTATCCGAACGAATGCAACGAAGTCAACAAGAAAAAGCTAGATTAGAGGAAACAGTCACCTGTCCATCATCAAGTAGTAATTCAGCCGACTCCAACGAAAATGAAGATGAAATAATCGAAGCCCAAGAAGAGTTGTTACAAGGCCAGCCTGGCCCGTCACAGCCAAAAAAGAGGAGATTGTATGGAACATGTAACATCATCACACCAAAAATAGCCGCTGCATTTGATGCTTGCAAAATAAGCGACAGGTATGGAGTCCATATTTTAATGGCAGTAGCAGAAGCACTAGGACATAACACCACATCTTTGTCCATCAGCAGAACCACACTTCAGCGCTCTAGACAACGCATCTGCGAAGAATGAGCTGAAATATTAAAAACTGCCTTCGGTAATTCTGAATTGCCGGCCCCAGTCATCCATTGGAATGGAAAACTTTTACCTTCTCTCACTGGAATGGGAAATATCGATAGAGTTGCTATCTTAGTTACTAGTGGAGATATTGAACAACTACTTGGAGTACCAGCTTTGCCCAATTCAACTGGAAGAGAACAGACTGAAGCAGTTTATGATGTGCTTTGTGAATGGAATTTGGACGAAAAGGTAATAGCTTTGTGTTGTGTTACAACAGCATCAAATATGGGTTATATAAATGGGGCAGCCACACTATTGCAACAAAAATTACAAAGAGATATTCTATATTTTCCTTGTAGACATCATATTTTTGAAGTGGTTTTGAGAAGTGTGTTTGACACAAAAATGCCTTCCTCATCTGGTCCAAATGTGCCACTATTTAAACGTTTTAGGGAATTTTGGCCTAAAATAGATCAAAATAAACTAAAACTGGATTTCAGGTATCAAAAATTAAACACATTTTACAACCAGTTAAAGCCGAAATTGTAAAGTTTCTAAATGCAGCTTTAACTTTGCAACAGCCTCGTGATGATTATAAAGAATTTTTAATGCTTTCTAAACTTTTTGTTGAAGAAGAGCCCACTCACACGACATTCTATCAACCAGGGGCATTTCATCATGCACGTTGGATGGCCAAAGCCATTTACTGTCTAAAAATATTTTTTTTCCAAGATCAGTTCCAACTAACTAAAAAAGAAAAATAGGTATTGAAGATATATGTCTCTTTATTGTAAAGGTTTATGTAAAGGCCTGGTTTACACCGTCATTTGCTAGTAAAGCACCGCTTCATGACTTGAGAAATATCTCAAGCCGCAAGTAGAAAAATAGTGAACCATTTGTGGTACCTTAATTCAGTAAATGTTGGCTTATCTTTCTTTGATGACGATATTTCAGTTACCACTAAAAGAGAAATGGTTAAAGCTTTGAATAGGAAAGCACCAAATCAAGAGGGTATTAAACGACTTAGTAACATTACTGACGTTGAAAACAAGGAAATTCAGGACTTCATATGCGAGAACACTAAACAGTTTTTTCAAAAATTAGGTTTGTCTATGGAATTTTTGGAAAATGATCCAACAACATGGAGGGAAAATGAAAGTTATACCCGATGTTTCAATATTGTAAACAAAATTAAAGTTGTAAATGATGCCGCTGAGAGAGGAATCAAACTTATTACTGACTATAATGACATTTTAACAAAAAATGAAGACCAAAAACAGTTTTTACTCCAAGTTGTAAATGATTATAAATCACAGTTTCCAAATGTAAAAAAAGAAACCCTGTCGCATGCTTTGGCCTAGTGCAAAAAATATTGTTTTTATTACTATATATGTCTTGTAGATTTAGGATAATATTTGGTACTATGTATGAAAAAAACGTTTCATAATAAAATACACAAAGATAAAACGAGAGTTTTATTTCAAAAACTTCTAGTCTAGTTTTCTTAGACTACGAATTTACAGTAGTATGACACATGTCATAGTCACAACAGATAATGTCTTTGATATTTGTATGACTTGATTAGTCATTCTAAAGATAAATGTTGCTGATTAAAAAAAAAACAATGCATCAACCAAAGAATGTAAATAATTCCATTTACTTTTATTATTGCATAATAATGCATTCTGCGGCACCCCTTGCCTTCAATTTGCCTCAATAATATTTTGAGGGAACTGTTTTTTCTTCAAATGGAACCCTTTGCAGGGGTGAGAAATAAAAAATTTTGATTTCGAAAAAGATGGGCCACCCTAAGATACGTGTAAGACGAAATTTCGATTTTCACTTTTTGAAGGGGTGAAAACGGTGGTAGATGGTCTAAAGGGTATCTCTGAAATCGCGTAAGTCAGGAACGTGATATTCCAGCGATGAGCTCTTCTGAGGAAATAAGGAGACACGTATTCGACGGTTTTCAAAAAAAGACCCCCCCCGAATGGGTGAACAGGGCGAGGGCTGTTTTTAAGCATGAATTTGACACATGTGCTTTATTGTCGATTAAAATAATTATTTTTTCGTTTCACTGGCTCTAACACGAAACTAGAATAATGAATTGTTATCAAATTGCGATGTGTAGTGGGTTTCCTCGAGTACCATGGATGCGCAGTGGGCTTCCTCGAGTACAATGGATGAGCAGTAGGTTTCCCCGACTATGGATGCGCAGAAGTTTTCCTTGAGTGCAACGAATGCGCAGTGGGTTCCCTCGAGTGTACTTCCTGAGTACTATAGGAGAACTCAGTGAGTATATAGTACTTCTTTATAGGCATAAATTAGTATGTCAATGTTCTTAATTCCACGCGCAAAAAGTCTTCCACGAGAACGAAGTCGCGGGCTTCAGCTAATTATCTATATTTAAAGACTTATAATCACCTCAAGAAACTAAAAACTTAATACTTTTATATGTTTTTATATATTTATCAGTTTCAGACACCTTGCTTATTTGAGGTCAGACATTTTCATGACACCTTCTATATTACAAAATGAAGGAGATTCGTCGTTAACAATAAATTTTGTAAAAATCATGAAATTTATCTGTCCTCGGGCAATCTCCAGTTTTTATTTTGTGTGGTTTACTAGAACCGATAAAGATACAGATATAAAACTTACACAAAATGTATTTTATATTTTTATTATTATTAGCACTTAAAAAATGCTACATATAACCATTACATTAATCGTATTCCTGGAATATACCATAAAAAAGTTATATTTAATTTATTTTTTTATGTACGTGCCTACGTGGATCGTAAAAGAATTAAAAACATGTTCCCTACTTTTGCATTCTCAGTAATAATAAGTTAATGGTAATTGCATGTAATTACAAATATAGTGTAATATTATAATACTTTAATTCAGAGTCATTAACGAAAATATTACTCATAAAACTTAAAGTAGAGCGACGAAATTACCAAAATGGAATGTATTAAACATTAATTCTGACACAGAATATGATGTTTTACTTCCACATCCAGTGGAAGTATAGTAACGACAAAAAAAATTTTTGAAAATTTTTATTGTTCAAATAAGCTTAGAATGCCATGAAACGTCGAGATTTTAAATTTAAGCGAAAAAAAAGGTACACGTATGTATTTTAACGGAATCTAGAACTAGATTATAGTCAGGGGCGGACTAACCGGGTGCGGGGCCCTGGGCTATTAATTGCTTTGGGGCCCTTCCCATTTCATAAGATAACATTTTTTTTTAGATTATGTCAGATCACGCACCACCAAGACATGTTTCACTTTGTTTTGGCTAAATACCGAACTATAAACTATGACAGTGACGGCTGGTGAAATTTCAATATTTTTTTTTCCCGTCTGTGGCGCATGGGACCCATACGAAATATGGGAAATAACATCTAGAGAAGCACTTCTCTAAAATGTTGAAAAAGCAGTTTGCGAAAAAAAATTTTAAAATTCGGTTGCCCTCCCTGGCCCCAGGGACTCCTGTTTAATTTATTTATTTTTTGTCATATACATTTGACTTTTCATAAAAATACAACAATAGGTTTTCGAGTTTATGAAAATATTTTTATTATTAAATGAAATACAATGAACTGAAATTTTGTAATTTACAATTTAACAAATTACAACATTTCACTTCGTTGGATCACAGTTAATAATGAAAATATTTTCATAAACTCGAAAACCTATTGTTGCATTTTTATGAAAAGTCAAATGTATATGACAAAAAATAAATTAATTAAACAGGAGTCCCTAGGGCCAGGGAGGGCAACCGAATTTTAAAAACATTTTTCGCAAACTTCTTTTTCAAAATTTTTGAGGGGTCTTTAGAGAAGTGGTTCTCTAGATGTTATTTCCCATATTTCGTATGGGTCCCATATTGAAATTTCACCAGCCGCCACTGAACTATGATAATAATAGCGAGTAGTGAGTAGTCGCATTACCGATCAAATCCAGGTGCATACCGTGGCATATAAACTGTGGATTTAGGGTGGCCCATCTTTTTCGAAATTTTTTATTTCTCACCCCTGCAAATGGTTCCATTTGAAGAAAAAACAGTCTCCTCAAAATATTATTGAGGCAAATTGAAGGCAAGGGGTGCCGCAGAATGCATTATTATGCAATAATAAAAGTAAATGGAATTATTTACATTCTTTGGTTAATGCAGTTTTTTTTTTTAATCAGCAACATTTATCTTTAGAATGACTAATCAAGTCATACAAATATCAAAGACATTATCTGTTGTGACTATGACATGTGTCATACTACTGTAAATTCGTAGTCTAAGAAAACTAGACTAGAAGTTTTTGAAATAAAACTCTCGTTTTATCTTTGTGTATTTTATTATGAAACGTTTTTTTCATACATAGTACCAAATATTATCCTATATCTACAAGACATATAGTAATAAAAACAATATTTTTTGCACTAGGCCAAAGCATGCGACAGGGTTTCTTTTTTTACATTTGGAAACTGTGATTTATAATCATTTACAACTTGGAGTAAAAACTGTTTTTGGTCTTCATTTTTTGTTAAAATGTCATTATAGTCAGTAATAAGTTTGATTCCTCTCTCAGCGGCATCATTTACAACTTTAATTTTGTTTACAATATTGAAACATCGGGTATAACTTTCATTTTCCCTCCATGTTGTTGGATCATTTTCCAAAAATTCCATAGACAAACCTAATTTTTGAAAAAACTGTTTAGTGTTCTCGCATATGAAGCCCTGAATTTCCTTGTTTTCAACGTCAGTAATGTTACTAATCATAAGTCGTTTAATTCCCTCTTGATTTGGTGCTTTCCTATTCAAAGCTTTAACCATTTCTCTTTTAGTGGTAACTGAAATATCGTCATCAAAGAAAGATAAGCCAACATTTACTGAATTAAGGTACCACAAATGGTTCACTATTTTCCTACTTGCGGCTTGAGATATTTCTTTGTCAATATTTTGATAATTTTTGATAATTAATGAGTTCTTCCAAAAGTCTAAGTCATGAAGCGGTGCTTTACTAGCAAATGACTGTAAACCCGGCCTTTACATAAACCTTTACAATAAAGAGACATATATCTTCAATACCTGGAACTGATCTTGGAAAAAAATATTTTTAGACAGTAAATGGCTTTGGCCATCCAATGTGCATGATGAAATGCCCCTGGTTGATAGAATGTCGTGTGAGTGGGCTCTTCTTCAACAAAAAGTTTAGAAAGCATTAAAAATTCTTTATAATCATCACGAGGCTGTTGCAAAGTTAAAGCTACATTTAGAAACTTTACAATTTCGGCTTTAACTGGTTGTAAAATGTGTTTAATTTTTGATACCTGAAATCCAGTTTTTAGTTTATTTTGATCTATTTTAGGCCAAAATTCCCTAAAACGTTTAAATACATTTGGACCAGATGAGGAAGGCATTTTTGTGTCAAACACACTTCTCAAAACCACTTCAAAAATATGATGTCTACAAGGAAAATATAGAATATCTCTTTCTAATTTTTGTTGCAATAGTGTGGCTGCCCCATTTATATAACCCATATTTGATGCTGTTGTATCACAACACAAAGCTATTACCTTTTCGTCCAAATTCCATTCACAAAGCACATCATAAACTGCTTCAGTCTGTTCTCTTCCAGTTGAATTGGGCAAAGCTGGTACTCCAAGTAGTTGTTCAATATCTCCACTAGTAACTAAGATAGCAAGTCTATCGATATTTCCCATTCCAGTGAGAGAAGGTAAAAGTTTTCCATGGATGACTGGGGCCGGCAATTCAGAATTACCGAAGGCAGTTTTTAATATTTCAGCTCTTTCTTCGCGGATGCGTTGTCTAGAGCGCTGAAGTGTGGTTCTGCTGATGGACAAAGATGTGGTGTCATGTCCTAGTGCTTCTGCTACTGCCGTCAAAATATGGACTCCATACCTGTCGCTTATTTTGCAAGCATCAAATGCAGCGGCTATTTTTGGTGTGATGATGTTACATGTTCCATACAATCTCCTCTTTTTTGGCTGTGACGGGCCAGGCTGGTCTTGTAACAACTCTTCTTGGGCTTCGATTATTTCATCTTCATTTTCGTTGGAGTCGGCTGAATTACTACTTGATGATGGACAGGTGACTGTTTCCTCTAATCTAGATTTTTCTTGTTGACTTCGTTGCATTCGTTCGGATAATTTCTGTAATTTCTCCTCAGCTGATTTTTCTTGAGAAGCAAGTTGGTAATCAATACCATGCATAAATCCAGGACGTCCCTTTTTTCTTTGGTTAATTAAAAACTGCTTATCTTCATCTATTTTCATCAACTCCAATGCATTTGCATGAGAAATGTCAAAAAGATCGTCCAATTTTTCAACAAAATTTTTTTCTTTACTCCCGCACTGGCCCTTTTAGCCGATTTTTGTAAGTTCCTCCATTCTGCATAAAGTTTATCTAGTTGTTTAACAAAATGAAAATCCTGACGTGTCGGAATGCGAGCTTTATCCCAAAAAACTGACACCTCTTTTATTGTTAATTTAGCACTTTCATATACACTTAGCTTCACTTCACGAATGTTATAAAAGAGCACTTGTAATGATTTGTGACGAATAGTGTCCAACTAAGTAAATGAAAGTATCCTTTCGTAAGGATCTTACATAAGCCATCGTTAAATGTTTTTTCAAAAAGGAACGTATGCTAGAACTTATAATGTCACCACTGTAAAACACAATTGCAAACTGACATAAAAACCTACCGTAGGTGCATTATATTTCCAAACTTCCAAAACAAATAATTTCTAGGAAATAATTACACCAATAAAACATTATGAGAAAAGAGGTAGATATTTGTATTTTAAGTAAAATTTAAGTGTATTACCGTAACAAAATCTAATCTACAAATTTCTACCTGAATGCGGCACGGGTTACCGTTCACCGAATTATGTGAAACTTTGACATAAATTATTCCTAGTATAACAGTATATTTTCGTGGGGTGAGACTTAAAAAATACGCAAAAAAAATTCACCCCCTATAGAGACGGGCCACCCTACTGTGGATTGCGATGCGGAAGCAGACAAGAGCAAAAAAAATGATATATATATACTTTTATATTTATTATTTATGCTGTCAATGAGATCACCAGTACAGAGCAAAGTCATAATCATATCGTATTTGGTCCGTTTTCAGTATTCGGGGGCCCCTTCAGTATCCGGGGCCCTGGGCTTAAGCCCCTAAAGCCCCCCCTTTAGTCCGCCCCTGATTATAGTTTCATCTTATTCCATCGAAGGGTTGGGGGTAAATTGGGTAAATTTAAATGGGGAGTAAATAGGTAAAACAAGCTGGTAAGAGTCCATAAGAGTATTCAGTGTATACAAGAGAAGCTAAGGTTTCAAAACGTTTTTTGGCATTAGCCACCCCCATTACCACCCCTACTCTATTATTAAAGGAGATGATCAAAACATTGTGATTTAGTGTGTGTACAAGAACCAAAAGCCTCAACATTTTTTTTACTTCATCCACCCCCACTTTTGGCTGCCTTCTGAATGTCGATACTTTCATCATAATCCATATTTTTATTGCAAAAACTCTCGTAAATAACTTGAATGTCAGAAATTATTATGAAGTTACTAGCTGACCCAGCAAACGTTGTTTTGCCATATAAATTATAAATTTTTGTCCAAAAAATAAAAATAAAATTTCTGGATAGGGCCATCCTTATCACCTAGGGGTATAGAAAATAGCCTAGGACCTATTCTCAGACCTACCAAATATACACCAAAAATTTCATAAAAATCGGTCAAGCCGTTTCGGAGGAGTTCGATAAGAAACACTGTGACACGAGATTTTTATATATTAGATGAATTCGACAACTTACCGTCTGTAACCATATAGGAACTAGAAAGCGTCCATAGCCAACACACTCCAATTAAAGTCTAAGCAAACTAATAAATCAGTTAGACAAATATAAACTTATAATTTTGAATTAATTTTCCTAAAAATTGTAATATTGCTAGTAGTACGAAAAACGTCGTATCCAGCTCGGTCTGTGTCCTGTATTTACAGATCTCGAATACTTGAAAACCTCAGCCCTATGGGCTTCGGTGTGCAAACTTTGTTCTCGACCTGTAAGTACACTTACAAGCCTTGGTACATAAATAACTAATTGTCTGTAAAACGGATTAGCAAATGAAAAAAAATGTGTTCTTCATTTTTTGTTCAGAATAATGTGCTGTACTAGTTAGTCCAGTGGAATTAGAAAATATGCATATTGTAATTCGTTTCAGGATGCCACGTGGATTAAACGATGGTTTTATTGATTACGAACATGACCCTGAATTTGGTCCACTTTTTGACCGCCGTAACATTGTTTATTTAACGATTTATTGTTGAAAAATTGAAAAAAATCGACTTTTTTAAAGATAACTCAAAGATCTTTAACGATAGGTTTTTCAATTTGTAGATACTGTTAGAACTTTGGAAAACGTTTAATTTGAGAGGTGTTTCGTTTAAAACGCTTGAAAATTTGTTTAAATAATTGCAAAAAAACGCGAAAATTATCGCAATTTGCAAATATTTTTCATTCTTTAACAAAAACACTTTAGTGCTTGAAACTTTGACAAAGTATGTCTTTTATTACCCCAAAGTTACCCCTAAAATTTCATCAAAAAATTTTGATCAGTTTAAGAGATATTCAATTTGTTTATTAAAAACGTAAATAATGTAAAGTGCAAATTCACCCAGTTCCCGTTATCGTAGAGGGTTGATCTGGACATCATTTTTTTTCGTTGAGACTTAAACTTTATGTTTTCATTAATGGTAAATCAAATTTTCATTATTTTCAACTTCAAAATGGCGTTTGAAAAAGTGTCATATTTTGAGGTTAGGTTTTTTACAAATAACTTTTAAACAATTGAAGATTTTGCAATATCCTTCTCATATCTTTGTTGCTGGCGTTTTTTCACACATTTTCAAAAAAAAAAATGACTGTAGCCTTACTAGAAGCCGAGATGACTTTTTTTTTCAATAAATTATCGTTAAAGGTATTTGAGTTATCTTTAAAAAAGTCGATTTTTTGGAATTTTTCAACAATAAATCGTTAAATAAACAATGTTCCGGCGGTCAAAAAGTGGACCAAATTCAGGGTCATGTTCGTAGTGAATAAAACTATCGTTTAATCCGCGTGGCATCCTGTTTTTCAGACTTTTTTTTACTAATTCTACTGGTCTATAGTTTGAATTGATAAATAACAAAATTTTAAAATAATATTAAAAAATAATATAAATAAATAAATTAAATTAAATAAATTAACACTTGCAATAACAATTTGTTTTCATGGCTTACTTACTTACTTACAGGTCTTTATTGAAGATTATTTATTAGAAAAATAGTAGGTATGTACGAATTAGAATTTTTGTCTTATTAATAAATAAATAATAATTTTTGTAAGTTTTGTAAATGTTTTGTAATCATAGTATATTGTAGTGCAAATACTGATGGACCAAAACGCGTGAGAGGTCCACTTATAAACTCAAAACGATAGCGAGCTCTATTCAAAAATAATCATATCTTTTACAACAATAAAGCAATACAGATCTCATGTCATATAAGCATACATCTATCTGCAATAGTTTCCAAAATGCCTCAAAGCTGAAAGGACAATGTTAAAAATAGCTAATTTATGGCCCCCATCGCAGAACGGATAAGACCCAGAGAAAATGGTCGGAAAGGGCTCAAAATTAATAAAAATAAAACTTCGTGGTATCAAAAGGCTGGGGAAAATTCTATTTCACCCCCAAACAACCCCTAAAATTGCTTTGAATAATAGCTTGTACTGCAAGTGAAAATTATATTTATTTTATGATAATTATTAGGTATCGATTCAATAGAGATATCAAAACCGTAACCCTATTCAATGGGTGGAACTCTATACACAGCCCCTAATATTAAAAAATATGTACCAAGGTGATTAAAATGTACAAAATGAATTTTTAATATTAGATGAGCCAGACTTTCAACTGATCCTGACCTATTTTCTATTTTCAAAGACAACCCTTCTCAGGGTATGAAATAATATTCGCAGCAAGTATTATTACAAAAAAGTGCTTTAGTTAGCGACCCTGGAAATCAACAAACCACCCTGGGTGGTGCAATTCTATTCGCAGTCGCGAATACTTCAAAAAAATGCCACGGCACTTAGTAATGCACCAAATTATTTTCTACCAGTGAAAGGGACAGACATCCACTTTGTCTTGACGTGAGTATCCTTATTACGAAAAACTACCAGCACGTAATGTTACAATAGATCTGTATGGTTTTAGTCAACACGTTTTTTTAATAATGGACAAGTAGCGAGTTATTTAGCAACCTCGAACACAACCAAACTACCTTATTCAGGTGCATGGTAGAATCATATTCCTTCAAATACTAAAAAATAGAAAACAAAGTGACCAAAATTAAACAAAATTTACTCCAGTTTAGGGATGACAGGCACGTTAGATAATGTAATATTAGAAAATTTTTTTTACATTTTATGAAATATATAGAATTATAATAAATAATCCAATAAAGATACATATCATTTTTCAAAAAAATTTCTCCCGGCAAGCTGATTTTTTCAGGGTCGATGGAGGGGTGTCTCCCGAGTATCCGACCACAAAGTCACAGTCCACACCTTGTAGGGTGTTGCAATAGGGGTGGTTTCTTATTTTTTGTTTTTTTTTGAAATTTTCTTTTTCCAGCTTGTACATAGTAATATTCTCTACAAGTTTGCCTAATAAAATTTTTTTGTAACTTTGATTTTTGACGGTCCAGCGCCCATTATATGGGAAAACATTCACCATATTTATTTATTATGGTTCAGGAAATATACAAACAAAAGGCTGAATAGCTGGTTTTTGCAGGATTGATTGAGAACTGTCTCCTGAATCTCCAACCAATTTTTTTTTTTTGGTGACTCAGGAGACAGTTCTCAATCAACCCTGCAAAAACCAGCTATTCAGCCTTTTGTTTGTATGTTTCCTGAACCATAGTAAATAAATATGGTGAATGTTTTTCCATATAATGGGCGCTGGACCGTCAAAAATCAGTTATAAATTTTTTTTATTATTACTATGTACAAACTGGAAAAGAAAATTAAAAAAAAAACAGAAAATACGAAACCACCCCTATTGCAACACCCTACAAGGACTATGACTTTTTGGTCGGATACTCGGGAGACATCCCTCCATCGACCCTGAAAAAAATCAGCTTGCCGGGAATTATTTGTGAGCATCCCCTATAGAGAAGGTCGATTTTTACTGTACTAAAAATATTATATCACATATATTATATATAACACATTCATTCAGTATAAGCTATTAGTCAAAGCAATTTTAAGGGTTTTTATGTTTTTAGGGGTGAAATAAAATTTTTCCCAGCCTTTTAATACCACGCAGACGTATTTTTATTAATATTTAACCTCTCCCAACCATTTCCTCTGTTTCTTATATACGTTCCGCGATGGGGATCAAAAATCAGCTATTTTTCACATTGTCCTTTACACTTCTGGTAGGTACGCTTTGTTTAAACAATTTCTATTATATTTGTTAACAACAATTTCGAGAATAATTGGACACCACCTGAATATAGAAAAAATAAGCTCGAAATGTTAAAAAATAAGCCTATAAATGCGGTGGGAACATAAAACTAATCAATTTTCAGTAATACAAAATTTTTCAGAAAAAAATTTTTTACGCCTTTTTGCAATTGTGGCTAGACTGGTGCCCTCTATATTTAGATCCAGAAGGTCATTCCAGATAATGTATGAATTTTTTCAAAACTATATCTTCGAGTGCTTCGAGAATGAAAGGAAAACTCAATTTTTTTCTTGTAAACACCACCCTGTATCTCCAAACCGAAAGATGTTGCGTGCAGTGGAGTAAAAACAAAATTTACCCTAATTTTATAGCTTATGATTGAATAGGTTAGGGCATCATAGAAATTCACAAATATTTTCTGTATTTCAAACAAGTGAAAGGATAAAAATAATAACTAACCTGTGTTTTAAACGATTTTTGTAGTACACTGATCGGTTTCTTACTAATTGCCTCTTCCTCTTCATGGTGATCAGGGAAAAGGTCCATAAGTGTATCACACAGTTTCGTAACAAATCGCATTACTTTAATCCTTAACTAAACTGAGCACTTCTGTTGAAATGTTCACTAATTAGACAGATGTTCACTCCCGCAACACCAGAATTATTATCGGTCTTTCCAACACTTTTTAAATAAATATGTTTTAGGACGCACCTAAACCTGATTAATTGAATGAGACTGGTTATGTAAATAGTATTTTATTTTTCATATAAATGTTATAAAGAGCATAGACGAGCAATGATTCTATATTCCAATACTGTAGAATTTGATAAAAGTTATTTTTTTTTAAGTGACTGGTTAAAATAAAATGTTACTTGCTTTACTTGAAGGCGGTAATGTTTATGTAGAAAAGTCTGTGACACCCTTCTTGATTTACGCACAGAAAAATAGTACTATTATATATTAGCAAGTTTGAAACTAAGGAAGATAATTATTACTTTGCGCTGTTGATAGTTATCACGTCGTCACTTGTGAAATACGTCAACGAAACCACCAAATGATGCAGGGAATGTATAATCACAGTTTTGTTAAGTCATTCTTGTATGTTTCGAATGCACAGATAAATGCAAAGTATTCTGGTTTTCATTCAACAATCTAATTCTGAGAAAGTCGAGTTAATAACCCACAATAATTATTGACGTAGAGCCTATGAATTATATTAATATATAATAATTAATAATAAATATATTGCTAACTAGCAACATTCCCGCGCTTCGCTCCGGGGTTTGATACGTTATCTAATAATAATGAATACCGTATTTCACAAAATACTGAACGATTTTTATAAAGCAAAACCAAACTGTTTAATTAATAACCAATTTTTCTAGTTTGGAAGTGCCAAAAATATCAGGTTCAATTTTAGGTAGCCATATTGGAACCGAAGTTTTGAGTTTTTCAATTTTTATATTTTTCTTGAGGATTTTTTCGGCGACAACATTCCACCTGAAATTTTATTGTTAATTCTTATGTATTATGACCTGATTTTGAAAAAAATATTTGTGCCTAAAAATTCCGTGTGCGTCAAAAGTTATATGCACTTTTTAACGCGCTTTCGCGGATTTTCAACTTATCTGCTGAATTTATCTTGTACTAGTAATCGAATGGGAATTTTAAAAAGATTGGCTTATCTGAAATAAAATTCTTAAAAAATATAGACCTGTCCGCCAGCTTGGAACAAAATAGAAAACATCAATAATAGCCGAAAAAATCAAAATTGAATATCTTTTCTATAAGGAGTAATTTCACGAAAATTGGCAAAAATAAGACTCATTTGTGGTCAAATATAATGCACCAATCCCGGACACCGCATGTCAAGTAGAACGGTCAAAGATGGCGGACGAAATAAATTTTTTAATTCTTCGTCAATTATCGATGAAAATTGGGTGAAAAAAAAGGAAAGTCAAAAAGAATACATTTTTGAAAATTAAAAAAATGCACTTTTTTGAAAATAAAATAAAACGCACTTTTTGAAAATTAAAAAAATGAACTCTATCCCCTAACAGTACATAAAAAAAGGTACAATAAAAAAAAGTGAAGTGCAATGCCTCCTTGATTTGACGTAGAATTAAAAATTTTATTTTTCCCGCCAACTTTGACCGTTCTATTTGCCATACGGTGTCCGAGATTGATGCGTTATATTTGACCATAAATAAGTTTTATTTTTGCCAACTTTGGTGAAATTATTCCTTATAGAAAAGATATTCAATTTTAATTTTTTCGGCTATTCTTGGTGTTTTCTATTTTTTCCAAGATGGCGGATTGACCAAATCATATCGGACAGGTCTATAGTTTTTTAAGAACTTTATTTCAAATAAGCCAGTATTTTTAAAATTCCCATTCGATTCCTAATATAAGATATATTAAGCAGATAAGTAGAAAATCGGTGAAAGCGTGTCAAAAAGTGCATATAACTTTTGACGCACGAAGAATTTTTGGGCACAAATATTTTTTTCGTAATCAGGAGGTCATAATACATAAGAATTAACAATAAAATTTCAGGTGGAATGTTGTCGCCGAAAAAAAAAAAAAATCAATCCGACTGTACTTACTACTAGTTTCACACAGCGAGCAGTGCATGAACTCTCTCTCAATTGCATCACAGCTCAGCGAAAAGGTATTCATATCATGTAATCATTCTTTTTAAAGATAAAAAACATCATTAAGGATTTCTGGTTAAAATTTGAACACTGATTAGCAAGTAGCTATTTATGTTTGTTGTACATCTTATTCTGATACTTGACATTTACCACGATTTTGAGATTTGCAGATTACTATTAGAGTATAGACTTTGCTGTTAGTTTTAGATTTCAAAAATTCCATGGCATGATTACAGCCAACTTAATTTTGTTCTTTGACTGGCAAAATTGTCAAATGGCGCCCTTTTGATGTTCACCCTTCTTATTCGCGCCTCTTTACTCTCCTCTAAAATACGAATCGCCGCGCCGCACAGTGGGGCAGGAGACCCCAAAATCTGGCAAAAAATCAAAATATGAAATAGAGTTAACACGATCGCTCTTTTGAGCTATGTGTAGCCAACACCTTTACACTTAATAAAATGAATCGCAATTGGCCATTACATGATTCATTTCAGCGCCCAACTCAGTCAAAACCGAGTAGTGCAGATAGTGCGTTGTGAATTTTAAAGTTTTTTTAGATCTTTATGCTCGTTTATTTGTTTATTCCTGTATTAAAATTCGAGTTTTTTGCTATGGAGGCTTCAAGTTCAGATGTTTATTACATTTTTTAATATTTATAATTTTGTGATAAGCAGTAATATTTTTGTAAATGCCAATTTAAAGTCGTCAATGCAAAATGTTAATTGTTCTTAGTAATAATGAAACATTTAGTTTGGTTCCAATTGCGATCAAGCCTTTTTTTTAAAATGGATGTATTCTTTATATATTAAATAAATATATTACGTTTGAAATTTATACACTATTTTGCCCTTTACTTTTAAAATTGAAATTATTTCTAGCCAAGTAACAAGTAAATAATTATTATATTCGAATGTTTTTTTCGATACTTACAAAACCTTTATAAGTTAGATTTTGTAAAATATTTTTCCCGTTACTAGCATTACAGAATACATAAAAATACAAAATTTCGTAATTTTCTGTTGATATAATTTTTCCATCCCCTAAAACCCACCCCCTTTTTGAGAAATGATTTTATTAAACAATTTTTCTATAAACCTGAACCTGCTTTTGAATCATTAGCCAAGTTTCAGATTTTTTGCCAGATTTTCGGGTCTCCTGCCCCACTGTGCGCCGTACGCATGGAAAACCGTTTTTATACTTAGGTATAAAACATATTACAACATCTCGAAAGCATTAATATACTTTCTGTCGGCTTCCCTAACAGTTCATGTCTCATAGTGGAGTCAAATTAGGACTGAAAAATTCGCAATGTGAGTTGTCTGTCAGGGCAATTTTTTTATTTTGCCGTGTTCAAGGATCAACTTAAGTTCACAGTTCAGTTCTGCAGTTTCTGAAAGGTTGGCGTATTGTTTATTGAAACAATTTAATTTTTTTCACCGTGTTTTCCATCGGTTTTCTACGAATCTCTAGAAATCTATAAGTCCTATGGAAAACAACAAAAAGAAGGAAAATCTTCGTTATGAGCTGTACAATAAAAGTACATAAACTATAATCCATTCCAATTGTTATTATTATTTAAAAAAAATTGAATATTGCAAAATTATGCGTTTCTAAACAATATAACTGGTCTTTCAAAAGCAATGAAATGACATTTTGGAGAAATATAGCTCTTACAAAGTACAATTGCCACTTAAAATTTCAAATCAAGATGATTATTAAAACGGCTCAAATATCCAGTTGTTGCTAAAACTTTGCACCCTTGTGAAATCCTGCCGTCAAGACCAAGAAATGTGTACGATGGCTCAAATTGTAGCTTTTATAAGTACTTTAAGATAATTTTTTTTTCAAAATTTAAACCCTTTTTATTGCAGTTGTTTATAATTTTCGAAATTGTAGTTTTAGACAAATTCAAATAACTCTGTTTTTTTATGAAATAAAAAACAGTAAAGGAGTAATGAAAGTAGATTAAAAAAACCAACTTAAAAAAAATAATGCAAGACTTACATTTGGAGCTGAGATACGTTGTTTTTGTATTAGGTCACTTATAAATAAACAAATTGGTATTTCTTATTGAAATTTGGACTAATAATTCTCCATGGTCTATTATTTTGTCTCTGCCACTTGAAAATAATCCAAAACTAGAACTGTTAAATGATACTGTATAGAGCAGGGATTCCCAACAGGTGGTCCGCGGACCCCAAGACGATGTCTTGGGGGTCCGCGAAATGTCACTGAGATATTCAATTGTAATTTAAGCTTTTAAGAGGTCCTTGTTAGTATAGCGACCGATGAGGGGGTCCTTGAAAAAATTTTGTTGGGAACCACTGGTATAGAGAAACCCGAAAGTGGGTCTTTAGCGATTTTGTTAGAGATCCGAAAATCACCAAATATGTCTGAATGTTATAATGTTTTTACAAACCGGACTTTAGTCCCTAGATAGCCCAGTTGCACTTTTTATTCAGGATGCGGACGTCTCGGGTTCAAATCCTGCTCCCGAAATATATATTTTTATTGTATCAGTAATATTAAAAGTTTTACAAACTGTATACATGAACATAAAGGTAGTTGCTCAAGTTAGGTTGGTTTACCACTTTCGTGATGAAAATTAAAAAAGTTATAATAAAATTGAAAATGTGCATTATGTTCTCAAAGCCGCTTTATTTGATGTTATTTTAAAAATTGTAGCTTTGGATTATCTTCAAGTAACAGAAACAAAATAATAAGCATTGGAGAATAACCAGCCCAAATCTTAAGAACAAATATCGATTTGTTTATTTATAATCTAACGTATCTCAGCTCCAAATGCAAGTAGATCATTAATTTTTCTTTTTTTTTTGAAAAGTGGGCATTTTAATCTACTTTCATACTAGTTTACAGTTTTTGATTTCATAAAAAAAACAGAAAGTTACTTGAATTTGTTTACAACTAAAATTTCGAAAACTATAAACAATTGCAATAAAACGGGGTTTAAATTTTGAAAAAAACATGTTTCTCTCCGTGATCTTAAAGTACCTATAGAATGCTATAATTTGAGTCATCGTACACATTTTTTGGTCTTGATGGTAGGATTTCACAAGGGTGCAAAGTTTTAGCAACATATTATATTTGAGTCGTTTTAGTAATAATTTTGATTTGAAATTTTATTGAATTTCATTGAATATTATCCATTACTTTTGAAAGAACAGTGATTTGTTTAAAAACGCATCATTTTGGAAGGTCCAATATTTTTTAAATAATAATAACAATTGAAATGAATAATTATAAGTTTATGTACTTGTACAGTAGGGCGGGCCGAAAAAATGAAAATTTGAATTTGAAAATGATATATATAGCTTGTAATTTGTTGCTATGTATCTAAAACTAATTCGGTGAAATTTTTAGCCAAATCGGATAATACTTAGCCGCCCCCCCACGACCTTTAAAATTAAGGAAAAGGGCAATTTTTCGATTTTTAACATTTTTTCAAATTGAAGTTTAAATTTTTTTTTATGACTCTTTATTAATGTTTAAACGTGTGTGGCAAAAGTTTTCCGAATAAAATATTTTTCAGTTCCAGGGAAATTAGATATGTTGTACAAAAAACCTTATTTTCGTCAAATTCTACTTTTTAGTGACAAACTTCTAATTTCCCTGGAACTGAAAAATATTTCATTCGGAAAACTTTTGCCACACACGTTTAGACATCAATGAAGAGTCATAAAAAATTTCAAACGTCAATTTGAAAAATGTTAAAAATCGAAAAATTGGCCTTTTCCTTCATTTTCAAGACCGTGGGGGGCCGGCTAGATATTAACCGATTTGGCTAAAAATTTAATCGAATTAGTTTTAGACCCATAGCAACAAATTTGAATTTGCAATTGTTTGCAAATTCAAATTTTCATTTTTTTTTTCACCCTATTGTACAGCTCAAAACGAACGTTTTTCTTCTTTTTATTGTTTTCCACAGGACTTATAGATTTCGAGATATTCAAAGAAAACCGATGGAAAACACGGTCTAGAAAATTAAATTGTTTAAATAAACAATATAGTCCAAGATCCCAGAGCTGCCAGACCTACGTCATATTAGCAAAGCTAATATTTTGACAACAGATAGTGTAATATCTAATTAAGAACGTATGCGTATTTGCTAGTTTGAAAGCGGGGCCCTTTTGCAGAAAACAGGTACAAAAGGTACATACAAATTTTACTCAGTACGTTAAAGTATGATAGCTGGTTTATTTTCCACGTGACACACTAACGACGTGGTGTAAGCGTCAACCTCCGAATCTTAAGGTCCAAGGTTCGATCCTGAGCGTTCTCAGCTTTTTTTTTTTCAACAAATATTAACTTAAAGTGGCGATTACCAAGAAAAAGACAACCGATAGGGAAATATTTATTATTTTTGGCCATAACTTTTTTTCTTAGTACGTATATTTGAAAAAAAAAAACTGAGAACGCTCAGGGATCGAACCTCGAATCTTAAGTTCCGGGAGGTTGACGCGTACACCATGTAGTTAGCGTGTCACGTGTAAAATAATCCAGCTATCATACTTTAACGTACTGAATAAAATTTTTATGTACTTTTATACCTGTTTTCTGCAAAAGGGCCCCGCTTTCAAACTAGCAAATACGCATACGTTCTTAACTAGATATTACACTATTTGTTGTCAAAATATTAGCTTTGCTAAAATGACGTAGGTCTGGCAGCTCTGGGATCTCACTCTAATATAGTAGAGTAAAATCTGGAAGTAAAGTCGCTTAGTTTTCGAGAAAAAAAAACCGGCGTAGAACCAAACCAGACTTAGTGGGATTCTTTAGTAAGATAATCGTGTATACGAAATCGTTTTTTACGACATTTTTCGGTGGTCGAGAACTTTTTTATTTCGGAAAAACTCAAAAAAATAGATTTTTAATGAAATATGTTTTTTAACGTCTCCACCGCTATATCTCTGAAAATATTTGTGCTATCAAGCTATTTTTTTTTTTTTAGATTAAAGTAGACACAATAGCGCTTCGAAAAACGTCCCACGTGAACCCGATTTATTTTTTTTTATGTTGGTAAAATAATAGGAAACTCAAACTTGTTAGTTTCAGTAGAGTAATTTTAGGTAATCGAGAAAAAAGTTTATTTATGAAAATTTGTATATACATGCTGTGTACAAATTGAAGCCAATAGTTGAAAAAAGTTTTTAGGATAAAAATTTTTCATGTCCCGTTCATGGTATTGAGTCAGCGATTTTTTTAACGGGCCAAAGTCATATTCTTGCGCGCTCGGCTGTAGCAAGCCTGCCGACTGCAACGATCTGACGATCCCGGTTGGGGTGTATATAATAGTTTAACTTATATCAATAGGTACAAAACCAGTAGTGATCAAAAGCATCTAGGGGATCAATATTATTGTTCGATATTTCATATATTGTACCTGCTGTACAATATATGAAATATGCTGTACTATTGATCATATGTTGTTAATATTAAGAAATTGTATAATAAATATTAAATAGACTCCTTTTAGTATTAAAAAGACAGGTGGTAGTAGTACGGTACCTAGAGGTAAAAAATATGCAAAACTTCGAAGTAATGTCATATTGAACGGATTTCGTTCATTTTTGGCAGTATAATAGTAAATGTTTCACAGAAAAGTTTCTATATTGAGCGGGGGGCCTGTTAATTTATAGGGGGTGGATGCCACCCTCTTTGAGGGGGTGGCACTTAAACAAAATATATGAAGTACAATCATATTTTAAGAAAAGGTTCTATGCAATTTTTCATATAAATTAATAGTTTTTAAGTTATAACGACTTGCGATTTTAACTTAAAAAAAGGTATTTTTAAACGGCTTTCGTCAAGTATCTCAAAAAGTATTACTTTATCGAAAAAATGTTATAGACCAATTACAGAAAGTACAAACTGGGAATTAATTATATTTTTTGTTTATTGATGTAGGATTAATAATTTCGGAGATATTTAAGTTTACATTTGGCATCCAAGTTTTCGTAAGATAACTATTTAGAGTGAGAGTTAAATATCTCAGAAACTGTGACACCTACGCCAAGGATACTAATAGATACAACAATAGGTTATTAATTAAGCTCTTAACTATTTTTTTATTTGTTTATGTAGCATAAAAACAAAGAAGTTATGACCGAAGCAATGTCCGTCTACACATTATTTTAATAACAACGTCGCCATTTTGCTACTGCAATTAGCCAGTAATTAAAAAAAAATTAATTTCAAACGCGGTTTCTCATTAATATGCAGCATGACGCAGTTGCTCAAATTTTTTGGTTCGTATACAGCACTTGCTTTAGAGAAAATACAGTTTAAACTATAAAGGTACTTTCGATAAAACGCATTTTTTTTCCTATTCCAAATATCCCCCTGAGAGGGGGTGGCACTTAACTTACTTACTTACTAACGCTACTTCTACGCGACTAATCTGACCAACCCTGCATGCGAGGTGTATTAATTGCGTCCCAATGTCGCGTTTAGCGCTGATAAAAAAAAATCGCTGTTGCCAAACGGTATACTTTAGGAAAAAACATATTGTTTCAAAAACTTTTGTGATTATTAGGCTTTATTTTCTTCGCTGCATGTATGCAAATATTTTCAAAAATAAAAAAGTTTATCGATTGGTGAAGATTTCAATACACAAAATATGTATTTTTAGTTTATTTGATTTTTAAAGAAATGAAAGTGCGAATTGTGCCCAAACCGTTTATATTGGTAAAAGCGCTACAGTGTGTGCTTTAATTTGATACAAAACAAATTTCGGTACCTTTAATAGTTTTAAAGATATGGCGGTGGAAACAAAAAAAACAATTTTCTTTAAAAATACATTTTTTTCACTTTTTATTGATTTAAAAAGTTCGAGACCACAAAAAAATGTCGTAAAATATGATTTCATATGCCCGGTGACATACTCAAAGGAACCTAATATGTTTGACCTGGTTCTACGCCAAAAAAAAAAAAACGACACGATAGACTTACGAAATCGCTGCTCTAATACGCCAACATCGCAGAAACTGCAAAACTGAGCTGTGAATTTAAGTTGACCCCCTGAACACGTTAAAATAGAAAAACTGCCCTGACAAGACAATTCACATTAAAATCCTAATTTGACTCCACTATCAGAGGCCTAAAAAATTATGGAGAAAACTAGGGCTTTAACAGGTCTGATATTTGCCAAATTTTGCTCAACTGAATATTGGGTATAATTTTTAGGACCATTTTCTTGAAGGCGGTTCAATTTTATTCCATTTTTTTTTTAACGAATAAGAAATCCATTCTGAGTATTGCATTTAAGAGAACTAATTTCAAAGGTAATTTTTAAAGGTTTTTTGCCTTGGTTTATGATGTAATGTTGAATGACGTTCGAACTCAATAGAAGAGTCCATGTATTGATTAAAAATTACTTATCTAAAATTAATTTGCTGCCACCGTCCACGCATATTTATCTCGAAAAGTTATCTGTCGAATGCAAATAAATTCATCACAAATATACCTCTAACTCCCACACTTCTACTTCGACAATTAGCAATAACAGCACCACAGAGTTAATTTCACATTTCAATTGCAAACTCTCACAATTAAAATACTAAACAATGCACGTAATTAACACGTTCAATTATAATTAATTTAAACATAATACCGCTCCTTTATGTTTGTACTGTGATATAACGAGTTGGTAACATCAATTTAAATACCTAATTGGATGTGTCAAGTTAATAAACAAAACTCATGCCCGCATTCATCCGGGATAAGCTCGAGACTGAACCGGCGGGGTATAATCACATGCGACAAAAGGACTGTTTACATGTGTTATCTTATTTGCTATTGTATATCACTAGAACATTTTTGTAATTTATTTCACGACCGTTATGCTCAGTTCCGGATATCAAACTACAAAGTTTGACATTGGAGCTTTATATATAGATCGAAGATATCGTATAGTGGCTAATAATAGACGGCGAGTATTTTTGGAAATAATTGTTTTTACCAAAAATCCATGAAAGTGTAATCCGATGTAAATTGGTTTGATTAATTATGTTTCGCTGGAAATTTGCACGTATTATAACACTTTACGTTGTGATTTGATCACTTCGGCTGTTTTATCAGCTAAAAACTAATTATAAACCAAACTGATAACGAACTAACATGACGCCATGCAAATGTACAGGAGGGTATTTCCTGTAAAAAGTTTTTTCCATATTATATACGTCAGAAAACAGTGGTCACATGTTTTAACTTGTGTAATGGTCTAAAGTGGCAATTTCTAATAAAATAGTCGGGGAGCCCTCCCTAGCTGTACGTGCACCCCTCCCCCCGATTCTTGGGGACAATGTTTTTCATAAAGATTAAAGCCTAAAGAACAATTTTAAAGAAACAAAACGAAAAAACTGGCTGTACTTTAAATGGCAGTCATATGTTAAAAAAACTTTTGCCAATGTTGTTTTTGTCATTTAACACAAGAACTAAAAAAGATGGAGAAAAACTTTTTTCACAAATAACAACATACATAAAATTTTCTATAATTTTGTTCTTACACAATATTTTGATAGGAGTTACCATTTTCCAGATAATTGAGTCCAAAATTAAGAAAACATAGAAATTCATAAGGCAAGGTGGGGTAAGTGGATCCTAGTTTTACAACTTTTTAGGTTTCGTGCTAGATATAAAATTGGATTTTTAGGAATTTAATGCTAAATATGAACTAACATAACCTTTAGGTTGTTAAAAACGTTATGTCAAAGCATCATTAAAAATTTTCATCTTATGTTTACCAAACACTATTTTTTTAAAATTGTGCACGAGGACCCAGTTACCTCCTATTTCTGAGAACTAATTTCAGAGGTAATTTTTAAAGGCTTTTTGCCCCTCATTTTATTTTAGCTTAGCTTTATCTGTAAATTAATGCGGGGTTACTGGGCCCCTTTTTGGAGTTTCTGTTAGTTACTGTAAAAATATTACCTTGATATCTTTGACCATTTATAAGATACGTAGTTTATAAAATAAAATGTCATTAACACATTGCAATGATAAAAGGAAAAAAAGTAAAAAATAAAGTTACTTCAACAATTTTTACTTAAGTATTAGGTACGAAATTATTTTACAATTTTGTCCATTTCAGGCACAAGGTACATATTTGTTTTATTTTTTACGTGTGGAGGAGTAATTATTTTTAATATATCGGCGGGCTCATAGTCAACAAAGTCATCTTTATCTGGCCAATGCCATGTATTTGTTTTTAAACATTTTGCCATGTGTTTTACTCTAACACTATTGATGTCGCTGGCTGTCATTTGACCTGGGTAATACGTCCCATTAAAATTAACAATAACGTAGTCTCCAGTGATAACTTCAACCACATTTGAATTTTCATCTTCTGATTCTACGACTCTTCGCTGCTAGGGGATGATACCGGTGAAACTGCACGTGTACGTTTACGTTTTTTTGACACAGTACTAGACTGAACAGGTGTAGCCGTTATGTTTTTTGCTGTTTCGCCTTTCTTTGTGGTGGATTTAACATTCCTTGCCTTCTCTTCTTTTTCTTTTTCTAAACGTTCTATGTAATCTTTGGTCGTAATTATCTCTGCACCAGTACAAATCCTAAGTCTTTTTTGTGGCTCCTTAGGAACTTCCTTAGTATCTCGAACAAATGCTAATAAACTTTGTTCGAAAGGCTTTCCTGTATTTCCATTTTCAGTTTGATTTTCCTATATATATCTTTATCTTACACCGGTGCTTCTTCAAAAATAGGCAGATCAGGACGATCAACTTGATTATTGGCACTTGGAGCTTCTTTAGTTGATGTTGATGGTGTGTTAGGGTAAATCATTTAGAGAAAAGACAATTATTGTAAGGTGTATAGTATAACTTTATATTATTAACATAACAAAAAATAAAATAAACTGAAAAAAATTAATAATAATAATATTATAATTCGCAGACATTTATCTCGAAAACGGTAACAATGGGTTATGAAGAGATTAGGGTTAAAAGTGTTGTTGGAATCTGCTGGCTCATTCCAATAAAATTAAATATAAATTACTCTTTAATACCGGATTTGGTAATAAAAGAATGCCTATTAACATATCCGCATTGGCAGAAGAGAACGGATCTCAAAAATGTTCGGCATTATTGGGCCTTCATTCATATACTGGACGCGACTCAGTCAGCGCCTTTAAGGGAAAAGGAAAGATAAAACCCCCAAAAATGTCATTTTCTCCCAAATATACCAAATATATCCGAACATTTCAAGATTTGGGGAGCAGCTGGAATATTGATGATAAATTAGACGCATATTAGAGGAGTTCTACAGGGTGTTTTATAAGCAAAGTTGTAAAAATCACCAATAATAAAGTCCCTTTATTTTTCAAAATATGAAAAAAATCCTCTAAGAAAAGTTATTTAGAATGCAATTTTATACATCTATACCAAATTTCAGGAATATAAAATTATTTTTTTGAAACTTCCCATTTTTTGCGAATTAAGAGTTGAATTCATATTTAAAGTTGTGTAGGAGCAAACGTTAATAATCTCAAAAAGTAGGCTATTGGTAAAAAAAATTGAATATACGAGATGTAAGAAGGTATAATGTTAATCGAACTAACTGTAAAACAAGAAACTATTACTAACAGAAGATTGATGAAGTTTAAAAATTATAACAAGTAATAAATGTCAAAAACATAACAGATTCACAAACAAATTATTGACTAATACAAAACACTGTTTACAATTTTTTTATTATTCGACGTAGCTACCACCCACATCCACACACATTTCGATCCTTCGCCTGAAGTCCTTAAAACTGTTTCGAATATGATTTAACGGTGTGGAGTTTACGGCATTTGTAATTCTCTGCTTCAATACTGCTACATCGTTAGGAAGTGGTTCAGCGTAAACCAACTGCTTGAGGCGACCAAATAAAAAGAAATCCAATATTGATAGGTCTGGGGATCTCGCCGGCCACTTGATCGGTCCATTCTTGGCAATCCAATTTTCTCCAAAATTTAAATTCAACCACCGATTAACCATTTCTGTGAAGTGGCCAGGGCAACCATCATGTTGAAAATGAACTAAAGGCATATCTCTTAAAATATTTAAATGTTCTTCAGAAAATCTTTCAAGAAGCTGTAAATAAGTGTGCTGGTTTAACCTTCCCTCAATGAAATAAGGTCCAATAACTCCAACGTGATAAGAAACGGCACACCACACATTCACTTTTTTATAATATTGTCTTCTACAATGAATTCTAAAATTTGGATTTTCAGAAGCCCAAAACCGACAATTCTGAGATGAAACAACACCATTGGTTGTGAATGTGGATTCATCTGAGAAAATTATGAAACGATGGAAAAATCTCTCTTCCATGATTTTTTCTCCAATGGTCAAACAAAAATCCAACCTACGGCCGTCATCTCCCTCTTCAAGCGTATGTTTATAATTTGCTTTATATGCCTTTCTTTGCCTTGTACATTCTTTGGAGTTTAGACTTGCTAATATTAATAAGAGCTGATCTCTCTCTTAGTGGCATCCTAGGATTTTCTATAACAGAGGCATGAGCTATAATAGCCCCAACATTGTCTTCATCATATGCTTTTATTTTTCTTTTCATGTTAAGAACACTACCAGTAGCCAGAAACTTTTTAATTATTCTCATAGCCTGAGTACGTGACAAAGCAGTGTTTGGAAATTTCAAATTAAATTGGCTTACCACATCTCTTAGCGAGTTTTCACCGCTAATTCCGTAGCATTGCACAATATAAATTTTTTCACGCAGTGTGAGTACCATTTTCACTAAATTTTTTATGCTTGGTTCGTTAATTTGAAACAGAAATTAAGGATAATATTGACTACGTTTGACAGATATGTCAATAATAAATGATAAATGTGTATCCACTGCTTTTTTCATAGCCTACTTTTAGCTTCTACATAACTTTAAATATTAATTCACAAAAAATAATTTATATGCAGTTTTAATTGAATGGTTCAAAATAAAATACTAATTTATTGAAAAAATGGGAAGTTTCAAAAAAAAAAATTTTATATTCCTGAAATTTGGTATAGAGGTATAAAATTGCATTCTAAATAACTTTTCTTAGTGGAATTTTTTCATATTTTGAAAAATAAAGGTACTTTATTAGTGGTGATTTTTACAACTTTGCTTATAAAACACCCTGTAGAATACCAAATCAAGTTACTTTTGGTATACTTTAGTTTTACAACAAGCAGGACTCAATCCTAAAATACCATTCCAAAATTCCAAAATTTTTGGTCCATTACACCTCTTGTTACATCTATCCTGGGACACACTGTATATATGTCTGTTTCTCGAAAATCACCCTTTTTTATGACTAATGTAAAAACTTCAATTTGGTATGCTGCACTAAAAAAAATCGACCAAAAATGATAATTCCAACGGACTAATAGTGAATCTGAAAGCGAATGATGTGTTACTTACGTTTTTTATTGAATTTTATATTTTATTTTAAAAGCCGAGTCATTTATTTGGAAAATGGTAACTCCTATCCAAATATTGTATAGGAACAAAATTGTAAAAATTTTATGCACTTTGTTTTTTGTGTAGAAAGTTTTTCTCCATCTTTTTTAGTTTTTGTGTTAAATGACAAAAACAAAATTTGCAAAATTTTTTTTTATAAACGAACGCCATTTTGAAAGTACAGTCAGTTTCTTTTGGGGGACATGTCTAAAATTAGCCTAAGGCTTTAATCTTTATGAAAAACATTGTGCCCAAGTATCGGGGGGGGGAGGGGGGGGCACATACTGTTAGAGTGGGCTCCCGTAGTAAAATTATGTGCGTTTTTTATTTTTATTTGCTTATTTGTATTCATTGAAAAGAAGTACACTGCAGAAGAAAGTTCCAAATGCAACATGCAAACCTTAGTAGCAAATACTACATATAAATGTGAAAAACCTGTAAAAGTATTATGTATTGTGTTATTATTATGTTAGTATTAGCATTATGATTAACAGGTTTACAAAAAGTCTTGTTTTAAGGTTCCCATATAACTTTTCTGAAGTATTTTAACGCGCTGAAGACAATTTTGGACAAAAAATTTTTTTTTATCGTGTCAGTTTTTCTCTACCACCCTCTAAAAAGGCAAAAAAAGGTATTGTTTGTCCTAAGGTTCTGATCTAACTTTCCGAAGTATTTTGACACTTTGAAGCCAATTTTGGATACAAAAATGTTTTCTATCGTTAAAAAATGTAATAACGAAATTCAGGGGTTGTCGACAGGCTTAAAAACCACTGGGAAGTTACAAAAGTAAAGTCACAGGTAGTTCAAATTGCAAAATATTTTCGTAATACACATTTGCCAAATGCCAAAGAAAAAGGGGGCAAGAAACTAACATTACCACCAGTGTTAGATGGAATATAGTTTCCGACTGCCTTGAGATTTATGTGACCTAACTTCCCAAGTTGTTGCAAATCTATGAAGAACATAAAGATGACATTGATCCATTGATTTTTGAAAAAGTGTCGAATATTAAAAAAAAATGGCCGAAGACTTTTTAAAATTGCTGAAACTAATTTCTGTGATACTTGACAGAGTTCAGCAGAAAGGTGCCAATTTGTCCCTTGCAGTTGAGGAATGGAAAAAGTTGAGTGTCATTTTTTATAGTTTTGAAGATGAAATTTAAAGCAATGTCAGATATTTGAAAGGAGGTATGAGGTATCTATCTACATATCGTTTTCAAAGAGCATTAGGGCTCGAAAATCATGTCTATTCAGGTCAGTAGTTGGGATTTTTGGAATGATAGTAGAAGTAAAGTGAAAATATGCATGAAAAAAATTTAAAATTTTCAAGATCATACGGTCTAAAATAAAAAGTTAGGATTTTGCGGCATAAAAAAAGTTGCCGTAAAAATAGGTTTCATATATTTCTAAACAATTTTCGACTTTGTTGATATCCGAAACCGCGGCAGGGCGTGTTCGGGGTGGTTTTTGAAGATGATCATTGGGAACTCTTTTATTTCCTAAAGGTAGCCCTATGGCGGGTATAATCCTCAAAGGGCAAAACATTATAATTTATTTCCTCCATTCGCCGATTTTAAGTCTAACATCAATGGACATAGATGTTATAAAGCAACCGCGAGGCGCTGCTAGGTACGTCTATTTGCACATAAATTACAAACAGCAGAACCCTCCTTTGTTTTTGACTATATTATTTTACAATCATGTAGGTTACAAAGCAATTGTAAAACATCCCTTAACTTTATGCAAATGCAATAAAAACTTTTCATCGTAGAAAACAAACCGTTGCTTTTTTTGTCAAAAACTCGGCACGCACAAAAACTATTAAATTTCCATGTGAATGCCATTTGCTGTTAGATTTAGAATTTAGATATCATCTGCAGCATAAATCAAGTGTCGGTTGACGGCCCTATCTGCCGCAAATTTTACTGACCGCCTGTTGAATATACAATGAAAGAATAATACACTCTATTAATAATAAAAGTCATTAAGTCGGATTTTTTTAAATATTTCCACGAGTAATGGAGAAATAACAAACGTATTTCTGATGTAAAATATTCGATGTGAGTAGAATATAATATTCTGATATAAAATTGTAGTATAGTGGAACTCGATTAAACCGTGTTACGAAGACTTATTTTTGCTTACATGATAGGAGGGGAGAAACTATAAAATCACTTGAAAATATTTCCCGCGAAGCATTTAAAGAGTAGGATAACTCAGATTAGGGCAAAAATATACCGAAAGTAGATAATTTCTTAATAAATGAAAACGTGTGTAAGTAGTGAGTAAATCCGTTTTTTTTTTAATTTCCGGAAATGACCGGAAGTCAAAAACGCCGAGGCAAAAATGTCAATAAAAAGGATTTTTGCAATATTTGGTTCATGAAAAAACATATTTTGGCACTTACTGACAAAACGACTTTGGGAGGGACTACATGAAATTCCAAACTTCGTTTGCCAGAAAACGCCGCAACCCTGACCATACTGTATTCTAAATACTTGTTCGTTCCCCTCTCCTGCAGCGTTTTAACAGGGTTACTGACACAACGAGAGAGTCTCCATTTTTTGACGCCGCGCCGTGGTAATCACTATTTGGCAAATGTGTATTGCGAAAATATTTTGCAATCTGAACTACTTGTGATTTTACTTTTGTAACTTCCAAATCTTTGGAAAGCAAATTCAGTATATGGTCAGAACACCCGTATGTTATAATAAGGTAATCCAGGTCCTCGGCAATTCTTCTCCTCATACAGTTCATATTTGCCGCATTATCTGTGACCAAAATAGTAATTTTGTAGTTATACGCATTTTTGCACTTATTTTTTAAATCAATGGCCAAGTCTGCAAGATAATCCCCAGTGTGTGGATATCCTGATATATCTATACTTTCCAGAAGAAAACTGTTTCAATTTTCTACTATCAAAACCGCACATATTATCGGGTCATATGAACATTTGACCAACCATCAAGGGACATACACACTTATTGACCTGATAAATTTTCAAAGCACCTTGATTTCTCCTCTTTAAATATTTCATTTAAATGGGTTGATGGTAACTGAAACTAGAAGGCGGCACATATCCTGATCTTAACATGTCAATCGGTTTCCGAACTTCTTTATGTTCAATGGACTTTAAAAACAATTTGTTGTAAAAATGGCTCTCACTACCTGTTTGTCTAATTCTTTCTTTTCGTCTTGACATGTTCTTGCAACAAAGGAATTTAAACTAGTGCTACTGCAACTAATACCATTAAAATTCCCGCTTGCTGTTCATTGAGAATTTTCACTTTGGCTTGTACTGGCTTTGCACTTATTAATTTTTTCACCTTCACTTGACTGATTTTTACAGGTTTCCCAGTGGTTTTTAAGTCTATCGGCAAGCTCCTGAATTTCCTTATTACTTTTTTTAACGATAGAAAACATTTTTTTTAAGTCTATCGGCAAGCCCCTGAATTTCCTTATTACATTTTTTTAACAATAGAAAACATTTTTTTATCCAAAATTAGCTTCAGAACGTCAAAATACTTAAGAAAAATTAGATCAGAACCGTAGGATAAACAATACCTTTTTTGCCTTTTCAGAGGATAACAGAGGTGGTAAAGAAAAACTGACACGATAGAAAAAAAAATGTGTCCAAAGAGTGACCTCAAAAATAGTCCAAAAACCGCCCATTTTCTCGCCCTCAAATTTTGTTTTAAACTAAGTGCTAAATTATTGTTGCTAATGAGAACATCCTGAATACAAAATTTCATGATGAGCATATGTTTGATTTTTGAGATATAAGGGATTGAAGTTGTGATATGAGTGATGAATATATAGGACCATAATAAGGAATGAAAATCGCGCCATATACCCTAAAGAAGAAACACCAAGCAGCTACGGACACGTGTTTCGGAATTATTGTTCCTCATCAGCGTAGAGTAGCATCATCTCAATCTTTTCCAGATCCTTTTTGATGCTAATGAGCACTCTTGAAAACCCTTGCTACAGGATTTTCGCTAATGTGATACATAGTACACGGAAATTAGGCAAATTTATGTGGAATAGAAGAAAAAAATTATAATCAGCTGAAATGTCTATAATAGTTAGCTTATGTGTGTAAGAATACATATCAAAAAAGTTCCCACCCCCAAGGGGTAAGCTTCATCCCTATCTCACCCCCTTTAGGGACACCGCACTGTTTTTTTTACAATATCTCTTAAACGCTTTATCTTAGGGGAAAAAACATAAGTGCAGGAACAGGTTTGTTACAAAATTCTCTACAAAAAAGGTTCTGTGTTATATATCGACATTTCTGTTACTTTTTATGTTATTAAATCGTAAACTGTAGGGTTAAACAAAAATGAAAGTCTGATTATATTGAATACGGTACTTAATCGACCCTAACGCAGCCTGGTAATATTTCAAATGATCCAACACAATCCTAACCGCCTTATTCATAAACACGCTAGAGGGAGGGAGGGGGGGGGGGGGGAGAGAGAGAGAGAGAGAGAGAGAGAGAGAGAGAGAGAGAGAGAGAGAGAGAGAGAGAGAGAGAGAGAGAGAGAGAGAGAGAGAGAGAGAGAGAGAGAGAGAGAGAGAGAGAGAGAGAGAGAGAGAGAGAGAGAGAGAGAGAGAGAGAGAGAGACTGTTTTGACCTGCCTATGACCGGGTGCGCCTAAACAAATAACTACATTTTGATATGCTTTTTATCCCTGCTGGGATGATTCAGTACCTTTTCAGCAGAGGGTCGTAGGATGACTCAGTACATTTTGACATGTTTTATTTTTCTTTTTTTTCTTTTTGCATTGACTAAAGTAAAGGCTAACTACATTTTGAAACACAGAAAGGGCATTGATTATATTGTGGTCATGCATCTTAGTAAATAACTCGTTTATTTTTAAATTTTCGAAAAAACTCTATTTCAGATTTTTTGTCCAAAAAGGTCCGTGCCTTATACTGGTTATAGATTGATCGACGGAATAATATTTTCGATTTTTATTAGGAAACTGTTCGGTATTTGTAGAATTTATCGAAAAAATCAAGTTTTCCAGGATTTGTACATTCGCTTTTGTTTTGTCAAATTTCTCACAAACGTCACCTAATAGACTTAATCGAGCCCTACAATCGCCATTTTTGAAAATCAAAATCGAACCTAACTCCGGTTCGGGAGTTATCAATTTCTTTGGAAAATCATACTCGGCCTTGGAAAAAAATACTTGCGGTCAACGGATTCGGGCCGCCAGCAATAGGTTTTATTTGTGGCCGTGTACCTTTGATCCCACCAAGTCTCATCGAAATCGATCGATATCCTGGACAGTTATCGTATTTCCTAGCCCGATTTCGAGAAAACCAGTTTTTTGCAAAAAAATTCAATTTCCATTTGTTTTTCGACATAGTCTCCGGTATACTTATCTGTAGATCGTTGCCAGCGGCACTATCTCGTTTTTGAAATATCTTGATCCGACTGCCCGTTACCGAGTTATTCAATTTTTCCCGAAAAACTTGAAACGTCTATATCGGGTACTTCCAGTTTCCGAACGGAGCCGTGCTTTCAGCGTTAAGGTTTTCTAAAGGCCTCCTTATCCCACCCAAGTTTCATCGAAATCCGAAAACAGATTAGGGGGGGGGCTGAGCGTGACAGACCGACTGACCGACGGACGGAATTTTCTAAATTCGCTCTCGAGTCGATAGACACGACTTTCATTTCGATCCGACGTTTTTTTAGGGTTTAGATGGTCCACTGGAAAAATGCAAAACCTATACTACATTTTTTTGTTACCTAACGCCGAGTTTGCCGTCGATTAACGTAAACACCCTAAATAATCTGCAAACGACCTATAAGACATGTTTTATAGAAAATTTAATTTTAAATATTTTTCAAAACCTCTAGTTTTGTCGTAGAACATCACATTTCCAAAATATTATTGAAAAACCAGCACGGTGTCATTATAAGGGTGAAAAAGGGATGAAGCTCACCAGTTGGGGATGGGAACTTTTTGATCCTGTATTCCTACCCTTATCAACTGTCCGATCAGAAAATATCAACTTATTATAATTTTGTTCTTCTATTTTTGCTAATTTCCGTGTTCTAACAGCGATTACGATGTCTCTGATATTCATCCCCCCCCCCCCCACCTTCTTATAAAATTCACTTGAAGTTTGAAAACAGACCATTAGGACATTAATTTTATGGAGAGCGCCCTTTACTATTCTTGTGACAGAATTTACTTTAAGTTAATATTCTCACAGCGAAATCGCTTATCACAACTTTAATCCCTCATGTCTCAAAAACCAAAGATATGCTCATCTTGAAATTCTTTGGGTCACCTCTAGGTACTGTACTAGAAAAAGTTCGGACAAATTTTCTGTAGGAATAGTCTGTTTTTTCTTCATTGCGATACAACCAGAGATATCAAGTAAAACTTTAGAAGTTCTACAACAAGATAATACCCTACAAATCCTAAAATCAAATATTCTACAATCTCCTAACTACGATTTAAATAAAAAATTAATTATTACATTTGACTCGAGCGTACTTTTTACACTACCACACTGTAACTTTAAACACGAGTCGCAAGGTACACACACCCGACGCCACATAAACTGACCAGTTACTTATTAGATGCAAATAATCGCTATCGATTTTGAGAAAACCGAATTAGGACGGTTTCATATTAATAAAGTCCACGGTGTACTTACTAACTGGCATTACACGACTCCCGCTTCCAGTTAGTTTTACGCTGGTTCGCTACCGAATCGACCGGCCTCCATACTGACAATTCGCTTATGAATTGATCATTCTATATAGTAGGCTTTGTTTATTTCATTTGTTTTGAACGCAGAGTTGTACTGAAGGGATTGTTAAGAAGGTTGTTTCACTTCAAATGTTTTCCTGTTAGTTTGACATGTGATGGAAATAGGACCTTGTTAAGCTTGGCATAATGTATACTTGTTATTCCATTTTGCGTATCATATTACGTCTGCCTGTTGTTTTCTCCGATTAAAGCGTATATCGTGCAAGAGTGTAAGTGGGAAAATTATGCCAATGATTTTATTTTCTTACTATTTATAAACAGCTGGACCCTTGAAACGAATAATGTAAATTTCCAGGGAAATTTTGAAGTAATATGTCTTGAAAAAGATGCTGTTTTCCACACTTTCTTGCACATCTGAAACCGGCCTAACCATGACATCTAGTTACCATAGTTGACCTTGTATGCAGGATGTACAGGGTGGACGAAATTAGATGGGACTTGAGGTTTTCTCTAACACTATGGAAGATAAACAAAAGCTAATATAGGTATACTGAGCTCGATTTTCGAGAAACAAACAATGGCATAAACCGCGATAGTCTATCTGTTTCGACTACCAAGCTACAGAGCGTTTTAGGAAAATTGGCATTTTTAAATGACCTCTTGTAAGGTTGTCCCTTCGCCTTAATAAAAATACCGGAATGACCAGAAAATAAACTTCAAAATAAAAATGCTAAATGACTATAAAATAGAACAACTATAGCACACACATAATATTTGATAATAAAAATTTAATAAAGGCTCCTTGGACCAAAAAAACTAATCTAATTGGGGCGGCCCGGAAGGTACCTAAGTAAAAATAAGGCCCACCTCAAAATAGATTAGGTCACGGCTAGTCAGTTTCTTTTGGAGGCGAGGGCGTGAATTGGGGTTAAGAGATGGTGGATAATATGGCTAAAAAAATGTAAATTTTGGTACACAAAAACTCAAAAGTCGCTTGGGCGCCAGGCCCTTTAGGAGGACCGTGAAATAGGAAAATATACAGCACAAACAAATATTAAAACAAGAACGTAATAATAGTGTCGATTTAATATCAGATAAAAGTGTAAGTTTCGATTTGAAATCGAATAAAATGGACAATGGTAGATTCAAGTTAGTGCTTAGATATATACAGGGTAGGGTTAATTTAGGCAATTCAAGCAATAAACACGATAAGCAAGAATCTAGGTACACGATGAAATGTAAAATGTGACTTAATCAAGCTCTAGCAATGGTGGTTCAAACACAGAAGTTATATTATAATGAAAATCAAACTATTTCGCCTAATATCTGAAACTATGTCAGTGCTCACTATTCGTGACAGGGAAAAACAATAAGCAATTAATATTATTTCACTCCACGACAAAATTTATTGCAGATTATCACAATAAATGACTGAAATTAAGTTAACGAGTGAAATAAACACATTTACTCGGTTTCACTGAATAACAGATAGTTTAAACCACCAAGTAGTAATAAAATGTGGCTGAGATATAATCAAAACTTCAAGTACAGGTAAAAAAAATGTCTCGAAATTAGGTAAAGAGTTTGACAGGGGTCACGAAAAATATCACTATAAAAAATGGGTTGACTACCGTAATGTCACTGACAAAAAAATTACAAAGCTACAGATAAATAATGCAGCTAGGTATAAAGCAAAACAAACACTACTGTAAAAATAACAATTCAGTAGTAGATAATTTAATCTAAACGGTTTGTTCCTTGATACCTAAAAATTACGCAATAATTATAGATCTACAATAAATTTACCAATGACAAAACACGTAACAACTAGTCTAAAATGTATAAATTACGACATTAACTTAATCTACAAGTAAACCACACGGTAAAAAATTATGAAATGTGACACCACGGCTCTAAAATATAACAGGGTTAAAATTGGTATTGAACAAAAGGTTACTAAAAACAGGGAGTGGGCGCAAAAGGCGATAATCCACCACTTGTGTGACAGTACCTGGCACAAACCCCCAACCACATGATAAATTGATGAAAGCTCTCACCAATGCTACTTTATACCACAACTTGACGCTAAACGCCTTGTACTTTTAAAATACGAAAAACTAACAACAATAAGATTGAAAGATGCATAGAGCTCTCTAAAATTTGCTCGTTGATTAGCGGGGTGGTTTTATAGCTCACAAAACCTTTTAAATAAACAAATTCTGCCTCGCTACACTTAAAATCTGCAAAAACTTGTTGGAAACTTGTTGAACATAAAATGTAATAGAAAGAACACTTAACTTGAGCAGCTGTGTCTGTCAGACATCAGTAGAAGAATCCTCACAAGCTGGGTACAGTAAAGGCGACAGATCCAAAGACTGATAGGGAGACACAGTTAAAACTCGGGGTTAGGTACCATGTTGTCCACCAACGCCAATCAGCTGTTTAAAAAATACGTAGTACATTGCTTATACAGATTCACGTGACGATAAAATGGTCGCTTCAACTTCTGGCTCTCGGAAAATTCCGGCGTGATCCACATGCATCGGTTAAAAGCAAGATCAACCATAATACGTAGTCCCCATGAAAATTGCCTCAGCATTAATCAATTGTAACTGATCAGAAAACTTCCATATATACAGAGGTATATCGCAAATCAATAAAAGGACATCGTAACTGCTCTCATCATAACGTGATTAAATTAGAAAAAAAGTAATCATCGAAATGTATTTGACCGTCTTGACTACGTAGATGCAAAACCAACGTTTAATCGCAAATTTCAAATTGATGTGTTACACATTTTAGTGACTTATTAATGATTAATGCAAAAGACTAACGTGCTAGGATATGCATAGTGTGCTTAATGATTAATGTTTAATTGCTTAATGTTCAATTAGAAACCCCAAAATAAAATAATAACGCAATTAGCTCTGAATGTTACATGGAAAACGATCTACTCACCCTCCATTCCAATTAAAAAATTGAACAACGTTGTATAATTTTACGAGACGCCATCAAAAACGAGCTACCTAGTCGCCGCCACTAATCAGAGAGAGAGAGAGAGAAATCGGAGGGGCAGGGGGAACATTTAGTGATCTAAGTCGGAGACATCTAGGAGGGAATTACCTTTACTACCCGTACGACCTTACAAGGAACCTCTATAATTTGCAACATTTTATTAAAAATAAGCCGAGTTGTAACAATCCCACTAGGAGGTGTTACACTCTACATCTCAATTACCAAGTGCCGAATCGAAAATCGAGTAACACATTCTTAAGGCACTTATGATTTTTTTAAATGGAACACTCTGTAAATTATTTTATAATTTGATCACAACGTAAATTAGCTATCCACCGATATGTCATGTTATATTTATCTCTGGAAAAAGTGGTTAATTTTCGAAAAATTTAATATATTTGTGAGGAGGCCATGGAAAACTATTAAAAACGACAACACTTATGATATAAAATAATTTTGCCAAAAATGGAAAAACCAAACTACAATAAATGTTCGAATTGTCTTCCATTGACATCTATGAATTTTTGACAACTTCTCCTTACAGCATTTGTTGCATTTCCAATCATGACAGGACTTATGGTCCCAAACGCAGCTGATGTCTTGCTTTCCAATTCTTCTATGTTATTAGAACGTTCTCTATATACAATTTTTTTTAAATAACCCCAAAGCCAAAAGTCGGTAGGGGTTATATCGGGAGATCTAGCTATTATTTCCTAAAAATTAAACAATATCTAAACTACTTTGTTGTTTATTAATGTCCAGTAAGCTAAATTAATTATTATTAGTTATCAATTTAGTTAACTTAGCTAACTAGACATTGATAAACTAGTCCTGAGTGATAATATAGATACCTATCCAATCCTCCCAAAATTGAGCATTTAAATAATTTCTACGCGACATGGTACATTGGGGCGTTTCGTAGTTAGTAGTCCCAAAAACGCCTAGAGCCTATCAAAGTTGACCAATATAAATAATTTTTTTTCAAATTTTCCTTGGAAAATTTCTAAACGATCCCTCACGAGCTTTTTTGAAAAAAAGTTACTCTGCATTAATAGAAGTTGGTTTACATTTTGATTATTGATGTAAGAAATTGCTTTTTTTCTTAAACCTCAGTGAAATCAATATTATAAGTAATAAGAAATCAAAATAAAGCAATAAAAAATTTTAAAAAAATCGCTTACATGTCAATGAATTTTTTATAGCTTGATTTTTTATTACTTATAATATTGATTTTACTGAGATTAAGAAGAAAAGCAACTTTTTGCATCAATAATCAAAATGTAAACCAACCTCTATTAATGCAGAGTAACTTTTTTTCAAAAAAACTCGTGAGGGATCGTTTAGAAATTTTCTAAGGCAAATAAAAAAAAAATTATTTGTATTGGTCAACTTTAATAGGCTCTAAGCGTTTTTGGGACTACTAACTATGTACATCGTGTTGATAAATTAATCTTTGAAATTGTCTTACAGGCATATTGTCTATAAAGGGCTTTATTTCTTATCGTAGAATGTTAATAAAATTTTCGGTACTTATTCAAATTAGGTAGTCGACGCTATTGGCAACGAAGAACTGAGATATACTTCCGAGAAAAAAACATACATAGTTGACACCTAAAAAAATAATAATTAGTAAATTAAAAATAAGTAAAAAATGTGACAGCAATATTTGGCACGAAGTTAACAGAACTGCCAAGGAGGAAAAATATGAAGAATCACCCGTCAGTGATCAGTGATCACCCTAAAAAAATAATGAAAAAATGTGACGGAGGATGATAATATTTCGCACACAGTCAACACAACTGTCAGGGAAGAAGAATATATAGGGTGGTCACTCTAAAAAAGAATTCAGAAACTGTGGTGGAAATAATATTTGAATTGTAGCTGACACCATTATCGTGAAAGAAAGCTGACATACTTGAAATAAATATATAGAGTGGTCACTTTCAAAAATAAAAAAACGACAGAGGGAAGTGATATTTGAAATATAGCTGTTACTATTGCCAGGAAAAAATCTCATGTAATTTCAATTAAAAAAAACCTGGTCATCCAACAGAAATAAAATCATAATAAAATAAAGAATGCCAAACGGGAAGTTCTATGTAAATACCTTTCTCTTAAATCGATCGGCAATGTCTACATTTTCAAATCGAAAAATGCACAATTCCAGTATTTTAGTCCGTTGCTAAGAAACTATCAGAAAACAGACCGGAAAGGATCCGATGCCAAGCAACGATCAACAAAACCGTTCGGGAATGTTACTTTCCCGGACTAGGCCGGGAAAGTAACATTCCCGTACGGTTTTTTATGTATATTTTAGACAGTAAATAAATACACGCAGACAAACCAACTCACATTAAAATTGCATTTATTAGTAAGCAGTTAGATTGTAATGAAGAAATGTTATGCATTAATACAAATTTCTTAATTTATAATAACATTGATTGTGATTTCAGAGAAAATAGTATGTGTACTTCGGTGTGAAAGCACATTCCCGGACTTCGATGCTTGTTGGTCTCGGCTAGCGCCTCGGCTAATAATTTACATCGTCGCGCGTCGTCCGGAAATGTATTGTTTTTACACCTAAATACAAATATACTATTACAGATCTTTTTGTACTACGATAGCTAGAAATTTTCAAAAATTACAAGTAAATTGGATAAAAAAAGGCACTTGATCCTGTAATTTCGTCTTAGCTCGCCCTATATATTGGAAAATAATTTCCGGTTATAGACTGTTTTATCTAGTTTACTTGTATTTTTTTTTTTAATTTCTAGCTATCGTAGAACTCAAGATATCGAAGCCCGACGCACTATTATCCCACTCTGTATAACACCCTGCATCTCGCAACTTTGTTGTTGTCAGTCATAGTATCTCCCATTACATTTTTTAAAAATATTCGTCGTGGACCCACAAACGTATTAATTAAAGAAAAGTTTCATTAAAAATTTCTCGACGTAGGTAGGTATATAATTATATTTCAAAATATCATTTCCTAATTAAAGAAAAGTTTCATTAAATTTAGCTTATTAAAACAAGAATATAATGCCAGTCAGTGGCAGTGTGAAGTATCCCAATGAGAACAGATAGTATTGCAGGAAACTGGATTCGAAATTGATTTTATTCGAGGAGAGATTTAAGTGCTCTCCGCCACTTCTCCGCATCGTGATGACTCTGACCGCAGAAACACTGCCTCAAGCAAGGCATTTTATTGAGAAATATCACTGAGGGCCTTAATTAATACAGGCCACTTAATTTAGATGGAATTTTATAGCTAACAGCTTTTCGTTTCTAATTGCTTGATAAAATTATGCGATTGATTCTTTATGGAGGGAACGTACTTTAGAGATTAATAAATGTAATTAAATTTTCCTTGAGGTTGCAGATTTTCTATAAATAGAAAACATCAAGGGGGTGTTTGTAAATATTTTTATTTTTAATCAACCTCATAAAAAAAACAAGCTAATAACGTACTCTTCTCCGGTTTACTAAACTTTTCATATAATTGTTACACATTCTATAGGATACTCTTCGCAGTTGTTTGTAAATAATGTTAGTTTTAGACATTTTTAATTTTATAGTACGAACTTAGTTGGTGAAAGACTCAGTGTAAAATAAAGTAAAAATAGAAAAAAACTATACCATACCCCATGTGGGTTTCGAACCTGGGATTGGATTCCGAGTCAAAAGCGTAAGAACTACTTAACGCGTAAAAAAATGTAAAAAATGTAAATTCTTACAAAAACATAAAAATCAAAAAAAAAATTCTCAAATTTAAATCATTAATAACATTTTTATTTACTGATCGACTTTGTTCAAAGGGGTTCTTTCCCTAGCTAGCACTAACTTACTCCCCAAATTTCAATACAATCGGACTTTTCTTTCTTAAGTTAACGTGCTTACAAGAAACGTGACGGACGGACAGAGAGACGAACAAACGGATATTTTGAAAGTTGTTCAGAATTCGTTCACTAACACAATGATATGAAAACTTTTTGTCTGCGAGCGATATTTACGGTTTTAGAAATGTGCCGATCATTTGCGAAGAGTATGGTAATAATAATAATAATATATGAATATATGATCTAGGGATGGGACGGATATCCGGTCCGGCTACTGCATCCGGCCAATCCGGCTTCCAAACCGGATATTCGGCTCCGGCCGGATATGAAAAAATATCCGGTCAACATCCGGCCAAATAAAATGCATGAAACTTAAATGTTTTTTATTAATTGTCAGTTATATAACAAAATATTTATAAAATTAACAATGAACTAGACACTGCATAGTCAAATCAATGAATGCCCAAAAGAGGATTGTAGAGAACATTTAGGAGGTGTGAATTTTCCTCTTCAGAGATGTGTTGGGGGTAGTTAGGAGGTAAAAAAACTAAAAGTCTCCGCCCCTAGCCCCGCCGCTTCAGGGGGGGAGGCAGGTGGAAAGTTTCCTTTTTTCGATACTTCGCTTATAACTCGGAAACGATACGTCGTATGGGAAAAGGTAATCTATGCAAAATTAAACGTAATTAAATTTTCCACAAGAATGCTTATATTCATTTTCTTCCTATGTGTTATAGTTTACGAGATACTCGACACCGAAAATCGATGATTAATAAAAAAAATCAATTACGTACCTTGAATATTTCGATCACAGCGGTTTACCGTGGTCCGCTAATAAATCACTGTCACAAAACAATCTTTATTTTACAACACTCAACGTATTTACTAACGTAATATTTTGTCGAAATCTATACATTTCCTTAAATATACAGTGTGACACACTTACAACTTTTTTATTTTGCTTCCGATTTGAATCAAATTTTACTCAAGTATTAGAATCTACTTTTATGACCAGAAAAACATTCTGCTGCTACAAAGGCAAAGCCACCTGCGGTACCAAAATATGCTGAAAACAATAAAACATTTTGAATGTTAGAAATTCTAAAAAATGCATCCAATCGGCGCCACAAACGTACATACACCAAAATTTGATTTGGTTATTGATGGGGGATTTCTCATACATCTGGCAAAGGGGATCCTCAGTTTCCGCAATTTGTGGTGGCTACGTGAAATTCGTTAAGACCCATCAATATGATTTTTAATCTTTTTCCTCATATTTTGGTACCGCAGGTGGCTTTGCCTTTATAGCAGGTGAATGATTTTCTGGTCATAAGTAGATCCTAATTTGTTCTATACTTGAGTAAAATTTGATTCAAATCGGAAACAAAATGAAAAAGTTATAAGGGTATCCTCATTTTAAGTGAGTCACACTGTATATTTAAGGAAATGTATAGATTTCGACAAAATATTACGTTAGTAAATATGTCCAGTGTTGTAAAATAAAGATTGTTTTGTGACAGTGATTTATTAGCAGACCACGGTAAACAGTTTTGATAGAAATGTTCAAGGTACATAACTGATTTTTTTTTGTTAATTATCGATTTTCGCTGACGAATATCTCGTAAACTATAACACACGGGAAGAACATGAATATAAACATTCTTGTGGGAAATTTAATTACGGTTTAATTTTGCATAGATTACCTTTTTCCGTACGACGCGCGACGCATCGTTTCCGAATTAAAGACACAAGTGGATGAAGGGTCTATGTAACAACAAAGTGATTTTGATATAATTGATCTCAAAGTTTTTAACAACCTACCAACTTCAACAGTACATAGATTCTTTATAAATTTATAAATTAGATATGTTTGCATTAGAATAAAATGTAATGTACCTGGGGGAATTTTGTGTACTTATAGCCTCCATTCATATAAAAAAAACTCGTTTTTTTCAACAGTTTTTTTGACATAATTGATCTCAAAGTTTTTAACAACCTATCAACTTCAACAGTACATAGATCTTTATAAATTTATAAATCAGATATTTTTGCATTAGAAACAAATGTAATGTGCCTGAGGGACTTTTGTGTACTTATAGCTTTCATTCATATAAAAAACTCGTTTTTTCGAAAATCTTACATAGACCTTTCATCCACTTGTGTCTTCAATTATAAGCGAAGGATTTAAAAAAGAAACCTTTCCACCCTCCCTTTCCCCCTAAAGCGGCAGGGCTAGGGGCGGGGACTTTTAGTATGTTTACCTCCTAACTACCTCCAACACACTCCTGAAGAGAAAAATTCTCCCCTCCTAAATGTTCTCTACAACTCTTTCATTGACTGGACTAACAATCAAAATAAATAACGAATATAAAAAAATAAGTCTTAAATTCTTCGCGAATACAATAGTGGTGGTAATATAGCTATTTTTCTCCATTGTATTGCTAATGACAAAAACAGCAACTACTGACGATCTCGAGAAATTACTTTTTAATTTGATGTGTAATTACACAAAATGGTAATTCTGAGAATGAAGTTCCTTAGAAAATCATAATATTAATGAATACAAAAACACCATAACTGGACAGAACCAAGTACACACATATAAATATTAACTACACAGGTCAACATTTAGTTTAAAAAAATACACCGGACTCTACCTAGGTACCCAGGGGTTTTTGGGGTCGCTGATTCCGATGCAGAGGTCGGTTAAGCTCCATCACGTCACGTCCAAGGTCATTTGCAGGTCGAATTAAGAAAAGGCGGTTGAAAAAATCTGAAGAAATTCACGCATAGGTTTTTGGGATCGCTGAGTCCGAATCCGGTATTCGCTTACCCTTAAAAGGCATCCGAAGGTCATTTCGAGGATAATTTTAGAAAAACAGAGAAGAAGCTGTCAAATAATCTGAAAAAAATTATATATAGGTTTTTTGGGTCGCTGAGTCTGCATTCGATGCCGGTGTGATTTTTTCCAGATTTTTCAACCACCTTTTCTTAGTTTGACCTTCAAATGACCTTAAACCTGACGTGATAGAGTTTAACCGACCTCTGCATCGGAATCAGCAACCCCAAGAACCCCTGAGTACCTAGGTAGAGTCCGGTGTATTTTTTCAAACTAAATGTTGACCTGTGCTATTAATTATTATTAGTTCTGTTCTGGTGTACCATGCACATTTCGTGTAATTACAATTACTTGCAGCAATGTGCAAAATTGGCAGGACAGGGCAATACTGGTGCGACTTGAATTTAATTGTAAATATCGCGGCCTGCTCGTAGATAAAGCGACTGCTTGAAAAGGCAAGATATCCGGCCGGATTATCCGGCCGGACCGGATTTTGAACTGGCCGGATATACTGTATCCGGTTATCCGGCCAAAAGCACATCCGTCCCATCCCTAATATGATCCATAATCAGAACCAAGCAGTCAAGGAGAGTAGTATTATTTTTTATTGGTATGCCGATGAACAGAATAACACTAAGAATAACGAGCCCTTTCGTTGTCTAGAAAAAAACGTTTACGAGGATATTTCAATCACAAGTGACATTATGAAACTTCGGTTAGTCAAAAAAAAAAATTCTAGCTAATAGTAAAAATAAGGATAGCTTTATAAAATTATTGCGCAAATAGTAAATAGATAATGACATTAACGTTAAACTATGCAGAGAAGACGCCGATACTACAATCGTTAAAACTGCTATTGATTTGAAAACCGAAGACAATCAAATTTAATAGTAGGTGAAGACTTTTTGGTTACAATGACTCAATTAGCATGGAATCATCATAAAAAAATCTATTTTTACAAACCTAAGATTAATAAAATATTTGACAAACATTATGATGAAAATAGAATTTTCTGCATTTCCACCTACTGAAAGGTTATAGAAAAACACTGTTTAAGAGTATATTTCAAAGTCCAAACATGTTTAAGTTCTGAGAAAGATCCGTTACATTCGGGTGGCTTAAAACTGAGAATGGCTTAATGCCTGATGTTATGAGTGAAAGTAATGCCTAAAAATGTACTAAGTGATATTTCTTGTAAATGTAAGAAAGGCTGTAAAAATAATCAGTAGCTGTAGAAAACTAAATATATAATATTCTATTCTATGTGCCTAATTATTAGTCCAATAATTATAAAAATTTCCATCACAAAAAACGTTATCTGAGATTTTCCTTCAGTAACAGTTAATATCACAAAACCACAAAAATTCGTTCCCGCGCACCCCCCCCCCCCCCCCCAAAAAAACCTTCGGTGAAAAAAAGCCTTATTTTACTGATAACTCGTTCACCGTTGAAGATATAAAAAAAACTGCTAATCATAAAAAGAAAGCTTGACTAATTTCCTAAAAAAAAGTCCTGTAATTGTAATTTTGTTGTATATGCCATGGTTTTCGAGAAAATCGATATTGAAAAAAAATTCCAAAATTTGTATTTTTAATGCGCACAAATTTTCGTTAATTTGAAATTTCAAAATGGGTTTTAAAGGGCATATAAAATACTCTCTTGTGTTGCCATTTTTGATGGCTATTGATATTTATTAGTATATAAAAATAACAATATCTCTTAATTTTTTGCGTCTCTAACTATTCACAGGCCCAGAAAAAGTTAGGAATAAAAATATTCACATTTACAAATTTACCAGCATGTTGAAGTTAGCCAAATTTTGGCAAATTTTTTATTGCTTCCTAAAAATAAAAAAAAGACCCAAACATCATGAAAATTTAGATCAAAATTTTTTTTTGAGTTTATATATCATATAACTATTGTTTCTAACCATTTAATAGTTAAAAAATATCATCAAAGAATTGAATATGCAGCCTTTTTTGGGATTTTTTTTTAAATTAATCCAGCGTCCTTATATTTTAATATTTTTGAATGTACCCGGTCTAAAAATAAAGGTAAGACTTCATATAAACTGAGGAAGATTGTGACAAGCTTCAAAATAACTTGAATAATATAAATGATTGGTGTCTACTAAATCAATTACCTCTCAATGTATCTAAATGTAGCACATTTACATATTGTAGAGCCCGCAATCATGTTAATTATAATTACCATTTAAATAACCAGGAGTTACAAAAATACAATTAAAGATCTGGGAGTGACCTTTGACAGAAGTTTAAGTTTCAATGAACTTGTAAATTTAACTGTATCATCAGCTTTAAAAAGCCTAGGATTTATAATAAGGTATTGTAAGGGTTTTAATAATACGGACATTATGAAATTACTGTACTATTCCTTTGTGCGATCAAAATTAGAATATTGCTCGCTGGTATGGTCTCCGGGATATGCTACCTATATAAAAAATATTGAAAACATTCAGCGTCGTTTTGTTAAGAATTTGTGTTTTATTGAAGATGGTGATTATCCCACAATTGGTTATTCACAAAACCTCATGTTAGAAAGATTTGATATGTCAAGTCTAGAAAATAGGAGAATAGGACACTCTATAATTTTCCTACATAAAATTATTTACAATATGGTTGATTGCCCGTCTATTTTGGAGCAACTGTGTCTTCGTGTACCTCGTATAGAAAGCAGAAATCATGAAACATTTTATCTTGCTACCCCCCGAACCAATTTACTAAAACTTTCACCAATACATTTTATGTGTAAAAATTATAATTCGCTGCAAAATGAGCTTGATATATTTAATTGTAGTCCTGCCTCAATTAAAAGATTACTATCCGTGTAAAACGAATATGCGTATAATCCAATTTCTCGTATTATCGTTTACATGTTTTTAGCATAATGTGATATGTACATGTATATGTTGTGTATATATATTTTAAGTCATCTTCTCTTAGTATAATATTTGTATTTTGTCACGTACTGTGTATTTAGTACATATAATATTTATACTGTTAGTGCTTACTAGTGTAACATTCCCACCCTTTAATTAGTTATTTGTTAGATGGTTGTATCTAAATAAATAAAAATAAATAAATAAATTAATTAATTAATTGATCATACCATTTAAATTTATACTATATTTCTCAGGAAAAGAAAATTGTAAAATTTGTAAATAAACTCAGATCAAAACTCATTACTAAAGTGTTTCATTTTGTTACTTTTGGCATAATCTCAAAATTAGTAAAAAAAACCGCTGCCCAAGGAATCACTACTTCCACATCCGGATTTTCTATCCAAGTCACTCACAACGAAAAAACTTTATATGTGAAAATAATTGTCTATGGAACTTTAATAATATAATATTTGAAATTCTCTACCCCAAAAACCCATAAAACGATACCCCACATAGGTAGTGGGGTGGGGGTGGTGATAGGGGGGTGGTAGAGGGGGGGTGGATGAAGTAAAAAAATATATTGAGGTTTCTGGTTCCTGTACATGCACTAAATAACATTTTTTTTTTCATCCCCTTTAATAAGGAGGTGGGGGTGGTAATGGGGGTGGCTAATGCCAAAAATTTTTTTGAGACCTCAGCTTCTCTTGTATATACTAAATGCCAATTTCATGGACTCTTATCTGCTTGATTTACACATTTACCCCAAATTTACCCCAATTTACCCCCCAACCCTTCGACGGAACAAGATGAAAATATAATCTAGTTCTAGATCTCGTTAAAGTACATATGTGTACCAAATTTCAAGTCAATATCTTAAACGGTTCCAGAGTAAACGTGCGCACAAAAAAAAGTTACAGACAGACAGACCGACAGACAGACAGACCGACAGACAGACAGACAGACAGACCGACAGACAGACAGAATTTTTTTTTCGCTCAAACTTAAAATCTCGACGTTTCATGACATTTTAAGCCTATTTGGACAATAAAAATTTTTAAAATTTTTTTTGTCCTTACTATACTTCCACTGGACGTGGAAGTAATATAGTGACTTTTAGAATTTTTTATGATATAAAGTTATTAAATCTTTCATTTGCTTCTTTCTTCACAACATGTCAACAATTGGCAAAGATCTACTTAAAAAAATTTTAAAAAAAATTTTTTTATTTACACAATCTCCAAATTACAAAACATAGGGACTTTTATTATTTTTTATGGTTACAAAATAAAGTTATTAAATGAATGTACTTCATATCTGATTCTATTTTTTATAATACCTATGTTAACAATTGGCAAATATATATTCAAAAAAATCGAGAAAAAATCAATTTTTACTAACACGACCTTAAAAACCCTAGAAATCTAGTTAATTACTTCCACGTCCAGTGGAAGTATAGTAACGACAAAAAAATTTTTAAAAATTTTTATTGTCCAAATAGGCTTAAAATGTCATGAAACGTCGAGATTTTAAGTTTGAGCGAAAAAAAATTTTCTGTCTGTCTGTCGGTCTGTAACTTTTCTTTGTGCGCACGTTTACTCTGGAACAGTTTAAGATATTGACTTGAAATTTGGTACACATATGTACTTTAACGAGATCTAGAACTAGATTATATTTTCATCTTGTTCCGTCGAAGGGTTGGGGGGTAAATTGGGGTAAATTTGGGGTAAATGGGTAAATCAAGCAGGTAAGAGTCCATGAAATTGGTATTTAGTATATACAAGAGAAGCTAAGGTCTCAAAAAAATTTTTGGCATTAGCCACTCCCATTACCACCCCCACTTCCTTATTAAAGGGAATGAAAAAAAATTGTGATTTAGTATATGTACAGGAACCAGAAACCTCAAAATATTTTTTTACTTCATCCACCCCTCGCTTTTCAATATCAATTTTCTCGAAAACTATGGCATATACAAAAAAATTACAGAAGGACTTCTTTTTAGAAAATTAGTCAAGCTTTCTTTTTATAATGAGTAATTTTTTTATATCTCCAACGGTTAAGGAGTTATTAGTAAAATAAGGCTATTTTCACCGAATGGGTGATTTTTTTTGGGGGGGGGGGGGGGTGCGCGGCATCCCCAGAACGGATTCTTGTGGTTTAGGGATGTATAACCCCTCCACTAACAGTTACTGAAGGAAAGTCTCAGATAACATTTTTTGCGATCTTCTGGTGTATTTTTTACTTTATCGACTGGACTAATCGTAAAGGAAATAATTACACTAATGCTTCTTCTACCTTTGATAAATCGGCTATCGATGAGGAATGCGGGTCAAAGAAAATACATTTTTGAAAATTATAAAAATGAACTTTTCTTGAAAATAAAAAAAGCATTTTTTTTGAAAATTAAAAAAAAATGAACTCTATCCCCTAAAGGAATATAAAATAACGTACAATCGAAAAAAAAAAATGACATACAATGTCTCCTTGATAACTTGACTATAAATGAGTTTTATTTTCGCCAACTTTGCTGAAATTACTCCTTATAGAAAAGATATTCAATTTTTATTTTTTTCAGTCATTTTTGGTGTTTTGTATTTTTTTCCAAGATGACGGATATGTTTACTTCCACATCCAGTGGAAGTATAGTAACGACAAAGAAAATTTTTTTAAATTTTTATTGTTCAAATAGGCTTAGAATGTCACGAAACGTCGAGATTCTAAATTTTAGCGCAAAAAAAATTTCTGTCTGTCGGTCTGCCTGTAACTTTTTTTGTGCGCACGTTTACTCTGCAACCGTTTGAGATATTGACTTGAAATTTGGTACACGTATGTAGTTTAACAAGATCTAGAACTAGATTATATTTTCATCTTGTTCCGTCGAAGGGTTGGGGATTAAATTGGGGTAAATTTGGGGTAAATAGGTAAATCAAGCAGGTAAGAGTCCATAAAATTGGTATTTAGTATATACAAGAGAAGCTAAGGTCTCAAAAAAAATTTTGGCATTAGCCACCCCCATTACCACCCCCACCCCATTATTAAAGGGGATGAAAAAAAAAATGTGATTTAGTGTGTGTACAAGAACCAGAAACCTCAAAATATTTTTTTACTTCATTCATCCCCACTACCACCCCCACCCCGCTACCGATGTGGGGTATCGTTTTATGGGTTCTTGAGGTAAAGGATTTCAAATATTATATTATTAAAGTTCCATGAACAATTATTTCCACATACAAAATTTTTTCGTTGTGAGTGACTTGGATAAAAAATCTGGATGTGGAAGTAGTGATTCCTTGGGCAGCGGTTTTTTCGTAATAAGGAGGTCACAATCAACAATAAAATTTCAGGTGGAATGTTGTCGCTGAAAAGAATCAATTCAACTGCACTATAATGTTGTGCTACTAAAAATAGTAGAAATACAGAAAAATGCGATTATATATAGTATTTATAAGTTGAAATATTAGCTACTGGTAACTATAGAAAGGATAACCTGTAATAATAAAACAGATGGTAGACGATATTTCTTCATTGACTTCATTGACGGGACGACAAAGAATGATTTATAATTTTTCTCGTAATACGTGCCCTCATTTTCTTTATTTCGTTCTACAAAAAAGCATTCTTAAGGCAGATTTCCGTCTATATTTTTGGCATTAGCTTTTAATACATCAGGTTACAAGGCGTTTTAAATTTTTATATTCATCACCCAAGTATCTGCGGTTAGTCGCCCTCGAATATAGGCACTTTATCATCCCCGTGAACTTCGTGGCAATCGATTATTGATTAAAGTTCATACGATAGTAGTTTGCAATAACGTGACTGGCACAGTGCCGTACTAAATAGTTTTATCGTTATTTATTGTTAACCTGTAAATTGACATTTTTATGGCGCGCACAGAAATAGAATGAAATATTACACAGGAATCGGAATACCTTTATGGCTGCTTAGGGTGCATTGTAATTAGATTTGTAAAGATAACAAATCATTTTGTCGAAATTTAAGTAGCATTTTTTAAGACAATTAAATAAGAAACGTAAAACTAATGAAATTTCAACATTTAACACAGATAGTCAGTGACATTATAAAAACATTGATCTATTAAAAATTCATTAATAGATTTCTTAAATAAATTAAGCGCTGTGCACTCTTTTATATTTATTAGGCAAGCGATTGGAGGCTTTTAGTCCCAAAACACTTAGAGATTTATACAGGGTGAGTCATGAGGAACTGTACATACTTCTACCGTAAGTAGAGGTACCTACACTCAAAGAAAATGATAGGTAAATTCAACCAAAAAGAGCATGTGAAATCGCGCCTATCTAGTTTCATAGTTAAATCAATCAGTAAAGAATAGTCATACAACTTTATTTGTTTTCGTAAACAAACAGTAGTTTAATAATCATTTCTTCTTGTAACAAATTAAATAGTACAATGACATTTTTTTATGTTCACTAACCATTTTCAATTTGGTCTACAATTAAATAGTACAACGACTTTGTTTTTTGTTCACCAACTAATTTTTAGGTTGATCTACATTTTATTGTATGATGAAGTTTTTTTTGGTTAGCCAAAATCTCAGTATTGAGACATCAGACCACCCAAACCAAAGATTAGAGATCGTTTATAAGATCCATCCAAATATATCGATGATCCCTGAGAGAATTTGAATACTGCAATCATGTTATTAATTTTCTATAAATTCATAAGAGTGCAAGATAATGCATGATGGATTATTGTTAGTGATTTGTATGTGGCGTCATCTGGGAATAATTTCTGTAATAGACTACGTGGTAAGCAAGCAAATTTTATGGTAATTCTTTTAGAACTTCTAGAAGACGACAATAATATTGGTTTGTCTACCAAGTACAATAGTACAGCGAACTAATACTGGGTTAGAATTACAATTCGATAATAGTTAAAAATAAAATATACTATTATCTAGTTTAATTTGACAGAATTCAACAAAATAATAGTCAGAAGAACAAAATAATAGTCAGAAGAACAAAATAATAGACTTATTCATCTATTTTTTAAGTTAATGTGTGTTTTATTGTACGACAACTTTTTATTAATTAAAATAACAATCACCTCTTGTTTAAAAATACCATCAATATAGTTTGGTTTAACAAAATTAACGATATTGTTAGTTAACCATTTTTTATTGTTGAATTTACCCATACTATTTCTTTGAGTGTAAGATGAATACCAAGTGATCATTAAAAAGTGTTTGTTCCGTTTCTTTACTATCATACAGAGTGATTTATGAATTTTGTTCAAAAATTGTTTTAGTCATAACATTTTAATGGTTAATCCGATTTGCCTCATTTTTTACAACAATGTACACTGTTGCCTAACAACCATCATACATATCCAAAATTAAAAAAATCCAGGGACGGTTTTAAACAAATTTGTTGGATTGCTTCGTATATGATAGTTCACCCTGTATATGATTTATCTAAAATTGATATGAAATTTGTATAGGACACAAATAGGTAGTAAAATCTGAGCATTTGAAATTTTTGTCACACTCTCAATAACTTTTTTATTAACGATCAATTTTCAAGTCAAATGAAAAGTTTGGCAAAATGGAATATTTTAATGTATACTAATATTTATTAATACAAAAATTTAACTAAAAAAAAAATAATATCTATATAACTCGTGCCTAGGTTTAATAAGTACCATCATTTTATTAAATTTCCAGGTCAGGTCTTAAAAATGTGGCTGATGTGGTTCATCTAAAAAGTTGCCTCCGTATGTGATTTCTCCAATTAGTCAAATTGCTTCCAAAAAGGACAGAAATAAGTAGTCTATTTTGTGTTATCTAACTTTCCCCCATTTAAAGTGTCCAACCTAAATATTCAGTTTAAGATCAATTTTAACGATAACTGTAAATTTTTCGAAATATTTTTAAAAGCCATCATATTCAAATGCAAGCATTGAATTTAAAATAAATACAACATACGGATCTACGTCCTTTAGTGCTTGTTGTACGTAGATACTTCCATTTTATTTAATTTTCAAGCAATGAAAATATCAAATTGTCACAGATGTCTATGATCTCCATAAATTCAACAAAAATGGATGCATAATGTCTGAAAATTAAATAAAAATGGAAGTACCTACATAATAACAAGCACTAAAGGACCTAGATCCGTATGTTGTATTTATTTTAAATTCAATGCTTGCAGGTTTTTAAAATATTTCGAAAAATTTACAATTTTCGTTAAAATTGATCTTAAACTGAACATTTAGGTTGGACACTTTAAATGGGGGAAAGTTAGGTAACACAAATTTGGCTACTTATTTCTGTCCTTTTTGGAAGCAATTTGACTAATTGGAGAAATTACATACAGAGGCAACTTTTTAGATGAACCACATCAGCCACATTTTTAAGACCTGGCCTGGAAATTGATTAAAATGATGGTACTTATTAAACCTAGGCACGAATTATGTAGATATATATTCTTTTTTAGCTAAATTTTTGTATTAATAAATATTAGTATACATTAAAATATTCCATTTTGCCAAACTTTTCATTTGACTTGAAAATTGATCGTTAATAAAACAAATTGTTGAGAGTGTGACAAAAATTTCAAATACTCAGGTTTTACCACCTATTTGAGTCCTATACAAATTTCATATCAAGTTTTAGATAAATCATATACAGGGTGAACTATCGTATACGAAGCAATCCAACAAATTTTTTTGAAACCGTCCCTGGATTTTTTAAATTTTGGATATATATGATGGTTGTTAGGCAACAGTGTACATTGTTGTAAAAAATGAGGCAAATCGGATTAACCGTTAAAATGTTATGACCAAAACAATTTTTGGACAAAATTCATAAATCACTCTATATGATAGTAAAGAAAGGGAACGAACACTTTTTAATGGTCACTTGGTATTCGTCTTAAGTGCTTCTACTTAGAGTAGAAGTATGTACAGTTCCTCATGACTCACCCTGTATGTAATCAAATAATTACTGTGTGGAATGTGGAGATCATTGTTTTCTCTAGTGCATATATAGTACACATTTTTATTGCGATTAAACTTATCCTTATTAATAAATACGTAATCACATAACTCAAAAATATATAGAGAAAGTTTAAAGTTCTTAAAAATATTTTTACAACTATGTGTACTAGGTACACTCATCATACATCTTCTTTGCTTTTGTGCAACATGCACATTGTATGATAGAGTGAACCATGCCCAAAAACTCCATACCCAAGGCGAGACTCTACTTGTGAATAATATATCCTAATTAGCTGTTCCTCAGTAAGAACTGTTCGTAAATTTTTAAACATATATCCTATAGAATTAAATTTAGAAATCAAATGCATACAAAGAAATTTCCATTTTAAACAATCGTCTACGTGCATTCCCAAAAATTTTACGTTTTTGGTTTCATTCGGTATTTTAGAGTTATTGATGGATAATCTGAGATATGAACATTTTTTTTGCCAATTGTGAAAACGTACGCAGTGCGTTTTTTACATATTGAAATACAGAGAGTTTTCATTAAACCAGTTATGCAGGTTTTCTAATACATTATTACATGTTATTTCTAGTATCATCCGAAACAATTGCTGACGTTATCATCAGCATATATTGTAAAATATGCATAAGATGTTAGATTATCCAGTTCATTTATGTAAAGTAAAAACAATTCAGGACCTAATATTGAACCTTGTGAGACACCCATGTTCACTTTTTTTACATTTAGATCTAGTTACCGTTTTACTGTTGTTTGTAATATTGCTAATACTTATGTCTTGACTACGTCCTTTTAATGGAGATCCAAATATTTCGTACTCGAGAGTTTGAGATGTAACTTGTCGTGATCAACGCAGTGGAATGCCATACTGAGATCACAAAAAATCACAACAGGACACTCTTCTGCATTGATACACTTAGTGACGGTATTATAAAATGAATGCAATGCTGTAATAGTGGACTTTCTACAGCGTATTGAAAGTAGATATATTTCTAACCTATCCAAAAAACAGTATTCAATTATTATACTCTTCGCAAAAAGCAAAGAGTATATTGTATTTGATCGGCACATTTCTAAAACCGGAAATATCGCTCGTAGAGAAAAAAATTTCATATCATTGTGTTAGTGAACGAATTCTGAACAACTTTCAAAATGTCCGTCCGTCCATCTGTCCATCCGGCACATTAATTGTAAGCACGATAATTTAAGAAATAAAAGTCCAATTGTATTGAAATTTGGAAAATAAGTTAATGTTAGCTAGACAAAGAAAGAACTCTATTGTTTTTGAAGAAAATCAATCAGTAAACAAGAAAGTTATTAATCATTTAATTAAAAAATATATATTTTCTTCATTTTTGTCGCTTGTACTTAAATAGAAATCTTGCGAAATGTATAATATATTTTTCTGTTTAAACATTTTACTAATTATATTTCATAATAATCTAATGCGTTGAAATATGATTCTCGACAGATATATATTACAGACATTCAATTGTTCAAGCAATGTGTGATTGTAGATTGTAGATTGTTTAAGGGGTCGCTTGGTCCTGGGTTGGCCTTTCTTCACCTCGACCTAAAAGGTCTTTTGTGAATTACCCTGCATCTAGTTGTTGCCCAGGATTCCAAGACTTTTTGCAAAGCTTGCGATTTTCCTGGGAGCTAATTTCCCTATGTCTTCAGGCGTTAATTCCGCCTGTTCTAGGTACTTTAGCCTAATGCGGATTAGCACCCTGCATTCACAAAGTATATGTTCCGCAGTTTCAGTTGCAGCTTCGCAGTATCTGCATTTGTCATCTTCTGCCATGTCCATGTTCTTGAGATGATATATCAAGGGACAATGGCCAGTTAGAAGGCCTGTGATCAGCCTTAGATCGGACTTTTCCAGTTCGAGAAGCCTTGTGGCATTCTTTGTTGAATAGGTTATAAACCTTTTTGCTTGTCTTTGGCCTGGAGTGTTCCTCCAGTAGGACTCTTTTTGTTCCTTTTCCCATTTTAGGACCTCCTCCGTTATGTGTTCCTTGGATAGGCCACAGAACGGTTCGGGTCCAAAAAACGGGGCTTCAGCCCCTTTTCTTGCGAGGCTATCAGCCAATTCGTTGCCTTCTATCCCCTCATGCCCTGGCACCCACATCAAGGTAACCTTGTTGTTTTTTGCCAGTTGCTTCAGGGATTGTCTGCATTCCCAGACAATTTTTGACTCGAAGGTATATGACCTGAGAGCCTTTAATGCTGCCTGACTATCTGAAAGTATATAGATTTTTGCCCTTCGAGTGCCTCTATTTAGGCATTCCTGGGCACATAGATCTATAGCATAAATTTCTGCTTGGAAGATGGTTGGGGTGTTACCAAGGGCTTTAGATAGCCTGCATTTAGGCCCTGCTACGCCCACACCAACCCCTTCATCCATCTTGGATCCATCTGTGTATCAGATGTGTGACTCTTTCTCCAACCGCAATGCTCCGACTCTGCCCGCCTGACGGCTTTCAATCAGCACATCAAACGGGCAGTCAAAGTCATGCTTGATTGGCATTGAGTCAGTGGGTTTGGTCACGGATTCGAATTGGATTAACTTCAGAATCCTTAAGTGACCAACCAGGTCGCCTGGTCTGAATTTAAGTGCCTGATGCAGCCTTAAGGCACTAAGTGCAGCCTCCTTCCTCACATGCAAATGCAGAGGAAGTAAGTCCAGCATTGCCTCCATAGCTGCTGTGGGACACGAGCGCATTGCTCCTGTAGTCCCTAGACAGGCAAGGCGTTGCAATTTCTGCAACTTTCCTTGTGCTACTTTTCCTTCTGTTTTTGGCCACCATATGCATGATGCATAGGTAACCATAGGTCTCACAACCGATAGGTAGAACCAGTGTATCATTTTCGGCTTCAGACCCCAAGTCTTACCAAACAACCTACGGCACATCCAAATAGCCGTCGTTGCTTTGGTAAGTGTCCTTTCTAAGTGTGAGTTCCAGGTAAGTTTTTGGTCTAGGATTACTCCTAGATACTTGACTTCACTGGAAAAATTCAGTACTGTTCCATTTAACATAGGAGCTCTCAAATTGAGTTTTCTCCTTTTGGTGAATGGAACAATAACTGTTTTGCTCGGATTGACACTAAGACCCTCTGACGAGCACCATTTAGATATTATGTTTAAGGCAATTTGCATGTGGTTTGAGATCATAACCTCATGCCTGCCTCTCACAGTAACGACCAGGTCATCAGCGTAGCCCCGAACGTTGAAGCCATAATTACTCAGCTTATGGAGAAGATCGTCGACCACCATTGACCACAGCAAAGGCGATAAGACTCCACCTTGTGGACAACCTCTAACTGCAGTCACGGTGGCCGACTCGTTCCCCACATTTGTGGTAATTATTCTGCTTCTTAGCATGGATTGTATCCATCTGATTGTTGGGGACTGTATTCCCCTTTTTTCCGCGGCTCTTTGTATGGATTCATAGGAGGTGTTGTCGAAAGCACCCTCTATATCTATGAAAGCACACAGAGCCAGTTCCTTTGCTGTAAATGTCTTTTCGATGCCTTTGACCAGGCCATGTAGAGCCAGAGAAGTGAGTACCTAAAAGTACTCTTATGTTTTCCTGCTGACTCTCTGCATGTTGACCATCGGGCTTTTTGAGTAGCCCTATTCCGTTTGAGTGGTCTTTTTCAAGGACTTTTTGTAGACGGACTGCTGGGGCTAATTCATCTATCCCCTCGCAGAACCGTCTCCATGATCTTCTTTTAGACCTTCTCAATTCTTTCTCAAAGTTTTGGCCCCGAGCCGGACTCTGGAATGGCGCACTACTGTATTATAAACATTAATAAATACTTGTTATACTCTTCGCAAAAACGAAGAGTATATTGTATATGATCGGCACATTTCTAAAACAGTAAATATCGCTCGTAGAGAAAAAAAATTTCATATCATTATGTTAGTGAATGAATTCTGAACAACTTTCAAAATGTCCGTCTGTCCGTCCGTCACGTTTCTTGTAAGCACGATAACTTGAGAAAGAAAATTTCGGTTTTATTAAAATTTGGAAAGTAAGTTAACGTTAGCTAGACGAAAAAAAATTAATCAGTAAATAAAAAAGTTATTAATTATTTAAATAATAAAAAAAAATCTTAATTTTTGTCACTTGTACTTGAATAGAAATGTTGCTGAATGTTCTCTATAATTTTAAAATTCCCATTTTCCTGTCATTTTTACGTAAAAAAGGCATACCTTCTAAATGTCGCTACGAGTAACCGTTTCCAAGATATTTGGTTTTAAAGTATTCAATGCAACCAATTTAAATGATTTAGGGATGTACGATTGTTGTACCCAAATCTAGGTGGCTTGTGTCAATTACTCTTTAAATGTCATACCTAAAAATTTTGTTGTGCTAATAAATGCAATTTAACAATTGTTGTACATAAATCTAGGTGACTTGTGCCAATTAGGTATTATTGTATTGTGTTGATTGGATTTAGATAATCACTGAATTTTTAAATTTGTTTGGATTAATCATGCCTCGTCACAAAAACTTTTCAAACAGTGAAATGCGAGATATGGTATGCGTCTACGCACAAGAAAATTGTTGTGGTAGACGTGCCCGCCGTACATATCTACGATTATATCCCAACAGGACCCTACCAAACCATCAAACATTTAAAAATATCTATGACAGATTAGGAGAAAGTGGCGAGTTTCGTCCCAAGAGCCACATAGGGCGTCCAAAAAGAATTACCGTCGATCAGGAGGATGAAATTTTAGTTCGAATTGCTGAAGATCCTGAACTTTCCACACGGCGATTGTCTGCAATTACTGGAGTAAGTAAATCTTCCATATTTAGAATACTTCACAAAGAAGATTTGAGACCATTTCATTTTATTCCGGTACAGAATTTGTTACCTAGGGATCTTCCCGCACGTGTAGAATTTTCACAATTTCTTCAAAATAAACAAACAATAAATCGTAATTTTATCTAAAATATTTTATTTACGGATGAAGCAACTTTCACCCGAAGAGGAGTATTTAACTGGAGGAACTTCCATTACTGGGATGTGGAAAATCAACATACACCTAGGGAATCACATTTTCAACAAGAATTCAAAATTAATGTTTGGTGTGGAATTGGGGGAGATCAGTTATTGGGGCCATATGAATTACCACCAAACTTAAATGGTTCTTCATATCTGAACTTCTTGCAAACTGAACTTTATGATGAAATGAATACATGGCCCAGAAACATAAGACAGAATTTATGGTTTATGCAGGATGGAGCTCCACCTCACTATTCCCTTGAAGTCCGCAATTATTTAAATTTGCAGTTTCCTCATAGGTGGATTGGAAGGGGAAGTGAATTTCGATGGCCAGCTCGTAGCCCTGATTTCAATCCTATGGATTTTTACTTTTGGGGACATATGAAGACATTGGTTTATTCCCAAACAATTAATAATCGACAGGAATTATGGCAACAAATACAAAATGCCGCACAGTTTATTAGAAATCAACCTGCCATATTTTTTAAAGTTAGACAATCTTTAACAAAAAGAATAAGGAAATGTATCGATGTTGGTGGAGCGCATTTTGAAAATTTATTAAAGTAATTATGCAATATTATTATGTAATAAAATTTATTTTCTTGCTGTAATGACTGATTATTCTAATTAATCAAGTACTGTGTTTTTACCTCCTTAATGGTTAATATCTCGACAATTATCCACTTTATGGGTTCTTAACAAGAGTGCATATGTTACGTATAAAACATTGGAAAATATGAATTAAGTAGTTGAAATTGATATTCGGACAGTGACGTAATATGTAATTTAGGAGGGGTGAAGGGGTTTATCAATTATGTTGTACGCCACTGGCAAAAGCGATTTAACATATTGTTTTTGTTTTAATCAAAGCCTACTTTGAAAAATCGTACATCGCTAAATCATGATTTAAATTGGTTGCATTGAATTCTTTAAAACCAAATATCTCGAAAACGGTTACTCGTAGCGACATTTAGAAAGTATGCCTTTTTTGCGTAAAAATGACAGGAAAACAGGAATTTTTGTTTTAAAAAATTTTTAAAAAATCGCCAAAAAAAATATGACGTATAAACGACACGCAAACTACCGTAGGTGGCGCCCTCTACAAACAACAGCAAAACTATGAACATATTTGAATCCCTCGCCTCAAAAAACCCCAAGTCACCAAATTTTGTTAAAATATTTAAATTTTTAAAGAAATTATTTAAAAGAAAAGAAACAAAAAATTTAACTTTGACACCTTGTATCTTTGTTATTATCAACTTTTGGACTAAGGTAAGTTTGGTTAAATCATAATATTTTGACGTAAGGAATCTGCCATTGCTCTGTGTATAATTACTTATGGGACACCCTGTATATTACAGGCAATCAATTTTCACAGTGATGTGTGATGGCCCAATGGCCAAAGCTTTTGCCCTGCAATCCAAGCAGGAAATATTTATTTAAAATTTGAATTTTACAGAATGCGCCAAAGGTCTTGTGTTCGAATCCCTGACATGGTAGTTGTTTTTTTTTTTTCATTTTTTTTTCATATATTTTTTTTTCACAACAAAGTTGGTATCACAAAATTTAAAATGTCCAAAAACTAACATTCTTTACAAGAAAAATGCTAAGAGTATCCTACAGAATGTATAACAATTATATAAAAAGCTCAGTAAATCGGCGAAGAGTATAATGCTTCCACTAGTTGAGCTTGAACTTGAGCCTTGCAATCCAAAGATCGTATGTTCGAATCCTACACAAGTTGGATGTTTTTTTTTTCATTTGTCTTTCATATTTTTTTTTTCACAGCAAAGTTGGTACCTATCACAAAATTTAAGATTTCTAAAAACTAATATTATTTACAAGAAAACTGCGAAAAGTATCCTATAGAATGTGTAACAATTATATAAAAAGCTCAGTAAATTGGCTACGTTTTTAGCCTGTTTTAGAAAATGCTGTTGTCAGTAATTGGACTATATAGATGAAGTAAAAAAAAATATTTTGAGGCCTTTAGTACTTGTACATACACTAAACCACAATTTTTTTCACCTCCTTGTATAATGGGGTGGGGGTAGTAATGGTGGTGACTAAGGCCAAAAATTTTTTTGAGCCATTAGCTTCTCTTGTATATACTGAATACCAATTTTATGGGCTCTTATATGCTTGATTTACCTATTTACCCCAATTTATCCCTAACCCCTTAACGGAATAAGGTGAAAATATAATCTAGTTAGAGATCTCGTTAAAATACATATGTGTACCAAATTTCAAGTCAATATCTTAAGCGGTTCCAGAGCAATCGTGCGTACAAGAATAGTTACAGACAGACACAGACATTTTTTATGCTCAAATTTAAAATCTCGACGTTTCATGACATGACATTCTATGCCTATTTGAACAATGAAAATTAAAAAAAAAAAAATTGTCGTTACTATACTTCCAATGGATGTGGAAGTAAAAATACATACATACGGGGCGAATTGAGAAAGTCGGTTCAAAATTGTTTAGGTATATGGAGACAGCTATCATTACTCTCACCTGAATCTCTCTTTCCACGTTTCCACGAGAAACGTAACTACTCTCGTTATATTAACTGACTCCTTCCGTTTGCTTTTGCCACCGCTTTTCCCCAACATATTCACAATTTCACTTGCATTTTTGATCAAATTTTCACAAAAATTAGAACTATGTTAACTCACATCCAATAATTTCAGTGCCCCCTTTCATCTAAAAGACATAACTATTGCACACGTGTTTGGAATAATTAGCACAGCACCTGTCATACTACTGCTTATTTTGAGTGCGCTACGAACTTTATCGTATCACCTTGTATTTGTCAACAAACAGACAAATACAACAAATTTAAGCTCTTTTTTCAGAAATTGAACGCTACACACCTAACAAAGGTGTAAAACGTTATGTTATGCAGGCAAGCTGGCGGATATATTTCGATTTAAGACTACAGCCGGGGAACTAATTTAAAATTTAAATCTCTTAGGTCATACCATCATGTCGCTTTAAACGTTTGATTTACCTCATATGCCACGTACTGAATTTACAATTCAAAGGAGGACTTTTTTTCTCTTTGCTCATGATAAATATAAATTACCTCGGAGCTGCTATACATGAAAATTCGTGTCTCTGGGTACTATGAACAAACGCTTTCTATAGGTTTAAATATCGCCCTTTTCCTCTAAGCTGGTATTTTTAAAGTTTATTTCATGGATACACAAAAAAAACATTCGAAAATGTTTGCTTTTACTGCGACGCACAGTGGTCGAAATAGGCAATTGCAGTTGTCAGAATTCAGTATCTAAACTTTAACTGAAGTACTAATCCACGCAAATTAGATATTTTAGAAGAAATAATTTATAAAGTAATATTTGAAATGCGTAGTCTAGATAGGGTTAGAAATAGATACACGAAAAGTTCCTCCCTCCCCCATTTAGGGGTGGAACGTCCCTTTTTTTTGCAAAAAAACCACTCCTAACGGGGACTTAAAACTGGTTTTTCACTTTTATCTTGTAAACCGTTCGTCGGAAGAGAAAAAAAGCATAGGAAATAAAAAATTTGTCGTTGAATTGTGCATAAAAAATGTGCTATTAACCTTGTAGCTTATCCTCACCATATTGGGAGTTGTCAACTTATGTGGTGTTTTTAGGTTATTTTTATATAATTATATTACTACGTATATAATACAGTACTACAATTTACGTTAACAATTGAAGAGCTAAGTGGATAAAGGTGTTTTGTGACTTTTTGAAAATTTTGAGATTTCTACACAGACAACTATTTTAACTTATAATCTATCATTTCAATAAGTTTTTGGGATAATAAACCTTTCCTAAATGCGTTTTAATGTTTGAAAAAGGTGTTATGTACACAGGGTTTTTATATAATTTAATGGATAAAGGTGTCATGATCACATACCACCTTTATCCATTACTGTGCGATATTAAATTGTTTTAATCCAAAACTCTTTGCGTTTAAAGTTAAGTTATATTGACATTAATGTGTTAAGTGTTTCTTACTATTATAGTGAAAATGGCCAGTCGTAGTAAACTGATATTACAAATGGCAATGAATAAACGATTTCATGAATCATGTAAGATGTTTATAAATTGGCTGATATTTGGAAATAGTGCTTATAGTGTTTTAATCCATATATTCATTTCGTTCAATTTCGAAATGGTATGAGATGGTACAAGAGTCGAGATGGTACTTGAGTATCTAATTGCTGTAAACACATTTATACCTTTTGGCAATTCAGCAGAAATCAATCACATAGTGGCAATTTCTTCCCATGCACGTTTTAGTAATGTTTTTAAAACAAAACGATATCAATATAAAATGCAATAATAAAATACAAATTTACCAAAGTATTCTAGCAAATTAGTCTGTAAATCAGAAATACTGGAAAGTGACGCTTTGCGGTGTTGATTTTTGTACAAACATTTTTATGCTGACAAGTAGAAGAGGACTGGACTGTAGAAATTTTTATGACAAGAGCAAAACTGATAGGTATCTGGTATGGCTTCTGCCCACCCAATATTTTGAAAGAGCATTAAATTGTTTAAGGCAAATCTGGCGAATTCCGAAATTCTTGCGGAAAAAATAATAAGTATGATAATTACGCCAATCAAGTCAAAGGTCATTTGGGTTTATAAGGTTATCGTTTAAGAATTACAGGGTTCGCTATGCTTACATCTATTGGTGTGAAAAATCCCTGCCTACCCAATAAAAATGCTGAAATTACGTCCATGGTATTCAAAATTGTTTAATTGAGATCATGAAATGACTCACATTTTTTCCCAAATGTGATGCTGGAAATAATACTAAAGAATACGGAGAAAATTACAAACTAGCTTTCCAACAACAAAAGCGTGACGGAGCAAAAGTTACAGAAGATAGAACGATTTGCTTTCTTACTTTAGATCTTCAGCAAACCATGCCGCTGCCAAAATTAAGTACATCGAAAGCATTTTACCTTCGTCAAATGTGGTTTTACAACCTTGGCATACATACATTGAGGAATACTGAAAAAAAAAACGTTCTTTTTCACATGGACTGAAGATATGGCCAGCCGCGAAAGCCTAGAAATTGCTAGTTGCTTACACACCTTTTCACAAATTTACAATGAATATTTCCAAGAAAAGATCGATCACATTATAACCTGACTCCTGTGGTGGACAAAATAAAAACTTCAATATCATTACACTTTACCAGTTGTTGATTTTAAAGAGAGAATTTAAAGTTATCGACCATAAATTTTCGGAGGTGGGACATTCATATTTAGATTCAGACAGACTTTGGCAGAGTCGAGAAAATTTTAAGGAAACATCAAAACATCTACGTTCCGGACCAGTATCGAGAAATTTTAAGAACTTCCAAAGACGCCGTTGTCATAGATATGAAGAATCATTTCAAGGATATTGATGGAATTGCCTCAAAACTCAATTTGTATAACAGGAAGAAAAACTTGAACAATGAAAAGGTTTATTTTCGCGACGGTATAAAATGGCACCTATGGGTGCTACTATTTCATCACATCACATTTTACAAAGTCGATATTTTAAAGAAAAGGAATATGCATAAGATAAATTCCGACGGTATTGCTCTAACGATGTTTAATGAAAACAAGGGCAGCCTAAGTGTAGAAAAACTGGCCAATCTTAAAGAACAATTACCATTCATAAATTAAGAATACAGGCCGTATTATCACAACATACTTGGAAATGACCAAACTGTGGCTCAAAACCGTAGAACTGTCCGACTACCTAAAAATTGTACAATGTTTTAATAATAATAAAATATGTTTATTTTCTTAACACTTTTATTCACTAATTCCTTATTCATTTCAGAGAAACTTATGAATGGATAAAGGTGTTATGTACATTAATTTTTTTAAATTTTCGAAAATAATGACAACTGACAACTTTAGTTATTTGTCTCTGAAAAGTACATCAAATGTCAATATCATCGCAAAATGCAAGCTATATAGTCGTTATAACAAAAAAGTTCTCGCCTAAAAATTTTCGAGTTAAATTACTCAATAATGTGTTTTCGTGACATAACACCTTTATCCACTTAGCTCTTCAATTAGTAATAAGCTAGAAAAGATATTTATAGATAAAATTTAAAAGCTCGAGTTGTCCTATTTGCCGAAAACATTTCACGAAACAAAACGTCAAAAAATTATCGCAATTAGAGCGATAATTTTTGCATGTTGGACTATTGAAAGCCGATCTAAGTTGGATTAACACTAATAATGACGTTTGATTGGTGCAATGTTGTGTGAAAAAACGGGCTCTCATTGGTATAGCGATAATGAGTAAAATAATCGGCTATAATATTCCAAGGACACTGATAATACGAAATAATTTTATCACACTTTCCGAAAGCACTTGCTTGGTAATATCCCGACGCCGTAGGCGGAGGGATATTACCTAAAAGCAACGTGCTTGAGGAAGTTGTGATAAAATTACGAGCTAGTTATCAGTTCGAGGGGTATTCGCATAGAAAATTTTTTGCAATTTATTTGATTTATTTGTTCAAAACTATTTATTAAAAACATAATTATTAAAAGAGCAATTTGTAAAATTTAATGTAGATTATGTATTATGTAATATTTGGTGTGTTTTCCTCTATTATTAAATTCATTAAGTGTTTATTTGCAGTTCCAAATCGACATTGTCAAAAAATAAATTTTGAATTACTGAACTGTCAAACTGGATAATATAAGTGAAAAGATCCCTAAGGGCTCTTATCAGTGTAATTTTGTTCTGATTGGTTGTTTCAGTACACGTGATTAAAAATGGGTGAATTTAATAGGATTGCTATTTGAGCAAAAAATGTTCGGCTATAATATCCCTAGGACATTGATAATGTACGAGATAATTTTATGATAGTCGAAAGCACGATGCTTGGTAATAGCCCGACGCCGAAGGCGGAGGGCTATTACCACGGTGTATTAAATAGGTGGTCCGACGTACGGCACTTTCCTATTATAATAATGGCTTCATAAGTGCATGATTTCTATTTACTTTAGTAGATGGCGCGAGCAATAAGGTCCTACAATTACCTGGGCATGTGCCACAGTCAGTAAACTATACGGTTGCATCATCCCGCAGCTTTTAGACAAAGGAGCGCGCGGGGGAGGTAACCGAAAATGACGTAGCCTCTAGACCCAGCCAGGGCCGGCACTAGACATTTTGCTACTCACTCAATTAATAAACACTGATATAGACGAATAGTATACACTGGGACGACAGAAAACTAGTTTATTACACCGGACAGTGACAGTGCGACGTGCGACAAACAATATAAAAATAAACACACTGTCGTTGTAGTATGCCACACAAATTGAAAACACGACACGTGGCAACTAGTGCCGGCTCTGGATCTACCTAGACTTTGACCTTGATCTGAATAATTAAACAAATAAAGCGTGCAAGAGAGACAGATATCCTATTCCCATGCAAAAGATAGAGACAAAAATATAGGTGGCTACATGACGTAGGCGCTAGACCCAAGTTCCCCCCCGCGCGCTCATTCGTCTAGAAGCTACTGGATGAGGTAACCGTTATAGTTTAATGACCGTGGGCATGTGCCTCGTATAACTAACATAACCTCAAATTTTAAGGTTTTTTCGTTTATTCTCATTTTTAATGTTTGTATAGGCATTTTTAGCTTGGAGCCATACTGGCTCCAAGCAAATATTTAAAAATTCACGCAAATAATTTTTCAATATTTTTGATTGGTAAAAATAGACTGCTAATTATAGGTTAGATTCCTAACCTACAAAAAGTGTCTTATTTTATTGTGACAACTATTTAAACCTTCATACACATTACGTTGAACTTGATTTTGGTTGAAAGTACAGGAACCAGACAGAAATTTTAATAATAGCTACGTAATACTTGTAAATCTTAAGAAATACATATTTTTAAGAGGTTAGCTGTGGCGACACGTGCAATGCTGCATATATTCTTTCAATGTTTTAATTTAGCTACTGGACTCTTGTTCCACTAAACAAAAAACAAAAGGCCGGAAATGTATGCAACACTGTATACACGTATGCATGTAAAATTATCTATCTATGCGTAAGTACTGAGAAAACTTATTGGTCCTGCCATCTATTACATTATGTACAAAGTAAGCAGTTATGAAGCCACTGTGAGGGTTGTCGTCGCATCGCCTATTTAATACACCCTGGCTATTACCAAGCAACGTGCTTGAGATTGTCATAAAATTATAAGGCATTTGTCAATGTCAGAGGGATATTCGGTCAGAAAATTTTTTGAAATGATTTTATTGTCATAGTGATTGAAAATTTCCTTGGATGGTGTTATCAGTGTAATGTTAAAATGACTGGGTGATTTGTGTCACATGACAAGAAATAACGAAATTTAATTGGTTATTAGAACTGTCAAAAAATGTTCTATCTAAAATACCTTATTACACTATTTTGAGGAAACCCGTTTCCTACCAAATATATCATCCCTAGAAACACCCACGTGCTTCTCTAGCTGATTGGCTGAAATCAAGGAAGTTGTACTATAATTTTCTTAGAATAAAAACAAAGCTATAGGAGTTTTCCTCGAAGTTCAGAGGAAGTAATAACTTTTCATAGGCAGGCGATTCTAAATGAATTTGTTACAAATTGGCTATCCCGGATAAGATAAAGAAATAATTTGTTTCCACTCCCATCGACTAGAATGTTGATGCTAACTTTATTATGTGAGTGGAATAATCTTAACAGGTCAATAAACTTACTAAACAGTTTATTTCTGACAAGTAGGCAATGGTGTATTTCTTTTTGCTAATCGATACTATATTTTAAATTAATAACTAAACTTAATTTAGACTTACGGAAACTACTATATTTGTGGATATGTGGTCTATTTGATGAACTTTTGCTGAGGGGAAAGGATTTACTAGACAACGTTATAAGCAATGCTCGGGAATTTTATCGGTATAACGTCAAAATCGGGGTTAGCTCTAGGTCAGCACGGAAAGACTTTTATGCAGGTATGACACAATAGATATTGTCTTCTACTACCTAAAAAGGGAGGGTGGGGAAAAGTTTCGTTTGGGGTGGAATCGATTCGATATTGATAGTAAATAATAAAAACATGTTTTTCAGTTTTTTCTTGTTCAAAAATAAATCAGGCCGAAAACCGGCCTTATCGACCCTCCTCCTTTGGTACACGTATGTATTTTAACGAGATATGGAACTAGATTGTATTTTGATCTTATTCCGTTGAAGGGTTTTGGGATAAATAGGGGTAAATAGGTAAATCAAGCAAGTAAGAGTCCGTAAAATTGGTATTTAGTATGTATAAGAGAAGCTAAGGTTTCAAAAAAATTTTTGGTATTAGCCATCCCCATTACCACTCCCACCTCATTATTAAAGAGGATGAAAAAAATAAAATTGTGTACGAGAACCAAAGGCTTCAAAACATTTTTTTTTTCATCCATTTGAGGTATGTATATTGTATACTCGTTCTAAATTTAATTTTTTTATACAAAGATAGTGTAGACTTTAATATAAAAACTTTGTGATAAAAGGTTGCTGAACGAAGCTGTCTTCAATTTTGCATTTCCAGGCAATTACCATATATTAGTCGGAAACAAGAGTTTTGAACCCTGTGGATTTTATGTATATACAAATATTTTAAACAAGGACCGTTAAGTACCTCAGCATAATTAAGCAATGCTAGACACAGACTTGCATGACTTTAATTTTTTGAGGTAAACAGTGCTTGCTGGTATATATTAATTTAATATTTGAGTATGCCTGTTCAAAATCACACCCATTTTTTTTTGGTTTATTAGCCTTTGCCAGTTGAGTGCTTTTCATGATTATATTTAATTTATTTTTATTATTTCTTGGCCCAAAGACAATAGCATTTCATAAATTATTGATGTCATTTAAACAAGTACAACCTCTAATGGAAGAAAGGAGTAATAATACGTTGTGCGTCCGTGGTACATGCCTAAAAAAAGCCAAAAAGCTGGACTATTTGATTGGAATGTGCCACTTTCTGTGGTCATAGTTGAAGCCAAAAGGCAACTTTCCAGATATAGTCTAGGAAATAGCGTGCAAATTCGACGACGAATGGTTACCGTTTGCCAGTCGGTAATCGAAGAGACCATATAAGTACAAAATTTTTTTCTCTCTGGAACTTTTTGGTATGGTGTGGGGATAGGGAGGGGGCATTTATTTTTTAATCGAATGATTATCGATATCTGTCCGCATAGGTAGTTAGTATATGTACTTCATACCCCAATTACGCTGGCAGACGAAACTTCCGATCGGCGCGCGCGTTAACCTCAAATAGAAAAAAAAATTAGTTTCTATTTCCGGCCACAGCTGGCAGGGAAGTCGTCCACCAAGAGTTATATGGTTTTTCCCAGAGATGACCATCCCTAACACCCATTACCAACGAAAGGGTTTTTTCGTTTAGTTGTGTTTCCCATATCAATAATCAAAATTATTAAGTGCTCTTGCCTACGAACTAGTTTTTATAGTGTTGTGTTTATTTTTATATTAATTTTAGGTCCATGTGGACACATTATATTTTTAACCTAGTTTTTAAGCCTGCCTACAGAAGACAGAAACTACTATCCCACATTTCCATTTTTCTCCAAGCCAAACCGGACCTACCCCGTCCAGCCTCACACCCGCCTCTGCGTTGTTCGCCGTGGTTGTCTGGCTGGCTCCTGGGCTAGGATCCGATGAGGCATATATTTGTATGAAAATATTAAATAAAATATTAATGTTGTGCAGACTATAAATTTAACACTCAACGCAAGACTTTTGACTATGACAAAAAACAAAAATATTTCAATTTAATAAATATAATTAAATGAGATCGTTGATATTTTTTAGTGCTATTTTCTGCTTCAAAGATCCACGCGCTTCCAGTAGCTGCCAATTTTTTTTTGTTTGAAAGCTTTTGTGAAGTGGACACTTTTTTGTCCCTATACATTTATCTCTACACCTTAATGGTTCTGCACAATTTTCAAGAAAACAAATATTTTGTAATTTTCATGGACTTTTGGAGAATACTGTGATATGGAATTGAAAAAGAAATTTTGATGCTGAGGTTCCATGCAAACAGAATACACATCTCTTGGGATACTTACTCAAAAACTTGTCTGAAGAAACATGTGAGAGATAAGAGAGACGTTGGTCTTCGTCACCAAGTAGCACAACGAAATACGCTACCAAAAAATTGGAATGGCTTCCTCTGATGCGATCAAAATAAGACAGAACCTCTTCAAGTTACTTGGAGAACATGCATTTTTAAAGTTTGATTGGGCTCACGTCAGTACTGAGATTGATGGCATCATTCGTTCATCTCGGCCGGATGAAACTTCAATTGATGGAGTACAATGCACGCAACAGGAAGAAGCAAATGGCAGGATTTTTCTCCACGCTAAAGACAGTGTCGAACATGTAGCAAAAAAAATAGTTATTTGCACTAGATACTGATGTGGTTGTTTAGGTAATCTCCTTCTTTCACATTCTCAAAACTGCGGGACTTCAGGAGATGCGGATTCTATTTGGTGTTGGGAAGGGCCAGAAATCGAAATCGGGCCACTAGGAGCTGAGATACAAAAAAATTTAGTGCGGCTAATGGCAGCCCTCTGTAATGCCCGCCATTTTGGTTTTCTACATGGATTTTCAAGTGGCTCTCTATCTGAAAAGTTACTTTTTGGCATCGACTATGACCACATAAAGTGACACATTCCAATGAAAAAATGCAGCTTCCCTTGATGTACCCAACGTACTATAATACAGTTGAGGATCTTCAACACTTCTATGAATGAATTTTATAATATTTTAAGTAATAAATAAATAAATATGATAATAATAAATAAATAATTATAGCAGCCTCGGTATAGGAGAATAACAGTTCAATTTTTGAATTTTAACTACAAAATGCGTTGACAAGTATTTAAAATACTAATTTTCAGAGCAAATTTTATATTAAAAATTGGAGTTACATTTTGTTACAACGTAAAATAACACTATAGAAAGCTTTTATTTAATTAAAAACAAAAAGCGATAAAATATTTTTATCACAGTGAAAAGCGGAGCGGTAACGTATTTATAATTACAAAATGGTACATTGTTTGAAATATAATTTGTAAACGTAGATAAATACTTTCCCAGAAAAGCTTTTAATTTTAGAATTGTTTTTATATCAACGTATAAATTTCATTCAAACTGAATATTCCAATTTCTGTTTCTCATTTCAACCAACCGCAAAGTAGGTAGGTGGTGTTTTCATAACTTTATAGCTACGAGTATATTAATTTTCATTTATGCATTCCAGATACGATGTTTTTCCAGAGATCTCTGAACAAAGAAAATGGATATGAATATATGGAAATAGACGGAAAATACCCAGGAGAAAAATATATTATACCGTCGAAAATGAATATAACGTGCGTAGAAGTAGCCCAGTCGTTACCTCCAAAAACTTGCAAAATGAATAATTTTTTTTAATGAGTCCGTGAAAGTGTATAGAATAATATCCTGAAAAGTTTACATTTCGCTCGGATGCAGAAAATGTTATCAAAATTTTGAAATTAAGTCAATAGTACAGTAAATTTAGTAACAGATCCAAACATCCAAAAGGTATAGGCAATTCTTGTCCCAGGTTGTTCACTATCCTCAGTACAACACGCCATGAAAAATCCCGAAGTTTGGGGCGTCGGGTTTGGGAGGAAGGGGGGCGGGGGTATCACTGACTACCTTTTTCTGCAGTTTTGCTCTGATATCTCCAAAACTATTAGGTTTATCAAGAACATAGACAAAGTTGTTGTACATAAAATTTCTGATAAAATTTCTATTCATATTTTTGATCCACCCCATAGTTATCGAGATATGGAGGGGAGAAATCTGTGAAATGTTAAAAATTGACAAATAAAGCTAAAAATTGTCTTAAATTTGTCTGATTTGAGCTTAAATTGTTTAGATTGAAGTAGAGCATGAATAAGTAATAAATTATGGTAATGTGGGAGAGGTAATAGTTTTTGACATAATAAACAACTGTTTGATTAACATTGATCGGTCAAGCAACGATAGGCTGTAACGTTTCATTTTTGACCTGAGTTACTCATTCAACTGGGTCAAGCTTCTCTGGGTGCCTGGACACAGCAACATCGAGGATAACGAGCGGGCAGACGCTTTGGCCAGAGGGGGCTCTCAGATGCCTCTACTGGGTCCGGAGCCTGCTCTCGGCTACCCTAGATCAAGTGCCAATAAGTCAGTAGAGAACTGGACACGGTCCCAGTTCTTTGACTTCTGGGCTTCCTACCCAGGACTCCGGCAAGCGAAGCTCCTGATCTCAGGGCCCTTGCCGAAGCGAGCAGAACAAATCCTGCGACTAAGCAGGACACAAGTCAGAATCGTGGTAAGTCTCTTGACTGCACACGGCTCTTTCAAAAAACACCTGCACACTATAGGGGTGGTTGATAACCCCGACTGCAGGTTCTGCGGGGACGAGGAGGAGACTTCCATCCACGTCCTTACTTCATGCCCTAGTCTTATGAACTTGAGGTACAAACACTTCGGCATTGGTTTTCCGGTGCTGGAGGAAATAAGGAATGCCCCTATAGGAAGGATTTTGGCCTTTGGGTTAGAATCCGGCCTGAATGGGGGAATTCAATAAATTCGTAGCGGTAGCACAATGGGCCACAAGGCCTGAGTGCGGCGACCCTTCGTTGCCCCGCTAAATGAAGAAGAAGACCTGAGTTACTAGTTCAAATTACCAAATTTATTACTTTTTATCTATTTTCCGTCCTAAAGATATTTTAAATCCGACCCTGCAGTATTAGAACCTTTACGAAAGAATTTTACTTCGGCGCATAACCGACCGTTTATATGCTTCGCGCGAAAATTAAAGAATGTGTTGAATAGAGTTTGAGGCGAGCCGTTAAGGAGGCCGATTTAGGGAGATCTCAGGTCAAGAGATTTTAAGTTTATAAAAATGTAAAGTGAATTTGACTTTCTAAAATCAATAACTGAATAACAACCGTTAGAATTTGTTTAAAATAGTGAGTGCATTTGAATTTCAGCACAAGTTTTCGACGACTAAATACGTTATTTTGGTCACTGTATTTAGTGGGCCAAATTATGTTTTAATTTGACTTGGTGGCTGATGAAAACCTGATACCATACTATATAATTTGATTCTGTACACGTCATAAGTAAATACGTCGACTTTCTTGCATTTACTGTAAGTAAATAAAAAATTATCTTATTCCCTTGGGGTCAGTGGTTAATTGCAGTTTATAAGGGCTATATTCCCTTGATTTCCTTCATACATCATTCCATCAATTCCACTTGCTTATGGACTTGTGGCAACTTTGATACCTGCCCTCCGTTTGAACGATAAACAGATGTCTTCCGTGAGTGCGTCGTTTTGTTCCCTAACAAACTTATGTAGATATTTTCTTGTTTAACACTTATACAGTGTTACAATGAGCACAAGCACAGTATTGTTGTGTATGTAACTTTTAGTTAAACATACTAATATGCAATACCTTTACTTGCTTATAAAGATTTATTTGTTGATTTAAAGTATCAAAACGTGTTATTTACTATAGGCGTCTGAATTTAAGATGCCAGCGCCAAAGTGGAGAACTCGTGAACTAATTATAGGCCGTTTGTTTATTTATTTGGCGAATACTTATATCAATTTTTTTCTGTTCCTTGTTATTTTTGGCGTTAAAAATAATAACATTAATAACATATTACCTAAAGGTTTGCAAGATTTTGTTGTAAGTGATTTGCAACATGTTAATGGCATTATTCAGCAAAATTCATATTTTTTTTAGGTTATCTAGTTTTTTCCTTGAAAAGTAAGTTTCTTCGACATAAACGGTGTCTGGCTAGTTAAATATTAATAAACTTAAATATTTCTTTAAATTTATATACAGTTGTAGTTTAAATCACTTTTTTTTTTCAAGAAACATGAAGTGACATTTAGGTTAAGCATATTGCAATGTATGGAACATTTGGGAAGCACTAAAAATGTAAAAATTCTAAGTGTGTGTATGAAGGGGAATATGTTTTAAATGCAGGACATATTATTTTGTGTGGTACAACCTAAATTCAACACAAAACTTAATAAATGTGTATGCTCTATGTTTACAAACAAGTGTCAGATCAAATACCCATGAAATTAGTGGTACTTACATTGTATATAAGTAACTGAAAAGATATTTATTAATTCTTTATGTAAAATAAATGAAGCAATATTTTGTAAAATATGAAATAGAAATATTCAGGGGTAAAACATAATAGTGCATGGTGCAATAGTATATATTACTTTTATAAATATACTGAAATTGCATATATTTACTTATTTCAAAAATTTCACTTACAATGTGTGATTGTTCAGGACATTATTATTGCTACTCGGGCCCTTCGGGCCACGGTTATTTGCACCAGATTTTTCCCTCTCAATGCCTGGTTAAAGGTGTCTACATACAAAGAGGATATGCTGTGAACATTGTCGTGCCAACTCAACTTTCACGAGTTGTCCCTGCAATCTACAAAGGATACCGACTAGGTTGGCTCCAGCAAATTGTATCTTGTGTAGCCCCTTTAAACGCTATCATATTTTTAATAACTTAGCATCTCAGTTTATCATTATTTACTTATTGTTGATATCATCGTACACTAAAGAGACAATGACAGAAAAGCCTATAATTAGTTTGACTATAGACCACTAGGTGGCGTACTTCTTATTTTCAGACGCCTATAGCCCGTCGGGCAGAGCGCGAAAAGCCTTCTCTTTCTTGACCTACCCAATACTGAAGTATAACCAGATGGGACCTTCACTACTTATTAAAGCATGTTATTTTACATAGGAAATCAAAATTGACGACACTCTCCATTGGTCGAGACCGAAGATATAAGAAAAAAACAAAAAAAAAGAAATTTAGAGATTTAATATTTAATCAAATATAACTTTAGAACTAAAACAGATAAAAATATAATTTTTGTCTGGTTTTGACAAGTAAACATTACTGTTTCATTTGAAGTATAATTTATTGCAATAATTAAAAAATTAACATAAAAAAACTGGCAAAATTCAAAAGGATACACAAATCAGCAACATTTTTCAAATTCTTAACTCGTCATAACTCGCTTATATAACGAGCTATTCAATTTTTTCTTTCACCAAAAACTGACAAATTTAATAGGCTTCATTTTGTCTCGATTCATGCCAGATCTAATTTTTTAACTAAAAGCGCTACAGCCCTTGAAAGACAACGAAGCACACTACGACGACGAAGACACGAGGCTTCCTCTCTCGCCCCCGCTACGCTGTCGGCCCATCAACAAACGTATCGGCTGCTGGCCTCATGATTGTCTGGATAAGTATTAATATAGGTATATATTATTTTATTTACATTTAGGCTATTACAGTTTATGTATATTGTAGATACATTATCAATGAAAAAAATTGCATGTTACTTTTGCGAAACTGCTGAAAGCAGAGAAAATCTAATGGTAAAAAACCAACTGTTACTGGCATCAGGTCTATTATACATTGTGCAAATGAAAGAAAAAATTCTTATAAAATAAAGTGGTGGCACTTATTTGGACACTCTTCTGTACTGATTTCATTATTCTTGTCGGACATCTTTTTGTAATAAGAATGATATTAGTAGAGACAAGACATATTGCCTCTGATATTAGTAAAGTGATTAAAAATGTAAGTGAGCCTTCATGTGGTTATAATGAAGATAAAAATCAGATTAAAATAATATAACGTTGTCTGATCTGTGGAAAATCCAGAAAAAATAAGAATAAATTAAAAACATTTTTAAGAAGCAATTTGTACAGGAACTGGTGCGGAAACTAGAAAAAAATATATATTAAAGCTGCAGTGACGCATTATTATATAGAAATAAAAGGAAGGTTTTACTTTTATTCAGATTTATTTGGGGATGACGGAAATTATCATAAAATTTGTTATGCAAAATATATTAGCAAAAAAAAATTAAATGTATACAAACTAAACCACTGAAAGAAAAAATGAATTTAAGGTAGCGTTAAACATTTTGTTTAGGGAGGTTGAACTTGCTGTTTTGCAAAAAAGAATCCTTAACTTTAACATTTCTAAAAACACTCCTTAATTATATATTTGAAGAAATCACGGAAGAAGAATTAGATTATTATAGCAGCGGAAATATAAGAGACTAGAAAGCATTTAAACAAAGTGTTTTGGGAACACAAAGGAAATACAACAGTTCATTCAAGTGATAATGAAGCTAAAAGGACTAACGAATTTTTGTTGTCACACACAAGTGCTGCCAGTATCTTAAATGAAGCTATAGGTGGACATTTTAAAACTGTAAAAAACACGACTACTATTCAGAATAATCATCAATGTAAACAAGAAGCTTCAGATTTGTTATAAACATTTATGTCGTGGATACTAAATATGTCGGCACAGACAAATTTGATTTAAACGTTGATTTCTATAGTAATGCAATTTATATTAATAATTATGAAAAAAAAAAACAACCAGCATAGACCACTTTTTTAATCCTTTACATATTACTTCCACGTCCAGTGGAAGTATAGTAACGACAAAAAAATTTTTAAAAATTTTTATTGTTCAAATAGGCTTAGAATATCACGAAACGTCGAGATTTTAAGTTTGAGCGAAAAAAAATTTCTGTCTGTCAGTCTGGCTGTAACTTTTTTTGTGCGCACGATTACTCTGGAACCGTTTGAGATATTGACTTGAAATTTGGTACACATATGTACTTTAACCAGATCTAGAACTAGATTATATTTTCATCTTGTTCCGTCGAAGGATTGGGGGGTAAATTACTAAATTGGGGTCAATTTGGGGGAAATGGGTAAATCAAGCAGGTAAGAGTCCATAAAATTGGTATTTAGTATATACAAGAGAAGCTGAGGTCTCAAAAAAAAATTTCGGCATTAGCCACCCCCATTACCACCCCCACCCCATTATTAAAGGGGATGAAAAAACATTGTGATTTAGGGTGTACAAGAACCAGAAACCTCGAAATGTTTTTTTACTTCATCCACCCCCATTACCACCTCCTATCACCATCCCCACCCCGCTACCGATGTGGGGTATCATTTTATGGGTTGTTGGGGTAGAGGATTTCAAATATTATATTATTAATGTTCCATAAACAATTATTTCCACATACAAAATTTTTTCGTTGTGAGTGACTTAGATAAAAAATCTGGATGTGGAAGTAGTGATTCCTTGGGCAGCAATTACATGTGTATCGTGCCGTCAGAAAAAAAAAACTTATTAATATGCTTTATTATTTTGGCTATGGTTATTCCTACGATGAAATACGGATATTTAACATCTTTAGCTAGTCACGTATTAGTAAAAACTACGACATTTTTATTCCACCTGGAGTTCCTCCAGTAAGTTCTGAAGAAAACAATTACATTCATCGACATCGACAATTTTGATCAAAACTCCCATTACTGCTTGGAATGGTATTATTTAAAAAAAGATCGGCCTATTTACACAAGAATATCTATCCAATAAATTTTAACTGATTTTAACCCTTCCAGTTTACATGAAAACAAAAATATAGATGTACAAAAATCTAACTAATCGTTCAGATCCTCTACGAGTTAGTGAAAGCATGCCAAATAACTGTTTTGATTATGTGGTTACCTCTGACACTTTATGGAAAATATTAAAATTTACGAAGCAAAGTAGAAACTTTACTAGCTGGCATGAGTTTAACAATGATATATCTGAAAATCAGTTATCTCTGTCTGATATCATTTTCCATTTATTAATGCACCACCCGCGTTGTACGACTCCATATATAGCGGATTATTACAATTAATATCATATTATTCAATTTGATTTATTAATTTTATCATCTTACAATAAAGAAAGATTATTGTAAAGCTTTTGTTACGGCCACTGATTATAGTCTTGCGTGGTTTATGGCGAACGCGGGATGTACCGGGAACGAGAGGGGAAGCCTTGCGACTCCGTCGCCGAAGTGAGCTTCGTTGTGTTTAAAAGGCTGTACCTGTTTTATTTACAGAGCTAGACCCAGCATTAATTGAGACAAAATGAAGTCTATGAAATTTGGCAGTTTTTGGTGAAAAAAACATTCGAATTGCTCAATACATAAGCGAGTTACAACGAGTTAGAGCTTTTAAAAAAATTGACAATTTGTGTAACATCTAAATTAACGTCAATTTTCTAGTGTTAAAGTTATTTTTGTAATAAATTATACATCAAATTAAAGAGAATCGTTTATACTATAAAACTAAAAAATTTATATAATTCTATCTTTTTTCGTTTGAAAGTTATTCGTGGTTGAATTTGAATTTTGTTATTTTCATTTTTTTTTTCTTGTAACTTCAGTCTCGACCAATGGAGAGTGTCGTCAAAAGTGATTTCCTATGTAAAAAAACCTGCTGAATAAAATGAAATAGGTTTTGTTTGGTTATACCTCGGTATTGGGTTAGTGAACGCTAGAGCCTGCCATCCGACGTACTATTAGTAATGTTTTGCCAATGTGTATAACGAGGAGCAGTCTTTATAATCCTTCGGAAGTAGCTGGCAGCATGATCACCGAAACGTCAAGTCAAATTCGATAATCACGACACCTGAAAGAAACTACTTCATTTCATATTGTTCTTATTATTTTGAATATCTTATTCGCAGCTTTTCATTTTAAAGTGCCATAACGAAAATGTTCATTGGCTCTCAAACTATTAGGAGAACATTAGCAATCGGCAAAAACAAAAAATATCCACAGAATTAGTATTTATTTACCCATAGTTTATAGATAAGAGCAAATAAAATGGAGCTTCGAAGACGCTACGTTTCTAAAAACAATATAATTGTTTTTGTGACCTAGAAAATTTGAGTGTAAATATGGAAAAGTGGCGAGATGCAGATTTTACGTCGTTTTATGTTTTAGTAAAACGTTAATGCACGGAACCTAAACTGAAAAGTCACCTCACGTTTTCGATCGAACATAGAGACAAATATAGCAGATATGTCGTATCAAATTTCACGGGGGTGGCATATTTTAATTTTACCTGCATGTGTACTGTTACCACAAATTTCTGTCATGCCAGACGTGGCGTGGTATTTGTTAATAACACGCGTCATTCCTGTTTTGAATATTAAAAATCCTGCTAGATATAATTTATTTTCCAATGAATGCAACGAATATAAATTCCATTATAACACTTGATCCATTGCACCGTTAAAGGTTCATATATCGTTAAATATTATATTCAACAGGCAACTTTGATTTATTTTTGATTTTTATTAACAGTAATTAAACAAATTTTAATTTGTTTCTTACAAAATAAAGTTTCTTGACATCAAACTCCAATGATGCTGGGAGTTCTCTCAAAAAACACTGTAAAAATCTACAAATAGTCCATGCAATTAGGTTTGTACCTCGAAACCCAGCTATAGTGAATGGATTTGAATGATTTTTTTTTCTGTTCGATTTCTAATACCATAAACTAAAAAGTTGAAAATACCGCAATTTCGAAAATTCGTGAATTAAAAAAAATCATAAAATTTTTAGAAATCTCAACGAAAAATACAATTATCGGGATTTTTTAATATTTCTTTTAAGAAAATAATCATTGTTCTAGTTTTCGAGGTTGTTTATAAGGAATTTGTAAAAAAATGAACCTTTTTAAAATTAATTTCAACATGGCAAAAGCTCCAAAAAGCAAAATAAATGAGTACAGTAAGTGAAGCTCTTAAATCCTAGCCCGAAAACGATGTAATGAATTTCCAAATTTTTTTCTTCAACTTGCTTCATAAAATATGTACATAAGAATCTATTTTGTCATTTTTCCTGCTTTTTGGTTAGGGGTAGTTCCCCTTCTTAAGGGTTGTCGCAAAAACAAAAAATACAGATAATCTGATAGTCATTTTTCATTTATAATGACTAACTGCACTGGACTAAAACTGTCTTGAATAACATTTTTCCCTAGATTTTTCCTTAAATCGAAGACGTGCATATGTACACTTTTGAATAAGATTAGGTAAATACGTGATATTTTCTAATATCCTCGAATTCGTCACAGGACTTACATATAACGTTGTTACGGTCGATTTTCACATTTAATAATGGTCAGAAATTTATGTACTAATTTCCGTTATTTTCCCAAATTTTATTGTGCATTTGAGCCTATTGATACCATCTCTCGCCAATAGATATTAATAGAGTATAACTAGTTGCATAATAGCACTACCTGGTTCATGTTGGCCATTGAATGCGTTTTGTTACAGGAAGTACGGGTGAGTGCGTTCAGATATTCATTAAGAGAGTGCATTGCAAAAACGCCCTTTTAAAGCTTCTACAATGGCTAGTATTGTTGATTAAACCTTCTTTTGGTGGGTAGATTTATGAGGGGACGGCTTTCAGAGTATATTATGATAATATTTGTGGTTATAAACGAAGTTATGAAAATCTATTCCAGTTGTGGGGTACGCCGTGGAGTGGGAATTCTGAACGTACCGAGACGGAAGACAAGAATTTGACATTTTGATAGAGGACATTTTCTTGGTCATTTTACTTCCACATCCAGTGGAAGTATAGTAACGACAAAAAAATTTTTAAAAATTTTTATTGTCCAAATAGGCTTAGAATGTCATGAAACGTCGAGATTTCAAGTTTGAGCGAAAAAAAAATTTCTGTCTGTCGGTCTGTAACTTTTTTGTGCGCACGTTTACTCTGGAACCGTTTGAGATATTGACTTGAAATTTGGTACACATATGTACTTTAACGAGATCTAGAACTAGATTATATTTTCATCTTGTTCCGTCGAAGGGTTGGGGGGTAAATTGGGGTAAATTTGGAGTAAATAGGTAAATCAAGCAGGTAAGAGTTCATAAAATTGATATTTAGTATAGACAAGAGAAGCTAAGGTCTCAAAAAAAATTTTGGCATTAGCACCCCCATTACCACCCCCACCCCATTATTAAAGGGGATGAAAAAAAAATGTGATTTAGTGTGTGTACAAGAACCAGAAACCTCAAAATATTTTTTTACTTTATCCACCCCCCACTCCCACCCCCTGTCACCACCCCCACCCCACTACCGATGTGGGGTATCGTTTTATGGGTTTTTGGGGTAGAGGATTTCAAATATTATATTATTAAAGTTCCATAAACAATTATTTCCAGATACAAAATTTTTTCGTTGTGTGACGGATAGAAAATCCGGATGTGGAAGTAGTGATTCCTTGGGCAGCGGTTTTTCCTTTTGCTGATAGAAGATTGAGTCGTCTGAATACGAGTTTTAGCAATATTGTAAGTTTTGCTCCATTTATGGGATTTAGTATTCATCACGACAAGATTAGTATTTTCATTTGGTTTTGAGTATCGTTTTGGGGAAAATGCAGCTACGGATTTCCGGATAAAGTCAATTTTCAAAGCACGTGGCGTCGTCTGAATGCAAGATTTTGGAGTGCCATTTTGACGGCAAAGGACCTCTTTCAGCCCACATCATTAGTATTTTCATTTGGTTTTGAGTATCGCTTTGGGGAAAATGCAGCTACGGATTTCCGGATAAAGTCAATTTTCAAAGCACGTGGCGTCGTCTGAATGCAAGATTTTGGAGTGCCATTTTGACGGCAAAGGACCTCTTTCAGCCCACATCACATCTCAGGTACGTCTCTGAAAACCCACTTAAAGTTGAAATAGATTTGTAATTTAGGTTATTTTATTGCAGGGCTGTTTGTTGTTCGTTTGTTAGTTGTTTCCTTGTTAAGTATATTGCAAGTATTAGGATCTATTTGTTAGTTTATGGCTATTTGGATTGATACCTTATGGTTTTACTTGGATCTGTTACTCGTATTCTACTTGAGCTTTGTCACATTCTACACTTTACGAGGGACTTCCAGCCTGACTCTGGTTTCAACTTCTAGTCCAGATTTTGGTGTCTAGATGGTGGATTATTGACTGACATCTTGTGTACGTATGGTACTGGGGATCTCGGCACGTTACCTTAGACTCCACGTAGATTGGTCTACCACCTGCGGCTGTTATCACCTGAATTACGCTACCCTGGTAGGATGGGAAAAGGTATTCAGACACTACCAAAGGTAAGCGGAATCATATTCTCTTAACGAGGGATCCGGTACATCAACTCAACGTCCACGGGACAGTAAAATAAATTTTCAAGGAATATTGGTAATATTTTGCTCGTAACGTAAATCTCAGTAACATTTTAGATTTCAGTAATATTTGGTATATTTTGTGTATCGTTACTTCACTAATTGAATGGTTTTTTTCCCCTTATTTTACAAATAGATGTCAATAATTTTAAGTAATTTTATGTTTTACCGTACCTTTGGTCACTTGTAGTTTTTTTTGTCACGCGTCTGGCATATGACCTTTTGTACATTTATCAAGGATTTATTATTTTGTAAGATATTTTGTGTATATTAGGTTAAGCGTGTGGGCCCCACTTATTAGTTCACTTATTAGGGTATATTGTGCTACTTGTACTTCGTATTGAGTTATCGGTGATACCTAATTGTGAAATATTTTGTACTACGTACCCTTACATTTTATTAAATGTTTAATTAGAACGACGTTGTCTTTTATATCTGACCACCTACACCACCCCAATTATCGAAGCCACCCCCAAGGACCTGACTAGTCGGCCGTGTGAGACTCCCTCCTCACTAGTGTATTGCAGAGGGGGTACTGCACGTAAAATATTAAAATTTTGTTCAGGGCACAGGGTGACTACCCTACCCTGCGTTCGAGGTTTAACAGCCTTTGGGCCCCCTTTTATAAGTGGGCCTAGGCCCTGTAACAACGTATTTTTTCAGATAAATCATATTATTTAATTTTAACTTAATATCATAATTATGTTTGGGTGGAAATAAATATTCTACATCATGTAGTAATTTGATGTTAGTAAAAACGATAAAATAAATTATTATAAGTACATTTTTGCTTATACTTCTGTAGTTGGAAATTTGTCTCAAATTTAAATATTTGACAGAATAATAAGTAATTTATAATTCCAAATAATGAACAAAAAAATGTTGTTTCACCGCTTTTTGTGCGTCAAAGTTAATAAACTCGTCTCAATTCATTGTAACCATATATTTATATTAAAATCGTTGGAAAGCCATTCATTATCCTACGTTTCAAACCCTAAATTCCAAATGATAAAAAAATAATATTCCACCGCATTTAGTAAATTGAATGTAGTAGGATAAAAAAAATACATCAATACATACCTGATTAAAACAAAAATGTGAAACTGACATATATAGATCCTTTTTGTCATATTTAAGTGTGAAATTTTCTTACCGAATCTTCTACATGCTTAAATTAGTAGACGATTTTTTTCTCGGTTTCAATTATATTTTTATTCTTAGAAAATTATCATTCGTCTTCGACTCGGGTTGACTTTCACTTAACAAAAATATGCGTGACCTTGAAAAATTTTCAAATGTAATTCAAGTACTTGGGAGATTACAAATGAAAATTTTAACCCTTGCAACTTGGAGTCAAAGTGTTATGTTATGACAGATTTATATAGGCTTTTTTTAATAAATCCACCTGCTTCATTATGCACGCTTAGATAACCCTTTATATACCGTGCTGTCCATTTTAAAATACTACATAGAAAAGCGTTCGGATAAGGTCGGACGCGCATTTGCAATACAGGGGATTGACAGATGCGAGGCGATGCACAGTGGGATATTTTTTAATTTTTTTAGACAAAAATCCGTCTACAATGCAATTATTAATGGATTTGAAAATTTTTTTTTTTTTAAATAATTGTTAGGTATCACCCGATGTTTGGGCACTGCCCAAATTTTAAAAACGTTCAACATAACCTCAAAAAATCCTATAAATATATGAAATTCGTGTATTTTACTTAAGTAAAAATGCGAATTTCTGTTTTTTTTTTAAGTTTTACTCAGAAAATATTCTTTACTATTGTTTTTTGGGTCGCTGATTAAAAAAATGGGGCTCATTAACCAGAAATTGATATAACACCCTTAAAATACCGAAAAATACCTCTAATAGGGATTTTTTCGAAATATTCTTATTAAAAATGTAAAATAGTCTAGTAAAGTGTATTTTTTATATGATAAATATAAAACCTTAGTTATTCAAATAATAATTCAGTAAACATTTACCCTAAGGGTTAATCAGAGGGGGTGAAACAACCCCCATTTCGACAAAAAATATAGTTACAATGGTTATTTTTTAGTTTTTGCTTCAAAATAAGGTAAGAGAGTACATTGTGACTATGAGAGTGTATATCAACCCCCTTTAAGGGTGAAAACCACCCTTAAATGGCTACGAGTAGGAACGAAAAAAAAAATACGCTGTTCCTATATAGCGTGAAAACATGAAAGTACGGTATACGAAATAAGGTACATTGATAACAACACCAAAAAAAAAAAAAAATTAAAAATTTATTAAGAAAGTTACAAATTACTTTTAAAAATTACATGACATCTAACGTGCATCGTGCAACAACAAACATACCTATATCCGGTACTAGTGGTGGCCGGGGCTGCCATTGCCAAGGCTTTATACCGGGCTTGTTCATCAGTGGGCAGTACTATATCAACAGATCTCGACCTTAAGGCTACATTTGGACCCACAGGAACCTCCAGGCTCACACCAGAATGTTGCAGCTCTTCCGTCTTTCCTTGTGAAACTTTCGAAAAACAAGAATCAACTGAAGCTGCTCGGTCACGCTTTAGATCCGGAACCTGTAGATATATATCCTTCACAACTAAACCTGGGATGGTGGTATTAATCGCGTCTCCTTCAGAAAGAGCGCCCTCCGAAGTTCCATCGGAAAATATCTCCGAAGGTGCATCGGACATGTTTTCCAATGAGTTGCCGGTCGGCTCTGCGAAAAACGCTTCTTGTCGATGAATCGATTTTCTTCGTGTTTGAGTCGGCGTCATGGGTATTTCGTCTGGTTCAGCAGGAAAATATTCTATTGCCGGAGAGCAAGGTATGGGTGGAGGTGACTGGATAGGCTCTGGTGGAATGGTAGGGGAGAGGGTGACTTTTATCTCGCATTCTGGTACAGTTTCTTCGTCACATTCGCTGGAGGAATCGCTCATACTGAAGGAAGGTTGCGGCATATCATCACGTTCGGGTGGTTCCGGAGGCACTTCCTCAGGAGGATGGAGTTTATTGTATTCCTCCACGCAGACGCAGTGCACACACACCGGAGTCTTGCTGCTGGACGACCTTCTTCGCTGGAATTTCCTGGAAGGTACTTCAAGGTAGTTTCCCGACTCCTCACTACCTCCCGAGTCGACGCTGCGAGAGCGCTGGCCCGGAAATTGTGGCACCCTGAGAAGAGCATTTGGGTCTGATGATTGTCCAGATGCTTGCAGTCTTTTGGCCTCGAGTTGAATTTCGTCGAAAGAAGCAGAACGTACTTGCTTGGGGACTTCCAGACTGCTTTGGGTCTTCATTTCGGATGCAGTCGGTGTTCGGGACCGCTTGAAGGTGGTCCGCAAGCGCTGCATGGTTTAACGGGGATGATGACAACCCCGGCGGCACGCCTTTCTCATTCTGCAACTAGATACATTTAATTGAAGCGAGAATTTTGAAAAACTGATTTTTCTTTCATCAACATAACATTTCAATTTAGTAGGATTTAATAAAGTTGATATTTGCAAGACAAAGTATAGAAAATTGCTTTTATTAAGGCTGTCATATTCAAGATTGGAATATCTGATAGGAAAATGTGTATTATTTATATATTATTATTTTCTTAGTAGAGATATCGTCAAACTTATATAGAAACACTTAAGCCGAACTATAACACAGGTTTACAAAAAAAAAATGTCTTAACAATGATTGAACTTAAATTTCAAAAGCCGCATTTCTTAATTTGCTAAGTGCAACTGAGGTTGTTGATTGAAAATTTATAGTTCGATTTTGGTATGTTTACTTATTCCCATAGTTATTTGGTTCTAAGAAGAAAAAGCAAGCAAAATAATACATACTATATGCCCACCAGAATTGCCATTCCTTTCGAATGTAGCAACATATACTTTTATTGTGTCACAGTATACAGTAAAGATGAAAGAAAAATGCTCATTTAAATATAAGCATTGTTAAGTTATTGATTTGTCAAAGAAACATAAACCATTTTTACTTTTTTATATAAAATCGCTTTTAAACGAGTTTATTGCCGTTCAAGCCATTCACCAAGTATTAAGAAATAATGTCTAGTGTACATTTTTGTGTGGATCTACCTCCTTGATTATACATTTCTGAAATAAGTCCACAAATAATTAAAAAAACACGTTATGAGTAAATTAGGTGGAACTTTTCAAGACAATTTCAAGACGGCGTAACTAAAAAAAAGGTACACAGAGAAAAATGGGTCGAATTTTTCAAGAAAATTTCGAAATTTGTCGTATGTTAGTTTACTAGTGCTTAGAATTTTATCGTATGTAATATCACTAGTGCTTAAAATTTTATCGAAAATTTTTTCGAAAGCGTGTTGCCTGGTAATATAAAGAGTGCAAATTGGCAGTTTATTATCTGATTAAATCCCGACCGCTTTAGCGGGAGGGATTTAATCTTTGATAATAAACTCCTAATTTGCACGAGTTATATTAACTAGGGGCAACTTAGCTCGAGAAAAAATTTTTAGATAAAATTTAAAGCACGAGTGGTATTTGAAGAGAATATTTCACGAATAATTAAGTACATCTTCAATATTATGTTTTCTCATTAATTGCCTTCAGACGTTTTCTTGTCACTTTTTAGAGTTTACTGACCTTTATTTTCAATTTCCTCATTAATTTGATATACAGAAATATTTCCGAACCGACTCATATTGTCAAAACAGCAAATCTGAAACAAACGCAGTAAAAACAATGGAGATTCGCTATATTTTAAAATAATCTAGTGACGTTTCTATGGCAACTAGTAAATAAAACGAGTTGAAACCTTAGATATTATAATATATAGACTGGCTTAACACCTTTCAGGCGTTTCTTAGGTGCAATATGACGAGGAACGATAGAGAGAGCACTACATCTTTAATCTGCTAGCACTACTTTATTCCCGATATCCCGCCTATTTATTACTATACACTCATGGTTCCGAGATTGACATAGAGAGCGCCATCTAGCGCTACCGCTACTAGAGTTATATTCCATAATAATGGACCCGTTTAGTGTGACGTCAAATTCTAGGCAACCAACAATACAAGTGTGTGTTGCTAAAGATTTTGAGCCTTATGTACTATACATTTAAGGGCTAAAAATATGGCTGTTGATCAGGGCCTCTAATTTTATTTGGTAAAAACACATATTAATTTAATTGAGTAAATTATATGTAGAACGAATCTAACGTATCTTAAGTATATGGCCTATGAATTGAATTGTCTTAGATATGCCATATAATTGAGTAATAACACAAAATTGTTAACGGCAATTTTTATCATCCTTAATAGCAATGTGCATAAGAGCGAAAATAATAACTGTAAATTTTGTTATCCCACTTGTATTGTTGGTTGCATAATATTTGACGTCACTACTAAACGGGTCCATTGTTCATTGATTCAAATTTACGTATTTAATCCTTATTTAAAACTTATGAAGTTTACAAATTATGTTGTGGTTTGCTTCGTTAGGCAGAGTGAATTTTAAATACAACAAATTAAAATATTGCACAGCTTTGATTCAACTAGTTACTTTTTGATAGATTACCGTATGTAAGTAGGTACCTAGGTTACATTTTTAGTTTGTTTCCAGAGCGAATGTGTTTACTTGACATTTATAATAAATGATTTGCTTAACTTTGTAATTACGTTATTGAGCTATTGAAAGCTGTTCTTGTTCCTGTATTATGAGCTAGGTATATTAAGTACAATCTTTGTATATTATTGTTACCTGATTGGAAAGTAGGCAAATTGAAGTAGTTAGAGATAGGCAAGGATTATAGCCTATAGATTTCAGACAGGTTTCTCATTGGAACTGACGATTGTTTACTATATATGTGGTGTGTTTATGTTTGCTAGTACATAATACAATATTACAATTTACAAGGTAAGTTAACAATTAGTAATAAGCTAGAGAAGATATTTATAGATAAAATTTCAAAGCGTGAGTTGTTGCCCTATTTGCCGAAAATATTTCACGAAACAAAACATCAAAAAATTATCGCAGTATTTGCCGCTGCAGCGACATAAAAAATTAGAGCGATAAAATTTGCATGTTGGTACTGTCAAAAGCCGATCTAGCTGGAATTACCACTAATAATGACATTTGATTGGTGCAATGTTGTGAAAAAACGGGCTCTCATTGGCTATAGCGTTAATGAGTGAAATAATCGATTAAATTTTTCGAAAGATTTTATTGCTTGGTAATATAAAGAGTGTAAATTGACAGTTTATTATCTGATTAAAACCCGAGCGCTTTAGCGAGAGGGATTTATCTTTGGCAATAAACTGCCTATTTACACGAATTTAATTATCTTTTGGCAACTTAGCTTTAGCAAAAATTTATAGACAAAATTTAAAAGCGCCAGCGGTATTAGGGGAGAATATTTCACGAATAAATAATTCATTAAGTACGTCTTTAATATCATGTTTTGTAATTATTTGCTTTCAGACGTTTTCTTGACATTTTTTAGAGTTTACTGACCTTTATTTTCAATTTCATCATTTACGTCACATAAAAATGCATTTCCAAAGCGACTCGTCTAGTAAAAAAGAAAGTAGATACACATATTTATCAAATGCAGCTGCAGAAACTTAAAGTCCACGAAATTCGCCATATTTTAAATGTAATGACAATCAAGGAAACGATATACCTTACACCATAGGAATTGCATTGCATAGACTGATCTTCAGTGTAAAGAGTTCTCGGGCATGCTTAGAACAAACACATTATTACGAGTAAAAATGGACCAGTTCCACATTTTACCAATCTCCCAACTTTACGTAGTAAGATTGCCGATATCAGACGAAATATCGCTATAGTACCGCCATCTAGTAACGCTATATTACTTACTCTGAATTACCGGATAATTATCATATTAAAGTGTTAATTAATATTTATATTTACGTATTTAATACTTATTTTTAATTTAAGAAGTTTAATGATTAGGTTAAGGTTTGCTTGCATAAGGAGAGAGAACATTAAGTACAACGAATTTTGTTGTATAGTGAATAGTTTTGATTTTATTAACTTACTTTGTGTTGAGCTACCGTGCGTAAGTACATTTCTAGTTTATTTGTTTGCAAAGCGAGTGTGTTTAACATATAGTAATTGATTTGCCTGCTTGGTATTCATTTCTGTTTAATTTTAGTTATGATAATTATTTTGTAATTACGTTTTTATAAGTCATTGAAAGCTGTGTTTGACTTTTCTCTAGCCTATATATTCCACATTCCAGACAACCTTGGCCTTGAAATTGGGAGTTGCCAACTTATGTGGTGTGTTTATGATATTGTTTATATCATTATATTACTATGTATATAATACAAGACTATAATTTACAAGTTACGTGAACAATTATTGTATTCCTCTGCTTTCAATAATGTTTACTAGATCATTTTTAATACGACGGCGACGTTACGCGGCTCAAAGTAATTAAGTACATTATGCTTAAACCGAGCCCATTTGTTTCCATTGCTTTCTGTCATGCTTAATAGATATCCACTCTTTCATATTTACTATTGTAGTTTGATATATTTGTTCGTGTTTATAGTGGTATTTATCACTCATTGATATTTATATTTTGTGATTTTTTTTTCATCTGCTATGCTCTAATGTTGGCTTTTTGTACAACTTTTGACTTGCCATAAATACGTGCATAGCACTTAAATCAACATTTATAGCTATGATTCTGATAATAAGGTTAAAAATATTTTGCAATAAATTCCTATAATAGGAATTATTCCATTTCTATTTCTATTCCTCAATCCAATATTACACATTTATTGTTTTTATTTACTCATCATATTAGTCTCTGCCGTGAGCATCACGTTCGTGTATTTTTCCTTCCTGCCTTATGATTTCCTGTGCTCCATCGATCTCATTTATTTTCTGAAATTCGATAACCACTTCAAACATTGTAAGGAAAGAAATAATTTAGTTTTTGTTAAAGCTTTCTTGTGAATCTATTATAAAGTTCATCCCCTTAAATTATTACTTTTGTAGGGTAGTAATTTCAATGAATGATAACACCAGTTTTCAATAATATCAAATTTGGTTGTAGGAGAATGTAAAGAGTGAGCCCAAATATCGCCCATTTTCTCGCCCTCTATTTTTTTTTAAAACTAAGTGCTAAATTATTGTTAATAATGAGAACATGAATCCAAAATTTCAAGATGAGCATATGTTTGGTTTTTGAGATATGAGGATTGAAGTTGTGATATGCGTGATGCAATATATGAGCATATCAAAAAATACACAGTCCCACAAAAAATGAATACTCATCAGCTATGGCAGAGCAATCAGGATATTCTTAGAATTTTTTGACGCAGAATTCAAATCTAAAATCGCAAAATCAGTATATTCATTAATTAATTCAGAAGAGCCAAAAACATCCCCTATATAACCCAGGGACAACCAAATAAACACATAACACAGCACAGTGGAACTTAAAACCTCACTTTTCTTTTTGGCATATGCGTAAAAACGAATTTAAACTAATATTTGTATGTAAAAACACATATGAAATGATTGTCACTATCCCAAAAATTTTCAACCGCGCCACGCCTGGGGGGAGGGCAACCAGGGGGGAACCAAATAAACACATAACACAGCACAGTGGAACTTAAAACCTCACTTTTTTGGCATATGTTTAAAAACGAAGTTAAACTAATATTTGGTAAGCAAAAACAGATATGAAATAATTGTCACTATCCCAAACTTCTTAAACCACGCCGGGCCTGGGGGTAGTTGCCCCCCTGCTTACGCACCTGGTCCTGCGGTGATTAGGAGATCATCGGCGTATGTGTATGTTTTCTTAGAAAATACCATTTTTCTGAAAGAAGCCTGCACCACGCATACCTCCGTTGAAGTGCTGTGAGAATCTGAGAATTCAATTTTGACGCCGTATATCAACAATGTCTCATTGATTATTTCGGGTTTAATCCAAATTAAATTCGTTTGAGTACTTTTAATAATAATTATAAAAAACCTCACTTGAAAATTTACGTAAGAAATTGTTCTGTCTCTATTTTAAAAGTAATGCATTTGATTATTTATATTAAATTCGTTTGAGTATTATGAAAAAAAAATTATTTGAATATGACCATATTTTACGATACGTTATTGATTATTTCGGATATAATTTAAATTAAATCATTTGAATATTTTTATAATGATTGAAAACAATTTATTTGGCCATATTTCTACTGCTCTCATAAATTTGTCAACAGATGTCGATTCTTCAAGGGTCTGGACCTAAACATTTCAATGGGGCAGACACTTGTAGTCATTAAGACACAAATAAACTAAGATGTACTTATCTCTTATATTATGCCTGGGTTTGGGTCGTGTTTATATATTCGTTTCTTTAAGCTCATTTCTTTATGCACCACACTGATTGCCACTAAATAACTCTGTATTAGTTATTTCAAGATATTAATTATATTTCAACTTTGTTCTTTTGTTATACCATGTCAATTTAATTCGGATTTCTTAAGCTACAATTCACCTAACCTTTGTCAAATTTAACACAGTTTTACCGGTTTTTTTTAACATTTTTAAGGGGGAGGGTTTCAGACGTTTCACTCCGAACTATCCCACTCAACAACCTCTTTAGTTTATAAATACAGTTATACAAAAATTCGTTAAAAAAAAGCCGGATAAACATAATGAAAAATGCTCCTGAGCCAAATTGGACTTTGCGTACATCGCTTGTTAGCTCTCTATTAATAAACAGCCAAGTTATAACTCCGTTTTCCCACTGTTGGGCCAGTCTCAAAAGTCAACGTGATTTTCAGTTTTTATTAATTTCGTTTTTCCTGCTACCTTGAAAATTGTGAAAAAAATTAGGATGGATACGGTCTTATGGCTGCTGCACGTCAAGAATTTTTGAAATTTTGAAATTCAATTTTTTTAATGATTTTATCAAGTGATTATCTTTATATTTTTACAGTAACAACTTTCTATGCTTGTTGACTTGTAATTTTTTCAGATTTTTAGAGTGTAGTTTGATAGAAAACTAAAACATAAATTCCTAGTCAGACTAAAAAGCAATTTAGTTTAATCTAGTCTAGGAGTTTTTTTTACTGGTATCTAAGCCAATAAAACGAGTCTTTTAAGATACCCACACATGGCATGCAAACGTGTAAGAAAATATATTAGTTTAAAAATTCTCTAGCAAAATTGTTTGTTTGTGAAGCAAAGTTTTTTAATATAAGTTTAGATTTGCGTGGAATTTTTGAAGTTGAGTTTAACGAGAGATTGTGCACAACTTTCTCGATGACAAAAGTTCAGCACCTGATTGAAATGAATTTTACAAAGTTCTTTGTTGTAAATAAATATGATGTAGGAATATGTCCTTTGTATAAGTAATGAAGTTAGTTTATGGGGTAGCAAGAAATCTGTTTCCAATTCGTACTTTCTATATTTAGAAATTTGTTTCAATCAATAGCGGCATTAGACATTAATATTAATTATACGATCCTCTTTAACGTCATCCACCTCTCACCATTTTATTTATATAACTTAGCTTAATTATTATTTATGGTTTAAACAAAATGTGTCGCAATAGCCCAGATGACAGAGAACATTTTATAATAGTCCGCGAACCAGACAAGATTTGGGTAAAAAATGGCGGGGCAAAATGCCACTTATACCATAGCTGCCGGGGGCTATGAGGATGACAAAAAACCTTGTAGGCAATCTGGAGGTGGTAGCTTTTCAAAATGGCGGCCGGTTGAAAATGGCGGACGTCAGCTCTTCTTCGCTTAAATGCCAATGTAGTAATGTAGATAAATTGATGTTATTTTTTTTTTATTGTACTTTTCTAGTGCCGATGAGAAAGTATCATGAAAACTGGAAATAACACTGGTGAAAAAAAATTTATTGTATAAAAGTCGAAAAAATAAAAAAATACTTAAGAAAAGATCATTCTAACTCATTAGTCAAAATCGTCATTTTTAGATTGATCTTCACTGCTGCAGTAATTTTCAGTATCACTGTCCACATCTTCTTGTTGAGCTTTTGAGGAGTTGCTACACTGTAAAACTTTGCAGGCAGAAGTGCACTTCAAATTGTTTTATTTCACACTCGGCTCCTGCATCGCCTCGTCCGTAAAACAACTCGTACTGTAATAAGTTACCTACCGAACTTATAACGTAACGTACTATTGTAGACAAGGGCAGCATGACACTTCGCATTTTTTTTAACAATCGCAACTGAGTAATTCTAAAACAACTTCTGGTGCAGGCGCACCGGCCATTCACTTTATGGTCAGCTTTTCACCGTCCAAAATCCACCCATGCCCATCTACAGGATCTGGAATATCGGGAAAACCTTCTAGGCTTCTTTTCCATATTGCCGCCTGGTAGTTTGCTCGCAGGGTATGCAGATATAAACAATCTTCACATGGGGGCAGATTTCCCGAATCCACAGATCCCTTCTTCCCATGGAACATTTGATACCCCAGAACACTTACCTTCTCAACACTTGTATTTTGGCAATATAGTTGGCAAGTGAACTTTTCGAGGACAGAAAAGACGTCAGGAGTTAGAGCCCAGTTGGATCCCAATTTTGTGAAAGCATCTACATAAGCAGCATTTTTTGTGAGTAAGGATGTAATCCGAAAGTTCTTCAAAAGTTCGATTTTCACCATGAAGCTTTTGTATTAGTAACATGCCATCTATAATACAAGCAGATATTGAAGACGTGATTTTTTCCTAAGTTGAAGATGCAACTTTGTTTTCCAAATATTTCCCCAAGGAAGCCTTGTTGGTTTTTTTAGATGACCCTCGGGGGTGGCAAGACTCCATGGTAATGGTCCAAGAGGATAACTGAACACAACTCTCCTATCCAACTTTCTGTTTTCATTTATTAAAATCATTTGAGCAAAAATGACAACATATATTTTTTAAAGCTTTCTTATTATTTGACGAAATATGATCTACATAGCGAATTAGAAGAAACTTTATGGAACATAGCAAAAAAAATAAACAAAATGCAATGATCTTGAACAAAGTTATTATTGTTTAAGTGGGAACAGACAGCCGCCATCTTTATCCATCCTCCATATTAAAAAGCTACCACCGCCAGATTGCCTACCAGGTTTTTCTTCATTCTCATAACATCTGAAGTCTATGGTAGAAGTGGCATCTTACCTCGCCATTTTTTATCAAAAACTCAATTTCAGCGAGCTTGGCCCATGGACTATAGTGAAACCAGCAAAAACTTGTAAAATGAATAATTTTTTTTTTAATGAGTTCATGAAAGTGTGTAGAATAATATCCTGAAAAGTTTACATTCCGCTCGGATGCAGAACAAAAAAAAAGTGAAAAAAATTTTTTTTTCATCCATTTTTTCAAAATTTTGAAATTAAGTCAGGGTAGGAAAAAATAAAAAATACAGGTGGATAGATCACGTGTCTCTGAACAAAAAATGTCCTAATAAAATTTATCGCTAAAGCCACGGTATTCCTGCAAAAAAATAGTGAAATAACTTTGTCACAGGCGGCCATGCGCACGGTTAAATGCATACTATGGAACCTCTAAAAATTCTTAGCTCTTCTAACCAGTAAAATAAAGCTTTTTTTTTCTTTCTGATTATAAATTTTTAACAGTTTTCTTAGTGAATAGGAGGATAAATGGTGAGTATGGAGGGAAAATATATAATTATGAACGCATACACAGGCACCACACATAACAGCTGAATCGATCGCATGAATTTTTCGTGCCTTTACTGTGTTCTATTTATTACAGGTACATCTATCCACATTTCAGCTATATCCAATAGATTCCTTGTACATTTGTTAATGTATTGGAAAAGTTCCAGAATTTATATTCAAAACAATCAAAGATATTTTCATAGTCATAAGGTGAAAATCGCAATTTCTTATCATGATCTGATTGATCATATTTTCGAAAAAATGCATACAAGTAAACTAATTTGTGTTTGAACATTATACAGTATACATTTTTTTCGAAATAGTGATATTTTATTTTTTCCAATGGGTCAATTTCTCGGCAAGTTACGGCCTCCAATATATGTAAATATATTTATCAAGAAAATCATCAAGCAAGAAAATTAAAATTATTTGAGATGTATTTTTTTTTTAATCCACATTACTACAACTTAATAAACCATAATAGTCATGAAGTATACATACTCTTTAACAGTTCTCAATGAAGAAAGAATATTTTTGAAGGGCTTTTACTTTTTTCTGTAGTTTTTATTACGACGATTGAGTTCGGGCGTGATAATATATATAAGTATATTTTTCTCATCCATCCTTTGCTTGTATTGTTTAAAACAAAAAAGGAAAGCTACGATTTCCATCTTTTAAATGAAATAACAGTCATATGGATTGAACAAACAATAGTGTGCGGGTTCGCATGTTTTTAATATGTTCCTTGAACAAATCTACGGTCCAATATAACACCTAAAATCTATTTTCTTCGACCACGGAATTAGTTGACCTTCAGGTATAATTGAGGGGGAAATGGACTGATACAATTTTTCACAAACGCAGATTTTTGAGTCTTATTAGGGTTCGTTTTTAACCCACAAGCGTTGTAGTGCTGCGTGATAATATCCGTCTGTTCTTGTAGTAGAGTTGCTAATATGTCACAGTTTTTAGAAGTCAAGAGTTGGCGTATAGGCAAAGTGTTGTTTTGTGGTCGGTCGATCTAGGTAAGTCGTAAATATACAGGTTGAATAACACTGGTCCAAGGGATGGCCCTTGGGGAATGCCGGATAGAAGTAGTTTGTGAACATGAGTGGCTAACTACCACTCTGAATTACCGATGCGATATGTATGACTGAATCAGCTTGATGATAAATTTGTAATGGGAGATATTATGATGTCACATATAGCAACAATGTTGGGTTTATGGTTTTGTATTTACAAGTGGTAGACTTTCATACTGAAAGAAATATGTTATGCGCTCCCAGACTAAATCTACTTTGATGAATATTAAACGAAATACGTGGGCTTTAAACACGCGACTATTTTCTTCAAGTTCGCTCTGACCTTGACATGGTAGGAGGATAACTTCTCTCCGACATATGATCCAATAAGGCGAGATATACGTTGCTCCTAGTTGACTCCATAAGTCACCCGTATATTCCACAAAACAAAACAATAAATATTCTTGTTGTCACAGCCCATCGGTCTTCTTATGCCTGAGCTCATATAAAATTAATACCCCGTGCGAGAGTGTTGCGGTAAAATTACTTAAATTACCTCTTCTCCATGTACTTTATCAGTATCTCATACAGACATAGGCCTGTTTCAGGCTCCCTATATGCTGCCGGTCGTGAGCAATTCTGAAACACATTACGCTGTGGGATTTGCCTTAATAAGGTTGCGTAGTCCTCGCCTAAATCTATAACCCTACTATATTAGCTGCTAATTCACTCTATAAGTATTAGGTAGGTTAAAGTGGGTCTACCGTACACACACATGAGACTTCTGGAATCTAAATTTATCTTCTCCAAATGTATTAATCGAATTATTTGGGTTAGTTACTTCAGGTACATTAGAAAAATAGCAAATTTTCGTTGATTATTATTACCTAATTGAAAAGCCAGAAGGTGGAAAAAGTAAAGGATAGAAAAAAAATTACTTATTTCGTTCGTATACGTTCCCGATGAGCATGTAAGTATACGTATACGTGGTTCTAAAAGTGTAGGACATTCCCGTACATGACCTGGGGGGGGTTAAAAATCTACAACTAAATTAAAAGATTTTTTCCTCGATCCGCTACGGCGTTTTCGCGCCACAGGAAATCAGAGTTTAAAAAACGCTGAGTCGCCATCGGTATAATAAGTGATAGCTCATACGACCTTTGACCTTCAATATCTCGAAATTTAGGACATTTTGGACTTTGTGGCCATAAGCACTTTTGGTCAGGAAGTTATGGACTATAACATACCAAATTTTCAGCCAAATCGACGGCTGTATGAAATCCCATGTATTGTGTGCGTAGGGTGGCCCATCTTTTTCGAAATCGAAATTTTTTATTTCTCACTCCTGCAAATGGTTCCATTTGAAGAAAAAACAGTCCCCTCAAAATATTATTGAGGCAAATTGAAGGCAAGAGGTGCCGCAGAATGCATTATTATGCAATAATAAAAGTAAATGGAATTATTTACGTTCTTTGGTTGATGCATTGTTTTTTTTTTTTTAATCAGCAATATTTATCTTTAGAATGACTAATCAAGTCATACAAATATCAAAGACATTATCTGTTGTGACTATGACATGTGTCATACTACTGTAAATTCGTAGTCTAAGAAAACTAGACTAGAAGTTTTTGAAATAAAACTCTCGTTTTATCTTTGTGTATTTTATTATGAAACGTTTTTTTCATACATAGTACCAAATATTATCCTAAATCTACAAGACATATAGTAATAAAAACAATATTTTTTGCACTAGGCCAAAGCATGCGACAGGGTTTCTTTTTTTACATTTGGAAACTGTGATTTATAATCATTTACAACTTGGAGTAAAAACTGTTTTTGGTCTTCATTTTTTGTTAAAATGTCATTATAGTCAGTAATAAGTTTGATTCCTCTCTCAGCGGCATCATTTACAACTTTAATTTTGTTTACAATTTTGAAACATCGGGTATAACTTTCATTTTCCCTCCATGTTGTTGGATCATTTTCCAAAAATTCCATAGACAAACCTAATTTTTGAAAAAACTGTTTAGTTTTCTCGCATATGAAGTCCTGAATTTCCTTGTTTTCAACGTCAGTAATGTTACTAATCATAAGTCGTTTAATACCCTCTTGATTTGGTGCTTTCCTATTCAAAGCTTTAACCATTTCTCTTTTAGTGGTAACTGAAATATCGTCATCAAAGAAAGATAAGCCAACATTTACTAAATTACAAATGGTTCACTATTTTCCTACTTGCGGCTTGAGATATTTCTTTGTCAATATTTTGATAATTAATGAGTTCTTTACAAAAGTCTAAGTCATGAAGCGGTGCTTTACTAGCAAATGACGCTGTAAACCAGGCCTTTACATAAACCTTTACAATAAAGAGACATATATCTTCAATACCTATTTTTTTTTTTTAGTTAGTTGGAATTGGTCTTGGAAAAAAAAATTTTTAGACAGTAAATGGCTTTGGCGATCCAACGTGCATGATGAAATGCCCCTGGTTGATAGAATGTCGTGTGAGTGGGCTCTTCTTCAACAAAAAGTTTAGAAAGCATTAAAAATTCTTTATAATCATCACGAGGCTGTTGCAAAGTTAAAGCTGCATTTAGAAACTTTACAATTGCGGCTCTAACTGGTTGTAAAATGTGTTTAATTTTTGATACCTGAAATCCAGTTTTTAGTTTATTTTGATCTATTTTAGGCCAAAATTCCCTAAAACGTTTAAATAGTGGCACATTTGGACCAGATGAGGAAGGCACTTTTGTGTCAAACACACTTCTCAAAACCACTTCAAAAATATGATGTCTACAAGGAAAATATAGAATATCTCTTTCTAGATTTTGTTGCAATATTGTGGCTGCCCCATTTATATAACCCATATTTGATGTTGTTGTATCACCTTTTCGTCCAAATTCCATTCACAAATCACATCATAAACTGCTTCAGTCTGTTCTCTTCCAGTTGAATTGGGCAAAGCTGGTACTCCAAGTAGTTGTTCAATATCTCCACTAGTAACTAAGATAGCAAGTCTATCGATATTTCCCATTCCAGTGAGAGAAGGTAAAAGTTTTCCATCCCAATGGATGACTGGGGCCGGCAATTCAGAATTACCGAAGGCAGTTTTTAATATTTCAGCTCTTTCTTCGCGGATGCGTTGTCTAGAGCGCTGAAGTGTGGTTCTGCTGATGGACAAAGATGTGGTGGCATGTCCTAGTGCTTCTGCTACTGCCGTCAAAATATGGACTCCATACCTGTCGCTTATTTTGCAAGCATCAAATGCAGCGGCTATTTTTGGTGTGATGATGTTACATGTTCCATACAATCTCCTCTTTTTTGGCTGTGACGGGCCAGGCTGGTCTTGTAACAACTCTTCTTGGGCTTCGATTATTTCATCTTCATTTTCGTTGGAGTCGGCTGAATTACTACTTGATGATGGACATGTGACTGTTTCCTCTAATCTAGCTTTTTCTTGTTGACTTCGTTGCATTCGTTCGGATAATTTCTGTAATTTCTCCTCAGCTGATTTTTCTTGAGAAGCAAGTTGGTAATCAATACCATGCATAAATCCAGGACGTCCCTTTTTTCTTTGGTTAATTAAAAACTGCTTATCTTCATCTATTTTCATCAACTCCAATGCATTTGCATGAGAAATGTCAAACAGATCGTCCAATTTTTCAACGAAATTTTTTTCTTTACCTCCCGCACTGGCCCTTTTAGCCGATTTTTGTAAGTTCCTCCACTCTGCATAAAGTTTATCTAGTTGTTTAACACAATGAAAATCCTGACGTGTCGGAATGTGAGCTTTATCCCAAATAACTGACACCTCTTTCATTGTTAATTTAGCACTTTCATGTACACTTAGCTTCACTTCACGAATGTTATAAAAGAGCACTTGTAATACTTGTCTATTAGACGGCAATTTATTGCCAATGATTTGTGACGAATAGTGTCCAACTAAGTAAATGAAAGTATCCTTTTGTAAGGATCTAACATCAGCCATCGTTAAATGTTTTTTCAAAAAGGAACGTATGCTAGAACTTATAATGTCACCACTGTAAAACACAATTGCAAACTGACATAAAAACCTACCGTAGGTGCATTATATTTCCAAACTTCCAAAACAAATAATTTCTAGGAAATAATTACACCAATAAAACATTATGAGAAAAGAAGGTAGATATTTGTATTTTAAGTAAAATTTAAGTGTATTACCGTAATAAAATCTTATCTACAAATTTCTACCTGAATGCGGCACGGGTTACCGTTCACCGAATTATCTGAAACTTTGACATAAATTAATCCTAGTATAACAGTATATTTTCGTGGGGTGAGACTTAAAAAATACGCAAAAAAAATTCACCCCCTATAGAGATGGGCCACCCTAGGTGCGTGGTCCTTTTGTACTTTTTTGCCTATGGGCTGTAAGTGACACTTTCATAACACTGAGAGACGTCAAAAAATGACACTTACAGAGCTAGTAGTACGAAAAAGTACTTTTATCTCCGTTGTTAATGGCAAATAGCCGTCTAAAAAGTCAAACTTTAATGTCATGAAATGAGTTAAAAAAAAATGTCATGTTTTTCTGACGTTTGGAGAAAAAATTTATTTTTCCTTTTACCTGTTTTTTGTTAGAGGTAGGTAGTAGAAAAAATGTATGTATACCTCGGGAGGAAAGGAACATTTCCTCCCTTGGCTGATCACTGACCTAACATACATCCGCGGGATGAAATGTTACACTTTTCTCCCATGATATACAAATAGCTATTTAATTCATTTGTAGACTGCCAACTCCCCCACCTCTACCAAACCTTTTGCAAATGTCTACCCTGGTTTTTTATTCATCTAATTAGCTTTTATCGCTACATATAAATTTTCCTTCGCTTGTCCTCGATATAATTACAAATACATATACACCCTGTAGTTTCCGTCTGACTCACTCACCAGCACGAACGTTCAAAGAAAGAAAAAACTTATCACACTAGGCTGGACTTATCGCATTAGGTCTTCATTCCGTTTTTCGTGCTCATCGAGTGAACGTTAATTTATTGTTCGGTTTTACTTGTTTAAAGTGAATAGTTTTAAGTAAAATATTTAGTGGGTGAAAGGTAATAATGCCAAAAAGGAAAAGTGTATCGCCTAATTCAAGGAAAGTGTATCGCCTAATTCAGGAAAAAAGCGTAAATACATACAGTTGAAAAAGAAACTAGTCATAAAATAACCGCAGTGGTAAAAAGTCGCCCGATTCCAATAGTTCAGGTAGGAAATATTCAATATACGTTTTATTTCAAAATAAAAATTCTCAGTATTGGATCAGATATATATTGACCTAGACACTCGTTGCTCGTTAGAATTTAAAATAGTGCTTAGACAACATGCATTGCTCTTTATTTTGATAGGTACCTGAACTATATAACACGCGTTGTAATATAAATAGTTCGAAGACAACACTCGTTGCTCGTTAGAATTTAAAATAGTGCTTAGACAACATGCGTTGCTCTTTATTTTGATAGGTACCTGAACTATATAACACGCGTTATAATATGAATAGTTCCAAGACAACACTTGTTGCTCTTTATTTTCATAGGCACCTGAACTATGTAACACGCGTTACAAATAAATAGTTCTGGACAACATGCGTTGCTCCCGCCTAGCTTGGTACTTTTTCATATAAAAACGATTCTCTATACTGATTTTCATGCATACGCACTAGAAATACGTAACAGGCGTTACATAACATAAAATAGTCTGAGCAACATGCGATGCTCTTAAAGTAATAAAATATCTCTACAAAATATAAATCTGATAACAATTTGCAGATTATTTTGTTTTCTTACTGGAATTATCTGCCATATGTATTTTTTTATAGAAACATTGTCCGTAAAATCTACAAAATAATTATCCAGTATTTTACCGGAAAACAGCCTCTACGCCTGTGACTTTTACGTCAAAGGAATAGGCGTTTTCTGACAAATGATGAATAAGAACAGAAACAATAAAGATAATGTATTTTGCTGACGTTAGGAAACCGAATTAGTTTATTTTCACAAAGATTCTTACAAAATCTTTAATGTGCCGTGTACATTAAATACAGCTTTAACTCAAGGCCAAGAGACCTCTTGAACAATCTATAATCTGCACATAACTCTTGATATAATTGATACTTTTATTTTACCATTACTACAGGCGACCTCAATATAAAACATGACTCAAATAGAGAAAGAGGGATACATTCAGGGATCGATTCAAGTAAACACGGCAGAAGAAGATGCAATATCACCGCAACTAAAGGTTCCAACATCCCAGGTAACGAATTATGCAGGCTCTCTAGCTAAACTCATTACCAACTAGAGAAATGTTACCAAGAACCAAGTGGACATTTGCTGGATAAAACGAATCAAAATATCATTTCATAGTAAACTTCTTCAATCAGGGGATCCTAAAGTTTAGATCCCTGATAACAATTTAAAAATTACAAAAACGCCATCCAGGAACTCTCTTAGAGATAGATGCTATAAGCAAATGTCAACCAGTCAAAGATCAGGTCTTGTCGACTTCCCTTTTACTGATAAAAACTTGATTCTGAAAGACTCCTATTTTCTTGTTCCTATAAACAAAAAAAAAATCCCAGATTTTGATCTAATTATATATTATTTCAGTGTAGTAACCCATTCAGTGGGTTAAATTATATGGCACCATTTCTCTTTACTACATTGGCTAAGCAAAAAAAAAACCTCAGAGTGATTGAAAATTGTGTGTATTCTAGTTAAACGACTTTTCAATCATAGCACATACTAAATTGGAATGCTAAACGAATACAGACATATGCAAAGTTACTTAGAACCTCAACTGTCCAAATATATGTGTGTATGTATATATGTATATATATATATATATATATATATATATATATATATATATATATATATATATATATATATATATATATATATATATATATATATATATATATATATATATATATATATATATATATATATATATATATATATATATATATATATATATATATATATATATATATATATATATATATATATATATATATATATTTTTAGGTTTTTTATATATTACAATAGATATGACAATTACTTTACCTGAAGATAAAATCATAATAAGTAAAAAATCACAAAGAAAAATTCCACGTAACAACCATCCAATTTACAAATTAGTTAATAGTTTGGCTTCAGCTTACCCCGTCACAAGATTTGGTTTTAATCATATCAAGTCTTTCGAGAAAATAAAGCATAGTTCTTTAAGAGGAAACTATAAAAATTATAGCTCTGAAATGCTCATTCTTAATTCTTAATAAACGAGTTACGTAATATTGGAGATGGACAAGACATTAAGCTGAAAAATTTGTTTAGAAATATTCTTTGATAGGTCTCTGACAGGCTGAAGTAGTTGTTGCAAGGGACTACGATTTTTGGGACAAAAAATAAAAAAAAAAATCAATGCATACTAATTTTTTAGAAATCAAAGCAGCTTTCTATGCATTGAAATCATTTGTTAAAAAAAAAAAAAAAAAAAACGCGAATACTTTACTTTCAACATTTGCAAGATTTGATAATACAACAGCGATTTCTTGGATAACTGGAGGAGGAAGTATCAAATTTAATTATTTAAGCGAAGCCTTAAGAGACTTGTGGTATTGGTGCATACTTTATAAAAATTACCGGCTAAAGCGTATCAGGTGGCGAATATGCTGGTCGCACTACCTACATTGTACTGGGTCGACTCCCAGCCCGAGCCCCATCACTGATAATGTCGGTGAGTATGGATGTGTGTCTGCATTTTTTTTTAAATATGTAACCCTTCCCTTCCGGGCAGCTTTGGCTTTGGACTTGGGGGGGAGGGAGTTGTCTACTGTATGTGATGGATTTATGTATTTATGTTTATATGTTTATCAGTATATGCAACTTACAACATATTGAGCTATAATAAGATGCGGACAAGGAGTTATGAGTAATATGAAAATAGACACAGAGTATCAACTTAATATCAAATAAATTGAAGAAACCAGGATTAGATTTATTGATAACACGTATTAATAAGAAGTATGATAAATATATTTCATGGTTTCCCGAGCCGGATTTCTTGTATGTAGATGCATTCATTTCAAAATGGAAAGTAATACGATTTTTATACTTCCCTTCCTTTTTCAATAACGTATTGGAAAAATCATACAAGAAAAAGATCTAGGTATAGTTGTCGCCCTTTATTGGACTCTCAGCTTGGTATCCTGTGTGACAATAGTTCTTATAGTAAACACGAAAAATATATGAAACAATTCAAAGTACATCTAATATACATCAATTGAAATATATTTTTGATATATTTCATAAATGTTTCATTAGAAACCTGAATGAGGTAGTACATCCAAAGTAAATGAATCTATTTCATAAATGTTTCAGAAACAAAAGAATTTTTACTGGGGAGCCAATTATTTTAAACCAGAAATATGTCTACTCATTTTTCATTTCAGAAAAATTTCCCTCGCCGTAGAAAAAATATCTATTATTATTATTGAATATAAGAATATCTTCATTCCAACTCTAATTGCTTCCCTTACAGATGTTCACTGAAATAATATTCAACTTGTAAAAAATGTTGGACCTTCTGTGAGTGAAAAGTTCATCCTTATGAATATAATTTTAATAACACATTCTTTTACATGCAATTCTTAACCGAGATGCTACAAGATGGCAATTATTTCATGCAGGTCGGCTCTTAATTACCCACCCATTTACATGGAATTCCGAAACTCGAAAATAGAGTTTTTATCAAAATAGAATCCTCACGTCTGGAACAACTATAGTATAAATTGATTATCTTGATGGCATTAATAACAGGTCATAGAGTAACTCTTGGTCTAGGCGGAATAAACATAACACAATTTTCTAGCCATAGCGTACGCCACGCATCAACAGCTGTTATATCAAATTATGTTTTTATGTACATGTTAAGGTAATTGTTAAATTAAATATAAATGGTTATAAATTTTCTTTAATTATACGTTACCTTATTTAGCTGTTTAATAAATTTCCGTTGTTACAAAATCGCCGTTTACTCTAAACATCTACAGGGTGTATATGTATTTGTAATTATATCGAGGACAAGCGAAGGAAAATTTAGGGATTAATCGACTTACCTGTAAGGAAGGTTAATCCTAATTTTCCGAGCTTGTCCGAAGATATAATTACAACCCACCCACCCTTATTCCCTCTCAATAAGCGATTTTGTAATTAGCTAAAACCGGAATGAAGACCTAATGCGATAAGTCCAGCCCAGTGTGATAAGTTTTTTCTTTCTTTGAACGTTCGTGCTGGTGAGTGAGTCAGACGGAAACTACAGGGTGTATATGTGTTTGTAATTATATCGAGGACAAGCTCGGAAAATTAGGATTAACCTTCTTTACAGGTAAGTCGATTAATCCCTAAATTTTGTTCGTTTATCTTATGATGTAAATTTGGGGTAAAAATGGGTGTATATATTTAAAACCCACGGGGTACCTTCCAGGCCAGGATATAGCAATCTTATGTTTTTTATAGTTCCTATTTCATGTATTTTATGAGGTAGGGCTTTTTGCAGCCGCCGCCCAGTCTATCAGGAAGAATATATATATTAAGGGGATATGAAGGTGGAATTCCAAAGGAGAGGGAATTCGAAAGAAATGCGCTCCTAGAATTTACCAGCTTTTTACGTGATTACCAACTCTCAGTTTTTTTGCCTAGGATTACCCCAAGTAAGTGATCTCATTCCACCAACCAAGTATGTTCTTTAATATGGTAATAGTGGTGGTTATTTTCCCAAGGCGAGCCTTTTGGATGTTGACCTTGAATCCCCAGTTGTAATATTGTATGGTAGTGGTACTGGTAATATGATATTGTAGGTCATAATATCGGGTTCCTTAGAGGTAGTCAGTATGGCTGTGTCGTCTGCAAATAAAATCGGGGTCATTCGGTGATCCGTCGGAGGTGATCGGTCGTTAATGTACTAGCTGAACCTTGGTGGATAACGGACAGGACTGAATCAAGTGGAGAGCATTTCTGTTTAACTACAATTCGAAATTGTTAGCCTGATTATATCATTTTGATGGTACGCGTTGGAAAATTGGAGATATGGAGCTTGTAAAGTAGCCCAGGATGTCAAACTTTCTCGAGGTCTAAGGCAATAAATCTTGAAGGAAAACCAGCCTGGTAAAGCTGTTAGGTTGTGGAATGGATAATACGGAATCCAAATTGAAAGCTGTTAAGGGTGCCTGCCGAACCCACGTGTTCCTAGACACAGGATATCTAGGACTTTTGGTAATCGGCAATAAATACTTAAACTTGATTTGGAAATTATGTTATTTACGTAATTAGTTTAAATGGTTACAAAGGGAATATTGACTCAAGCATGTCACGTTGGGACTAGTATAGTGGATTTTGAGTAATATTCAGCAAAAAATATTATTTACACCATTTCTGAATGGGGAGTTTTTTGGTGAATTATAAACTTATGCGAACATGCGAAGTTAGGAAACTTTTAGTATGTGATTGGTACATTTAACTAAGGCTGTTTGCAATTTGATCATTCCTGGGCTACACAACGAATTTGTTGCTTGAAATTCGATTGTCATTTAAACGTATAATTTGGGTTAAACCGTGTGGCTTTAATTTAACTGGAAACCATTATTTCGTGCAATGAGTAACGAGTTTGTTGTACATACTAAAGAAATTTGGTAGCGAAGAAAGGTAGTAATCTATCTTTACCAATCAATACGTGTCAGTTACTATAAATGACCAAATAAAGAATTTCTTCCCTTCAATAGCGAATTTTTATTGTAGATAAAATTGTGTGCGGCTCTGCTATAAAGTATAGGGTAATTTGTCAAAGCAGAAGTTAAATGACAGGGTCATTTTTTATATGTTGATGTAAAAAAATACTTATTTTGTGAATACCTGAAAATACACCATTCACATTATAGCCTGCCAGACTATTTGTTCGTTAATTTCCATGATATTGCATGATATTTTTCATACAAATACTGTTCTTGTTCTATTTTTTGTGGACAAATAAATTAGGTATTTATTGCGTTATACCAATTTGATTTAATAAGACAGGTATAAAATCTATTATCCTGAATAATAAAAATGTTTGTGTCTGTAATGTAAAGGATATACATTACATTCTTGCTTCTCATGTTTATGTTTGATATGATACTTAATACCGCGTGTCCTAATAAAACTTCCCAGGCCGGATATCGTCTAAACGATTAGAGATATTTGTATTCTCTATAAGCCAGTTTGTACAACATAAAGAGGGCTTCAGTTTTGAATATAATTGTTTTTTGAATATATCAATATGTAGATGGCGCTGGGCTCTAAAGAAATATTTCGATGGGAGAAACTTTGAAATGAGGTTTATGTGAAAGAAAATGCATTTCTAAGTAGATTATGATCTATAAGAAAAAATCGTAAATCAAACCGTTTTTGAGATATTTGAGTCCAAATGTTGTCCATATTGAATAATAAACACAGCCACACAAAAAAAAAGTTCTGTGCAGCGGACCGTCAGTTTTGTTTTCTTGTCAATAACATCCCTTAAAATGGCGTAAAATCATGTACCTGAAGTTTCGAACGTTCACTTGAACGAATTTTATATAAAAAGGAAAAATTAATAGAAACTACAAATCGACTTAGGCGTACAATTTTTCTGGTAATATTTGCTGGCAACGATACTATCGTTGTCAGAAAATATTACCAAAAAAATTGTACGCCTAAGTCGATTAATTGGAAATTTTCAAATGAAATTCGTTCAAGTGAACATTCGAAACTTAATAATGTAATAACCCTTAATAAAGTGTGAAAAATGGTAGATGTTTTGTAATCGAGAGTAGAGAATATAGAGACAGTGAGAGACAGTGGATTCTTAATGTATCAATTTTATATGTTATAAAATAAGTAATATGGTATAAGTAATTAAAGTTACCAAACTCACTTTAAAACCATGGATGTGTAAAAATAGGACTAGGAGCAAATATTTACAGTCCGTTTATATACTGTTTTTACCAAACAGCACTTTAAATGATGAGTCTGTCTCTACCTTGAAAACAATTGGCGGGGCAACTTGATAGTCAGTTATAATTTTGCTATTTGAGACACATAAAATCGACAAGACTATTGAATTGAAAACTGATTCAAAGGGTTGAAATAAGACTTTTAAATCAGTAACTTGTTTTCAAAAAACCATTTGTTTCGTAACAGTCAGGAAGATAAGTGATGTACCTTTTCGGATGCCATTTAAGAATCAGTTCTCCCACTTTTATCATTAACAAATAAAAATTGTGGAAAAAAAATTGTTCCGAAAAACTTTTCACATTTTCAATTTAAAAATGGATACTTATATAAGTTTCATATTTTTTTATAATAATATATATAAATCACGCTCATTTTTCGAATTTTCATGTATTTTTTAATGTGCAAAAAATGTAGTACATTATAGTGAAAAACTGCCTGTAACTCGGAAAATTAGCAAGTTACAAAAAAATTCCAAGAGACAAAAATGTTTAGATGGCCTCAATGCATACGTCTGAACTTTTTCAAATTTTTATATGACATATTTTTAAAGCGCTACAATTTCATGTTTTTCCGGAAGAACTCAGTGAAAACGCACTTTATAGAAAAGTTGCAAATAAAAAAAGTCTTGTATTTCGATGATACATTCACCTGAATTTTTTCAGATTTTTTTTAACTTTTACATTTCCCCTCCCCCACTTTTAAGAATTTTCGAGTGGTCATATCTCGAAAAATATGCATTTTTCGAAAAAATTCAAAATATATGGCGTGTCTATTCCTGCTTGAATTTTATCCTAAAATATATGTTGTCAGACATCCTTTAGGATAGATAAACCGAGAGGCAGGTGAACATGTCGAGTTACCGTGATACAACCACACCTTCTGGTTGCTTCTCTAGTTATCTCTACAGCAATTCAGCTTATGTATTATTATAATTTTTTTCTAACATCCTATTTTTCGAAGAGGTCTGGTGTTGGAGATGCACCAGGGGTGATGGCGGGTTCCTCTCTTATTCGAATATTTATTTCTGACGAAACATGCATTTGTCTCGCTCTATTCGTGTTAGGAAGAAAGATAAAGATCTGCAAATTAAGTTGAGACAGTTTCTATTGGGAAAGACACTGTTAGTTTATATTCTAGGAACATTAAGCTGACATATTATATATTATACATTGTGATCCATCATTATCCTACTCAAATAGAAAAAGACTATTATACTATTAAAATTGAAGGTAAATTTACCGTCATTGCGTGTAAAATTTCAACGTAATTTTACCCGCAAAGAGAGCGTAAAATTCCATTTACCAGGGAGGATTACCCAAAATATAAGGTCAATAGAAATTTTACAGTCTCTTTGCGAGTAAAATTCCATTAGGATTGGGGGTAATTTTACACGCAACGACGGTAAATTTACTATAAAAAGAAAATCCTGTCTGGATAAGGATATACCGTGGGTAACCCGCAAAGAGACTGTAGAATTTCTATTGACCTTATATTTTGGGTAATCCTCCCTGGTAAATGGAATTTTACGCTCTCTTTGAGGGTAAAATTACATTGAAATTTTACACGCAACGACGGTAAATTTACCCTCATCTTTTACAGTGTTGTTCAAGACTATTTGATACTCTCACCTACTAGAGATGGCACTAGTTGCCACTGCATAAAAATGTACAATGTCTTTCTCGAAAGTGTAAAATATTTAGCCTTCACTCAGTTCAAGAACAAAATTAAATTATGCTTTAGAAGCATAGCTTTCTATAGCATTGAAGAATGCCTTCTTAATGATTTCAGTGACATGTAATATAGAGGCAGAAATATATAGAAATTCTCACATGATATCTTTAATTTTTTAATTTTAACATGTATCTTATCTTTTTAATCAAATGTATTGTAGAATATCCGCATATCCTTTTAATATTTTAGTAGACTAATATTACTATGAGAAGAAGCCAGGGCGGAGTCAAAATGCGCGAATATTTTTACTAGTAACATAGCTTTATCTGGGGTATAGGGATGTGTAATTGCAATAAAAGTTACGCGGTCAAGGAACTGTGAAAATGGAGTAGATTAAAACTTGCCAACTGTTATGAGTAACCTTTGTTCAGGAGAAGTGTAAGAATAGTAAGTTCTACTAAACTTTGCCTAATAAAGTTGTTTTACTATTATTATTATTATTATTATTACCGTCGCCGCCGCTCTACTGCAGAGCACCGCCGCCACTGGTGTTGACATTGAATGTCACGTAATTCTTTCTCATTGGCTTAGAATGATGGAGCGCACAAACTCGTTTCTGCGCACATTTTTTGCTGGCATCTTCTCATAGTAATACTACTTTACTACTTTCTTTTTATAAATTCATGTCTATTTTATTTATCTGTAGCGTAAAATATTTTTTAACCAGTATAAATATTTTGTATAGTAGCATCAATAAATTATTATTATTATTATTATTTTTATCGACACACTTTTCAGCTCCAGCCGAAAATTATTAATTGGTCTCTCGCGCGATTGAGATTCGGCTCCGTTGGATCTCATTCCAGGTTTTTAGGCCTCGGTATATCAAAGTGCTTGCACATGACCCTTAGACCTCTAAGATTAAGTAGTATCTATACTCGATTAATATCGACGTATTCATACAGGTCGAGCACTACGAAAGGCATGGTTAAGGCCCACAAGCTTATCGGAAGGCCCTGGTTTCCCATTTGTATCCTAAAATAGCAGAACTTAAATAAAGGTGTTATTGTTTTAAATGCACCGTTGCACTTTTTACACTATACGGGTTCTGTTTTACGCGCGGACACAATGGATTTGTAGCATGTTGTACAATTACCACGATTTTCCGCAATATCACTTAGCAACATTAGAAGTTAACCTACTTCCTATCCGGTGGGAAACAGGTCAATCATTTTTTTATACTCGATTTTCCATAGGGGAAAGAATGAGTGTCCACAACATAAGAAAAATTCCCCTGAACGTTCCAACAGTTTGTTACTGATATATGTGTTATTAAGAGATTAATAAAATATGTAAATATAAAAGTGTATCGACGTTGGGCTCATAGTTAAAACATGACGAGAATAACAAGAAATCGTCGATTTTTTTTAAATATCTCTTTTCATCATAGAACAACATGTTATTTCCATTTTAGGTGGCGGTGTTCATTTGTTAATTTGTTTTTTTAAATATTGCGAAGATATTTTCTTGTTTGTGACCCATCCAATACACAGCCCATTAATAATAATTTAACTGAACACGAAAATTTGTTATAGTTATATGGTGCATACGTTGGTCATGTTCAATTGCATTGCATTAGTCAATTATTTGCTAATTATTTATTCAGGGTATATGGAGACGAAAACAACGAAGAAAGTTTTTGACTAGGGTTCGGAAAATGTTATTTGTAGCTGATTATAATCGTGAAAAAATGACTTTCCGAAATGTCCTCGTCACATTTAAAAACCTATTTGTTGGTTGAAAATAATATTTTACAAGTGGTTCACGCTATTGCCAAGAAAGAGATCTGACAACTTCTAAGAAAAATTTACAGGTTGGATTTTTGAAAAATAAAACGACAGGAAAATAATATCTAGAATGCGGTTGACAAGGATGAAATCTGATATAATTTTGTTAATAAAAAAATACACAAAGTGGTCACTTAAAGGAATAACATAATTAATGAATAGAAAGTGTCAAATAGAGAGGTAGGAGATTTTTGCAAACAATTTTACAAATTCCCGATATTCGTCGCTCACCGAAGAGAAATATTTTAATCGTGAAAAAATCACTAAATCCAGATTACTTAGGATTTTCATATTTCAGATTTAGATCATGAAAATTCAGTCCGTCTGTTGGTCGGACTCTGCTCTATATCTAAAAAATATTTGAAAAAATAATATTAGGCAGGTAAATAAGACTTATTGTCATGGAAAAAAATCTGGTATATTTTGATCGAAAAATATAGAGGCTGAACACCCCAAAAAAATAATTATGGAAAAAATTTTAGTTTCAGTGAAAAATATATACGGGGTGGTCACTAAACGAATAGAATAATTAACTGGAGACGGAGGATAAATAGAGTAAACTCTTTTGTTTTTATGAACTCTTTTAGGAAAATGTGAGATCATTACATTGAAATAGAGCCGCGAATTTCTCGAAAATGTGAGTGCTGGTACTGGTATAAGTTCAAAGGTGTGCCTCCAAAAAATTATTTTTAGGTTACATTTTTACACATTCCCATTCCTTCGAATTTCGACGAGCTCTAGACACCTTTTTGAAAAAAAATTAACAGGCAAGGACCAGCCGGAAAATTTAGTTAAGGTGATAACTAAGAGAAAAAACAAAAATTAAACACGAGATAAAGTAAAATTGTGAAATGAGGGTGCTGTTTTGGGGTTGAAAGTGTTTTTTTTGCGATTTTCAACAGCAAAAGTTGTAGATAATAAAAAAATCTAAAACTTTCATATGTCATTTTTCAACATAATCTCAAATTTTTCGAGAAAATGGCGGAAAACCGATTTTTCGGTTTTTTATTTTTTTCTGCCGTAAAAATAATTCAATTTACATGAAATTTTGTGAAAGTTTACTTTTTTTAAATTGAATAAGCATGATTTTTTAAAAATCTGGGTAACAAGTAGTTTCGGAGATATTTACATTTTTTTTTCGATTTAAATATTCTATCCGGGCTCATTTTAACTCGTGAAATGTCTACTTTAAAATGGTCTATATGTTGATGGTTAATTTTTCATGAAACCGCTTAAAATTGAAAAATGACACGTCGAATCACGAATTTTTCAATATTATATATTATTTTCAATATTTATGTAAATAATGAATTAAATTTCAATGACAGAATTTATTTTATTGTAATATTACTAAAGTTGTATGAAAACATTCTGAAACTTAAGTTTTTCATGGCATACTGTACTGAAAGTCGTAAGCTAGAGTTAAGACTCCCCAGTGTGCATTTTAGTCCATTCGAAACTTGCAAAAAAAGTCTAAAACCCCAAAAGTGCAAGAGTAGTGACAAAACATGGCTACCCCCCGTTTTCGAGGACGGCCAACACGATGGTGATACTCGAGAACTACCCCCAAACGCAAAAAACCACCTCTTTTTTTCATTTTTCGTTGTTAGGCATGCAAGGACTTGCTGGATCGGGTTTTTTTGAGGGAACTCAATATGTCCTGTAAAATTTCGCAACCAGACATTCAAACGACCCCCCGAGGGTTGAAGCGACCCCCTCCTTCAATACCGAAACATGCAAAAAATATCCAAATGTGCTGAAAATTCCTTTCTACACGTTTTCAAGGGCGCGGAACACGATGCTGATATTATTTAGCTTCCCACCTTTAACTAACTACCCCCAAATGCATAAACCACCTCTTTTCTTCCATTTTTCGTTGTTAGGCATGCGAGGACTTGTTGGATCGTTTTCTCTTTGAAGAAACTCAATATGTCCTGTAAAATTTCGCAACCGGACATCTTGACGACCCCCTGAAACCACCCCCTCCCTCAATACCGAAACATGCAAAGAAAAACATCCAAACGTGCCGAAAATTATTTTCTACACGTTTGGATGTTTTTTGCATGTTCCGGTATTGAGGGAGGATAACCCCCGGGGGTCGTTAGGATGTCTGGTTGCGAAATTTTACACGACATATTGAGTTTCCTCAAAAAAAACCCAATCCAACAAGTCCTTGCATGCCTAACAACGAGAAATGGAAGAAAAGGGGTGGTTTTTTGCGTTTAGGGGTAGTTCGAGAGGGATAGGGACCGCGCGAGTATCACCATCGTGTTGACCGTCCTCGAAAACGGGGGAGAAGACATGTTTTGTCGCTACCCTTGCACTTTGGGGTTTTTGCAACATTCGCATGGGCTATTTTTATTAACGTATATTTTACTATTTTTTCACTAAATAAATAGTACAACGATGAGTAATCTGTTTTAGGCATATTTGAATAAAATAATTTGAATACGTAATTATTAAGTAGAACAATTAATTTATTGATATTTTTTTACAAATTTTGACTCACTTCGTCTTCAGAAAAAGATTGTTTTGTTATTTTTTTATAAAAATTAAAAAATTATGAAAAATTATAGAATTCTAATGAATTTTAGATCTTTTGCATTGTGGTTGTTCTTCTTCTTCATCAGTAAAACTTTCTAATTCCGAAGGATCTTCGAGATTATCGACGTCTTCGAACTCTTCAATTACAATGCTGGCTCTTCATCAATAATCTCTTCCGAATCACCTAGAATAAATTCTAGATTTACAGCAAATATTTTACTGATAGCTACATGAATTTTGGAGCAATTCAAAAGTAAACGCTTGTAGCTTGACTCGAATACATCAAAATAATACGTCAATAATAACATTTAAAAATTGTATTTTAAAAGGCGCTATCCCAAATGCTTCCACACAACTAGATGACTGAATAGGTACTACCCCAAATCGAGCTCGGCTGCTCTCTTAGCCTGGCCCCTCTTATTCCCCTCCTCCTTTGTCCAATTTAGGTAGGCTTGAACCTTTTATAAGTACCTATTCCAATATGAATTTCAGAATTTACAGTTTTCTTAATTTTTTTACCACCTTTATATGCATATCTTAAAAGATTTTTTATTAATTTGTTATTTATTTAAAAGTTTCAGGATGGTTTCCGCCACTTTCTTTAATTAAATTCATTCAACTTTAATATAGTTGAAATAATCGAAATAGTGATCGACGTACCGCCTATGTGTGTTTATGTAGGCGGTATCATTGAGACACATTGGCTGCAGAACGCAGAGTCTACGCCTTCCTACACGCTACGTCAGATGTCTGGTATCTTCTCTCTCACAATGTAAAAGCTGTGGTAAAAGTGGAGTAAAGACGGGAGATCTATTTGCCGACCTATTCGGGCTTATTCATTCGTCTCGCCCCGCATAACGCCATAATCCCGTACACTATTAAGAATATTTCAACTATAATATTACATTAAAGTAAATTCTGCCACTGAAATTTAATCAATTATTTATATAATAAAAAAATATTAAAAAATATAAATAATATTGAAAAATTCGTGATTCAAAGTGTCATTTTTTTGGTTTTTCTCAATTTTAAGCGGTTTCATTAAAAAAACCGCTGCCCAAGGAATCACTACTTCCACATCCGGATTTTCTATCCAAGTCACACAACGAAAAAATTTTATATCTGAAAATAATTGTTTATGGAACTTTAATAATATAATATTTGAAATCCTCTACGCCAAAAACCCATAAAACGATACCCCACATCGGTAATGGGGTGGGAGTGCGGGGTGGATAAAGTAAAAAAATATTTTGAGATTTCTGGTTCTTGTACAGACACTAAATCACATTTTTTTCATCCCTTTTAATAAAGAGGTGGGGGTGGTAATGGGGGTGGCTAATGCCAAAATTGTTTTGGAGACCTTAGCTTCTCTTCTCTATACTAAATATAAATTTTATGAACTCTTACCTGCTTGATTTACCTATTTACTCCAAATTTACCCCAATTTACCCCCCAACCCTTCGACGGTACAAGATGAAAATAATCTAGTTCTAGATCTCGTTAAAGTACATATGTGTACCGAATTTCAAGTCAATATCTCAAACGGTTCCAGAGTAAACGTGCGCACAAAAAAGTTACAGACCGACAGACAGAAATTTTTTTTCGCTCAAACTTGAAATCTCGATGTTTCATGACTTTCTAAGCCTATCTGAACAATAAAAATTTTAAAAAAAATTTTTTTGTCGTTACTATATTTCCACTGGATGTTGAAAAATGCCTCATGTGCAGGTTTTAAATGTTTTTATTATCTACAACTTTTGTGAAGGACATTTTCCGTTTCGCCGAAAATCGCAAAAAAACACTTTCAACCCCTAAACACTCACAATTTCACTTTATCTCGTGTTTAATGTTTGTTTTTTCTCTTAGTTACAACCTTAACCAAATATTCCAGCTGGTCCTTGCCTGTTAATTTTTTTTTGCCTTCAAAATCCGCTTTAGCGCCAGCCTACTCAGCTAATATAACATTTAAAGTCGATAAAAACTTGTTTTGCAATCAAAGTGATTTTGATACATTCGAAAAGCTATAATTTACGCAGAGCTTTAATAACTGCATATAATAAATTATATCAGGCCTGACTTGATTGCGTTTGTCGATTTCAAATGCTTTGTCAACACAAATACGCAAATAGTAAATATGTTCTCATATGTAAAGCCATGATTCATGGAAATAAAATTGGTATAAAATTTATCTCGTACGTAATTTTATCAAACGTAAGCATAACTTATAATTATATTGATTTTATAAATATTTCACAGTTCTATGTGGTGGGTTTCGTGTATGGCTACAGGATGGTGGAAAAGCCATATCACTCTTAAAGAAGGGATACTAGTTTGGACTGTGTGATGCAAAGTAATTCTTCACATAAATAAATAGTTTATAATATTGGTTTTTTAATGTTGAGGGGCATATTTGTATTTTTTTTTTGTGTTTTTGTTTAATAAGTCTAGTACAAAACGAAATAAAGTAAGAGTCCGACGGTACCGACTGTCAATACCTATTTGAACAATGAAAATAAAAAATATATTGACTATACTTGCCCTCAGTAGCACCACGAAAAATTAATTATGCAAATTATGTAAAATATTGATCAAATAGGTATTTGTAGTCGACAACGCTGTAAAAGGTGGACTAAATTAGATGGGATTTGGGGTTTTCTCTAAAACTGTGGCAGAGAGACAAAAACCAATATAGGTAACCGGAAAAAGAAAAAAAATTTTTAGTTTCTTTTTCCGGTTAGCGCGCGCGCCGTTCGGAAGTTTCGTCTGCCAGCGTAATTGGGGTAAGTGAAGTACATATACTAATTACCTATGCAGACAGATATCGATAATCATTCGATTTAAAAATAATGTGAATATCAGTCGATATTCCGTTGAAGCAACGTCGAGCGCGGTTAGTACTTGGATGGGTGACCTATCTTGGGAAATACAGCATTCTCGTCCCACCTTCTATATCAGTGTATACGCGGAAGCTACGTAATTTAAGACGAGGATTACGTAGTGGATATACCATCCTTCGGAGGGGATGTAAAGCAGGCGGTCCCTTGTCTATTAAATGTTAGGCAAGCAAAAGATCCCCCTACTCTTCTTAAGGGAAGAGGTTCGGCAAAATTTCCAGGTTGGGGTTAGCTCGTCTCCTGGCGTCGGTGATAGGCCCTAGTAGCGAAAATAGGCCGACATTAACTAAATAGATAAAAAAAAAAATTTCTAAGATTTAATAATTTTTATCCAGTTATAATAGTCCAATCTAATTAAATCAAATGGCTAAAACTGTCACATTTCTATTGAATATTCCTTACAATACGAGTAAACGATTTGTATACATATACATATTGTATTTCTAAACTTCTGCTAAATACCAGCAAGAAGTTTATATTTGATGCCCGTGAACGACGCGAGGGAGTTTCCCTCAACTTTTCAATTTAAACAATAAATTAAATTTTGGATATTCCGAGGCCTAACTAAGTTTGATCTGATAAAATAATTTAATATATTTTATTTATGCAGGTTTTATGTTGATCCTCTTGTTCACTTTTTTAATCAATTTGCATTATTAAATTGTTTACGTTTCGAACCTATGGTCGGTGTAAAAATGAAACGAAGCCAAACATATGTTTAACCGATTTCAACGATTTAATACTAAAAAAATATATTCAGAAAGATAGTGGAAAATACTATTTGGAATGTAGTCGATACTATTAATGAGGATGAAACTTGACATACTTTTAGTGAAAATATTGTGGTCATTCTAAAAAAATAAGTAAAGCAAGAAACAACGAAGGAAAATAATATTTGGAATATAGTTGTCATTATGAAAGAACCTTTAGTTGAAAAAATATCAGGCTGATTATTCCAAAAAATAATTAATTAAGAGATAAAGGTAGAAGGTAGAAAAGGATATTTGGAATGTAGTTGACACTATTAACCAATCAAAACGTACATTTTCAAAAAAATCAACTAATAGGATTTTTTTAAAGTGAGAAAAACGGCTATCGATCAGTGGAAAAAATCGAGAAAAACGTATGTTACTTTTTTGCAGTAGCCATGTCATTGTATCAAACTAAAAAAGTTGTTAAACTTATTACTATGGGAGCCCACCCTAACTCGTACGTATTTTAACGTGATCTGAAACTAGATTATATTTTCATCTTATTCCGATGAAGGGTTGGGGGGTAAATTGGGGTAAATGGGGATAAATAAATAAATCAAGCAGGTAAGAGTCTATAAAATTGGTATAAAGTATATACAAGAAAAGCTATAAGGCATCAAAAAAATTTTTGGCATTACCACCCCCATCTTATTATTAAAGAAGGCGAAAAAAAATTATGATTTAGTGTGTATATAAGAACCAAAAACTTCAAAATATTTTTTTACTTTATTCACCCCCACTACCACCCCCACCTCACTACCGATATCGTTTTATGGGTTTTTGGCGATTTCAAATATATTATTATTATATATTATTAAAGTTGCATAAACAATTATTTCCACTACAAAATTTTTTCGTTGAGAGAGACTTGGATGGAAAATCTGGATGTGGAAGTAGTGATTCCTTAGGCAGCGGTTTCTTAACCATATATTAATCTTCTGTAATACAGACGAGGTTAATTTTCTACTCGGGTAAATTTTATTTGACTGACTTTCCATGAAAATTTTGCTCGAATTAAGGGAATAAAAATCGCTCCGCTTGTGTCGCGATTTTTCCATACCCTTAATTCTCGTATAATTTTCATGGGAAAACAGGTTTTAGTCTAAAAATAGAATGATAATATAATGAATGTGTGCGATTCTATTAAAAATATCGCTGAAAGAACATGAATTAACAATAAACTCGTTTCGCTGTACGGGAAATAGGAAAAACATTGACATATTTTATGCTTATTCATTCTGTTCTCGCCGGTTTTAGGTCTCCCACGTTTATGTGGTACAATTTATTGGTTCTTTAAAGGAAACGTGCCGATTACCCGGTCATAAACACGTTGAAGTGTTTTCTTTTATTGCTTAATCAATTTTTATTTCCGCTGAAGTTGTTGAATATTGCAGTGGATTAATTTTATGAACCAATCTCACAAGCACTAAATTAATTTACCCATTTTTATTATTTCTTTACTACCAAACTTTATAACTTGCTAGGCTCGAATACAAGAGCATGAAATTGTGATAACCTCACACGAGAATCCTATCACTTTTCCGATAAAGAGTGCTATTGAAGGAAAAACAAGCTAAACTCTACATTACCGAGTGCTAATAGAGCTGTCAGTCGACTTATTAATGGCCTACCAAAGTTTTATTTCTCTGATGGACAACTTCCGATAAATGACACCACTCTATTAAACACTGAATGCCACAAAATTGAGGTGATATTCAATATAAGCAAAAACTAGATAAACTGAGCAGAATAGGATATTTTTCTTATACAGGGTGGGCAATATTGCGTCGGACTTCGATATCTCGAGTTCTACGACAGCTAGAAATTAAAAAAAATACAAACCAGGTAAAAAAGTCTATAACTGGAAATTATTTTCGAATATACAGGGCAAGCCAAGACGAAATTACCTTTTTTAAAATGGAATGCTATGTATATCAGTACATTTTTTGAAACCTCTTTCTAGACTATTCATTCCTATATAATTATTATCTATCTCCCAACCACTTGGATGTAATTAATTTTTTTGTTAAAATAATGCCATCTGAAGATGCATATTGAAAAAATCACCAGTTAATGTTTTTCGATCATTTTCACTTCCTAAAAATGTACAGGGTGGCCAAAAATTATTTTTCAACACCCTGTATATTTTTCGACGATATGATGTGGAAATGAAAAACGAACATTTTTTGTAAGTACTTCCCTATGACTAATTGGGTTGTTGCACTAAGTTAAAATTTGAGGAGAATCTATGTTAAACAATAACAATTATTCATAAAAAATCATTAGAAACATGTAGAAGTTGAAAAGAAAGTCTTATAATATTATAATATTAATTACAAAAATACATGCATTTAAAACGGAGATGACATAGTAACGGCAGTCTGTAGAGAAGTTAGTTATAAAACGACGAGAAACGGGTACTAATTTATTAGAAACTCGCTGATAGCGACGGAGAAAAAAGACAATCACGACAGTTTAATCTGACATTATAGTTAACGTCAAATTCAACCGACGTTCATAGGTTACAATTCGGTATAGTTTAACAGCATCTAATTATGGATAAATATAAGTACAGATAGTGTTTTCTGCCGTACTGTGTAAATAATACCACCAATTCACCAGAAAAACTGTTGTGTTCCAATAATAAACGCTGAACGTAATAATGAATGATTCAAAGCCACCAGAGAAGGACCAAGTCTTCTTATTGTGGAGACCATTTCAATGTCAAGTAAAGTAACAAATTACAATGTATTCTAAGCGTTTTATTTGTGGTAAGTTGTATCTTAATGTAGGAATTTGATTTTTAATATTGGTTTATGTTGTAGGAAAAACGGCAGCATTACAAGACTTGTGTGGCGTTCTAGCTGTTACAAATTTAAATTACCCGCCAAACTGGTGGATAAAACAGGGTGTATTACTGTATTCTTAACGGCTCTAGATTAGAATGTTATTCATGCTTTGACTTCCTAAAAGGTGGGAAAGGGCTTTAATCTGCTTTTATGTATTTTATCTAGTTTATGTTGGAATAAAGTGCAGTTGTTTTTGTTAGCTATTGATTATTTATGAAGCTCCCTAGACGCCCCATAATACTAGGATGATCAATAAATTAAGAAAGGAAATTTAAAAACTCGCCGTTGAAAAACTATATGAAACAAACTGTGAAAGTCGTCTAAAGTCGGTGAACACAATCAGTCGGAAATGGCTACGAATGCGTTGGATTGCAATTATAAATGCCCTTTGAATTATGTGTGTTATAAATACATATCATTGTTTATTGCTTAGATAGATACTAGCATAAAGTACTTACCTATTTATTATTTTTTGTTATAATACAGACCTTTCTTGATATCTTCGTAAGTCTCATTCTGACTCTTCTTAGAAGTGAGTATCAATGGATAATAAATAATTTCTTTAGTAGATAAACTTATTTTGTTGTTTTCAGTTAGATACGCATGTATATAGTTAATAGGAAATAAAACAATGAAAAGGAAATATTTAATAAAATACAAAGTATAGTTAATAAATTCATCTAAATTAAATAATAAAATACATATTAGACATATTATGTAATATTAATAAGATAAGATAAAGAAAGTTCTTGCAGAAATTACAATAGTTTGTACTGTCTATAGCAGCTGTAACGTAAGTACCTTGCAGCTTTTGCACTTCCAACCATTGCAATGTCAAAACGATCGTCTCTTTTTAAAAATTCGCTGACCATAAATATATCTACCGCAAGTAGAATGTATACTGCCTTAGTCGTTTTGTAAAAAAATATTAACAATAACTGCAAACATCAATCACTGCTAGCTAAACGTCAAATTTACTTATGACATATGAGGTTATTTTCTTTCTTGTCAGCAATGTCAACTTATTCGTCTTCATCTGTCCTGCTTATAAGTTCACATGTAACTGCCGTTATGATGTCACTACCGTTTTCGCGGCACATTCAAATAGTCGAAGTTTAACAATTTTTTAAAATATGTTGCGCTAACAATTTTTCTTCCAAATTAAATATATAACTAAATTAAGTCCTCCACTACCATATTTCACCATTTTTGAAAATTCGTCAACAACCCAATTGCAACCATTTTCGTTTTATCGAACAGTAAATAAATAAATAATAAATAAAAATAAAAATGCCTTTATTTAACCTGGCGGGGTGTCAGCTCACAAAGTTGCTATAAATGCCAACCAGGGCCAATACATTATCTTACCTAACAGATACTTAATTGATTAACACAATCGACATAAAATCCAGAAAATTAGAATACGTTTAAAATGATATTTATATCTGACTATAACCTAACCTAACTATTATAAAGAATACCTAAAAAAATACCTTATAATTTAAATAAGATAAAAAAGAACATTACAAAGGAAGCTATCACTACACATACGTAAATATAATGAAGTCGGTGAAAGATAACAAGCTCAAAATTAATTCTGAAGATAATATATTTGTACTTTTTTCTTAAAAGTATAGTAGGATAATGACACAAAAGACTGGGCAACTTTATTATACAAATCGGCTGCTAAATATGAGAAAGATGATTTAAAGAGACTAGTTACATGTCTAGGAATATGCAAAGTATTTGCCACGAATCTGAGATGAGCATTGTGATGTTGATTTCGGAAATTAAGTTTATCTCTGAGGTATAAGGGTGCATCATTTTTTAAAACACAGTAAACAAGGCAAATGAGATGGAGCTCCCATTTCTGATGCATATTAAGCAAATTATTAATTTTTAGATAAGGAGTTATATACTCACGCCTAGGCACACCAACCGAGAAACGAACATATGAGTTTTGAACTTTTTGTTATCGATAGACCTCCCTTTCTGTTAGACAAGGGCCATAAACGACATTAGCATATTCAATTTTGGACAAAATTAACGAATTTGAAAGTCTTAACTTTGTAGATGTAGATAGTACGCGTTTAAATTGATAGATATATTTAAGTTTAACGAAAGAGGATTGCACAATTTTGGTTACATGTTCTTTGAAAGTTAAATGGCTATCGAAAGTAACTCCAAGATTTCGCACGGTATTTTTATTATCAATTTGCTCACCGTCTATAGATAGTTGCTCAATATTATCTTCAAAAGTATTCCTGGCCGATCTGAAAGTTATAGCAACGGTTTTACTACAGTTAAGTTTTAACCCCTCTCTATCTAACCATATGGATATATTGAAAAGATCTTCGTTAATTTTTGCCATGGATTCTTCAACGAATGTAGGACGATATGAAAAATATATTTGTGTATCATCCGCGTACGAATGCACTTTGCAGTGTTTTACAACTTTCGGAAAATCTGACAGGTATAAGGAAAACAGTATTGGTCCAAGTATTGAGCCTTGAGGAACTCCCGAATTGACAACTAAACTATCCGAAATTTGCAAGTTACGTACTTTAACTTTTTGCATTCTCTGTGACAAGTAGCTACGAAACCATGCTATAGTGTTTGATGCCTAGCCTAGATAGTGCAGTTTTGCTAAAAGCATTTCATGGTTGAGACAATCAAAGGCCTTTGTAAGATCAAGCATAACGGCTCTAGTTACCATGGTTTTATCTATAGCTGCTAAGTAGTCGTCATTTATATCCAACAGAGCTGTAACAGTACTATGACCATGACGAGAACCAGATTGGGTATGAGGAAGCAGGTCGTTAGTTTGTACATGTTGTTTTAGCTGATCATAAATTATCCTCTCTAATATTTTCGAAAAAACTGGCAAAATACTAATAGGCCTGAAATCATTTAAAGTTTCGGGTTCACTTTTTTTCGTTTTCCATTGAGAGGGAAATGTTTTAGATTGTAGCGAGAAATTAATTATATGTGTAACTGCATCCAAACAAACAGGTAATATCATTTTAATCATATTTAAAGAGAAACCGTCTCCTCCAGCAGCATTAGATTTGATTTTATTAACTGCATTCAAAATATTTTCGGAGGTCACAAGTGTTAAGGACATTTCTTCTAATATAGTTGGGAGTTTATTATTTTCATAAAAACCGCTGCCCAAGGAATCACTACTTCCACATCCAGATTCTCTATCCAAGTCACTCACAACGAAAAAACTTTGTATGTGGAAATAGTTGTTTATGGAACTTAAATAATTTAATAATATAATATTTGAAATCCTCTACCCCAAAAACCCATAAAACGATACCCCACATCGGTAGTGGGGCGGGGGTGGTAGTGGGGGTGGATGAAGTAATAAAATATTTTGAGGTTTCTGGTTCTTGTACATACACTAAATCACAATTTTTTTCATCCCCTTTAATGAGGGGGTGGTAATGGGGGTGGCTATTGCTAAAAAATTTTTTGAGACCCTAGCTTCACTTGTATATACTAAATACCAATTTTATCGACTCTTACCTGCTTGATTTACCCATTTACCCCAAATTTACCCCAATTTACCCCCCAACCCTTCGTCGGAACAACTTGAAAATATAATCTAATTCCAGATCTCGTTAAAGTACATACGTGTACCAAATTTCAAGTCAATATCTTAAACGGTTCCAGAGTAAACGTGCGCACAAAAAAAAGTTACAGACAGACCGACAGACAGACAATTTTTTTTTTCGCTCAAACTTAAAATCTCGACGTTTCATGACATTTTAAGCCTATTTGAACAATAAAAATTTTTTAAAATTTTTTTGTCGTTACTATACTTCCACTGGATGTAGAAGTAAAAACAATGTCCTCATTGCTAACTGATGTACTCGGTACAGAGTTAATGAAATGGTCGTTAAACATATTTGAAGTACCAAAATTATGTAGAGAATCGCTGTTTAAATTAGAATCATATACACCAATCACGAGAACTTGCATTCGTTCTAAGTTTAAAATCTGTATATGCCTTTTTTTCACGTCTTATTGATGCTGATGTTTCTTAAAATAATTCATTAGAAAAAATTATAATAAAACGAAAATGGTTGCGCATCACATCGTCGACAAATATACAGGGTGTTTCATTTGAAAAAATTGAGAAAATTCAATTTAAAAAGTTCTTGGGGGGAGAGTGGGGTAATAAGAAACGTTTGGGGTAATAATAAACATATAAAATTAACATAGCTGACGTGCCACAATAAATCCACAGGGGTCACGGTGGCAAAGGCCGATCAGCCAGCTCCTTTTTCAATCTAATCTAATTTAACGTAGCTGACTGTTGTAAAGCTGCAGCATTGATGTTTTTTTTCTTACATAATTGTCGACCCAGGGTACCCAGAAAAAAATTATTGGCTCAATTCTACAATAAATACGGTGTACAAAAAAAATCCGAATTTTATTCCAAAACTTTTACCTTATTACCTCTAAGGAGGTAATAAGAAGCAAGCTTTGTATTTCATGCATACTATCAAGGAAGAATTGCTGGGATAAAAATATACACTATACATGTGTATCTTATTTCCCCAGAAAATTTTGACAGACCTAAAAAATTTCTTCTTTTACTGCAGGGTGATGAAAGTTCACGAAAATAAATACACTGCTTAAAGTTTTTATGCAACTTTATATTTTTCAAAATAACGTCAACTGACAACTCAAAATTCTTATTTCTAGTCAAAATTAATATTCCTAAAATAAACACGCAAAACTGTGATTTTTAATACTGTGACACTGTAATTTCTTTTCTTTCTTTGCAAATAAGAGAGTTTTAATTCTAACTAGATTTGAGAGGCTCAAAATAAATGGTCCATTTCCATTTAAATACAAAGGGTCGCACAAAGTGAAATATTTATTTACGCGCTGTATGTCATCATGACACTCAAAGAAATAGTAAGGGTAAATTCAACAAAAAAAAATGGTTAACTAACACTATCGTTAATTTTGTTAAACCAAACTATATTGATGGTATTTTTAAACATTGGTGATTGTTATTTTAATTAATAAAAAGTTATCGTACAACAAAACAAACATTAACTTAAAAATAGATGAATAAGACTATTATTTTGTTCGTCTGACTATTATTTTGTTGAATTCTGTCAAATTAAACTAGATAATAGTATATTTTATTTTTAACTATTATCGAATTGTAATTCTAACCCAGTATTCGTTCGCTGTATTATTGTACTTGGTAGACGAACCAATATTATTGTCGTCTTCTAGAAGTTCTAAAAGAATTACCATAAAATTTGCTTGCTTACCATGTAGTCTATTACAGAAATTATTCCCAGATGACGCCACATACAAATCACTGACAATAATCAATCATGCATTATCTTATACTCTTATGAATGTATAGAAAATTAATAACATGATTGCAATGTTCAAATTCTCTCAGGGATCATCGATATATTTGGATGGATCTTATAAACGATCTCTAATCTTTGGTTTGGGTGGTCTGATGTCTCAATACTGAGATTTTGGCTAACCAAAAAAAACTTCATCATACAATAAAGTGTAGATCAACCTAAAAATTAGTTGGTGAACAAAAAACAAAGTCGTACTATTTAATTGTAGACCAAACTGAAAATGGTTAGTGAACATAAAAAAATGTCATTGTACTATTTAATTTGTTACAAGAAGATATGATTATTAAACTACTATTTGTTTACGAAAACAAATAAAGTTGTATGACTATTCTTTTCTGATTGATTTAACTATGAAACTAGATAGGCGCGATTTCATATGCTCTTTTTGGTTGAATTTACCTATCATTTTCTTTGAGTGGAGGAGGGCAATTAAAAATAGACAAAGATTCTTTGAGGAACTTGATCGTACAGCTGTCTGCTGGCACTTTAATGACTCGTCCCACATACCAAGTGATGTCGTAGTAAATGGCATAGTATCGTTCTGGTAGAATGGTATCTGTTCCGCTATCTTCTTGATCTTCGTCATGAATTGGTAAGAAATCGAAGTCAAAAGCATCATCATCATCCGAGCAAAGAACCTTAGGGTCCAATTCTTCCTCACATGGTCAATACCCCAAATCAGATGTAATAAGATATATAAGTATCTTATAACCCCAAGCATTTTCCTTATTTGGGGTAATAAGATACATGCCCATAACCATTGTTATTTTTGTTACAGAAAAATTTTTAAAAAATACACCCGAAAGTTCTATCTTTGGCCCAGAAAATCATGTAAAAAAAATTAAGAATGTATAATGTGTGTTACGTAGAAAAAAAAATTGTTTGTGTGAATACATGGTAAAGTTTTATACAAGCATATAGTGCCGAGAGAAAATAAACTTAAAAAAACACAGTACCGTTAATTATCTTTTTGACAGTGATAGGCAAATAATGGGGCTAGCTCGTGGAGTTTTTTCAATTTTTTTGGTTAACAAACAAACAAAAAACAGTTTCTTATTACCCCTTTCTGTTTCTTATTACCCCACTCTTCCCTAATTGAAAAATAATTTTTGGCCGCCCTATACATTTTTAGGAAGTAAATATGATTCAAAAACATTAATTAGGTGTCTCGTAACTAGCATTCATAAGTTTTTCTTAAAACCTATAATTGTGACTTTGGTGATTTTTTCAATATGTATCTGCAATGGCATTATTTCAACAAAAAAATTCATTACATCCAAGTGGTTGGGAGATAGTCAATAATAATATAGGAATGAATAGTCTAAAAAGAGGCTTCAAGAAATGTACCAAATATGCATAGCATTCCATTTAAAAGAAAAGCACTTGATCCTGTAATTTCGTCTTGGCTCGCCCTGTATGTTCGAAAATAATTTCCGGTTATAGACTTTTTATCTAGTTTACTTATATATATTTTTTTAATTTCTAGCTATCGTAGAACTCGAGATATAGAAGTCCGACGCACCCTGTATATCCAACAGGGGTGGGGTGTGGGAAATTACATTCTACACGGTGTCGTCGATTTGATGTATTGTTTTATTTACAACTTATGTACAAGAATAACTAAAAGGATGGGTTATGTGTCAGCGACTTGCTTCGAATTCAATTAATGTTTTTACATTGGTTTTTCAAGCTTTAATTAAAATAATTACGCCGTTCGCGTTCGTTCGTTCCAATGAAACTTCACAAAATGCAACTCGCAAAATCAATTATAAGAACTCTTTAGAGTGACAGTTAAATGAAATTTTAAACTTCCTTGAATTTGCAAATAACGTAACAAATTTGCCGTTTTCCATTTTAAATACTATTAATTTTTAACAAAAGTTTATTTATGTTACCAAATAATAAATACCTAAAAGTGAACAACTTATTCCCTACCAACAAAGGCACACGTGGGAGATCAAGAAATATACGCGAATCACGAAATCTTTGAGCCCTATTTACTAGCGTTATTGCAATAATATTCAGCTACTAAATTGTCGTATAGATAGATAGTCTTTATTTCACCACTATATGAACATAAATGAACATTTGCAGCAAGTCAGGGAAGGAGCTGGTAAACAGCAAATTATAATATACAACTTTATAAAATACAAAACATATATAGTACGTCGGATGGCTGGCTCTATCGTTCACTAACCCAATACCGAGGTATAACCAAATAAAACCTATTTCATTTTATTCTACAGGTTTTTTTACATAGGAAATCACTTTTGACGACACTCTCCATTGGTCGAGACTGAAGTTACAAGAAAAAAACAAAAAAAAATGAAAATAACAAAATTCAAATTCAACCACGAATAACTTTCAAACGAAAAAAGATAAAATTATATATTTTTTTTAGTTTTATAGTACAAACGATTCTCTTTAATTTGATGTATAATTTATTACAAAAATAATAACTTTAACATTAAAAAATTGATGTTGATTTAGATGGTACACAAATTGTCAATTTTTTTGAAAGGTCTAACTCATTGTAACTCGCTTATGTATTGAGCTATTCGAATGTTTTACCAAAAACTGCCAAATTTCATAGACTTCATTTTGTCTCAATTAATGCTGGGTCTAGCTCTGTAAATAAAAGCGGTACAGCCTTTTAAACACAACGAAGCGCGCTACGGCGACGGAGTCGCGAGGCTTCCCCACTCGTTCCCGGTACATCCCGCGTTCACCATAAATCGCGCAAGGCTACAATCAGCGGCCGTAACAAAAGCTTTAGAATTATCTTCCTTTATTGTAAGATGATAAAATTAACAAATCAAATTGAATAATATATTAGTTGTAATAATCTGCTATATATGGTGTCGTACTACGCGGGTGGTGCATTAATAAAGTGAAAATAATAGGTACGTATCAGACAGATATAACTGATTTTCAGATATATCATTGTAAAAACCGCTGCCCAAGGAATCACTACTTCCATATCCGGATTTTCTATCCAAGTCACACAATGAAAAAATTTTGTATCTGGAAATAATTGTTTATGGAACTTTAATAATATAATATTTGAAATCCTCTACCCCAAAAACCCATAAAACGATACCCCACATCGGTAGTAGGGTTGGGGTGGGAGTGGGAGTGGGGGGTGGATAAAGTAAAAAAATATTTTGAGGTTTCTGGTTCTTGTACACACACTAAATCACATTTTTTTTCATCCCCATTAATATTGGGTGGGGGTGTTAATGGGGGTGGCTAATGCCAAAATTTTTTTTGAGACCTTAGCTTCTCTTGTCTATACTAAATATCAATTTTATGAATTCTTATCTGCTTGATTTACCTATTTACTCCAAATTTACCCCCCCTTCGACGGAACAAGATGAAAATATAATCTAGTTCTAGATCTTGTTAAAGTACACATGCGTACCAAATTTCAAGTCAATATCTCAAACGGTTCCAGAGTAAACGTGCGTACAAAAAAAGTTACAGACCGACAGACAGACAGAAATTTTTTTTTCGCTCAAACTTGAAATCTCGACGTTTCATGACATTCTAAGTCTATTTGAACAATAAAAATTTTTAAATTTTTTTTTGTTACTATACTTCCACTGGATGTGGAAGTAAAATCATGCCAGCTGGTAAAGTTTTTACTTTGCTTCGTATATTTTAATATTTTCCATAAAATGTCAGAGGTAACCACATAATCAAAACAATTATTTGTCATGCTTTCACTAACTCGTAGAGGCTCTGAACGATTAGTTGGATTTTTGTACATAACTATATTTTTGTTTTCATGTAAACTGGAAGGGTTAAAATCGGTTAAAATTGGATAGACGATCTAAATATGCTTGTGTAAATAGGCTGTTCTTTTTTTTAAATAATACTATTCCTAGTGGGATTTTTACCATCTAGCCTGTCTTCGTTTTGATCAAAATTATCGCTGCGATAAATGTAATTGTTTTCTTCAGAACTTACTGGAGGAACTCCAGGTGGTATAAAAATGTCGTCACCAGTTTTTACTAATACGTGACTAGCTAAAGACGTTAAAAATGTACGTATTTCATCGTAGGAATAACCATAGCCAAAAGAATAAAGCATATCATTAAGTTATTTTTCTTCTGACGGCACGAAACACATGTAGTGATATGTAAAGAATTAAAAAAATGGCCTAAGCTGATTGTTTTTTTTTTCCATAAGTATTAATATAAATTCCATTACTATAGAAATAACGTTTAAATCAAATTTGTCTGTCCTGACATATTTAGTATCCACGACATAAATGTTTATAACAAATCTGAAACTTCTTGTTTACATTTATATTCATTCAGATTAGTAGTCGTGTCTTTTTATAGTTTTAAAACGTCCAGCTATAGCTTCTTTTAAGATACCGGCAGCTTTATCAGGAATTGTCAATTCATTCTCATGAACCAAGTTTTCTTCGCCTGATTCACTTGTGACTGACAACAAAAATCCTTTTAGCTTTATTATCACTTGAATGAACTGTTGTTGTATTTTCTTTGTGTTCACAAAACACTTTGTTTGCTTAAATGCTTTTCTAATCTCTTTCTTATATTTCCACTGCTATAATAATCTAATTTTTCTTCCGTCATTTCTTCAAATATATCATTAAGTGTGCGTGTTTTTAGAAATATTAGAGTTAAGAATTCTTTTTTGCAAAACAGCAAGATAAACCTCCTTAAATAAAATATTTAACGCTACTTTAAATTCATTTTTTTCTTTCAGTTGTTTAGTTTGTACACATTTAATTTTTTTTTTGCTAATATATTTTGCATAATAAATTTTATGATAATTTCCATTAGCCCAAATAAATCTGAATAAATGTGTAACCTGCCTTGTATTTCTGTATCACAATGCGACACTGCAGCTTTAATATATATTTTTTTCTAGTTTCCGTACCCGTTCTTGTACAAACTGGTTATTTAAAGATGTTCTTAATTTATTCTTAATTTTTTTGGATTTTTCACAAATCAGATAATGCCATTTTATTTTAAACTGATTTTTTTCTTTATTATAACTACATGAAGGCTCACTTGCATTTTTTTATCGCGTTACTAATATCAGAGACAATACGTATTATCTTTGCTAATGTTATTTATTACAAAAAAATGTCAGACAAGAATAATGAAATCGGTATCGAAGGGTGTGCAAATAAGTGCCACCACTTTGTTTTATAAAAATTTTAATGAAATTGCATATTTTCTTTCATTTGCACAATTAGTAATAGACCTGATGCCAGTAACAGTTGATTTTTTACCATTAGATTTTCACTGCTTTCAGCAGTTTCGTAAAACAAACATGTAGTTTTTCTCCATTGATAAAAATGAATCTACAATATACATAAACTGTAATAGCCTACATGTAAGTAAAATAGTATATACTTATTAATATTTATCCAGACAGTAATGAGGCCAGCAGCCGATACGTTTCTTGATGGGCCGAGAAAGTAGCGGGGGCGGGAAAGGAAGCCTCGCGTCTTCGTCGCCGTACTGTGCTTCGTTGTTTCAAGGGCTGTAGCGCTTTTAGTTAAAAAATTAGATGCAGCATTTATCGAGACAAAATGAAGCCTATTAAATTTGTCAGTTTTTGGTGAAAGAAAAAATTGAATACCTCTTTATATAAGCGAGTTATGGCGAGTTAAGAATTAGAAAAATGTTGCTGATTTGTGTATCTTTTTGAATTTTGCTAGTTTTTTTATGTTAATTTTTTAATTATTGCAATAAATTATACTTCAAATTAAAAAGCAATGTTTATTTGTCAAAACCAAAAAGAAAATTGTATTTTTATCTGTTTTAGTTCTAAAGTTATATTTGATTAAATCTTAAATTTCTAAATTTCTTTTTTTTTTAGTTTTTTTCTTATATCTTCGGTCTCGACTAATGGAGAGTGTCGTCAATTTTGATTTCCTATGTAAAATAACATGCTTTAATAAGTAGTGAAGGTCCCATCTGGTTATACTTCAGTATTGGGTAGGTCAAGAAAGAGAAGGCTTTTCGCGCTCTGCCCGACGGGCTAAATATATGTAAATAACACTTCAATAAAAACAATACATTTATAAAACACAAAAAACATATATATGTATATAATATTTCACATTGATATAAGTATAAAATGCAAAAATATGTAGAGTATCAATTCTGTAAATATGTGCATTTAAATACTCGAGTGTCGTTTGGCACCGTAGGGTGTCCTAAAAAATTCGTCAACCGAGTAAAAACAGTACTTTAGAATGAAATTTCTTACATTCTTTTTAAACGACAGTAAGTTTAGTTGCTTTATATGACATGGTAAATGATTATACAAATTTAGGTTGGAGGAATTTTTAGCGCTTAGAGTTAACCTGTAGCGAGAATGCCTTTTAACTTCCTGAGAAGGAAGATCGTGCTTCAAAGCCTTCTATTTAACTGATCAATATGGTTTACCCAGGTAAGGTTATCATCTAGATATATACCTAGGAGTTTAACGTGCTCACCTTTGAATACATTTTTGTTAGTTGATATTTTTTCTTGATTTAGTGTTAGTTTATTTAAAGTGAACCAGTTTTTTGCCTGGAGTTCTATGCCGGAACTTAGTTGGATCAGATTGGCAATGTTATGGTTAGAGCACAGGGGAGTGGTATCCTCAGCAAACAAAGTTGATTTTCTACGCAACATAAATTATGGAAAGTCATTAATATAGATTGTAAATAACAGTGGCCCCAGAACAGATCTCTGGGGCACACCATGATTAATATCTAGAAATTCTAACACGTCATTTCCTGTGACTACACATTTCTGACGCTTTAGCAAATAGTGATTAAAACCCTCTAACTGCATATAATTGCATTTTATCGATTAGTTTATCGTTAGAGACACAGTCAAAGGCCTTGGAAGGATCACACAGAGTAATCGCCGTATGATGGCCTTCCTCAAGACCCTCGACTATGTCACTCACGATCTTTACGACGGCCTGCGTGGTTGAGCGTCCAGAGCGGCTACCATATTGACAGGGGTTGAGAAGTGCTTCATGTTCCAGAAAACTTGACAATCTTTCTGTCAGAATAATTTCAAATATTTTACCAAAAAAGGGGAGGATTAATATGGGGCAGTAGTTGTCTAATAAGAAGTCAACTCCTTTTTTAAAAACCGGTATAACGCGGGCAATTTTAAATATATCTGGCGATACAACTATTATGTAGAGCGGCTAGCGGAGCGGCGATAATATTTTCCGTAAATTTAATAAGTTTGGCATTTAAGTCATGTATATCTAGAGAATTTGAGTTTTTTTAATGATTTAATATACTTTATAATAAAGATATTTTATCCACAAAATAATGAAACAGACATTTGAAACCGTGAAAATTATTGGATTGATTAATGTTGATTTGTAATTTGTCCAAAATTTTGGCTTTGAAATTTGCGAAATTAAAGTAATATTATTTATGCATTGAAAAAACACGATCTTGCGAAAATAGTATATGATAAGTAGTTGGTAAGTATTTAATAATAATAACAATAATAATAATCCCTTTGTTCCCTAAGGCCTACAGTGACTTTCTGCAGGAAGGGACTACACTGTTGGAGAAAAGAAGACACACTTAGTATCGGAACATAGGATAGGATTAAATTCCCTTTCCGAAGAAAAAAAAACGTTTGCTTTTTCAAACATTCTCTCGATTCTATTAAAATGTACTATCAACCGTGCATTGTAATGTACTAGATAAATAAACGTATCCATAGTCTTTCCTGTAACGGCAACCAAGAAAGTAAGAAGGATTTCCTGTATTTAAAGTGAAACCTATCAAAACTGAAAAATCTGTTTGAAAATATCATTAATTTGGAACCCTGGAACTGTGAATCTACTCTAGTTATGCTAGTAAACAGCTCTAAATTAAATGTACTTACAAACTACCTATCAAAAATAGATACAAGTGAAAAAAAACTCGCGGAAAACAATCTTAAATTTAAGCTTTCAAATTAATTCAGTCTCCGAAGCGTGCTAGCAGACTCCTCGACGTTATTAAGATAAGCTTCATTAATGTTTTCAGTTACATATTTGCAACATACTAAAATATTTTCTACTTAACATGAAAGCGAACAAAAAGGGACAATTTAAAACTATTAGAGCAAATTACAGTCCTGCAACTTTTAATCCCGTGCATGAACAATTTATTGAGTGGGACACACAATCTAGTGTTCACAAAAACATTTCAGAAGGCGTTTCAAGAATCGAGCGATGCAAAAATTGAACGATATGAAATTTGTGTCTCCAGTTAGGTATCATAGAAAAAAAATTAAGATGAACGAAATAGAAATGTTACGAAAACGACGTGAATAAACACGGACACTGAATCCTGCGTAGAGCTCTACAGGAAAGTAAAAAATTATAAAGTTGGAAAAAACAAGATAGCTCAGAGGACAAACATGTATGCGGAAGGCACTGAAGTGAACGTTAAAAAGGATTCTGAACAAGCAATACCTCTCAACTGCGCACTTTTATTGTCACTCTAGTTACTTCCACATCCAGTGGAAGTATAGTAACGACAAAAAAATTTTAGAAAATTTTTATTCAAAAAAATGTCTGTGGGGCGAGCGTAGAGGCGACTTCAATGTGAATATCAGTCGATATACCGTTGAAGCAACATCGAGCGCGGTTAGTACTTGGATGGGCTCCCATCTTGGGAAATACAGCGTTCTCGTCCCACCTTCTAGAGGCTTGTATATCAGTGTATACTCGGAAGTTACGTAATTTCAGACGAGGATTACGTAGTGGATATACCATCCTTCGGAGGGGATGTAAAGCAGGCGGTCCCTTTTCTATTAAATGTTAGGCAAGTAAAAGATCCCTACTCTTCTTAAGGGAAGAGGTTCGGCAAAATTTCCAGGTTGGGGGTAGCTCATCTCCTGGCGTCGGTGATAGGCCCTGGTAGCGGCAATAGGCCGACGTTAAATAGATTAAAAAAAAAATGTCTGTCTGTAACTTTTTTTGTGCGCACGTTTACTCTGGAACCGTTTAAGATATTGACTTGAAATTTGGTACACATATGTACTTTAACGAGGTCAGGAACTAGATTATGTTTTCATCTCATTCCGTCTAAGGGTTGGGGGATAAAATGAGGTAAATGGGGGGTAAATCAAGTAGGTAAGAGTCCATAAAATTGGTATTTAGTGTATACCAGAGAAGCTAAAGTTTCAAAAAATGTTTTGGCATTAGCCACCCCCATTACCCACCCCATTATTAAAGGGGATGAAAAAAAATTGTGATTTAGTGTGTGTACAAGAACCAAAAGCCTCAAAATATTTTTTTACTTCATCCATCCCCACTACCACCCCCCTATTATCACCCCCCCCCTCTACTGTGTGGGATATCGTTTTATGGGTTTTTGGGGTAGACGATTTCAAATATTGAGAGGCTTGGATAGAAAATCTGGATGTGGAAGTAGTGATTCCTTGGGCAAGGGTTTTTTACTTCCACATCCAGTGGAAGTATAGTAACGCAAAAAAAAATTTTTGAAAATTTTTATTGTTCAAATAGGCTTAAAATGCTATGAAACGTCGAGATTTTAAGTTTGAGAAAAAATTTCTCTCTATCTGTCGGTTTGTCTGTAACTTTTTTTGTGTGCACGATTACTCTGGAACCGTTTGAGATATTGACTTGAAATATGGTACACTATATATTTTAACGAGATAATAATAATTTTATCTTATTCCGTTGAAGGGGGGTAAATTGGGGTAAATGGGGGTAAATAGGTAAATCAAGCAGGTGAAAGTCCATAAAATTCGTATTTAGTATATGCAAGAGAAGCTAATGTCAAAAAAAAATTTTGGAATTAGCCACCCCCATTACTACCCCCACTACATTATAAAAGAGGGTGAAAAGGAAAATTGTGATTAGTGTGTGTGTACAAGAACTAAAGGCTTCAAAAAATTTTTTTTTATTTCATCCATCCCCTCTACCACCCGCCTATCACTACTCCCACCCCACTACCGATGTGGGATATCGTTTTATGGGTTTTTGGTGTAGACAATTTCAAATATCATATTAATAAAGTTCCATAAACAATTATTTCCACACACAAAATTTTTTCGTTGTGAGAGATTTAGGTAGTAAATCTGGATGTGGAAGTAGTGATTCCTTGGGCAGCGGTTTTATTGTCACTCTAGTTTTAATCATCTCCGGGTGATGTCAACATAGTGGGCGAAGCGTCGAGTGATAATATTCAAAGGCGATCAATTTTTTCAATTTTTTTTTTCAAAATCTCCGTTCACTTCAACAGAATATATCATCTTCTCTATTTAAAAATTGTCAAATTATTATTAATTAAATACATTATTAATAATAGCTAAAAAATAATTTTAAAGTAGAAATAAACAGCAAAGGCTTTGAAGTGCAGCTAAAATCAAATTTTTCCATTTTTAGACAGAAAGCATTTTTCCATCTCATATTCCAGCTAATAATAAATGTTCTAGTACAAATAAATAAATAAAATACTTTAAAAATCCTAGATTAATAATATCATAAAACAAATACATAGCTATATTCATATATTATATTTTTATGTACGGTTTATGACGTTGCGTTGGTGGAAATGCAGAAAAATGTCCTTTAAAATTCGATGTTTTGCAACCTCCGCTATTATTCCAAATGTTATGCGTTTTTCATGTAGAAACACCAAGCATTACAGCCAGTATAAGTTTTATAGCTGGGAATGGAGAAAGATATATTTCAAACATTATATATTCGAAAGTTTTATATTTTTATATACAAACTTTTATTCTTCTAAAGCCTGAAATCCTGAAAATGTGGCCGGTTCAGTGTGGCATCTTTTTGCGGATTGAAATAAATGGGTGAGATAATAAATATAAATTGATATCAAATTGTACAGTCAATATGTAACCTACTTAATATTTTGTCAAGGCTTCTGTGCAACGAAATCCCGTACATCTATTTTTCGCTATATATTAAATCATTCTTTATTTAGTTGTCAGTGTCAGTGTCATATTTGCGCTTTAGCTGGAGGGATTCGATCTTTGGTGATAAACTGCCAATTTACAAGAGTTATATTACCTTTTGGCAACTTAGCTTGAGCAAAAATTTTTAGAGAGAATTTAAAAGTACGAGTGGTATTTGGGGAGAATATTTCACGAATAAATAATTCATTAAGTACATTTCAATATTATGTTTAGTAATTAATTGTCTTCAGACGTTTTCTTGTCACTTTTTAGAGTTTACTGACCTTTATTTTCAATTTCATCCTTAATTTGATATAAAGAAATATTTCCAAACCGACTCATATTGTCAAAACAATAAATTTGAAACAAACCCAGTAGAAACTACGCAGAATTCCCTATATTTTAAACATAATCTTGTGACTGTTTCTATGGCAACTAGTAAATAAAACGATTTGAAAGCTTAAATATTATAAAATATATTATAAAATATAGATTGGAGTTTCTGAGGTGTTAACATGACGAGGAACGATAGAGAGCACTACCGATGTCCCGCCCATATATAATTATGCACTCATATTTATGTATTTAATCCTTGTTTTTAACTTAAAAAGTTTAACAATTAAGTTGAGGTTTGCTTTGTTAAGAACAGAGAACTTTAAATACAACAAATTATAATATTTAGTGCATAGCTTTGATTCAACGAGTTACTTTTTGATAGTTTACCGTATGTAATTACATTTTTAGTTTGTTTTCAGAGCGAATGTGTTTACTTGTACATTTGTAATAAATGATTTGCTTACCTCGTAGGCATTTCTATATAATTTTAGATGCTGCCAGTGATAATTATTTTGTAACTACCTTATTTAGCTATTGAAAGCTGTGCTTGACTTGTTCCTGTATGAGCTGTATTAAGTACAATCTTTGTATGTAATTGTTACCTGATTGAAAAGTAGGGAAATTGAAATAATTATAGATAGGCAAGGGTTGTAGCCTATATATTTCAGATTGGCTTCGCTTTGGAACTGAGGGTTGTTTACTATATATGTGGTGTATTTATGTTTATATTTACTACTATGTAATACAATATTACAATTTACAAGGTACGTTAACAATAAGCAATAAGCTAGAGGAAAATGTCTAGATAAAATTTAAAAGCATGAGTGAACCTATTTGCGGAAAACATTTCACGAAACAAAACATGACATACATGTCAAAAAAATTTCGCAATTTGTCGACGCGGTTACACAAAAAATTAGACCGATAATTTTTTCCTGTTGGTAATGTCAAAAGTCGATTTAGGTTGGATTACCACTAATAATGACGTTTGATTGGTGCAATGTTGTGGAAAAACGGGCTCTCATTGGCTATCGCGTTAATGAGTGAAATAATCTTTGTTAATAAACTGCCAATTTACGCGAATTATATTACCTTTTGGCAACTTAGCTTGAGCTCGTAAAGTTAATGGAGATATTTGCATAACACCTGTTTTTTTCCCTCTAACTTCTTGTAATATGTTAATCCCTAATGATATATTTAAGGACTTTTGACACTTTGTTTAAAATGTCGAAAAATACTTAATACAAAAATTTAACTGGGTGGAAACTTTCATTCAGATTGGCCATTCTTTAATCTGATTTGACTGGATCATAATTTCTAGGCAATAACAAGAAGTTTTTCTCTTGGCCACTCCTCTTCAGCTTAATTATTTCTTTTTTTGTTTCTAAAACAAACGTGGACGCCTACGCCCACGCAAATATTCAAGTATAATACATAAAATTCCCTTGGAAATAAACCGCATGTATTGTTTGTGGAAATATTAATTAAATGGAGAACAAAATCTAATTTTATATGAATAAGGGGGAGCACGATACGCACAATCCCGTACTGTTTTATTAAATAACATTCCTTTTAAATCCGTAGGAAAATATTACAACTTTTATAATCACCATCACATAAAGGTAAATATGTACTTACGTCGAAGTTTCAGTGAAATTTACTTTGGCATTAACTTAACTAAGACGGCATGAGCTGTATTTATTTCTATGCAAATAATAAATTTCAGGGTATATCCCAAATTTAATTATATAATCATTCGCCCGTAAAGTTATTTTCTGGGGAGGCACTGTAAGGATGGCGGGAATCTGAGGGGATGGATTTTAACTCAATTTTTGTTTCCAGGTTGTATATGTCAAGTTATATTTATATTTAGAACAAATCCGCATTTAGTTTATGAACGAATTAAAGATTTCAATTTTACGAAAGTTGCTAACAGAGTAACATATAACACAGACCTACAAAAAAAGTCCTGCTCCAAGGACTGAACCTATCATGCCTTAAGTATTGGAGCAGATTTTTTTGTTGACCTGTGTAATTGATCTTAAGAAGACTACAAGATTCATTCGTTTGGTAATGGTCTTATGAAAAATATCCTAATAACATTTTAAAGTAAAATTGATATAATATACAGGGTGATTCGCGAGCAATATCCCATGGCCTAATGGCAAGTCTGAATCAACAAGGAAACAAATTTTTTGGCCACTGGTTAAGAAGATCCAGGGTCTGAAAATTCAAAGAGCTATCTATCTATATCTCTGCAACGGTTGGATATATTCGAATGAAATTTACCAACAACATTCCTCAGATAGACTTGGTTTTGAAAAATCCAGGTCTGGACTCTGCCCTCTTCGTTTTGACAAAAAAGTACATTTTTCTATCGTATTTCTGGAAAACTATAAACGGATTCGAAAATTTCAGAAAAAATACTATCAGAATAGCGATTCAATTTTGACGGCAACCGTTTCGCCAAAAAAAATCACAAAACAATTTATCGCATTACGACCAATACATTGACTGGGCATTATTTATGGAACAGTTTGATAGAGTCTATTCAAGTGCTTCAAATCCATATCCCTTCTAAGACTTCACATAATACATAGCAAAAAACCTTCCTACCTAGTCGATAAGAAAAAGATCTACACAGTTTTATTTTGAAATTGAAAAGAATAGTAACCTATATATTTATTACCTTGACAACAATAATTATTTTGACAATTTGGTGTTCTAATTGTTCCTCGATTTCTTTGTGTTTTAAAGATGCCTAATCACTAACGCTGAATTCGTTGATATTATTTATGTGTATGGGTTTTGCGATGACAATACAAGGGCTGTCGTTAGGAAATATCAGCGAAGATTTCCTGGTCGACGAGTACCGTCGCGTCACACCTTCGCCAGCGTTTTCCAGTTCTCTCGGGAAAATGGGAGATTTCCTGGAACTCACGGAAATGTAGAACCAGTTAAACCGGTCGAAGAGAACATTGTGGAGATATCAGAGCAAAATCATTCGACAAGCACTAGAAAAATAACACACGCGCTAGGTATTCCTCAAACCCATGTATGGAGGGCATTAAAAACGGAATGGTTGTATTCATACCACATCCAAAAAGTCTAGCGTCGAGAACCAGGCAATGAAGTCGCACGTCTTACGTTCTGCCGCTGAATGATGTATCGTCCAAGAACATTGCTCAGAATTCTTTTCACGGACGAGGCCCAATTCACTCGAGACGGAGTCGACCACAACAATCCTCACGCCGTTGTCCAGAAAAACTCCAACACAAGTTCTTCCTTAATGCATGGTGTGGAGTTGTTAACGATACATTGATAGGACGCATTTTTTGAAGGCCGAGTGACTGGAGAAATCTACTGGGATTTCTTCCGGACCATTTTGATCAATTTATTATGTCGACAGCAGAGGTCTTCATTTCCAGCATCATTTCTCACTCCAAGTTCGGGAGGATTTCAGCAATGAGTTTCCTAACCGCTGGATCGATCGCGGAGGTCTTCAAGCTTGGCCAGGTAGGGTCTCCTGACCGAACTGTTCTCGATTACTATATTTGGGGCCACATGAACCAATCGTATAGCACAGAAGTTACCACTAGAGAGGAACTACGGCAGCGGGTAGTGGCAGCCTCTGATGACATGAATAACCATAAACCATTGGAAAGGCCACACGAGATTTATTAGTGCAGAGCAGGAAATGCATCGAAGTTGGAGGAAGAGATTTTGAGAATCTCATCTAGTTTGAATTGAAGCACTTTTTATCTAATATTATGATTTTAGGATTTTATTAAAAGGGTTATCATTTATGTGTGCGCCCAGAGGTATTTTCAACACCAAAAAATGTAAAAAAAAGTGTTTTAGAGTGGATGTTTTTACGCCTCTCTATATTAAACTAACGAATACAGTAGACTGATTTCATCTAGCATATTGGAGACACTCTCTATAAGAACTCTAACGTAATAAATAACCAGTTCCAAATGGAATAAATAAAGATCCTAGCGTAATGCTTATGCTGTTTTAGGCAATCAATGTAATGACTAATGAATTTAATTAAAATCGAGGCCAGGATCAATACTGTCAGAAAACAAACAAATGTATTTTTTAAGTCTAAATAGCAGTTAAATTTAGGAACAGTTCTCGTTGTTTTCATTAGTGGGCATTTGTTGTAAAGATATCAACAAGCAATCTGAATTAAAATAAATCTCTTCTGATGTATCTGAAAATCCGATCGTGAAATGTACAGAAAATATTATTTCGCCCGTTTAAGTGCCGTTTATTTAATTCGTAGATAAATAATTATTCCAATAAGTCTTAAATATTATTTTTGTTAATTGGTCATTAATATTTATTTATTTTTAGTTAGAATTGCATATCAAATAATGGAATCAGATTAATGTTTTATCATTTACCACAGATATGTCACCTTTTCGGGACACATTTTTTTTTAAATTCGTCCTGCAGCCGCAAGAAAATCCACAAAATATCAATAATAATAAGTAACAGAAAAAATTGTAAAAAATGTAAAACGGAGCAAAGACAATTAACTGGAGAACTGCTAACTAAATGGCGTAAAAAGTCAAGATAAACTAAATACATAATACCGTGCGTGTAATTTCCCATTAGGCATGTACATTCACGTAGCGCGATAGATATGACAACACAGCTGCCGTAAATTCCTCCGTCGAGCGGAGCATCCCAGCTCTGTTATTTCATTTCAGCCAGCTGGCACGCGCGATGTTGTAATTTTACTCCCTATGCCTAGCGCTCCGCTACACGCACGGTATAATAATTTATAATAAAGCCCTTTTCTGTAAATAAAGTACAACACATTATCGGAATTTTTCTACTTGCGATAATCCCTTATTTCCTTAAAAAGGTTCCATGTACATTAGGGTGGTCCTTAAAAACTAACATTTAAAATTTAGCCGGGGTACCCTCTTATTTTGTTCTATGATATAAAAAAAGACAAATTTCAGATTTTTAAATAATGTTTTAGGGGTCGCTACCAAGTCTTGAATTTTCAAGATAATCGAGAATTTTTGCAAAATTTTTATCAAAATATATCAAATGAACATCAAAATGACATTGATCATCAATTAAATTAATAAAATAGGACAGTACATTGTCCCCCACTTTCATCTCAACTCAATTGTATTTTATTAACAACTTTTTCATTTATATTGTTTTATATATTATATATAACATTGTAATTGCTGTACAGTTGTACATATTAATTACATGTTTAATGAACATAATTTCTTTTGTAACTGGATTAACTATTAATTCCTAACTAGTTTTTTTTTAATTTTAAAACTTTAGCGACCCCTATATACAACATCCAAGAATGTGTAAAAAAAAATTCCGAGTGGCATCAACTTTGATTTAAATTTGGTTGTAGCACACCGTAGAGGTTATTATGAAAAATATACCTCTTAAAATTGTGCTCATTTTTTTGTAGAACTGACAGTATTCCCGCTAATATAAATTTTTTTAAATTTTCCTTCATTTTGTTAACTCTAAGCGTTCTTGAGACCAACAAACCGTTCTGGAGTACCTTTTCCACTCTCCCCCCCCCCCACCGGGAGCACAGCAACCACGGAAAATCCACAGTATTATTTGAAGAGCTAAGTGGATAAAGGTGTTATGTGACATTTTTGAAAATTTTGAGATTTCTACTATTTTAACTTATAATCTATCATTTCATTAAGTTTTTGGGATAATAAACCTTTCCTAAATGCGTTTTAATGTTTGAAAAAAGGTGTTATGTACATAGGGTTTTTATATAATTTAATGGATAAAGGTGTCATGATCACATACCACCTATCCATTACTGTGCGATATTAAATTGTTTTAATCCAAAACACTTTGCTTTTAAAGTTATGTTATATTGACATTAATGTGACAAGTTGTATTAAGTGTTTCTTACTATTATAGTGAAAATGGCCAGTCGTAGTAAACTGATATTACAAATGGCAATGAATAAACGATTTCATGAATCATGTAAGATGTTTATGAATTGGCTGATATTTGGAAATGGTGCTTATAGTGTTTTAATTTATATATTCATTTCGTTCAATTTCGAAATGGTATGAGATGGTACATGAGTCGAGATGGTACTTGAGTATCTAATTGCTGTAAACACATTTATACCTTTTGGCAATTCAGCAGAAATCAGTTACATAGTGGCAATTTCTTCCCAGGCAAGTTTTAATAATGTTTTAAAAACAAAACATTATCAATATAAAATGCAATAATAAAATACGAATATACCAAAGTATTCTAGCAAATTAGTCTGTAAATCAGTAATACTGGAAAGTGACGCCTTGCGGTGTTGATTTTTGTACAAACATTTTTATGCTGACAAGTAGAAGAGGGCTGGACCGTAGACATTTTTATGACAAGAGCAAAACTGATATCTGGTATGGCTTCTGCCCACCTAATATTTTGAAAGAGCATTAAATTGTTTAAGGCAAATCTGGCGAATTCCGAAATTCTTGCGGAAAAAATAATAAGTATGATAATTACACCAATCAAGTCAAAGGTCATTTGGGTTTATATGGTTATCGTTTAAGAATTACAGGGTTCGCTATGCTTACATCTATTGGGTTATCTGTGAAAAATCCCTGCCTACCCAATAAAAATGCTGAAATTACGTCCATGGTATTCAAAATTGTTTAATTGAGATCATGAAATGACTCACTTTTTTTCCCAAATGTGATGCTGGAAATAATACTAAAGAATACAGAGAAAATTACAAACTAGCTTTCGAACAACAAAAGCGTGACGGAGCAAAAGTTACAGAAGATAGAACGATTTGCTTCCTTACTTTAGATGTTCAGCAAACCATGCCGCTGCCAAAATTATGTACATCGAAAGCATTTTACCTTCGTCAAATGTGGTTTTACAACCTTGGCATACATACATTGAGGAATACTGAAAAAAATATATATTATTTTTCACATGGACTGAAGATATGGCCAGCCGTGAAAACCTAGAAATTGCTTACACACCTTTTCACAAATTTACAATGAATATTTCCAAGAAAAGATCGATCACATTATAATATGGCCCGACTCCTGTGGTGGATAAAATAAAAACTTCAATATCATTACACTTTACCAGATGTTGATTTTAAAGAGAGAATTTAGTTATCGACCATAAATTTTCGGAGGTGGGACATTCATATTTAGATTCAGACAGACTTTGGCAGAGTCGAGAAAATTTTAAGGAAACATCAAAACATCTACGTTTCGGACCAGTATCGAGAAATTTTAAGAACTCCCAAAGACGCCGTTGTCATAGATATGAAGAATCAAGAATTGCCTCAAAACTCAATTTGTACAACAGAAAGAAAAACTTGAACAATGAAAAGGTTTATTTTCGCGACGGTATAAAATGGCACCTATGGGTGTTACTATTACATCACTAGATGAAATGACTCCATTTTACAAAGTCGATATTTTAAAGAAAAGGAATATGCATAAGATAAATTCCGACGGTATTGCTCTAACGGTGTTTAATGAAAACAAGGGCAGCCTAAGTGTAGAAAAACTGGCCAATCTTAAAGAACAATTACCATTCATAAATGAAGAACACAGGCCGTATTATCACAACATACTTGGAAATGACCAAACTGTGGCTCAAAACCGTAGAACTGTCCGACTATCTAAAAATTGTACAATGTTTTAATAATAATAAAATATGTTTAGTTTCTTAACACTTTTATTCACTAATTCCTTATTCATTTCAGAGAAACTTATGAACGGATAAAGGTGTTATGTACATTAATATTGTAAAATTTTCGAAAATAATGACAACTGACAACTTTAGTTATTTGTCTCTGAAAAGTACATCAAATGTCAATATCATCGCAAAATGCAAGCTATATAGTCGTTATAACAAAAAAGTTCTCGCCTAAAAACTTTCGAGTTAAATTACTCAATAACGTGTTTTTGTGACATAACATCTTTATCCACTTAGGTCTTCATTTGGGACATCAAAATGAACATCGCCATAAACTTTCAAAAATCTCCTAATGATTTCTGCTAACTTTCCTTACATGACTGGCCTTTACTTAGTACGGGTTTAATTATCTTGCCCGAAACATTATTATTATTGTTCTGTAAACAATTTACCCTTAAAATATTGTAGGACCGCACTGTTCAAATTCCCTTTCTATCTGTTTGGCTTTTCTAAACTAATATTAAGCGTCTACACTTCACTGCATCTGGAAATTAACGCATCGTGAATATGAACGTCTTGAGAGTTTGCGTCTTGTTTACTCCATCGGACATTGAATATTGAGAGATGAGTTCAAACAACTGCGAGAGGCAGGGCTGTGTGTAAATCCCAGGCCATTTGTCTCTAACTTAATAAAGCTTACATCGAGTCACGATGACGTCAGGAGACCGCTAACCTCGTAATGAGTACGTTAAAGTTTGTGTTTGCTCTCAAAACTTGTTAACTGTCCAAATTTCATTACGAGAAAGGAATTGCTATTATCTGCCATGCAAGAATAAAGAAAAGAGATTTGGAAGTTCTTTAGCCTGGATAACGTTTAGTGTTCAAATTACACATCATAACGATGGTTCTTAATTAAAAAATGTACTTTAGGGGCATGTTTGGATTTAATTAATATCATTACTGAAATTGTGTTTGACTTGCCGTCTGGCTGTCGATGCTTGCAGACGTATTTCACAGTGCTCTGTCTATAAAAATATCTAAAAGTTAAATACAAATTGTAGAAGACTTTTTAAGTTCACATAAGTGGATGGCATGTGTTTGAAAAATAATATATATCTCGGGGCATTTTGAGTGATTTTATAAGAAATATTAGTTAGTGTTTAATTATGTAGACAAACCTAAACTATCCACAGTGCTTCTGGTCTAACGCAGTAAATCATAGTATAGCGCAGTGATATCGTCTAGTAACAGCCGAAGGGAGAAAACACACGATAAGTGATTTTAACCATTCTATTTACATTAGTTATAACATGCGCATGATTTTCTAATTAACAAGCGCACGTAGCGTGGCATGTTATCACTTTTTATGTTGTAACGTTGAAGGGGAAGAAATACTAAATTTCTTAGAATTACTTTCCATGTTTTCAAAGGGTCGTTCCCAGCTGGCAGGGCATAAATTATAGCCCGACTCAATAAATCCGCTAACGCCGATCTTTTATTTACTTGAGAGAAATAATTAATAGCACTATTTAAAATACAAAATAAAAGATAAGCTGTCATATTCATTTCTGCTCGAAAATGAAAACTGATGAGCGGGGGGCAAGATGGGAACAACTTTGGATATAAGTAATGTTAATAAATTTTCCCAGAGTTTTTTTATAAATTTATAAATTTCCTGACTTTTTCCTGATTTTCCTGAACAAAACTAAATTCCCTGACTTTTCCAGATTTTCTCTGTTTTCCAGAAAGTATACACCTTGGTAATTTCATGTAAATAGCAAGATTAGCCGACAAAGCGATTGCATTAAAATAAAAAACGGAATCGAATAAAATGTTAATCTCTGTTAGGCAAACGGAACGTACCCCAGAAAATTGAGTACATTATATAATTGCTTTCTAAAATCCGGAAATACGGGATCGCATGCGGTTTTTGTTTTGACGTCGACATTAATTCAGTTTTTTTTATGGTTAAATTAAATTTATAGTAACATACTTGACTGTAGCACTCCTTTTCTATTGAAATATTATGCCAGGAATAGAAAATCCGAGTTAAAAGCAGAGTAATTAACTTAACAGCGTACCCAGTTGAACGGTAACACATAGTGTCATAAGAGTCTTTAACGATTTTTTTTAAATTAAAAAAAATCATGAATTTTTTTCACCCTGAAAGTAGTAACAATTTTTTAAAATTTATTTAAGGAATGCCGCCCAGTTATACAATGTAATAATCCAACGACGTATTAAGACTGCATCATAGCTTTTAACTTGTACTTTTCATGAAACTGTGAGATATGAAGCGAGCAATAAGGGTAGCGCCTGTACAAACACTCCACTTAGCCTATGGAGATAATTTTCACACCTTGCTTTGAACCGGAATAAATAGAGAGGTGCGAATTCAACTGAATAGTTTAGAGCAATAAATAGACATTTAGTGTGGTTTTATGTTTGAAATGATATAACCTCTACTCCAGAGAACTCAATATGCGCTCAGGTCTTTAATCTTATTAGCAATTGAATTGCCAAAGTGAATGCTTAAGACGCGGAGTTAATTTGACGCAGTTGCTTGCCGTTCAAACGCTTTGATGTATATAAATAGACACAAGTAGATGTCGCAGTCAGGCGTCGTCGAATATTATTACTATCGACTAAAATCTCATGAAACGTCGACATTTTAAGTTTGAGCAAAAAAATTTCCGTCTGTCGGTTTGTCAGTCTGTCCGTTCTATAACTTTTTTTGTGCGCACGATTGCTCTGGAACCGTTTAGGATATTGACTAATTTGCTACACGTATGTATTTTAACGAGATCTGGAACTAGATTATATTTTGATCTAATTTCGGTGAAGGGTTGGGAGGTAAATTGGGGTAAATGGGGCGTAAATAGGTAAATCAAGCAAGGTAAAAGTCTATAAAATTGGTGTTTGGTATATATAAGAGAAGCTAAGGTCTCAAAAAATTGTTTGGCATTAGCCACCCCCCATTACCACACCCACCCCATTATTAAAGGGAGTGAAAAGAATAAAGTTGTGATTTAGGGTGTGTATAAGAACCAAAGGCTTCAACAATTTTTTTTAATTTCAATTTCAAACAATTTCAAATATTATATTATAAACTTCCATGAACAATTATTTTCACATAGTGGAGTGCAAATATAGAATAAAATGTTTTTTCGTTGTGAGAGACTGGGACAGTAAATCTGGATGTGGAAGTAGTGATTCCTTGGGCAGCGATTTTTATTATTATAAATAAAAGACTCGTTCAATAAAGTCCTATATTATGTACTTATTATGTAAATAGCTATTATGAAATTATTATATATTGGAAAAATTCACGTTTAAGGCAAATAATAATACAGTTGAATGTAATTTCTTATAATTTATTCGCATCTTCAAGACGACATTTGTACTTTTAATGAAGATGGGAAGCAGCATTGGGGATCGCATATTTAAATTGAATTTGTTTTTCAGTGAAACGTTCCCAAATTTTGATATATTGTAATGCAAGAAAAAATTCAAAAGACAAGATTTCTTGAGATATAGCTTATCAAAACTAGACAATTTGCATCATTTTAAACTTTCAGGAAGCTTTTACTCTTAGACTATTAACTTTGGGAAAAAGTACAAGAGTCAAAAAACCTCTTTTTAGGCACAATATAAACTTCTGTAAAAAATATGTATGACATAGTACATACATTAATAAAAGCTTATAAAAATTCTGAAAACATTTCCTGATCTTTATTGGACTTAAATAAACATTGTTTGACTGTTTCATTTCCCCCTTAAAGTTAATAGCTTAAGAGGAAAAACTTCTTGCATATCTATATAAAAATTATAAAAATTAGTTTTGAGAAGCTGTATATTAAGAAACGTCCATTTTTCATCAGAAACATAAGCATTATGTGTCAAAATTTCAAAAAGTTTCGCGGAAAATCAGGTTCCTCTAAAAAAATTTGTGCACACTTTAAACTTTGGTTACACAAAAACACAAAATTAAAGATAATTTTGCCAGAAACAACTTTTATTTGAACTATTTTTTTGTAATATTTCCCGAGAAAATAAAGAAAAATCGATTTTGTAATTAAAAAATACCCCTTTTCACCCCCCGCGGATCCGTAAAACTCCTAAACTTTTTTGATTCGTGAACATTGGCCTATTTTAACCAAAGTTTAAGGTCTGCACAAATTTTTTTCAAGTTATAGTAAAGTTTTCCTGTACTATTAGAGTAGCAGCAGTAGAGTTAGTTCAGCATTTCCAACTTTATTGGGGCCCTCTCACCCCTCCCCTTTGCCTACGCCACTAATGAGGAGTCTTAAGAGTCCTAGAAGTGCAGTCAGTCACATTGATATCTAACAAACAAATTATTACTACCTTAAAAACAAATCTAGTACCCTGTGCGCTAACTCCTTCACGCCATTTTGTTTTTGAGCCATAACTTTTTTCCCACACAATTTACAGTTTCTTAATTTCAATTTAAGAGAGATCCGTTGATACATTAACCTCTATTAACTCTGTTAGCCCCCAGAAATATGCAAATGATTGATGTACATTTTAAACACTGTATATCATTTGACACTTGCGTTACTGAAGTAACCTAAATAATAAATCTTTATGCTCATTCATACAAAAGCACTTTTTTACATAAAATATCACTCCCACAGAGTTGAATGCCTGATCTCCTAAAAATTAAATAAGCGAAATGACGCCATTCGCTTCTGGAGAACTCGAATAATGTATCGAAGTGGATTTTGTAAGACCTTGTGTTAAAATGTATTTTATTTATTTGCAACCACATTCTGATAGCTCAGGTCCCAGCTGGGTATTTTTGTTATTCCAGTTACTGTATTCGAGAGGGGACTTTAACTATGACAATCGTACCGACAAAATTTATCGGTTGGCAGACCATAAAATCCTACAGTGTGTCTTGTAATGGGTATAACTTGCGAATAGGGTTATTTTGAACAATTTCTATTACAGCGTGAAATATAGGCCGTTATTTGAATGAGATAGTTTGAAGAAGTTGGTTAATGAGAAAGCAAAAAAAAAAACAAAAATGACGCTATGATTTTGTCTTCTACGGCCACAATGACGATCTCCCCACATCTTTGTTAACGTGATAAGTGTCAAAAATAAGATTTTAGAGAGATAGAAATTTTTTTTTTACCAAATTAGCTTCAGCGTCAAAATACTTCAGAAAAGTTACATCAGAGCCTTAGGACAAAACTTTTTTTTGTAGACTATCAATTATTTAATCTTTTATCTCATATAAAAACAAATTATTGAAGATCAAATAGTTGACAACATAGATAATAACGTATTTGAGGGTACGATAAATAATTTAGCAAATATATTTATAAAATTTTCGCCTAAAACGAGAAAATAGTGCGCCATTTTATAATACTTGAAGAAGGTTCATAAGAACTACTTCAGAAAAATACAAATAATGTTCCTTTCATTGAAAGTACTGAGATGGCATTAAATATTTTATCGATTCAAAATTTACATCCCATGAGCCCCTCTGAAAAGATCTGTATACGCCACTGCATATCAAACACTGAGCTTCATAAAAATAGTACTTGTCGTGTTTATTTTTCAATTTTTTTTGAGAAAACCAAAAAATTTCGTTATTTAATTCATAATCGACTTTATTTTGGATTCTACAAAAACACATTTCAAATAATTAATATTCCCATTTTTCACTCTATACATTTTGGTCTCTTCAACATTTCTTATCTTTCGCCATTTTCGATTTATTAGAGAAAGACTTATTTTCGACAGCCATTTTCCAAGATGGATGTCGAAATCTGTGTCTGAACGGCTTTTCCTACCTTATACGTTTGACAAGATGTTTCTTGTAAACGCAATACCTTTTGCTAGATTAAAAATTTTTATTTGAAATTTGAACATTTGTAAAATCGTGTAGCAGAATACTTCTCTATTGAATTCTCTGTCGTGCAGGGTGACTGTCACAGACGTGTAAACAGTCATGTTTTACATAAATTGTATTGAGTTGTACTTTCAGAGCAAAATATTACTAAGGTTTTTGATTAAGCATACAATATTAAGAAAATGTACAAGATATATAGATTAGGGTGGACCGAAAAACACGAAAATTTGAATTTGCAGATGGGCTAGTTTCTAATTTGTAACTATGTAACTAAAACTAATTCGGGTAAATTTTTAGCCAAATGGGTTAATATCTGGCCGGGCCCTCACAGCCTTGAAAATTAAGGAAAAGGCCAATTTTTCGATTTTTAACATTTTTCAAATTGACATTTTAAATTTTTTTGTGACTCTTTATTAATGTCTAAACGCGTGTGGCAAAAGTTTTCGAAATAAAATATTTTTCAGTTCCAGGAAAATTAGAAATTTGTCAGTAAAACGTAGAATTTGACGAAAATAAGGTTTTTGTATAAAATTTCTAATTTGCCTGAAACTGAAAAATATTTTATTGGGAAAACTTTTGCTACACGCGTTTAGACATTAATAAAGAAAAATGTTAAAAATCGAAAAATTGGCCTTTTCTTTCATTTTCAAGGCCGTGGGGTCCGGCTAGATATTAATCGATTTGGATAAAAATTTACCCGGATTAGGTTTAGATACATAATAACAGAAACTAGCCTATCTGCAAATTCAAATTTTCGTCCCACCCTAATATAGATAAACGTGAAGTGACGTACGGCACCTGTTTCAGTGGTGAGACTTCTATACATTCTATCTTCCTGGAGGCGGGAAGACCACCAGGACGTCATGTGTTCGAACGGGTTTATTCGTTTAAGTGTCAACAACCAAAATATTTTAAGCGCATTGCCTAGTATCAGTTTTTATATTGATTAATGTTAATTAGCTTTAGGTCCATGTGAACACATTTCTTAATTTTAACTTAAATTTAAGTAGGCAAGTATTTTAATTAAATTTTCGTTAACCAAACCGGACTTGTCCCGCCCAACCATACACACGCGTCGTGGTTGTCTGGTTTGCTACGGAAGGCACACATCTGTAACATAAATTTTAATAAAGTAATGTTGGATTGAATTGACGAGACCCCGATCGGCGAAGTTAAGGCACGCCAGGCTAGTCCGGAATTTGGATGGGCGACCGTATCTCATCTCGCCGTCCTGCTTAAGTGGTAGAGTAGCATTAGCTAAACTTCGCCAGAACGTTAATATAATAAGGCGATTAAAATAAAAAAATGATAATAAAAAAATATATCGAAACCTTATAAACAGAGTGTCCCACCAGGAACTGCATCGATCGATATAGGGAAAAAAGTACGCACCAGAAAATTTTGAAAATTTAGGGAATTACTAATGTCAGTATGGCCCATCCAAAGAAAATAATTATAAGCATTGGGCACTTCCTCTTATACCGGAAGGCTTATTTCAAAGTTTTCGAAAAGAGCGAAAAATTCTGAGTCGAAAACATGTAGTATGCTCTTATCTCTAAACCCAGCCGTTTCAGAGATATTTGACATTTAAAAAAAAAACGGTTTGCAATAACTGTTATAACTTTGTTCGCGTAAAAGATCCTTATTTGCTTTTTGGCATGCAGAAAGACCATAAGGTGAGCTACGCTCTACAGTTTAAAGAAAGTGAATAATAATGTACTAAGTTTTCAGTTTTTTACGTTACAGTTTGTAAACTTCAAACCGCGGAAGCTTTGTTTAAGTCAAAGGAACACCTTGTATTTATTCGCATTAAATATGTAAAATTAAACTTTCCTTTTTCCCGTGTAGATACTGTAGGTGTTTAACTTTCGACTTTTTGAATTATTTGCGATTTTCTTAGAAATCCAAGAATTCTTATTAAAAGTATCAAACTAGCCATGATTAAAAACAATTTTCAAAATTTTCTGGTGCGTACTTTTTCCGATATCGATCGATGCAGTTCCCGGTAGTGCGTCTCTCAGGTTTGAGGGGACTTGCGAATACCTACTTGAGCAATAAAAATACAAAAAACATTGCTTCTGTATTCTCAGCGGCACCACATTAAAGTGAATTGTGTCGTACTTGAGCAAGTTAATCAAATAAGTATCTGCAATCGGCCACGCCCGACGGCAACTCTACCCGTTTATTTTAAGACATTGACGGGAAATGTAAATGCAAATGTACTAATGTACTCGTGTAGCTAGCATATCATCTGGTTCCAAAAGGACCGCGGTTGACAGCATATAGCGATCGAAAGCATCTCTGCTTGCGATAAATATTTTCATATCATCTGATACCTAAGAACAGGTCTGGAAATTCAGCACCATAGTTGACATGGAGATACAACTTTGTGTTGGGAAAAATATAAAATTGTCTTCACGATGTGTCTAAAAGTAAAAGAGATACAGTATTACATCATTCACAAATTTTTGTTTAAAATAAGGAACAATAAATGTGGGATATTTATTTCAAGATGAAAGTTTATCCGTACTGAAATACGTCTATCCACAATCAGATATCAAAGAAAACTTAGTACACACTTATAAGACTTTGAATAATACAAATTCTCTGAAGCGATGATTCCAGGATTCTGTTTATATATGACGAAGTCAAACAAAACAGAATAGGGCTGATTTTCTTTGAGTGTTTTGTGAAACTCGCTGATGAGGAATTACTACTAATTATCTTTAATTTCGTCAAGAATTTCTGTCTTATTTTAACAAATAATTTAGAACAAAGTCTAGTGTTTGCGGAAATAAGATTTGTCAAGAATATTAATGGACGGATTCTAAATAATAAGTTAAGAAATCGATAACAATAGAACTACATTAGCCATATTAGAACATGGTCCACACTGAATTTGTTACTGATGTACAATTACATGTATGTTTTTATTTCATAAGTCTGATTTCAGATATGAAAACATTTTTTATCACATCAGATTTTCTAGTTACTGCTTCATGTATTGTTATATGTATAACGTACTTGATACCAAAAATTATGTTATGGGATTTTTCTTTGACTTCTCAAATGCTTTTGACACTTTAGATTTGTCTTGTTTCACACAAATTAAATATGCTAGGTATTAGAGGCAATCTAAATAAGTGGATTGTATCATAACCTCATTGATAAGAAAATCAGAGTCAAAATATAAAACAGTCTTTCATATGGACATGAGCTAAACATTGGAATACCTCAGGGTAGTGTGCTGGGTCCTCTGATATTCCTGCTATATGTAAATGATTTACCACACTATATAAACTCTGCAAATGTTTACGGATTACAAATTTTTACAGGCAAAAACTCCTGAATAACTAGAGAAAAATGTGAACAATCTTTTACATTTGTTCGGTGTTTGGTGCTTTAGAAATAGGCTTATAATGAATTACGGTAAAACAGTTTGCATTCATTTTACTACAAAACAAAAAAAAGGAGTACAATTGTAATATAAATTTACATAGCTATTCCGTATCGCTTCAATCAGAAATAAAGTTTCTGGGAACTATAATTGATGCGAACCTTAGTTTTACAAGTCAGGTGAAATACTTAATTATGTAAAAAACCGCTGCCCAAGGAATCACTACTTCCACATCCAGATTTTCACTCACAACTAAAAAATTTTGCATGCGGAAATAATTGCTTATGGAACTTTAATAATATAATATTTGAAATCCTCTACCCCAAAAACCTATAAAACGATACCCCACAATGTTAGTGGGGTGGGGGTGGTAGTTGGGGTGGATGAAGTAAAAAAATATTTTGAGGTTTCTGGTTTTTGTACACACACTGAATCACATTTTTTATCATCCCCTTTAATTATAGGTAGGTAATTAAAATTCACATATAAAAAACCGCCGCCTAATATCACTACTTCCACATCCAGATTTCCTATCTAAGTCACTTATAAAAAAAATTGATACTATATTCGCACTCCACTATGTGGAAATAATTGTTCATAGAACTTTAATAATATAATATTTGAAATCGTCTATCCCAAAAACCCATAAAACGATATGTTACATCGGTAGTGGGGATGGCTGGTGCGAAAAATCTCTTTTAGGTCTTTGGTTCTTGTACACACACTACATCATAATTTAATTTAATAAGGGGGGTAATAGTGGAGGTGGCTGATCCCAAAAAGACCTTGGCATCTCGAACACACACTAAATCTCAATTTTATGGATTCTTGCTTGCTTTACCTATCTACCCCCATTTTGCCCCCAACCCTTTCTCCGGAATAAAATCAAAATATTAGTTCCAGATCTCGTTATAATACATAAGTGTACCAAATTTCAAGTCAATATCTTAAACGGTTCCAGAGTAATCGTGCGCACAAAAAAAACTTAGACAGACAGACCGACCGACAGACACAGAGGCAGATTTTTTTTTTGATGAAACTTAAAATCTCGACGTTTCATGATATTTTCAGTCTATTTAAGCAAGAAAAAATTCAATTTTTTTTACGATTACTATACCTCCACCATGTAGAAGTAAAATAGTATTAATATTTATGTATACTAAAAGTTATATAATAGATTTTTTAAAGTTTCCCTAGAAATCCCTAGCTTCACGAGTATATTAATGGCCGAAATATATGCGTATATAGTAGTATATACGTATTTAAAAATAGTTTACGCGACGTAGGGCAATAACAGCACCCACTTCGATACAGTAAAAAGCGACAAACGTAGTCGTTTCTCTAAAAAGAACTTTCAACAATGAAAAATGATCTGCTGCTGCAATTTAAAATGCATTAAGGTTATGTGACTTACGAACGACTTATAAAACTGATGGATCATTTGAGTTTGTGTTTTATGGGTAGGAAAACAGAAACGTGGACATTTCGTTGAAATGCGCATTTATAATACTTCTTAGTCTTATATTTGGATTATGATATATTTCCATTCACAACCGTACACTTTGCAATGTTTAAAGGTTTTGAAACTTTTTGAAAGCTACTGCCTTCTCTTTTATTCACACTAGTCCATTGATATTAAACTTAAAATCGGCGGATAAAGGAAATAAATTATTTATTGCCCTTTGGAAATTATACGCGAAATAGAGCTACATTTAAGAAACGATGCTCGAGGGGTAGTTTCACTCTTAAAAACCATCCCTAACACGTCCTGTCGCGGTTTTTCACATTTTTCCTCGAAATAGTTGGTCCCACAAAAAACGTTATGCTCACTGATAATATTCTATATAAAAACTACAAATAACGATACTAATATACGATAGGCGCAATGGTTTTTGAGCAATAAGTGAACAAACTAGGGAGTGGGCCTAAATTGGCGCGTGCTTCGCATATTTTTATCAAATAATGATGCCTACGGGCATAATGCACAGGACTGAAAGGTGATTCCCGTCGCCAAAAAAAAAAAACAGTGTTCAGGTTTTACGTAGCTGAAAAAATTCCCTGAATTTTCCAGATTTTCCATGACAAAAAAAAAATGTTTTTCAATGATATACAACAATAACAATAAATATCAAAGGTAATTTTACATAATCAAATAACTTTTTTCAATTTTGATTTGAAAAGTCGCGATATAAAAACAATTTAAAATAACAGTGAGACCTCGTAAACAATGAACTCTTTTCCATATTTTGACTCGAAATTCCCTGATTTTTTTTCCATTACTTTTTAGGGAAATTCCCTGAATTTTCCAAGTTCCTGAGGTTTTTCATATGAGTTCGAATCTTGAAGATTGTTTTTTCTTATAATGCTTCTTAAGCGCTCTGCGAATCTGAAGTATAACTTAAAACAGACTTTTTAAATAATTACTCAGTGGTGGTTGAAAATTGGCAGAGAAAAGTATTTTCATAGTAGCTCCTTACACGAAATGTTTCATCAAAAACTAACCAGTGGCGTCGGAGTTAGAGCGGATTGGGGTGATAGGATCTTTCAGAAACCTGTTATTTGCAACCAATTTACCAATTTTGGGTGCAAATGATACAACAATACATCAAAGAGACTGCCCAAAAATTCCTACTATACAAACCTCTTAATTCTGACCCAACTCGTGGCCTGACACCTATCAGAAGATACGACAACATTCCAGACAAACTTCTAAATGAACGACTATCACTCTACGATTTACCCAGAAATTACTGACGTAATCCCTCCCTAAAACCCTCACCTCTCATAACCATATAAATCCAACATACACAATTCCATATCCACTTCCCATTCGCTGAAATTCCTTAATGCAATAACATGTTTTTATATACTTTACTTTTTTGAATAGGATTTTTATTGATTTTTCCTATACAATTTCCTCTAAGACAAAATAACAAAAGCTCTAATCGTCTCATTTTCATAATTCAACATCTAAAATAAAATGCAAGCGATCTGTATAGAAAATTGCTAATTGTCTCTATTTTTATCATGTCTGGAAGTATTTCTGCCACAACACCTGGCCGCTGTGTGACATCGCGCGGTTCTCGCATTGTTGTTACGTAGCTCTTTCATATATTGCTAATACTAATGAAATAAATACCTTTTTGACATGTACCCATAGTTAAATAAAATATTAGATATTTAAATTGGTAAATTGGGTATTTGCAACCGAACAAATTTTATATTATTGATTTGGATGCATCATCTATAACTAAAACTTTCGTCTTCCTTCATTTTTTTTTGTAAGTCATTCACGAGTAATAATTAAAAAAAACCGCTGCCCAAGGAATCACTACTTCCAAATCCACATTTTCTATCCGTCACTGACAACGAAAAAATTTTGTATTTGGAAATAATTGTTTATGGAACTTTAATAATATAATATTTGAAATCCTTTTCCCCAGAAATCCATAAAAGATACCCCACATGGTGGGGGTGGTGATAGGGGGTGGTAGTGGGTGGATGAAGTAAAAAAATATTTTGAGGTTTCTGGTTCTTGTACACTCACTAAATTACAATTTTTTTTCATCCTCTTTAATAACGGGGTGGTGGTGGTAATGGCAAAATTTTTTTGAGACTTTGGTTTCTCTTGTATATACTAAATACCAATTTTATGGACTCTTACCTGCTTGATTTACCAATTTACCCCAAATTTACCCCAATTTACCCCCCAACCCTTCGACGGAACAAGATGAAAATATAATCTAGTTCTAGATCTCGTTAAAATACATATGAGTATCAAATTTCAAGTCAATATCTCAAACGGTTCCAGAGTAAACGTGCGCACAAAAAAAAACCAAAAAAAGTCACAGACCGACAGACAGACAGACAGACATTTTTTTCGCTCAAACTTAAAATCTCGACGTCTCATGATATTTGAACAATAAAAATTAAAAAAAAAAATTGTCGTTACTATACTTGATGTGGAAGTAATAAGGAATACCGTGAACATGATAGAGCGCTTAGGAAGCATTTTAGCAAAACGTGTTTTTCTTGTTTCTTTGCTTTCTTGGCGAGAGGAATCACCCTTCGAAGTTTACCGTGACATTATTGAAACACCCTGTACATTGAAAACATGCGAAGCACGAGCTGATTGGGGCCCAACCCTAGTTTGATAGTTTATTGCTTGAAAGCCGTTATGTCTATCGGAAATATAAATAGGACCTAATTTGTAGTAAATTTTATATACCCTGAAAAAAGTGCACGTAATTACACCCTCATTGCATTAAAATTCATGGAATTTTACTGCTAGAAAATGTAATGAAAAATCGTTACAAATACATTTAAAAATACGTGCCACATGGAGATATACATAACTTTAGAATTTATTCCTGTCCTAATTTGATTTTACGGTAATTCTCTGTTAAAATTACAATGTAATTGTCCACATTGAGTGCAAAATAGCCTTCGTGTAAATTTACAGACCTTTTTGTAATGTTAGAAAAAATGTGTGAATTCACGTTACTACAGTAAAATTACAAGAATACTGTAGCAATCAATAGCATCGGTACATTTTTTCACGTGATACAACCAGGACCGCCGACAGGGGGAGGCACGGGGGGGATAAATCTCCGGGGGGCGGGCACCCGCAAGGGGGACCGGGGCTCCGGCTGTGTTACGTCATATAGGCTAGTCATTCAGTTGTGCAGATTTGGCGATTCTCAAAAAAACTAAATTATATAAATATTTCAATTCAATAAAAATCTATCACAATGAAATACTGTGGTAGTTTTTTAATAAATCTAAAACTTAATGCAAAAAATAAAACGACAAAATCTTGAAAGAGGGAAGGGGTCCTAAATAATAAGGAGCCCCGGGGCCCGGTAAAGCTGTCGGCAGCCCTGACTACAATGTGAAGCGAACGAAATCATAATACTTATCGCTGTTACGCATTATACATTGTGAGTTAAGTCTTTATCATGGCTGACGGTGATTAATTCGTTAAATTTCAAGAATATCTGATGAATCTACAAAACACAAGTGAGTATATTTAAATAGATGAAGCAAAATATGGTATTTAAATGTAATAATTCTTACACTAATAATATTAATTTCAATTTTTAGAAGGTAATACCGCTGTGGTAGTTCCTCTGTGATAGAAAATCCAAAAAAACAGGAATGAAAAATATTTGTATTAATCTCAAAAATTACTGTTATCTGAATAGTTTGATTAGTAAAATGATACAAAGTTTAAGACTGAATAATTTGGAAAGCTTTAGAATAAGTTCAAATGAACGGTCATTCACTTGCAGTCGGATTTAAGTTTTTGGCGAAGGCGCAGGTCATAGGAAAACGTGGAACATAGCGTATTTATTTATTTATTCGTTTAGGATACAAGGACCCAAAATTCGATTACATGTATAGGAGAGAACAATAGTAGTTTATGTCACAAGGACGAAAAATCTAGTTTTTCGTCTGTGTGTCATACAATATTTTTTATTCGAATGTGCTTATGGTTATTAAAATGATAGGGAAAATTAAAATATTATGTTTTTAAGATTTACTTGCTACCCCGCAAATGATACAATTTTCAAGTTTTCTTGTCCGGCTGTGAACTAAGGCCAGATATAATAAATAACAACTGCACAACTGCTGTTATATCAGTTTACTTGAAATTAGTATCGAATTCATTCAATTTATATATTATAATATCGAATTTAATCGAAAATATACTACACAAAATAAATACAATAAAATGAATAGTGAAGAATTTGTTGCGGGAACACCCCCAGAAGTAAGAGAGCTACTAAAATTTGGCTTCGATGGATTTAATTCCAGAAAAATCAAAAATTATTTATGAAAGAAGCTATTATAAATTTGAAAAATATTTGGTGCAAAACCATATAAACATGATTTCCGAAAATGTATTACTTGCATATATGGCTAAACAGAAAATCATCAACTTTATGGTCGGCTTATTCAATGTTAAATTGTATGTTGAAAATTAGGAGAAACGTTGACATTTCAAAATCTATGAAATTAAGGGTCTTTCTAAAAAAGAAAAATGTTGGCTATGTACCAAAAAAATCGAAAAATTTTTAACAGAAGCGCCAGACGACAAATATTTAATGCATAAGGTAATTTTTTAAAACTAAGTACCTACCTACCGTTAACATCATATTATTTGTAGGTGGTATATATATTAGGCGTAGCAGGTGCCTGTCGCCGTGAAGAATTGGCATTTTTAAAAGTGTCACAAATAGAGGATTTAGGAACAGCTCTTTTAATAAAAATTCCCGTTAATAAAACAAATAGACCTCGCTCATTTACTGTAACAAGGGAATATTTAAGATATTATCGGAAATATTCTTTACTGCGACCACCAAATTTTGAAGGAAATGGCCGATTTTTCTTGGGTTATAGAAATGGCAAGTGTTGTAAACAAAATGTGGGAATTCATAAAATCGGGGCAATTCCTTTTGAAATTGCATCTCATTTGAAGCTTGCGAATGCCAAAAAATATACGGGGCACTGCTTCCGAAGAACGTCGGCTACGTTGCTGGCTGAGGGCTATGTGGATGAGTCAATAAATAACAAACTTGAAATAGCTAACAAAATATTGAATCACTTACTCCACACTTCTACGGTTCGAAACACAATAACATCACAACATTCACAAAAAATAGTATTTTAGACACAGACTTGACCACTACTATTACTCAAATAGAATATAACACACTAAATACACTCAAAACTCAGACAATTATCGCCAATCCACTTTAACTGAAAATGTTGCACTAGACTTAGAAAGTTTGAACCGACCGATAATTATACAAAATTGTTCCAATTTTACTACTAATATAAAAGGTTCAGAGACAATGTAGTCATATATAAGTATGTTTTTGTAAATTAAAGTAAGTTTAAAAATAAGGTTTTGTTGTTGTACGTTGTACTGTTTTTTAGGTTAAATTAAACACTTCATTTAGTATTTTTCTGTGCAATTTTATGCTTTGCCACTATGCAAACTCGAACGTAAAAAGTGTTGCACATCTATAAGGTGAGAACATACGCAGTTATTTCTATTCGTTTTACAACATGTAGGTATTATACTTACTAGTCATATTAATTGACAACGTTTAATAATCCTAGGTTTCTTATTCAATTAAAATTTAGAAATCTCTTATTTTATTCAATTAAAATTTCCTGAATTGAAATTATATTTGCATATGCATTACCATTTTACAGTAGAAAAGAAGGGCCAGCATTTTAAAAAGTAGGTAACTAAAAACGCTTAATCTTTTTGTCTGTCACTTTTCCGGCCTAGGCCGGAAAAGCCTTTTCAGGCCGCTTACTTGAAGTAGATAGAAAAGTTCTACCTTTCGCTTTTGTTTTCTAACCGAGAAACGTCATTTCTTGACACATTGGAATAAAAACACTGTTACACAATTTTATACATTTTTATAAATATATACTGAAAGGAACAATGTTAAAAGATAGGAATTTTTTACCCATCTTGACAAAAGTGCATAAACAGTGTTTTTCGACTAATTTTTGGTCGCTGAACATGATTCTGGCATTAAAATTTTTCGAAAATTATGGCAACATGGTCAAATTGTGTGCGTACGTTTTTCGAACGCTATTTCGAACAGGTTCGATAATTAAAACGCTGAAGACATCATTAGATTAAATGAAAAGCGCCCCACGCTTTTATACCTAAATATTATACTTAATTACAAACGCGGCTTACACTAAGGCCCTTGATTATGATTTATTTCTGGAAATACTTAATCTTGCTCTTGAAATTTTCTCCAAGGGTTACAAAATAATATTTGTATCAGGTGATTTCAATGTATATTTACATAAAGAAAAAGAACAGCGTACAATACTACTTATAAACACATTTAAATCATTTGGGTTTACCTCTAGTTATACTGGATTTACCAGAAACAATCACTGTTTGGATATTATTTTTACCAATATCAATTCTAATAACCTGTATACTCAATCAGCAGACACCAAACTATCAGATCATTTAGGAATACATTTAGAGACGAATATTGAATCTAAAATATTTTCTAAGAGAATAACATATAGGCCCATAAATGAGCGCGGCCTGTTAGACTTAAATAACCACATTGAAAAATTAAATTGGGATTTTATTTTCGATCTGAATCTGGACATAAATGATCGTTTCATAAAATGTATCAGTCTTATCACAGAATCTATAGATACAGTTTTCCCAACTAAATCTCGTATAGTAAATAACTCCAAGCAAATAAAAATGTATTGGTTTAACGACAATCTTCGACGCATGCGAGAACATCTAAATTTCCTTTATGAATATTATAAGAGAAATCCCACTAACAATAATAGGGTCATAATACACAATTTCCGGTCGGATTATCGTCGAGAAATAAACCTATCCAAAAAAGCATCTTATGACAACTTTATAAAAAGCCATAATAATCAGCAACAAGCAATATGGAAAATTATTAACAGCCACAAAGCAGTCCCAAATAATGTGTCCTGTAATATTAGCAGCGAACAATTTAATAATCACTTTGTTAATGTAACTGAAAAAATAATAAACGAATTACCACCACATAATTCACACTATACTGATTATTTGGATGAATTCAGCCAACCGAACCAGTTTTACTTTACTCAAGTATCTTATCAAGAAATTGCCGAGATAATTACAAATCTTAAAAACAAAAAAAGTAAAGATGCCAATGATATTTCAATAGGAATCATAAAGGGTATAATGCATTCTATCTTAATTCCCCTTACTATTCCAATAAACATATGCATATCTATGAACGTGTTCCCTGATTGCCTAAAGATATCCAAAGTAGTGCCTGTTTATAAGAAAAATAACATCGATGATTCGTCAAACCACAGACCAATATCTGTTATACCGTGTGTAGCTAAAATATATGAGGTTGTACTAAAAAATCAGTTGACGATATATCTAGAATCAAATAATCTCCTCAATTCTAATCAATATGGATTTCGAAATAAATATTCTACTACGTTAGCTCTTGAAAAATTAACATCTATGATAAACACTGGATTTGAGGATGGAAAATATATATCTTCTCAATTTTTAGATCTCACTAAGGCATTTGATTGTATCTCCCATGATAAACTTATCCAAAATTAAATTATTACGGCTTTACTGAGGAAAGTAGATCTCTTCTAAGTTCCTACTTGAATAATAGACAACAATTTGTTGTATACGACGGTGTTAAGTCTAAGTCGCTAAAATTACAACATGGTGTTCCTCAAGGATCCGTCCTAGGGCCTATACTTTTCTTAATTTATATAAATGATTTCCCTAAGGCACTTACAGATAATATTCTGGCCATATTGTTTGCTGATGACACAAATCTAACTATTTCCAACACCGATATTGAGGTTTTACTAAATGATATGCCAAACATCGAACTAGATGCCCAAAACTGGTTTGCCTCAAATAATTTATGCTTAGATGCATCAAAGACCGAGACCATGGTATTTAGTTTGCGCAACCTAACAGAAATAAACAACCCAGACTTCATAAAATTCCTTGGAGTTAATTTAGACCCCAAATTGTCATGGGAAAATCACACCATGTATATCTGTAATAAAATCTCAAAATATTCACATCTGCTTCGAAATCTAGTTGGAAAAGTATCTCAAAATATCCTAACAACTGCATACCACAGCCTCATCCACTCCACTATATCATATGCCATCCTAGTCTGGGGGCATGCTACATCATCCACTGACGTGTTTTCTGCCCAATGAAAAGCGATACGCATAATTTCCGGTCTAAGATTTAGAGATGATTGTAAAGAACAATTTATTAAATTAAAAATTATGACAGTACCATGTACTTACATATTTCAGTGCCTCTTATATATAAAAAATAATGAGGACTCATTTTGCCTTAGAAGCCAAATACATTCATATAACACCAGAATAAAAGATAATTTAAACAACAATTTCTTACGCCTAAGCAAAACTAGAAATGGAACGGGCTATTTAGGAATTCAATTCTTCAATATATTACCACCTGAAGTAAAGTCTCTTAATATCAAACAGTTCAAGACGAAAATAAAACAATACTTACTTGATAAAGCTTTTTATAGTATACGTGAATTATGGATCTACATCATTTTTAGATAATGTACTTTGTATGTACTGATGCATTATTCTTAAATAACTCCGACTCGATAACTTCCATAGTACATAAAATATGTGGAATAACCCTTAAATGTGTATTAATTAATTATTTAAGTATGTTCATATTGTATTTGATTCTCTGTCCCAGAGTTTTACATCGTATTGTCATGTTATTTTTATGTATATTACTAAACTATTGATATATTTTACATTATTACTACTTATTTTGTCCACGTTGTACACTTTGTTTTTAATAATCGATTTTAACTATAATGTTTAGTCTTATATATTTTAAACCATACTTACTATTGTTACATTACTTAGCTTATTTAGCAAATATTTTGACGTGTGTAAACACTTTTGTGAATTTTAACACTAATAAAGTATCTATCTATCTATCTATCTATCTTACGGGGTAGACAGAGACAGACAGGGTCGATGATCATTTTTTGCTTTTTAGTGCGGTATTTATAAAAGCATGTTTTTTTTAGGTTTTAAAACTATTAATTTATTCCTATTGTTTACCTATAAATGTTTTTCAAAAAATAATAAATGTTCTATATATCTAAGAGTACAAAGTTGCTTCATAATATCAATTAATGTTCTAAAATGATTAGTAAGAGTAAAAGATATTGTTCAGAAGCTGTGTCAATGCACAGTTCTTCTACAGACGAAAAAACTTCGCAACGAGTGGATAAATAGCTTTAAAAAATCGGAAAACCACTTAGCAAAAGTATGTGTATGTAGCCAACATTTTCTACTTCATAACCTTTTCACTAGTAAGTTACTTATACCCACTTTTATCTGCATTTACACATAATATGTGAGGTTAAGTTTCAACTATAATGATCTCTTGAATTGGAATTTGTTTCATTTAACATAATTTGCTACATGGTTTTCTAATTTTTAAAGCTATTGTCCACTTATTGCGTTTTCTATCTTTAGGAAAACTGCATTGACACAGCTTTTGAACCATATGTACTGATGCACTGAGGCCTGAACATTATCTTTTACTCTTACTAGTAATTTTAGAACTTTAATTGATGTTTTGAAGTAATTTTGCACTCTTACAAATGTTAACCTTTTATTATTCCTTGAAAAATATTAACAGGTAAGTAAACAAATACGAAAAATAACTGTTAAAATTGCTTATAATTTCTTATTCAACCTTGCGCTGTGAATGGCTTTGCATTTGAAGGGGGCATATGAATTCGGTTTATAAGTGTAGGCTTGAGACCAGTTTGCTTTAAATCAGATAAAAACTAAAAAAGTGATACGAATGTTAAGTGAATCTCTCTGTATTTGGTCATTTAAACCACCATTGTTCTTATTTGGCATTATTTACACTTGAAATAAATTGTTATAGATATCATATTTTGTGATTCACCTAGTTTTATGTCCATATTATTATTAACGAATGTTAATTTGATATAGTACTGAAATAAAACATTATGTAAAAAATCTCTTTTCTTTTTCACAATATATTAATATGTGTAGCATATGGTTAAAATAATTCCTAGTTTGTTTACAATATCTGGATTGGACTGCTGTGCAACTGCACATGCATTTATTCATTTATCAACATAACTTTCAAAATTCATTCTAACTTCATGCATCTAGCAGTAATCAGCAGCTGCCTTGGCATCGACTTACGAAATTTTTGAGGTTCTGATGGAATCCTGCTCTTCATTGGAATCACCAAGATTTTCTGGGAAGTAGTCACACGAAATGCAGTTTAAGTGTGAAATGCGGCTTTTGCGGGTGTTTTTTGAGATTAGAGACGAAAATCGAGCCAATCTGACACTTTTTTGTGGGCCTGGGTTGATTATTAATGTTTTCCTGAAGGATCAATTGTAACCTTTTGTATTACACTGACACTGAAGTAACACTACACATACACTTTTATCTAATTTCTTTTTTCTTTTTTTTGTACTGACAAACGTTTAACCAACTAGTATAGGTAGTCCAGTCATTGAAGGTAAAATACGGCGATACTGTATAATTTTGCCAAACAGCACCGGTTTGCACAAAAATTTTGATTTAGGTTCTACTTACCCTCTACTCCAAAGTTGACCCTGTACCGGGGGTTGCTTCCACCCTGGGGGTGGATGCCACCCCTTCTCGGGGGTGAAAAATGTTTCGTTGAAAATAAGGGAATGGATAGATTGACTAATTCTAAGCAACTTTTGTTCTATAAATTTTTTTCTAAAAGTCAGTATTTTTCGACTTATTCGTGAGTGAAAGTGTCAATTTTTCAATCAATAAACCTACGTTTTCAGACGGTTTTTCGCGAATAACTCAAAAAGTAAGTATTTTGTCGAAAAAATCATTAGTAAAAATGTAGCTTATAAAAAAGAGTAAAAAGAATGGTGGGTTTATGGTGTCTGTAGTCCCAATGCAAACGGAGTAATAGCTTGTTGAAGGTTGGTTCTTATTCGTCAAACGCCAAAATTGAAAGTTTCAACGTGAAGTTGCCAAAAAACAATGCATTTTTTTGGGGAAACTCATGGAACCTTTTTTGAAGTGCTTGAAAAAAACCTTTATTTTTGTTTTTTATGAATAGGTGTAAGTATGCTATGCCTAAATATAGCTATAATGTGTCATCAATGCTCCAATATACGTGTTCTGATATCTGTAAAAATATGTGATTGGTTTTTTACCCTTAACTTGCTTAGTTTTTAAGCTATCAAGTCCTTCAAAAAATCATTTTGTAGGTTTTTTCAAGAGCTATAAGTTTCTTTTAGCCCTTATTTTACTTCCACATCCAGTGGAAGTATAGTAACGACAAAAAAAATTTTAAAAATTTTTATTGTTCAAATAGGCTTAGAATGTCACGAAACGTTGAGATTTTAAGTTTGAGAAAAAAAAAAAAATTCTGTCTGTCGGTCTGCAACTTTTTTTGTGCGCACGTTTACTCTGGAACCGTTTGAGATATTGACTTGAAATTTGGTACACGTATGTACTTTAACGAGATCTAGAACTAGATTATATTTTCATCTTGTTCCGTCGAAGGGTTGAGGGGTAAATTGGGGTAAATTTGGGGAAAATAGGTAAATTAAGCAGGTAAGAGTCCATAAAATTGGTATTTAGTATATACAAGAGAAGCTAATGTCTCAAAAAAAAATTGGCATTAGCCACCCCCCATTACCACCCCTCACCACATTATTAAAGGGGATGAAAAAACAATGTGATTTAATGTGTGTACAAGAATCAGACACCTCAAAACGTTTTTTACTTCATCCACCTCCACTACCACCCCCTATCACCACCCCCACCCCGCTACCGATGTGGGGTATCGTTTTATGGGTTTTTGGGGTAGAGGATTTCAAATATTATATTATTAAAGTTCCATAAACAATTATTTCCACATACAAAATTTTTTGGTTGTGAGTGACTTGGATAAAAAATGTGGATGTGGAAGTAGTGATTCCTTGGGCAGCGGTTTTTAAAAGGGTTTGAGCTGAAAGGGTTTGAACAAGTTACTATTTACGAACATATGCAAACTTTAAACGGCCATATCTTACTCAAGTTTTATCCAAAAAAAATAAAACGAAAATTTTCAGAAAAGCAAAACCTACAATTTTGTACTCTACAAAATTTTGCGTATCATTAATGGTTTTTGAATTATTTTGAATAAAAGGCAATTTTTGCAAAATTAAAAAATGCTCTTTTCACTTCAAGCTCAAATTGTTTCAAAACTAAGCACTTTAAACCTGTCAAACTTCTAGAGCATGTTGCAAGTACATAAATCAAGTAAATTGTAAAGTGGTAACGATTATTTTCAATTGAAGTGGTAATTAGGGGGTGATTTTCACATTTTTTTGACGTCGAAAAAAATAGGGACCAACATTATTTTCGTCATAACTCGCTTAGTTTTGATGCTAGGTACTTTTATAAAAAATAAAAATAAAGGTTTTTTCAAGCACTTCAGAAAAGGTTGCATGAGTTTCCCCGAAAAATGCATTGTTTTTTGGCAACTTCACGTTGAATTTCAATTTTGGCGTTTGACGAATAAGAACCAACCTTCAACAAGCTATTACTCCGTTTGTATTGGGACTACAGACACCATAAACCCACCATTCTTTTTGTTTTTGTATAAGCTACATTTTTACTAATGATTTTTTCGATAAAATACTTACTTTTTGAGTTATTCGCGAAAAATCGTCTGAAAACGTGGGTTTATTGATTGAAAAATTGACACTTTCACTCGCGAATAAGTCGAAAAGTATTGACTTTCAGAAAAAACTGTATAGAACAAAACTTGCTTAGAATTAGTCAATCTTTCCATTCCCGGACTTATTTTCAATGAAACATTTTTCACCCCCGAGAAGGTGTGGCATCCACCCCCAGGGTAAAAGCAACCCCCGGTACAGGGTCAACTTTGCAGTAGAGGGTAAGAAGAACCTAAATCCAAATTTTTATTAAAATCGGTGCTGTTTGGCAAAATTATACGGGAAATAGGTCATTGACTGGACTAAGGCTGGTTTTTATGAATGTCTAAAACTAATGTTATTTACAAAAAAACTGCGGAGTGTGTCTCATAGAATATGCAACAGTTATATAAAAAGTTCAACAAATCGACAAAGACTATGTTTACTCTAGCTTAAGTTCGTTATAATTCATTTTGTTATTATTTACTATGCCCATTCTATACGGCCTATATTGGAGCCTGGTAACACAGGATTTTCATGATACTTGTCTCTATATAAAGACCGTGAACTGTATTTTCGGTAAACAGGGACTGTAAGAATCCGTTATTAAAATGTAAAGTAGCTTTGAATTAACCTATCTGCGATGAGCAGTAGAAACTGTTACATTTGATAGTTTGTAACTAAGCCCGTAAATATGGTGATTAACCAAGTGTATATGCCAAATTTCAGCATTACGAGAGCTTCTTCTCTCATTTAGCTAGGAACGTCTAATTTCTTGTTTCTTGCGCTAATGGGCTACTCAAGAAATCATCTTTGAGTAGCCCATTAACGCATGTTATGCCTGCTATAAACTAGCTACAAAGTAATTGAACAAATAATTATTTCTGATGTATTAAAATTCATAAAATATGCAGATATATTAATTAAGGAAGTATGTGAAACTAAGCCGGGTTAATTGTCTTTAAAGCATTCATCAGGTGTATTTAATTAATCTTGTTTTACAACAGACGTGGATTCCTTTATGACAAGATTAATTGTATCTTAAAGTTCGCCTTGCCACATTTAGGTCATACATGTATTATCCTTTTGTGGGGTAAAACTAAAAGGAAATTCATGTTGAAAGGGGACAGCTTCATGTTTAAGCTTAATTATCCATCACCACGAAAAAATATGTTGGCACAACCAGTGTCAGTCACGTTATGTTCAAATTATTTAAAAATTATTTCGCTTGGTTCTAGTCCTTCTTATTATACTCTTCGCAAATACGAAAACGAAGAGTATAATGCATTTGAGCAGCACATTTCTAAAACAGTAAATATCGCTCGCAGACAAAAAATTTTTATCATTGTGTTAGTGAACGAATTCTGAACAACTTTCAAAATGTCCGTCTGTCCGTCACGTTTCTTGTAAGCACGATAACTCAAGAAAGAAAAATCCGATTGTACTGAAATTTGGATAGTAAGTTAGTGTTAGCTAGAGGGAGAACCTCATTGTTTTTGAACAAAGTCGATCGGTAAATACAAATGTTATTAACACGTTGACTGCCACATACACCCATTTGGGTGGACAGTAGCCTTTCCACATATGCCAGACCACTTTGACAACATTATTCAAAGCCAAGGCGCTATTTTTCCCTTCTAGTTAACATGTATGAAGTTTATAGGTAGCTATCAAAATGTCTTTTAGGTAGGAGTTTGTAGGGTTAACTATTACGTGTCTACCCAATTGCGTTGACATGTAATTTTTTTCAAATGAAAATTTCAGTGTCCACCCTTACGGACCGACATTAAAAACATTAAAGTAATCAACAAAATTAATATGTCATTTTTATCAAATTTATTGACAAAAAAAAGAATAATAATTATCTCTGGTGTACATCTTCGAAACAGCATAAGGGGTTGTCAGGGCATGATTTGCAGAAGGTGCTATCTTTTCTTGCTTTACCCTTAGCTTCCTTTCACCCAAAAGTTGCTGCTATGTTTTCGTAGCAGTATTTGCAATAACGGCGAATAGTCCTATAAAAAATAAATGCCTAAATATGGCAAGCAAAAAATGTGTTTCCCTTAGTGCACTCTTTGGTTTTCTCTAAATAATCATTCGTTCTTTTTGCAAATCGAGGAGTTCGAACGCGTTCTTCGGTTTCTGGTATGCCCAACAAAGAGTAAATAGTCAAATTTTCCTCAGCTTCAATGTCTTCCAAATCCGAAACACTGCCATCTTCAGAATGAAACGAGTCGGATTCTGTCGAAGACTGCTGATATTCACTGCCGCTGTCTCGAAACGGCTCTTCCTCACTGCTGTATAAATAATTTTCTGCAATTTCTTGCAGCTTTTTTCCGTTAAGGGTATTTGTGACTTTAGGTCTGTATTAACCCGAACTAAACGTTTTCTTTTTGGCGTATCACTAACCACTACCTACTAACTAACCACTAATATTCAATAACAAATCGTTCAAAAAATAAAGTTATGAAACGTCTGAAAAAATCACTGTACATCCATTAGGATGGACACAGTCTGACAGAATATGACCTCTGTTAATAGTATTTTGAAAACAAATATTTTATTAGTTTAGCTATTTACTGAATAATAAGTAATATATTGTTGTCTATCCGTTTGGGTTGACGTCAACAAAATTTGAATAACTAGTGTCCATCCTTATGGGTGGACACGGCACACATGGAAAGATGGTCAAAATCGGTCTGGCAGACAACGTGTTAATGATTTAAATTTGAAAAAATTTTTTTTGATTTTTATGGTTTTGTAATTGAATAGAAATCTGGTGAAATGATATTTCATTTTAATATCTAAATATTTATATATTTTACAAATATACATTTCATAATGTAATATACAACCCTGAAAATATGATTTTAGCTCGTGTCTTATAATGTAAAAATTTACATTTTTTTACGTGTAAGGTGGTGGTGTAGTTTTTACGCTTTTGACTCGGAATCCAAGGGTCCCGGATTCGAAACCCAAATGGGGTATGGTATAGTTTTTTTTATTTTTACTTTCTTTTACACTGAGTCTTTTACCAACTAAGTTCGTACTATAAAACTAAAAATGTCTAAAACTAACATTATTTACAAAAAACTGCGAAGAGTATCCTATAGAATGCGTAACAATTATATAAAAAGTTCAGTGAACAGGTGAAGAGTACGTTTTTAGCTCGTTTAATTTTACAGTATGCTAGTCCCGTTTCTTAAAATCTGATATGCGAATATTGCACTGCTGGGTGTGTGCTCTATTTTTGCTCAGCGCGCTAGTATCAGTGCTCAGTTTCGCTGTTAAAAGTCATTGTTAATGGGTTAATTCTACAAGATTTTCTTGACTTTATTGCTCCCACAGCTATAAAAATATGGTGGTGGTGAATTCTCACAACTGGTACATACAAGCTAGCAAAACTACTCATTTTTAACACTTTTTTATTAGGTCGACCTATAACTAACTATCTATCTATGTATGTTTGTATGTAAATAATAATGTCCAAGGAACTGAATTTCACCCACTTCTAATTGTTGTATCATCATGAAACTGGGCAATTATGTGTAGCTCTGATGACAATACAATACAGTATACTTAATATTATAATATGTTCAAAATGGCCGCCGCCCCAAGATGGCGGATTATCATTTTTCTTTACAACCTCCTTGATATGGGTTACGAAGTAAACATATTTAAAAAAAAAATTATTCAGTTGAGCATGAAAAGCGAAAAACCTAATTTTTACAGGTGTTTTCTTGAGGTTAGGGACCACTTTTTTGTGGCTCTTTGTGTGTAATTAATGAAACAAATGTATCTTTTCAAGAATGTTGTCAGGGCCACCTTGCTTTCAATTTTATTCGTCGTTTTCAAATTCACATTGTATGATATGCCAGGCATAGCAGTCAGTATGTTTTATGAAAACATGTGTCCACAAATGTTTCAACTAAATGGAATTGCCGGGGGACAAAATACTCACTCTTTGAAGTTCGAAACCTCAACCATTCGAATTTAGACCCATTAATAATCCAAAGTCGATTCGAATATTGGTTTGAACTTACTGCTGATTGTGAAATGTAATAAAGTATTTCCATCAGTCATTGAATTAAAAACTTTTTCGATGAATAATAAAACTTGAGACACAGAGCGTGCGGGTTATTGTTACGTTTTCAATGCTATAGAAAATTATATAAATTTCTTTATATAAAAAGTTGATAGGACATGAAACGAAAAGCCTACACGCCGCGCCCAGATCATTTTTTGTACAGCATTTCATTGGAATACTGTCATAAGTACCTGAAGTGGAGTTGATAGAGGCAGATTTCTTGCCTGAGTGATGTCCTGAAAGCGAATAGGCTCGTTTTTCCACATGCGAAACCCTATACAAAAAAATACTAACATCTTTTTCATTGAAAACCTTTTAACAAAGGAAATATGCTGAAACCCGAATACAGAATAAATATTTTTTCCTAGTTCTATTCAAGTACATTTTTATTCAGAGTGTAAACACAAGTATAACATCATTTTACTTCCTATACAGGGCTGAGAAACTAAGTTGAAACACCTAATTCTGGGTAAAATACGAGTTGGATTAAAAAATAACCGTAATAAAAGTCTCCGTAGGTGTTGTAGGATACGACGTCATCGCCGTTTTTTTTTTTAGATGGATGGCCATATTTCTTTATTATTTACATACAGGGTTTGAAGACGAATGTGTCATTTGAGATTTTAAAAATATCCAATAAAGTAGTAAAATAAAAAAAATTCACGCTACATTTTTCATACCTAAATATTGGTACTAGATTTAATCGAATACTAATTCTGAATTAGCCTGGTTTGGAAATAAGTAGATTAAGGGAAGGTTTATCAATACAGGGCTAGGTTAGGTTGCCCCGGAATTAAACGTCAACTCCAGGATAAAGTGTTTATTTTAGTCCAGGTTAAAAGTAACCTTGGGTTAAACTAGCTTCAAAGTGAGTGTTATAACTGTTTCTTGTGGATATAGTAATTAATAGTATATTAAAGTATAAGTGGATAATAGGGTGTTTAAAACACGCGCGATTTTTCGAGCACGACGGCGCAGCCGAGTGCTCGAAATAGAGCAAGTGTTTTAAAGACCAGTTATCCACGAATACTTTACGCTATTTTTTTTTATTGGTACACTGAAATCATAAATACTGGTATTATTACTACAAAAAATGGAAACAAGAATTAAGAATGTAAATTGGTTGAATTCGTGATGTGACATCAAGATACCTGTCAGTGTCATGAAAATGAGAAAAACAAAAATTAATTTGCAATCTGTCACATATGATTAATTATTGTCAATACAGTTACTGATTGTATACTGCTTTAAAATGAGTTCTAACATTGATTACTTAAATAGAAAAGCAGAATCGCGGTTAATACCGCAAAAATCGGAAGGCTTTTGAAACATTCGTTAGTAATATTTTATTTGAGTTACAGTATGTTATATCAACAATTAAAAAGTTGACTTTTTGACTTCACGTTTCTTGGATCGTTGATGTTACCATGGTAACTTTAAAACACGCGCGTTTTTAAAACTTGGATTTAAACACTCTGAGGCGTACTTTAAATAAGCAAAATAGGGTACCAATAAAAAAAAGTTATTTTTAGCCTAAATTAGGAAGCCTAGTGAGTTCCGAGTATTTACATTTCAAATCACTCAAAACAAAACAAATCAACAATGCTTTGTCTAGTCTGAAGTCATTGGAAAAATCTTAATTTTGCGCCATGAAGCTTCTTTGTCGATCCAAAATAATGCATCACTATATTTTTATTCTACGATGTGTTTATGTTTATTTGCTATTTTAATTAATAGCAATGGCCCTACTGATAAAAAATTGGGGCCTCTGCCTACTTTTGTTGGAGTTTCACTCCTTTTTTAAATATAAAAATATAACTGTCGACCAGAAAATTTTCTAGTTTATATTACAATAGTTGTTGCTCGTTGTCGTCAGTGTCAAATGATTTTTCCAGAGAGGCAAGCAAATGTTTTTAACTTGGTAACGAAAACTTAAAAGACTAATTAAAGAAATCAGACATTTTTCGACCAATCGCAATCAACTTAGAGCTGGCAACTCTGTAGGAAACGTTACCAACCTCAGGTTATTCAAAGGTTTCCTAACCTACACCAAAAAATTAATGTAGTGGATAAACGGATGCGGGTTTAAATTATCCCGTGGTTTGTTAACATACTTTGACCCTACATTGATAAACCAGATATATCTTTGATTTTATTAAATTATTTTTTTTCTAACTTTTTTAGTGTTTTACGATAGTTGGTAATTTTCGCAACCTACTTAATTCATTTAAAGACTGGTCAATTTACCCCAAAATTTGGTTAAAAATTAATAAGCCAAAGAAAAATAAGCGAATTTCCAACTACTAAGAAAAGTAGTATATTTGTTTTGTCTGCATTCAAACATAGGTTATTACTTTCAATGTTCATTATAAAGCCAAGAAGTAAACACAATAAAATAATATTTAACTTAATTTTACCATGACATGACATTGTATTTCACTATATAATTGTAATTAACGAATGTTTGATGTCATGCAATGATATTTTTGCCGATAGCAAATTATCGTTAATGTTCATCGATAAAATGGATTAAAGGAAAATAATTAAGACTTGATTCAAGCAATGACAACACAAGTAAACATTCAAAATCAATAAACATAATACCAGTCGTAGAACAATACACTAAATCTCTGTTAGTGGTAGTAGTTAGTGTTTGGACTAATGCAAGTTCAATTAACCGGAATACTGAACGAATTTTTTTTTTCATAATTTTTAGTGATTCTTTTGGAAAGCGGTTAAATTTTCTACAAAACATTTTTTTCGGCCTTTCTACAGGACTTTTATTTAACTTTTACATACTGAAAGAATATATTGCGAGAATGCAAATAATTTCATCATAATCACATACCCGCGTACATTCTAACCATACCAAGCAAAGGTTGAAGATCCTTGACATACATACTATGCATGCATTTCTGAAACCATCTTTACATAGACTATTATCTAGAATCATAGGGAAAATTTAATTAAAATCAGCTCACTGCTTCTCGCAAAGACATACAGGGTGTGTCGACGATCCCAAATATTATATTTAAAAAATTTCGTCAACAATTATCTCCACATAGTTGAGTGCAAATATAATATCAAAATTTTCTTCGTTATAAGAGACTTTGATAGAAAATCTATATGTGGATATAGTGATTCCTTTGGCTGCGGTTTTTAATAAGTGTAGAAAATTTGATTTTTTTAAGAATGTCGATAAAATGCAAGGGTAAATATAGCAAATGGGATACTTTTTTATCCTTTTAAATAGATACGAAGTATTAAAAAAAAATCAGTACGTAAACATTTATAAAACTTCAGCAATATCTAAACCATTCAAAGATTAAATTTCTTAGAAATGTTTTCCACGGATAGCACGATAATATAAATTGCACTATATTTTTATAAAATAGCTTTCTTTTTTATTATATTTTAAATATGGATAAAAATATGGTATATTCTATAATCATAAACTTAATTTTCAGCCAAATGTGATATAAAACACTAAAATAAGGCGAAAATATGGGCAGTAGTCATTACTAACAATAAACGACCATTAAGAATATTAGCAGGTTGTCAGACTTAGGTGGTTTATATTTAAATTCAAAAGCGACGAAAATCGCTAAAAGTTGAACGTAATAACTTGAGAATTACATGTTTTTTAGGATTGTAAGCACGAGAATGTTATAAAAGCATGAATATCAAAAAATCTAAAACGGAAATTACTTCGGCAAAGGGCTTCATCTAAGTATATGTTACACCGCTATTATATCGAGTGTATAATGGTTTGCATAGTAAAAAAATACCTCAAACATGCAGACTTGATATATTATCCTTAATGAATATAAAATTAGAGATATTTTATACAATGCTTTTCTTTACGACTCTTTTATATCATGAAATTTAAATAATTATTGTGTTTTTCCCACATGAATACTTTTCTTTCAGCGAATGTCGAATATGAACTGGGCCCGAGTTGATCAGTGCCGTACTATTGGGTTTGGGGTTGGGTTTATTGCATTAATAGAAACGCACGCGATACGGGCCTTCCCAAGAAATAGTATCTACACACAACAATAATTGATCGAATACAGAATGTAGGAATGAAAGATCACATCCTGGTAGGGGGAGAAATGAGGGAGCGGGTCAAAAGCATTAAAGCAAAAGGGACAACAGAGGTAAACACAGACCACAAAATGTGCTATATGGGAAATTGGAAATACCTAAAAGAAGCAGGGCTGGCTCTAGGGGGGGGGGGGGGGGGGAAGCGGGCGGCAAATTCTTCAAATCCACAGTTATAAATAATTTGTTATTGTTAGTTTCTTTTGTATATAAAGTAGGTTACATGCATACATTCTGTTTCTTATATGTGATTTTATTTCTTGTCTAATTTCTGTGGTGGGGTATTTTTTTTTTAAGTTTCAATACGGTTAATTTCTTCAATTATTTTATTTTACCCTTTTAAATACAGTAATCATATTGCTGAAAATCCAAAAATTGCTGTAAACCTAATAACTAAAAAAACAAACCATCAAGAATATTCAGTAGGTGACTCTTAAAATTTTATAAAAAATAACGGACTGAACAGATAGGGTCAGGCGGGGTAAAAATGAGACAGACAGGTAGCGGGGTAAAAAAAAGACAAGGTGATATCCAACCCAGATTGAAATAAATTAAACTTATTTTTTTCTTTAAGTTTGTTTTGTACATTCAGAACTGTTTTATGTTATCCAATCAGGTCCTATGCCTACTGTTAATGCGGGAAAAAATATTATTCAGTAAACTCTTTAAATCACTTTTTAAAAATTTTTTAACGCACCTTAGTACTTTTTTGGGGATTTTATAGTTTCTCTATTTGCATTGTCCGTATTTCAACTAGAAGTGTCATACGTCATACTTCACATTTTGTGATCAAGTTTATTAATCTGCTAGTTTTAAATAATCAAAAATTTGATTTTAACGAAAAAATTAAAAGCGGGGTAAAAAAGAGACTAAAGAGACCAAATGGGCAGACTGAAGCAGGCACATTTCAGCTTCCTAATTTAGGAGAAGCTAGCCCTTCTGCAAGCCCTTTCTTGTTTAGTAAAAAATCTGAATAAATTATATATAAAAGAAAAACCCTCCTCTGTCTTATTTTTGCACTTCCATTTGCACGACGTCAATAAGAATGGGAATAAAGCTCTACTGTCTTTTTTTTACCTCACTTAGAGGGTAAAAATGAGACATTGTTTATTTTTGTTTATAAATTAACGGTACTTTTTAGTAAAAAAATATAGTTTTTCCTGTCATTTTTACATATGATACCATCTTTCATTAAATATGACCGATTCTAAGCAACCTAAAAATTGAAAGATGTCATTTTGTCTCATTTTTACCCCGCCTGACCCTAATGTTATTTATATAAGAGAGGGGCGGTAAAATAAAACTGTGCCCGGGGCGGCAAAATACCTGGAGCCAGCCCTGAAAAGAAGTAATAAAATATACAGTACTCGGAATACCCACCTACTACAGTAGGCCACAGATAAACAACGTGGGATGCCGAGCTTAAACGAGAAACTGAAAGATGCCCAGTAGCCTACGGAAATTAGCATTTGACCTGGACAAAATTAGTAAAAATCCGAATTTTTGCACAGATTTTCTTTGAGGTGTCCCAAAGCTAAATCCGCAAAAATCCCAACATAGCTACCCAAGATATTGAAGGTCAAAAGTTTTTTGCAAATATCGTTGTAGAGAATTAAATTATCTACAAGTCGTCTTTTTAATTTTTTACCAAACCGCCCCCCCCCCTTTTTTCGAGATACTATAGGTCAAAACTTTAAAAACATGGTTTCGTTCGCGAACATCTCGCGCCAGAAAAATCGGGCAGCAATAAATTTAACATAAAAGTTGTAGAGAATTAAATTACCTACAAGATTGGTAATTTGCATTCTTTCCCAAAATCTCGCCATTTTCGAGATATTCAAGGTCGAAGTTTAAAAATACTGTTTTTTGCACGTATACTTCGTCGCGGTCTAATGTATCTGGAGCGAGATATTCACGGAGTCTACATGTAAGAAACAGTTTTTTTAAATTTCGTCCTTGAATATCTAGAAAATGGCGAGGGTTTGGGAAAAAATGCAAAATACCAATCTTGTAGATAATTGAATTCTCTATAACTTTTGTGTTAACTTTATTGCTGACCGATTTTTTTGGCGCGAGATATTCGCGAAAAACCATGTTTTTGAAACTTTGACCTTGAATATCTCGAAAAATGGGAGGCGGTTTGGTAAAAAATAAAAAGGGTAATTTGTAGATAATTTATTTCTCTACAACTTTTACATTGACCTCATGGGCATCCGATGCATACGACGCGAGATATTTGCAAACAAATCAAAATTTGAAGGTCAAAATCTTCAATATCTTGGGTAGCCATGTTGGGATTTTTGTGGATTTAGATTTGGGACACCTCTAGTGTTGCCGCGAGACTCGTCTCGTCGAGAAATTGGTTTTTCTCTTTCAGCCATCTCGTCTCGACATATTCTCGTCTACCCAAAATCTCGTCTCGACGTCGAGATCTCGTCTCGTCTCGACAAATGTGAAATTTCCCATTTTTTCCTTTTCTTTCACAAGAGTAGTCTCTATTTATTTAATTTATAAAGTTACACTTCAATTTATATAAATATTTGACTTGTTTAATTTTTAAACGTACCTCCAATTAAAGTGACTATTTGAAACATTGTGAATTTTAATTTTCTCCATATTTTAAGATTTTTTTTTGCCTCGTATCAATATGTAAAAAACATGTAAATGCAAAATAATAACTATAATTAGGTAGTAGGTGTAGGTATTACGTTTATTATTATAATATAATTTTTTTTCTTAAAATATTTTTTCTTCAAGCGTATTAAAATGTTTAAATTATGTCACCAAAAACAGAAGTAGAAGTAGGACATTGTTTTACTAGTAACAAAATGTTAGTTCCGAAAGCGCCACCGCAGTGGGTATTGTTTTACTAGTAACATAATGTTAATACCGAAAGCCACCGGTGGCGCGCTATCCACTAGCCACTTGTCATATTGTGTCAACATGTAAGACTGTAGTTTGAATATTTGTACATTTATGATAAATAAATGAATTTTTGCATTTTAATACGCTTGAAGAAAAAATAGTATATATTACACGGAGTAGAACGCCTTTTTTTGTGTATCGCCCAGTTTGCGGCTAATATACTATTACTTCCACATCCAGTGGAAGTATAGTAACGATAAATTAACTCCTATATAAAAAAGTCTATTTGACAGTCACATTTTGTCACTTTGACAGCGATAAAAAAAAGGTGCATCGTTTTTTATCACGATAAAAATGCCTGTTCCTCAAAAGCAGAGTATATCTAGTAGTCGCACATCATTTTAAAATCTGTACTGTCGGCTATAATTTTTAAGTCTTGTGGAAACTATACTGTACGATATGAGTCGTTTTGTGAAAATTATAATTATTTTTAATTGTTGTTCGTTCACATATTCTGTCGTTAATTTATCTTGCCAAAAATCACTCGAGCTTTTCTTTTATGGATAAATTTCTTTTTAACTCAAAATTTTGCCAATCAGTAATTTTGCTCGAAAGACTGACATTTGACAAAATCGCTCGACCTCCGGTCTCGCGATTTTTTCATGTCAGTTTTTCTCATAAAATCACTGATTGGCAAAATTATTTCGTTACAAAGAGAAATTTATCCGATAAAAAAAGCTCGTGATTTTACTGTTGACAAAAAATTTAAAAAAATTTTTATTGTTCAAATAGGCTTACAATGTCATGAAACGTCGAGATTTTAAGTTTGAGCGAAAAAAATTTTTCTGTCTGTCGGTCTGTCTGTAACTTTTTTTGTGCGCACGTTTACTCTGGAACCGTTTGAGATATTGACTTGAAATTTGGTACACATATGTACTTTAACGAGATCTGGAACTAGATTATATTTTCATCTTGTTCCGTCGAAGGGTTGGGGGGTAAATTGGGGTAAATTTGGGGTAAATAGGTAAATCAAGCAGGCAAGAGTCCATAAAATTGGAATTTAGTATATACAAGAAAAGCTAAGGGCTCAAAAAAATGTTTGGCATTAGCCACCCCCATTACCACCCCCACCCCATTTTTAAATGGGATGAAAAGAAAATGAGATTTAGTGTGTGTACAAGAACCAGAAACCTCAAAATATTTTTATTTCATCCACCCCCACTACCACCCACCTATCACCACCCCCATTCCACTACCGATGTGGGGTATCGTTTTATGGGTTTTTGGGGTAGAGGATTTCAAATATTATATTTTTAAAGTTCCATAAACAAGTATTTCCACATTTCCACAATTTTTTCGTTGTGAGTGACTTGGATAGAAAATCTGGATGTGGAACATAGTGATTCCTTGGGCAGCGGTTTTTACAATATACCCATATAGTAAAAGGCATCAAATAAATTTTATGAAATAAATCTTGAGTTGAATATAGACAGGGATCCTTTTGATTACTTTAATGTTTGTAATGGTTGCTTTTTTAAGAAATAAAAAATGAAATTTCTCTGATATGTGTATTATTTTTGTAATTATTTATATTCTCAATTTAATTCAAGTTTGTATTATTCATTTGAAGGTCAAATGTAGAATAATTTTACAAAAGTCGAGAAATCCTCGATCTCGTCTCATCTCGGCGAGATCTTGACGTTAAAGATCTCGTCTCGTCTCGATTTTTCGAGACGAGAAAAAAATTTGGCCCCGTCTCAACAAGTCGATACGAGATGAGACTAGACCGAGAAACGTCTCGTCTCGGCGGCATCACTAGACACCTCAAAGAACTTCTGGGCAAAAATTCAGATTTTTACTAATTTTATCCAGGTTTTCTCATTTTTTTGTCTAATTTCCCTGCAGTAAAGGAAAAAGAGAAGCGGAGAAAAGAAATGTAGGGAAAAAATGCATATATTTGCAAAACAGCAAGCAGAACATTCCCGAATTATAGTGGAGTCAACAGAGGCTGAAAATATGCATTATTTCGGTTCGATTTTCCTAAAACTTTTGATGTCAGTTTTATATAGCTTAAAATACAAAGTTATAAACATATAACCATGAGGAAATTGTTTATTGATTATTTAAACAAAAAAAAACTTTTTTTTAACAAAATGATAATACGTTGAGAAATTTTAAAGCAGTTTAATTCAAATTGGCGTATAAGGGGTTTTCGAGATCGCTGAAACAGATTATGATGTCAAAAAAGGTAATTCAAAATGGCTGATCCAATATGCTCGACTTTTTGGTATAAATTTCATTAAAAACCGCTGCCCAAGGAATCACTACTTCCACATCCGGGTTTTCTATCCAAGTCACTCACAACGAAAAAACTTTGTATGTGAAAATAATTGTTTATGGAACTTTAATAATATAATATTTGAAATCCTCTACCCCAAAAACCCATAAAACGATACCCCACATCGGTAGTGGGTTGGAGGTGGTGATAGGGGGCGGTAGTGGGGGTGGATAAAGTAAAAAAATATTTTGACGCTTCTGGTTCTTGTACACACACTAAATCACAATTTCTTTTCCATCCCCTTTAATAAAGGGGTGGGGGTGGCTACTGCCAAAATTTTTATTGAGACCTTGGTTTCTCTTGTATATACTAAATACTAATTTTATGAACTCTTACCTGCTTGATTTACCTATTTACCCCAAATTTACCCCAACCCTTCGACGAAACAAGATGAAAATATAATCTAGTTCTAGATCTCGTTAAAGTACATATATGTACCAAATTTCAAGTCAATATCTCAAACGGTTCCAGAGTAAACGTGCGCACAAAAAAAGCTACAGACCGACAGATAAACAGAATTTTTTTTCGCTCAAACTTAAAATCTCGACGTTTCATGACATTCTAAGCCTATTTGAACAATAAAAATTTTAACAAATTTTTTTGTCGTTACCATACTCCCACTGGATGTGGAAGTAAAATGACGTAACTCGATAAATTTCAAACAAACACTGAAAGGTCGCTGAAACAGATTATGATGTCAAAAAGTAATGGCTGATCCAATATGAACTACTTTTTGGTAAAAATTTCATCAAAAATTACGTAACCCGATAAACAATCAAACGCTCGGATTAACACATTCAATATGGTATTAGTGAGGTCTCAAAAAAAAAAAATAATAATAATATGTCTCGATATAAAAAGTAAAAATGGTTTACTCAAAATAAGAGATTTTTATTAAACATAATAAATATTCAAATTATGTTGTACGATATAAATTTATTTTTAAATATGGATTTCTTCAGTTAATGAATATTCGACCTGCTTTTGTTCCTGCTTTTGTTCCAAAAATATCTGACGGTTTGTGCAATCAGATCCGGTATAAGTAGGCTACGGTGCAATGTAAAACAAATAATAAAAAACCGCTGCCCAAGGAATCACTACTTCCACATCCAGATTCTCTATCCAAGTAACTCACAACGACAAAACGTTGTATGTGAAAATAATTGTTTATGGAACTTTAATAATATAATATTTGAAATCCTCTACCCCAAAAACCCATAAAACGATACCCCACATCGGTAGTGGGGTGGGGGTGGATGGAGTAAAAAAATATTTTGAGGTTTCTGGTTCCTGTACATACACTAAATCACAATTTTTCTTCATCCCCTTTAATAAGGAGGTGGGGGTGGTAATGGGGGTGGCTAATGCCAAAAATTTTTTTGAGACCTTGGCTTCTCTTGTATATACTAAATACCAATTTCATGGACTCTTACCTGCTTGATTTACCCATTTACTCCAAATTTACCCCAATTTACCCCCAACCCTTCGACGGAACAAGATGAAAATATAATCTAGTTCTAGATCTCGTTAAAGTACATATGTGTACCAAATTTCAAGTCAATATCTTAAACGGTTCCAGAGTAAAGGTGCGCACAAAAAAAAGTTACAGACAGACAGACAGAAAATTTTTTTTCGCTCAAACTTGAAATCTCGACGTTTCATGACATTTTAAGCTTATTTGGACAATAAAAATTTTTTTAAAATTTTTTTGTCGTTACTATATTTCCACTGGACGTGGAAGTAAAATTAAAAAAAACAGCTAAGAAAACGTGATATTGTGTAAAGATGATCTGTGAAAAGTGCCCAAACTACTAGTACAATGTTCTGCGGACACACACACAGCGTGTGGGACAGGTGATGCGTACTGCCTGTCGCGAAGATGTTGCTTCAGTCTCTTTCTATTAGTCAAGCACTATAATTTGACTCATGGCCCTGTACCACGTGAATATTTTTAATATGTTTTCGATATTTTAAACATGATGAAAATTGTAGAAACAATCAACATTGAGTCGATTTACCGAAAAAACATGATTTCTTCAATATTTCGTGAAAAGTATAGGTTTATATATATTTTAAAATTTTGAGGTCCTACTATAAACGTATGCTGGATAGGTAGGCTAAATAATTTTTTTATAAAAGTTAGTAACGTTTATTTAACCCACAATTTCACGAATTTTCGAGCATTTTTTTTTTATTTTCGTAAAAAAAGATGGTTAATTTAATTTTTAAGGTAAGTCCCCTTGAAGCATCTGAAAGTACATATTTTAAGCTTTAAAAACCGCGATTTAAACCAGAGTAATAGGTGGTTAAAATTAGTTATTTTATCACGTTCTCAAAATTTTGAAATTTTGGAAGTGTACATCTTAAAAAATAAATTTTTGAGATCTTTTTAACTCATCGGATCTTTTTATACATTACTTCAAGAGTAAAATGTGAAAGACCCAGGTTTTTATCTTAAAAATTTTAGAGATGGTAAAGCTTTTACCGATTTCATCGCAAATCTCTTTATGTTCCGACTTCAAATATGTACTATTCCTACATACATTCATTTTTATATTTGAAAATATAGTAATTCAATAGCTACTTTCATTTAAGCTTTTATTAGAACAATTTCATTAATTAGTTCAAAAGTTACAACAAATTTAGTGGAGCGCCCTACTTACCCGCCCGCTTTCCATTTTCGTGCGTTAAACAAAAAAATCTAGAGCTTTCATTTTTGATCGTACAAAAAACTTCATATACGTTTTTGATGTGAGTGGCAATTAGTTTTTGAAAGAAAAAAATATTTGACAAAATGTGGTATTTTGCAACTAATTTGTTTAATAAAAAATTACGCTCAAGGAGTATTGTTTGTAACTTTTGGTATGTTGTTCCTGACACGTTCAAAGATGTATTCTCAAAAGTTACCACTTCCCGATTTTTCCGAAATGAAAACCTCTATTGACTCCACTATTAATTCCGCCTAGAGGCCAAAAGCGCACGCAGTTTCAACCATTACTTTTTGTATCTTTCATAACTTTTACGTAATCTCACAAATACAGTTCGCTAAATCATCCTGTCCTTAATATTAAGGCTTATATGATAAACGAAGATAAAAAGTAAGGCAGTACGTAGGAGGAGCACGAATTTATCACTGTCCTACATCCTTAGAGCAATTAAGGGCGTGTCTCACAGGACAAATTATATGAAATATCGTTTAATTAGTTCGTGCGAAAATCAATTATTCCGCCATCAGTGCCAGTGAAAATTGTGCTATTAACCCTTCCCCTTTAGAAACGACAATAGGAGGTAATTGAGATTTAGTAATTAATTTTATTTATTTCCAGAGTAATTTTATTTGGCACTCTAGGAAGTTTTAGGGCTTTGTCATTATCTCAATTTGATTTAAATCCCAATATGACAGCAGAGCATAGATACACCGGGAAAAAATATTTAAATCAAACCAGTTCAGTGTATTGTTAATTCGACATATTGTTTAAATATAAATGATACATTCTTAATTTTTTTATACTCCTCTAAAAATAATACCCAGGGGAATCTATAAAATAATTATAATTACCTAATATAGTACTGGAAAATAACCTCAATTCGGTAATAATTTTTTCTAATAAAGAAGCATTAGAAAGAATTTAAAAAGATTTTATCAAAGAGGTTCTGAAAAATAATCAGTATCAGGGTGGGAACTTTCACAAATATGGAATAACTTAACAATCAAGTATATTGTGTGCCCTTATCCTCACCTATTTTTGTAATTTAACTATTTAGAGAATTATATTAATAATTTTAAAGGATAAAATTGCACTGCTCGCGGCTGCTTTCAGTCTGGTGGCAATAGGGTCAGTAAGTTTTGAACAAATCAAGTACCAAAAGTTGTTTGCCACTTAGACACGCAAATCTAAGAAAATTTAGGGATAGTGAGAAGTGACTAGATATTAAAGAATTGAACATTAATTCATCAAAATTGTAAATAAGTAAAGTAAAAAAATATTTTGAGGTTTCTGGTTCTTGTACACACACTAAATTACATATTTTTTTTCACCCCCTTTAATAATGGGGTGGGAGCGGTAATGGGGGTGGCTAATGCTAAAGTTTTTTTTGAGATCTTAGCTTCTCTTGTATATACTAAATAAAAATTTTATGAATTTTTACCTGCTTGATTTACCTATTTACCCCAAATTTACCCCAATTTACCCCCCAACCCTTCGACGAAACAAGATGAAAATATAATCTAGTTCTAAATCTCGTTAAAGTACATGTGTACCAAATTTCAAGTCAATATCTCAAACGGTTCCAGAGTAAACGTGCGCACAAAAAAAAGTTACAGACCGACAGACAGACAGACAGAATATTTTTTTTTCGCTCAAACTTAAAATCTCGACGTTTCATGACATTCTAAGCCCATTTGAACAATAAAAATTTTAAAAAAATCTTTTGTCGTTACTATACCACTGGATATGGAAGTAATTAATACTTTAGTAATTTCATATATTTGTATTCTCCTCGAATAACGTTATTCTTAGATCACGGTACAGTTTAAAATTTAAATATCTCAATAACATGTTACTATTTCAATAAATATAATACACACAGAATAATACAACATATACCGTGCGTGTAATTTCCCATTAGACATGTACATTCACGTAGCGCGAGAGATCTGACAACACAGCTGCCGTAAATTCCTCCGTCGGACGGAGCATCCCAGCTCTGTTATTTCATTTCAGCCAGCTGGCTCGCGCGATGTTGTAATTTTACTCCCTATGCCTAGCGCTCCACTACACGCACGGTATAAACCAAATGAGGTTCCGTACCTCGAAATATACAATGTAACAATTTATGATTTCAAATAAAACAAATTTAAAATTAAATAAACACTGGGACTTGGTGGAGTCTTGCATAAACGTTTACTTTTAATCAAAATGGTAGGATCTGACCTTTGTTTCTCCTGATGGACGGTGGTATGGCGGTGGAAAGCTTCTGAACGGACTTTCTTGTACATTACAGGACTGATGACCTGACGGCAGGGTTTTTCTTCCCTTTACAAATGGTACAAAAACGGTCGAACGACTGTATCCCCAAAGATTTTAATACACTTTAATTCTTCGAGTAACTTCGTAATTTAAAATTTTAGGTGTTGAGTGAATATTTAAAAGCGTGGTAAAATTAATTCGGCCGTCAGATCTACCACTACCAGCCGACGGATCTCTCGCGTCTCCTAATGGTCTCCAGAAGTATTCGCCGACTTATAGTACATGAAAGTGCATAAGAGATATCCTCATTTGTCTCTTTCAGGAATAAATTAATAAGCTTTCACCCTAATTAGTTTTATACAGTTTCTTCTGATTTGCCCACCAGTAAAGATTTCATTGACTTATTTCTCTGAGTTAAATACTTTCATAGACCAATTCTGGTGAGGTAGTTATCAAATTCACTATGCAAATTAGGCTGTCGCAAAATTTGCTGTTACAATTGCACGCAAATCGAAAATAGAAAATGTTGTTTTTGTATACCGGTAGGAACACTCTTGTAACTTTTGAATGGGCGGATAGATTTTATTCAAATTTGGTGTAATGATATGGGATGAAATTTCCAATTATATAATGTAAAGAACCAAAATGGCCGACTTCCGGTTTCGAAAATCAAATTTTTAAATGAGGCAATCTGCATTTTCTTGCATATTTGAATCCTGCTGGCCAAAATACATATGATCTGACTCTCAAATATTTGATTTTCAACAAATATTTAAAAAGATATATCAAAACATTTTTTTCTTTTAATTATAAATTTATTACATAGAGAAGGTAAACATTATGCATATAATTTTCTTCGTAATTTAAAAATGTAATTAAATAACAGGTTGTCCCATAGGGAGGTTCCATTTAAAAAAAACATAGTTTTCATCGAAAAACCAATACCTTTGAACTTAAATAATCCCGCAATCGTTTAGTTTAAGAAGCGAGGTTCTATATTATCGTCTCAGCTTACATTGCACCAAGATTATAAGTGCAAGAATTCTTGCAGATCTGATTATAACGCCCAGAAGTTCCGTTATAAAATTTTATTTACCAACGGATTCCGATAATCGGTTTTCATAACCCGAATATCTAGGCATAGTGCATTTAGATAGTGTATACTTGAACTTGACATTTATTATAGAGCGATAAACATCTACTTACAACGATAATCTTTATCTAATAGAGGTAAGGAAGCTTCAAACTTAAAGAGTTTAGGTATTATGTTTAAAACCTGCATACAGTAGGTCTCAATTATAATCTTAATTCAAGTGAGTCGAGGAGAATGTAAATCTGAGTTTCTGCGACTTCACATTTATGATTACTGGCCTACGATAAAGTGAGAGCTTATGCGTAATATTCAGGTTCGGAGTGCCAGAGTTAATAAAATCACTGCTGAACTTATTACCTTATGTAAAACAACAGGTGTACTTTGGTACATTACAGTGTATTTAAATATACAAGGGCAGGAGGAAGCTGAAGCTGGGAGGCATTAAACTTACCGACAGAACTATGTAAATAGCCTCCTGTAATAGTCTTGTAGTGATTGAAATAGAAAACATTCAAGAAATTGTTAATATTTTAGTGAGGTTCTGTAGTGTTATTTTTTATTTAATTTTTTAAACTTGTTTCGAAATTTTTACGCCTCATCAGTACCGTACACAATCCTCGTACAAATCCCTCTCTTTCGAATCTGATTTGCCTAGTTGGTACTAGTTACATTACTTACAATGTCAAAATTTAATTGCTTCCTTGGCTACTATGCTGATTCAGAAAGAACCTTTGAATGACGTTTTATCATATTTTATTAATTTTTTCGAAAATTTCCTTATGTTGAAGAATGAATTTTAACATTTAATCTGCAGCATTCAATTCGTATTCTAGTTTTAAGAGCTTCGACGTCATTTAGAGGTATAAAGTAAACTTTTTCTTTTAGATAGAACCAAAGGAAGAAATCTAACGGTGTTTAAAAACGTATCTTTTTTTCTCAAAACTTTCGCTCATATTTCTTGCCAATTTTGCAAACATTTTGTCTGATGGTACCGGCCTATTTCGAAAGCGATCTTGATATAAACGTTTGGCTGCTTTACTGTTTTTTCCGCACTCTCCATAAATTAATATCATGTCCAATTTTTCTTCATTAGTGTAAGATACCATTGTGTAAATCTATTTAGAAGTATAATATAAAACAGAAACGAATAACACAGTCACAAATAACAGTATTTTCAATTTGACGTTACTAACAATGACAAAATTCAATTGTTTCCATGGCTAACTATGTTGAATCAGAAACAAAACCTTTAAATTAAGTTTTTTCGTATTTTATTAATTTTCTCGAAATTTTCCTTATGGAACTGTATACTTTTTTCACAGAAGCTCTACAACAATCGGCAAAAAAATGTATAGCATACCATTTGAAAAAAAAAAGTTGACTGTCGTTATTTTGGCATATGTGATCAAACAGATGATTTAAGGACGTCATTCGATAGAGCTTGACAAACGATTTGCAAATATATATGGTTTATTGTAGTTTTCTGTTAAAATAAAAAAGATACAGGGGGGCGAATACCAAACTGAATCACTCGGTATAGAAGATATATAGTTGGAGATACGATACCATCAACTGATCAGCCAATTGACGAAGCTCTTTATGAAGAGGATGATGAAGTTGACACGGAATTAGATCTGCTAGAAGAGAACGAATGATATATGCAAAGAGTTGTTTTGAGTGTCAGATGTGGAACAGGCCTACTGTTTGTTATTGTTAAAAAAAATACAGACATTGTATCTTTCTGTAACTTTTACTCAAAAACGATTGATCCTACGAAAAAAAGTGTAATAACCTTTTTTGTGTAGAATTTTATAATAAATATTTTTGCTCATAACTAATTTTGTCGAAAACGTGATACTCTTCGAGATAATGCCAAAAAACTGAAAATTTCCCCTGAGACTCCATTGGGTAACCCCTGTGTATGTCGACTTGCTGAATACGAATCAGATGCCCGTTTAGCTACATCAATCATCATTTTTTAGTAAATCGCAAAAATAGCGTATATTATGATTTTTTTTTTTTAGATTTCGAAAAAACTGGAAATAGCGTACTAAAAAAATTGCAGCATTCTTAATAAAGTCATATTTAAATAAGTAAAAAAAAAAAAATTTATTCTAAAAGTTTATTAAATAAATCAAATTGTACGCAAAATGCGTGAAACAGCCGCCTACTCTCGTTTACGAAAAAAATTTACCTGGAATTCGCATCAGGTGATAGTCAACTACACCCCTGAATATGTTATGCCAGGAATTCAGTTTATTACAGTTTAATCACAATTCCCAAGCAACAAGCCAGATCCAAAATTATAGCCATTTATTAAGATAAAGTGACACTCTAAAGCAAGCGAGTTTTTGGCTTTTATTTAATGCCATCCTTACTTCACGCCTATCTCGTTCAAATGAGGATAAATGAGAAATAAAAATACGACACGTGCAATATTTTTTGTCACTGTTTAATCATTTATGAAACACCAAGATTCACGTATTATTTATGTTGTTTTAATTTACATTTTTTCAGTTAGTCTTGAGACATTTTCCTTATAACGATCCTTAGGTAACACGTTACCTTAATTGGTGGCTCCTCAGGGTATTAAGTTATACTTAGGGTGGCTTTTATGTAACCTATGTATCATCCGATGTGTCAAGTGACGAAGAAACCCCTTATATTCGTTATTTTTGCTCGGAATTTAACGCGTGCGGCAGGATGTCATTTGAATTTTATTATGCACACAGGCAACATAATTAAAACGGGGTGAACAGAGAAACAGATTATAATAGCAGGGGTGGATCAGCCAATTTAGCCCAGTTAACCTACATTAACTCAAGACATTAGGTCATAAGGATAGAAACGAAAGTTTGTGAAAATGTGCGTTTATGGACTCTTTCACTTAGTAAAAGTAAACATTTTCAGGGCTCCGAGGATATTGAAAAATACGGTTTTCTTGCGGTTCTGTCAGAATTTCTGTGAAAATGAAAGCTATCAGGAAAACGAAAGTTTATTAAATTTTGAACAAAAAGCTCCTATATATATTTGTACATATATAAAAAACAGATCCCCTTTGAGACATATTAGTAGAGTAAAATCTGGAAGTAAAGTCGCTTAGTTTTCTAGAAAAAAAAACCGGCGTAGAACCAAACCAGACTTAGTGGGATTCTTTAGTAAGATAATCGTGTACACGAAATCATTTTTTACATTTTTTGATGGTCGAGAACTTTTTTATTTCGGAAAAACTCAAAAAAATAGATTTTTAATGAAATATGTTTTTTAACGTCTCCACCGCTATATCTCTGAAAATATTTGTACTATCAAGCTATTTTTTTTTTCAAATTAAAGTAGACACAATAGCGCTTCGAACAACGTCCCACGTGAACCCGATTTATTTTTTTTTTAAGTTGGAAAAATAATAGGAAACTCAAACTTGTTATTTTCAGTAGCGTAATTTTAGACAATCGAGAAAAAAAATTATTTATGAAAATTTGTATATACATGCTGCGTACAAATTGAAGCCAATAGTTGAAAAAAGTTTTTAGGATAAAAATTTTTCATGTCCCGTTCATAGTATTGAGTCAGCGATTTTTTTTAACGGGCCAAAGTCATATTCTTGCGCGCTCGGCTGTAGCAAGCCTGCCGACTGCAACGATCTGACTGTCCCGGTCGGGGTGTATGTAGTAGTTTAACTTATACCGTGCGTGTAGCCGAACGCTAGTCATAGGGAGTAAAATTACAACATCGCGCGTACCAGCTGGCTAAAATGAAATAACAGGCTGGAATGCTCCGCTCGACGGAGGAATTTACGGCAGCTATGTTGTCATATCTATCGCGCTACGTGGATGTACATGCCTAATGGGAAATTACACTCACGGTATCAATAGATACAAAACCAGTAGTGATCAAAAGCATCTAGGGGATCAATATTATTGTTCAATATTTCATATATTGTACAGTAGTATTGATCATATGTTGTTAATATTAAGAAATTGTACAATAAATATAAAATAGTCTCCTTTTAATAATAATAAAAAGACAAGTAGGTAGATATAAATACATAATCTATAAATATCAATCAGTGTTACTAACTACCCACCTAATTAGTAAGTTTATTAGACATTTTTAAATGAATGAAAGTAAAAACGTACGCATAAAATGAGTTTTATTGTTGAAATATATTTTCTATTCTACCTATCGGTTGTGAGACCTATGGTTACCTATGCATCATGCATATGGTGGCCAAAAACAGAAGAAAAAGTAGCACAAGGAAAGTTGCAGAAATTGCAACGCCTTGCCTGTCTAGGGACTACAGGAGCAATGCGCTCGTGTCCTACAGCAGCTATGGAGGCAATGCTGGACTTACTTCCTCTGCATTTGCATGTGAGGAAGGAGGCAGCACTTAGTGCCTTAAGGCTGCATCAGGCACTTAAATTCAGACCAGGCGACCTGGTTGGTCACTTAAGGATTCTGGAGTTAATCCAATTCGAATCCGTGACCAAACCCACTGACTCAATGCCAATCAAGCATGACTTTGACTGCCCGTTTGATGTGCTGATTGAAAGCCGTCAGGCGGGCAGGGTTGGAGCATTGCAGTTGGAGAAAGAGTCACACATCTGGTACACAGATGGATCCAAGATGGATGAAGGGGTTGGTGTGGGCGTAGTAGGGCCTAAATGCAGGCTATCTAAAGCCCTTGGTAACACCCCAACCATCTTCCAAGCAGAAATTTATGCTATAGATCTATGTGCCCAGGAATGCCTAAATAGAGGCACTCGAAGGGCAAAGATCTATATACTTTCAGATAGTCAGGCAGCATTAAAGGCTCTCAGGTCATATACGAGTCAAAAATTGCCTGGGAATGCAGACAATCCCTGAAGCAACTGGCAAAAAACAACAAGGTTACCTTGATGTGGGTGCCAGGGCATGAGGGGATAGAAGGCAACGAATTGGCTGATAGCCTCGCAAGAAAAGGGGCTGAAGCCCCGTTTTTTGGACCCGAACCGTTCTGTGGCCTCTCCAAGGGGCACATAACGGAGGAGGTCCTAAAATGGGAAAAGGAACAAAAAGAGTCCTACTGGAGGAACACTCCAGGCCAAAGACAAGCAAAAAGGTTTATAACCTATTCAACAAAGAATGCCACGAGGCTTCTCGAACTGGAAAAGTCCGATCTAAGGCCGATCACAGGCCTTCTAACTGGCCATTGCCCCTTGAGATATCATCTCAAGAACATGGGCATAGCAGAAGATGACAAATGCAGATACTGTGAAGCTGCAACTGAAACTGCGGAACATATACTTTGTGAATGCAGGGTGCTAATCCGCATTAGGCTAAAGTACCTAGAACAGGCGGAATTAACGCCTGAAGACATAGGGAAATTAGCTCCCAGGAAAATCGCAAGCTTTGCAAAAAGTCTTGGAATCCTGGGCAACAACTAGATGCAGGGTAATTCACAAAAGACCTTTTAGGTCGAGGTGAAGAAAGGCCAACCCAGGGCCAAGCGACCCCTTAAACAATCTACAGTCTACAATTTGGATAGATAAATATGTAGTATGTAGTTTATGTAGGCCCTACATTAATAGCATTCTAATTCGTTCATATCTGCCTCGAAATCTTTTATAATGTTGTTACAGGAACGACATTTGCACTCGTTGCAACATTTTAGGCCTTCTTTAAAACAAGCACATTTTCGATTGTCACAATTTTTATCCGAACAATGAATACTTAAAGATTTTGGACAACCGCCACTTCTACGCGACTAATCTGACCAACCCTGCATGCGAGGTGTATTAATTGCGTTCCAATGTCGCATTTAGTGCTGATAAAAAAAATCGCTGTTGCCACACGGTACATTTTAGGAAAAAATATATTGTTTCAAAAACTTTTGTGATTATTAGGCTTTATTTTCTTCGCTGCATGTATGTAAATATTTTCAAAAATAAAAAAGTTTATCGATTGGTGAAGATTTCAATACATAAAATATATATTTTTAGTTTATCTGATTTTTCGAGAAATGAAAGTGCGAATTGTGCCCAAACTGTTTATATTGGTAAAAGCGCTGCAGTGTGTGCTTTAATTTGACACAAAACAAATTTCGGTACCTTTAATAGTTTTAAAGATATGGCGGTGGAAACAAAAAAAAACAATTTTATTTAAAAATACATTTTTTCCACTTTTTATTGATTTAAAAAGTTCGAGACCACAAAAAAATGTCGTAAAATATGATTTCATATGCCCAGTGACATACTCAAAGGAACCTAACATGTTTGACCTGGTTTTACGCCAAAAAAAAAAACGACACGATAGACTTACGAAATCTCTGCTCTATATGGCTTCAAATATATCTGCAGTTCGGCTTAGCCGAGTTTCACGGCTATTCCGTTTATGTTACAATTAAACAAAATTGGTTGTCTTCTTTTCGAAAAAAATAGTGTTTTACATTTGAATAAGAGTGTTGTAACATTATTTCTTCGCTGTTCAATAAAATTTAATTTTCATCAAGTGTTTGAGAGTCTTACTGCACTTTATGTTATTTGAAGAAAAAATATTACTACCCCAGTAGCTCAGAGACTCGGCAGATGAGTCATGGGTAAGAAAATGCTTTACGAATGGTTTTACGTGTTAGGTAGATAAAGATTAATAAATGATAGATGTTTTTATAAAAATTTTTTTTAAGAGATGTTAATTTCACTTAGATAATGGTAAATTTTCCAGAATAACGGGGCGCCAATCTTTCTATAATTATAATTTACACTGAAACTGAAGTTTGATTATAAGAAAGATAAACTAATCAAAATTTAGAGAAAGTACTAGTTGTATAAAAAAAATGTAAATTAATAATTTAAATTTAGCACAAGTCAAGATTAGATTGATATCTCTGAATATTACTAAAGGATGTTCAATTTTTTATCAAAGATTAAATAATTAATACAGTAAGTTATATCGGAATATTTAGTTTGTAAAGTTTGGTTTGTATCAAAATACCTGAAATAAGTGGACAATGTGATTATAAAATTGATTTTATTATAAACCAATCAAACTTGGTGTGTTTTTATTATAAAACAACTAAACTGAGGCCTTAAAATTAAGTGAAATTATATACAAAAAAAATATCGACTGGACGATAAAATGTTATGCAGATATTATCTATAATATTGTCTAGAACATGAATCGACAATATGGTGATTAAAAGTCAAATTTTATTATATTACTATACCTAAATGTTTCGTAGAGATTGTGATCACAAAGTCTTTACAGAACCTTTTATATAATTTGTTTTTAATTAGACGTAGCGTCGATAATTTATACCTTAATAAAATAGTATATGTAACTGTTCATTGAAACATGTTAATAATAAAATTGAGAATAGAAATAGTTTTTAAAAAAATAGAACATGATACTTTAAAAACTCTAAAAATGTTAAAAGGTAAAAATATGAAGTATTTATATAAAAAACGTTAGATAAAAAAACTTATTTGTGACACTTATCTGGAATTTTTCTGTGAATGAAAACGGTGACTTTAGTAGGGGATGATGTTGGTGAAATCCAACCCACAGTGATAAAATTGTTGGTTTCTAGAAGAGCTCGGGATCAGGTTTAGAAGCTTCCAATACCATATTCGACGCTTCCAAAAATTCCATAAGGACAAATCCCAACTATCCTACCATACTATCGTCGCGATCTCCATACAAAATTTGTTTCCAACCCAAAATTTAATATGACGTTAATAAGCAATGCATAACTACAATGTGCATCCCAAGATTGATAAAACTTGCTTCCAATTTTAGAAGATTTGCATTTTTATAAAAAAACTTGCATCTAATACAAAAATTCTTTGTCCAATACTAACATTTTTCGTCCAAAACTATATTATTTGGATTCAATAATAAAATTGTTTATCCAATAGTGAAATTTTTTTATCCAATAGTAAAATATTTTTTTACCCCATAGTAAAACCCTGGAAAGAAATGAAGTGTAAGCGTGAGTTGTAAAATGGCCGCTGCCAAAAAAAAATTATTTCTTTATAAATTACTTACGGATTAAACCGGTGAAGATAATTAGGCCTGCTTCATAATTAAGAAGAGGGACTATCAACCCTTTCAATGTTGAAGTCTTCAAGAAAAATTTTAATGAAAATACATCACTATTTAAAGGTTCATCGAGCAATCGAAGTTCTAACCTCGAGTAACGGAAAACGAAATCGTTCTGCTTTCTTTTTCGGTGCGTATAAATCGCCTCGCTTCGTTACCCTCTCCACTCATAAAGATAAGCTGATTTTAAGCGTAACTCTGGTTGCATACCGTTGTGTTTAATTAAAAAGCAATTTTAAGAAATATATTTAAATCTACCACGGACATTCACGCTTAAGTTAAAATATTATATGATTTATGGGGCGGCAATATGCCTGCTACAGTGTAGATAGTTTTTTATCTGATAATCTTTGATAATAAACTGCCAATTTACACAAGTTATACTACCTTTTGTCAACTTAGCTCGAAAACAAGTGTATAGATAAAATTTAAGAGCACGGGTGGTATTTGGGGAGAATATTTCACAAATAAATTCATTAATAAGTCATCATCAAAATTCAATAATCCGACGAAGACGATAAAGTTTAAAGTTACTTTTATACATTGTCCTAAAACATTGTTGGTAGTCTATGCAATTTTTAATTTTGTTTTCGCTTTAAATTGTATATTCAGAACCGCTATACTAGAATACACTATTGTAAAGAAGTGTTATTGATGTATTTAAGGGAGTTTTCCAAAAACGCTCTGTAGCTCGGTAGTCGAAAAAGATAGACGGTTTACGTCATTGTCTGTTTCTCGAAAATCGAGCTCAGGACACCTGTATTGGTTTTTGTCTCTCTGCCATTGTTTTAGAGAAAACCCCAAATTCCATCTAATTTGGTCCACCCTGTACATGTACCTAATAAGGAATTAATTAGACCATGCATTGGGCGTATATAGCTATATGGTATTTCCATATGGACTGGTAAATTTCATAAACTACAACCCATAAATACATCTTAAACATGTCTCATTAACAGTACGTCGCATGAAAACAAACGATATTCAAATATTCTACTGAATTGCCTTAACGTCCTAATTTTTATACACCTACGCAAAATATGCACCCCTGTTTAGGTTCGTCGAACATAAATCTCGACTAAAATAAATATTGAACACAATCCAATATAAGACAAAACCCATATAAATATTAATATCCCTCAATGTAGACGTTCAGAAACACGAGTCTTTCTTGCTTATTATTATAGTCCGAAGCTCTATAACCTCCCACTAATAAATTTTAGGTAATATATAAGATTCTTTTCCAAGAAAATCACAATATATAGTTATCAGATAAAATTTATACGATGATAATTCAAAACGTTCTCATGTATTATTTACAAAATTTAATATTTATCATCTCTAATAACACAGTGCGTCGAATTTGGTGATTATATAATGAGTTGAACCTGAATAAGAAACTGAAATTCAGGACAATTTTCAGGATTGATGAAATACTGGAAGATAAATCGGTTAACTATGAAAGAATCAGATCAATACAAGTTCATTCAAGTGATTTTTTGGTAATTATGATAAAAATGTTGTAACAAAAATTTAAATTCCGTCGAAATTGCATTAAAATTGGTAGTTGGGGATATTAGAAATAGCGATAACGAATCTAGATGGTCCGAGGAAACTCAACGATCTCGTACCACCTTCTAGCGCTTGTATATGCAGAGGATATGCAATTTAAGGCGATGATTGCATAAGAGGTTCGGCAAAACTTTCAGGTTGGAATAGCTCGTATCCTGGCGTCGAAGATAGGCTTTGGTAGCGGAAATAGGCCGCCGTTAAATAAAATAGTAATAATAATTTACCTATAACATTTTTCCTCTAAAGCAGAAAAACTGGTAACAATGCTGTTCATAAATTTTAACGTCAAATTAAAATGTTCATCAACGTAATGGCTGATTATTATTAACACAGCCATAATATGAATAAAATAGAAAGCCTTTTACCAAGTGATGTGACGGACCAATCAAAATGCTGCTACCCTTATTTTCTTTATAACGACACTATTATACTACGAGATATCAGACATCAGCGTCTGGAAATCGTTTTAATTTAGCTGCACTCTCCCTAGGGCTCCCAGATCTTTCCTTAATAAGTAATACCATGAAACTGAGGCAGTATTAGAAGAAATATTTCCATTAAGTCGACCCCCAATGTCAACCAGAATAACCAGATATTAATAATTAAATATTATATTAGAACAGCGTATAATCCCCTCAAAGCCAGCAAACGGGAGCGTTAAATTAAAATTTATAGCGATTGAAGATCATATTGGCTTTAAAAATTAAGAGGTTTTTAGAAATTATTGGAAAAACACGGTAAATATACAAAAAGTCTTAATAGGAAACAGGTGACACATTATAAATTTGTTATTCCATACAAAGCAATAAGGGAGTGATTGAGAATTTCCGCCCGATTACTATAATTTGCAATTTCGCCATTTCGCACTCGAAATATTACCAATTACCTATCAATTTAAATATCTTTTGTTCTATTTAAGTGTGGGTACATGTCAAAAAGGTATTGCATTTGCTTCATTAGTATTAACAATATATGAAAAAGCTACGTAACAACAACGCGAGAACCGCGCGATGTCACGCAGCGGCCAGGTGTTGTGGCAAAAATGCTTCCAGACATAATAAAGAGAGAGAAGGGCGATTCCCGACAACAAAACTTGTTTGTGTTAGGCAGTTTAACGCTGAATCTGTCGACTCAGGTACACAGACTGATGACATTTATACAGACTTTTCTAAAACCTTCGATAGTCTTAACCACTCTATTCTACTTAAAAAATTCCATAACTTTGACTTTTCCGATGACTCACAATTTGTGGCTCTTAATAGGTTTCAATTTTCTGACTCCTTTGCTCCGCCTGGTGTTCCACAAGGATCTGTTCTTGGACCTCTATTATTTATAATTTTTATTATTAATTTTATCACAGTAGTAGATGTTAACTGTCTGCTCTATGCTGATAAAAATATTTTTCACTGTCGAATGCCATGAAGACTGTCTGCGCATTCAAAATAATTTAGATAGATTATCGGATTGGTGCACTTCAAACAACCTCAATTTAAATATTGCCAAGTGTCCAGTAATGTCCTATTCTATAAAAAATTATGTAGTAAAGTTGGATCATCGACTTGGAGATACGACTTTAGCAAGACCTGATTTAATTTTTCAGGAAATATAATTTTCCCAGGCTGTCTCCTTTATTTGTGAAAATAACCAAACTCACAAGATTTTCCTGTTTGGTAGGCATACTGAGTTCGATGTAGAGGTTTTGTACTCGTCGTATCGTCCTGATATGGTTATTAACTAGTTCCTCGATAGTTTTCAGGAGAAATGATGTTAGGCTAATAGGTTGGAAGGATTTGGCTTGGGCGTAGATATCACGTCATAGTTTTGGTATAAATACCACCTTTATCTCTTGCTAACCAGTTGGCCCAGACTAGCCCTCAATAGTGTGCACAGGTGTATTGCAAGTATATCCATTCCCTGTTCAAGTAGGAAATATTCCGTCCAGCCCTGGTGACCTGTATGGTTCAAAATAATTGATAGCCCATTCAAGCCTTGTTTTGGTAACAATGCTATTCGCACTTATCCTTTGACGGCCTTCTCATCGTATGCGTTCGGATGGACCGCTTTTGTCTTATGGGATGGTTATACTGCCTGGGAAGTGTGCCTCCAGTAAATACAAAGTCTCCTTCTCGGTGTTTGTGTAGTCCACTTGTTGTCTTTGCAGTGATCCTATCTTTCCCTGATTGTCTCTCTATAAGATTTTCTGGACTCGACCAACTTCGGGAGTATTTTTTATCTCCTTGCATCACTTCCTCCGTGATCTAGTTCTTGCACCTCTAATCGCATTAACGGATTTCAGACGGGCAACTATGTATTCATTCCATCTGCCAGTCCTGGCCAAACAGCCTTTGGACCTCTGACCTTGGAGGAGAGCTCGTGGATTCTACCTGGGGATCTCGCGTTTAGCTCTCTTCTCTTTCAGAGGATAGCTTAATTCGAAGGCCGTCATTACTGCCGAGGTTACAAAGTCATTCAGCAGTTTTACTTCCGCCGGTGTTTACGTTCTTGATGGACAGTCCTTCAGCCCCTGCTCTAGATTCTCGTTGAAGAGTTCCCAGTCGCAGGTTCTTGGTTCTAGTTTGAATTTAACCATGTTAAAAAATAATTAAGAAACTATGGTGAAAACAATATACTTGAATCTGAGAAGGCTAATGTTTTTAGTTAAAAAATATTCTGCGTGATCATCCAGTAGAAAAAATAATTAATAAATGCATTATAGTACAGTACCTAGAGGTAAGAAATATGCAAAACTTCGGAATAATGTCATGTTGAACGGATTTCGTTCATTTTTGGCAGTATAATAGTAATTGCTTCACAGAAAAGTTTCTCTTCCCTGTCGGGGGGTGGCACTTAAAAATATATATATTTATTGAATCTGAAGTAGAATTAAATTTTAAGAAGAAAAGGTTCTATGCAATTTTTCACATAAATTGATAGTTTTTAAGTTATAACGACTTCAAAATTGCTATTTTAGCTTAAAAAAAAAAGGTATTTCCAAACGGCTTTCGTCAAGTATCTCGAAAAGTATTACTTTATCGGAAAAATTTTACAGACCAATTACAGAAAGTACAAACTGGGAATTAATTATATTTTTTGTTTATTGATGTAGGATTAATAATTTCGGAGATAATTATTTAGAGTGAGAGTTAAATATCTCAGAAACTGTGACACCCACGTCAAGGATGCTAATAGGTAGAATAATAGGATATTAATTAAGCTTTCTATTGTTCTGTAGCATAAAAAACAAAGAAGTTATGACCGAAGCGATGTGCGTCTACACATTTTTTTAATAACAACGTCGCCATTTTGTTACTGTAATTAGCCAGTAATTAAAAAAAAGGAATTTCAAACACTGTTTCTCATTAATATACAACATGACGTAGATGCTCAAATTTTTTGGTTTGTATACAGCACTTGCTTTAGAAAAAAATACAGTTTAAACTATAAAGGTATTTTCTATAAAACGTATTTTTTTTTCCTTTTCCAAATATCTCAATAAATATTAGTTTTATTGAAAAATGGGTAGAGACCAAAAATAAAGCTCATAAACTGATAATGAATTTTTCTTGTTTATTTATTTACATAGAATTAATAGTTACGGAGATATGGAAGTTTGCAAAAGGCGTCCGAACATTTATAAGACGAAAAATGCAGTTTAAATGTTAAATATCTCAGAAATTGTGACACCTACGTCACGCATGCTAAGAAATGAAATTAAAGACAATTAGTTGCGCTTTCAAATTATTTTTTACTCATTTCTGTAGCATAAGAGATAAAGAAGTTATGACGGAAAATGTGCGTATTTATATTTTTTTATATAAAATGGTCGCCATTTTGTTACTCTAATTAGCCAGTAATTTAAAAAAATTATCTCAACTACACTTTTTCGTTAAGATGTAGGATTACCTAGATGCTCAAATTTTTTTGCTCATTTAAAGCACTTGCTTTAGAAAAAAATGCATTTTAAACATTAAAGGTAATTTCGAAACACTTGGATATCAAATATAAATTTAAATATCTCCGAACTTATTAATCCTACATCAATAAACAAAAAATATAATTAATTCTCAGTTTGTGCTTTCTGTAATTGGTCTGTAACATTTTTTTCGATAAAGTAATACTTTTCGAGATACTTGACGAAAGCCGTTTGGAAATACCTTTTTATTAAGCTAAAATCGCAATTTTGAAGTCATTATAACTTAAAAACTATAAATTTATGTGAAAAATTGCATAGAACCTTTTCTTCTTAAAATTTGACGCTATTTCAGCTCCAATAAATATATCTTTTTTAAGTGCAACCCCCTAAGAGGGGGTGGCATCCACCCCCTAACCCCGCACAATATAGAAACTCTTCTGTGAATCATTTACTATTATACTGCCAAAAATGAACGAAATCCGTTCATAATGACATTATTCTGAAGTTAAAACCTCTAGTTACTGTACTATTATTTTATTTCCTAATAAGAATTATTATTTTTTTAATTATGAGTTGTCTGCTGATTCGGCTCTGATTATTTGAGAGGATCCTATTACACACCCACACATACACACGCGTAAATTCGTCACCGGTATATGCTTTTCATTTCATCCTTTACCGGCGTGAAAAAATAATGAAGTGATTAAATTTTAATATCCGTGTACTCGTGTCCCACATAATATTTTTCAGTTCATAAATGAAATACGGGTTTCAAAGGACGTAAAACAATTAGAGCAAAATAAAGGTGAAATGGCATAAACATGTAAGTTCATAAAAATCATAACGGTAAATTTTCCAGCTCACATGGCAGGTTGTTGACCTAATTAGTTTTTAATCCCCGACACAAAGAGGAGAGGTGTTATAAGTTTGTGGGTTCGTAACTCTTTAATGGATGATTCGATTTTGATGCAGTTTCTTTATTTGAAACAGTATTTTGTCTAGAATTTTTGTCAAGGTTTGATTTCGGTGGATCTTCAGGGAGCTGCACTTCATCAATAAAGAATCAATCATTGTTATCAGCAAAATGTGACCGATAATATTTCGCATGCAGTTAACTCAACTGTTAGGCAAGAAAAATATGAAAATTATATAAGCTCCCCACTATGAAAAATAATTAATGGCGGATATAATATGTGGACTATAGTTGACACAATTACCGAGGATGAAATCTAACATACTTTTAGTGAAATGTATACAGGGTGGTCACTATAAAAAATAACTAAATAACATACGGCAGAGGAAAATAATATTTGAAATGTAGTTGTCGCTATAGTCAGAAACAAAGCCTGATATACTTTTAGTTAAAAAAGTATACAGAGTAGTCGTCCTCCTATAGAAAAGATAATAAATAAATAAAGAGTACTAAATAGAGAGGGAGGTTTTGGGTAAATACTTTTACCGATTTTTGCCAGTAGTGTGCTTACTTACAGCAAGAAGTGGTGATAGTATCTCAACTAGCAATTTATAATTAGCTGGTCTCATGAAATGGCTTCCCTCTATAAAATACTTTTGTGTTAATAAAAAGCATTTTAAGATAATTAAATTATAAGCGATCCCTACAAAACATCTATAAAATAATGTGCCGTGTGGCAGCGTCGTATCTTAAATGAACCAAGATAACAATTTTTTTTTTCAAAAAAGTGTTATTTTGTATTTTTGTTTCAACTTATAAATGAAAAAAAAAAATAACTGTAGCCAGAATCACAAACAGTTTGATAAAAACTATAATTTATTGTAACTATTAGCTTTAAATTGTAAGTTTTCGTTTTGACACCACTTGCTCATTTTATGAAAATTTTCACTAGTAATCTCCCTAGTGCTTGAAAATTTCCGATAATTAATTAAAGCACGTGGGGATATGGTAGGAAAATTTCACTCCTAAATTAAATGAAAAATAACCATAAGAAACGTTTCTAAAATAATTTCTTAACTGCTTTATAAGATATTTTATAATTTTGCTATAAAAACGTTTTGATGATAAATTTATAAAACAGTTCAGTTGCAGGCAACCGGATAGTGTTTTCTGCAACTCTGATATAATCAATTAGCATTTCAGAAGCATTAATATAACAGCAATAAAACAAAATAATTGTATAACATTTAAATTATAAAACAAATTTGCTGGTTGGGATACTTTAGTGCATTCTTGCTTAAATTAGCCATTTGGAACTAGGTTATCTTCATTTAGATATGGCGAAGTTAAAGAAGCCTATACAATATTATATTTAATGCTTGCAGCGACTGCTCGAGCAGAAACAATTTTCCATATTAAAAAACTATATGGCTCCTTGTTCGTTAAAATGTTTCTTCCAACTTTATACCAGTATGAAAATATGTATAAAGAAAGGCAACGCCAGCAGTGTTCAAAATGAACTTATTTAACTTGTCAGCGTACAAAAATAAATTCAAGTTTCTTCGGAGTTTTTGACTGGCAGACAGCCGTTAGTTGTGTTATTTATTAAATGCATACCTACTGAGGCTGAATGTAAGCAACTACCTACGAAGGTAGTACAGGTTTCCAGTATTATTATAAAGCTGTTTGAATAATGTGCGAACTGCACCCGTGCTGCTAATAAATCTTGTTTTAGTATTTGTTGAAAATATTTAATGGTGAAAAATCATGAGTGAAATGCATTGTTTGGTTTCAGTTTGTGGTTGAGTAATATTAACGTTGAAAGTCGTGACTTGGATTACTGTTCCCACACGTGAAACCCCACTAAAAATATTGGACTAATCAGAAAATCAAGTCATATATCTTTCATAAATTTACTTAACCTCTTTGCAGCTTAGAGTTAAGATTATTGAGAGTGTTATTATTTTACTTCGCTCGTTTATAGTCCAGTAGAAATTGTCACGAATAGTACGAAAATGTGGCGAAAATAGATAACCACGATTTTATTGTTTAAGTTGATGGGTTGGGCATCCAAAACAAGCCCTTATGCTACTACACAGAAACGTGTCCCTGTAGATGTGTTCATTTCCTTGAATCCACTTGGTATATATACGTACAAACAAGGAAATTTAAACCTTTAAATTGTAAAAATTCCAAGAAAATACAGTTTTCTAAAGCCTTGTAATACAGGAATAATGTACGATTCAACGAAATCATTACAATTAAATGTAATAATAATAATACAATAGTAATGCCATGTATAATAATTAACAAATTGTATAACGATAACATTAATTGTTAAACGATAAAGTAAATTTCAATTACATTTTGTAAAATTGCGTTAGTTACATTCTGAAGGTGTATTACAATAATTATAAATATAAAAAATGTAAGATATACAAACGTACAAACTTTTTTTTTTAAAACAGTCTCCCGACTGACCAATCAGCGCACCGTTACGCTCGCACAAACCACTTTTTTACATTTTTCGAAAACCAATTATCATAGAGTAATGTTTTTTTTGAAGTGAACTAAAAAAATAACACTTCAAAATGGTAGACATGATTTTTCGACATTGCATTTCATTCAAAAGATATTTAACTTTAATCGGAATTTTTTATGCAAAGAAATCTTTTTTTTCAAATTCAATTTTCACCACTTTTTTCTGAATAATGACCATTTGGGAAACATTTGTAATCATTGAACAACTTTCGAAGAATAGAATTTTCCTTCTCCTAGCAAAATCTGACAGAAAATGAAGTACTTATAGGCATTTTTCGAAGACCCTTTTTTTTTCAAAAAAATTGAATCTATCGAAAAATAATGCAGACATCGATCTGAAATTTTTACCAGATATTCCCTCCTATATAACACGTACTAAAATTTCAAGAAATTTTCTAATATTTTGCTGAAATTAAACATTTTTTTCAAAATTTCTATTTTTTTGAATTTACGCCTGGCCTAATAAAGCTATCTTAATGTTCGGGGGCTTATTATATAGGCTTTTTTAATACCTATAATTTTCCCATCCGAACTTTCCTCTCAGATTATTAGCTTTCTATTTAAACGCGAAAAACCGATTTTTCAGCCTCCCTTATCCGGTGTGACATCTGTTGGCACGCTATAAGGGCTTGTGTTGGATGTCCAAACCATCAACATAAAACAATAAAATCGTGGTTATCTATTGTCGTCATGTCACATTACAATTTGACTGAACTATTACTGAAGGAAAGTATTGTAATCGTGAAAAAATCACCCTCCGAGATTTCTCCGGATTTTTACGTTTCGCAGTACGTATATTGCGAAAATTAAAGCCGTTTAATTCCGTCAGTTTGTCTATCTGTGTTTCTGTCGATCTAGCGTCTGTCTGTTTGTCTGTTGGCGTTATATCTACAAAACCACTTGACGGAGAGGAACTGGGATACAGTTCCTTTGAAAAATATACAGGCTGAACCCTATGAAAATATAATTAAGGAAAAAAGTATGACGGAAAACAGCGATATTTGGCATGTAGTTAATATAACTGTCAAGGAGGAAATATATGAAAAAAATATACAGGGTGACCACCCTAAAAAAAAATTATGAAAAATGTAACGGATGGCAATATTTTGCATGTTTGCATACTGTTTGCTTATTATTTTGTTCAGTGTTTAAATTCTATAAATTGTTTAAAAATGTTTAAAGAGTTTAATGATATATTATGAAAAAATTATATAGTTAGTATAAATATGAGAAAACAATGTTTTTGTATAAAAATCGTATTTATTGCTAAATACTACTTAAAACTTGAATTTATATAAGAATAACCATTATTCAGATTTAGCACACACTATTTCGCTCCTTCTTCTTCTTTTTCTGAGCTATACTGCTCTTCAATATCAGATCATATGATAGTATATTCTTTCCATTCCGAAAAAAGTTCTAATACGTTCTAAATCTCCGGCAATTTTTATTCCAGGCTTCTGAGCTTCTTCGAAAAACTTATCAATAGACATATCATTTTTTATTATTTTGTTTTGCCTGCTTCATTTTTTTCAAGCGAACAAATCTCGCTGGGAATGTTATAATCTGAAGAAGAAAAAAATATGTACCTATAAATATATTAGAAATGTATATACTAATTAGAAGTTTGTGGAAATTCACTAGTTCAAGCAGTTATCAGCAGCTAAGTTTCGATTAGAATATTTACATAAAACCTATTCTATATGACACTATGAGATTTAAGACAGAAATCCATAGTAGCCATTTTGTATGCCGTAACTAATTTTAGTTATCATTCATTTTAAGTGCACGTTGTACATGCACTGAATCACAATTTAATTTTTTTATTCCCTTTAATAATGGGTGGTAATGAGGGTGATATTGGGAGGGGGTTGATGCCTTCCACATCGTGGAAGTATAGGTAACAGTAAATAAAAATTGATTTTTTTTTTGTTTGTTAAAATAGGCTTAGAATGTCATGAGATGTCGAAAAAAAAAAAATGTTTTTCGGTCTGTCTATCTATAACTTTTTTTTATAAGCACGATTATGCACGGATTATGATGTTGACTTGAAATTTGGTACACATATATATTAAAAGAGCCCTGGGACTAGATTATATTTTCATCTTATTCCGTTGCAGGGCTGGGGGTTAAATGGGGGGTACATAAGTAAAGCAAGCTATAAAATTGGGATTTAGCGTATCTACGAGAAGATAATGTCTCAATTTTTTTTAGAATCAGCCACCCACACTACCACCCCAATTACCACCTCCACCCCATAATTGAAAAGGTAAGAAGGGGGTAAAAAATAAAATTGCGAGTTATTGTGTATACAAGGACCAAAGGCAATAACATTTTTTTGACAACAGTCACCCTAACTACTACCCCCGTGTCCACTCCTACCGGAAATCTGGACGTGGAAGTAGTGATCCCTTAGGCAGCGGTTTTTAATAGCGAGCCGTTTTAAGCAAGGATGAAATAATTCAGTATCCCTGAAGAAAAAAAATTTAAACCCAATTGCATGACTCTGTATAAGGTTAGATAGAGTTTATTTTCTTCGTGCAAAATAAAAGAACCGCTACCTAAGGAATCTCTACTTCCACATCCAGATTTTCTATCCAAGTCTCTCACAACGGAATTGATACTATATTTACACTTCATTGTGTAGAAATAAACGTTTATGGAACTTTAATAATATAGTATTTGAAATTGTGCGCCCCAAAAACCCATAAAACGATATACCGCATCGGTAGTGAGGTGGGAGTGGTGACAGGGAGGTGGTAGTGAGGGTGGATGAAGTAATAAATAATTTGCCTAAATAACAATTTTTTTCACCCCCCCCTTTAATAACGTAGTGGGGGTCATAATGGGGGTGAAAAATAGAAAAAAAAATTGAGACCTTAGCACTTAGCACTTTTACGGATTCGTACTTGCTTGATTTACCTATTTACCTCCATTTACCCCAATTTACCCCCCAACCCTTCAACTGAATAAGATCAAAATATAATCTAGTGTCAGATCTCGTTAAAATACATACGTGTACCAAATTTCAAGTCAATATCTTAAAAGGTTCCAGAGTAATCGTGGGCACAAGAAATAATACAAATTATCAATTTTTTTTTGCGTTACTGTACCACTGGGTGTGGAAGTAAAAAAGACTACGATTTGGGAGCTATAGCGTAAAAAATGCAAGGTAGGCGTTTTACGTTTTTGTTCTGTTCTCCTCCATTACGGTAGAATTAAAAGCACTTATTTGAGATTCAGATACACCCGAAAGTGGTAAAACATAAAGGTTCATGAACATTTTCTATTTAAATCCCCCGAGAACTGGCCTAATTGTAACGTTCCAGCCAATTACTTATTGCATCGAATTTGAAATGGGATAATAGTCCTGTTACAAATTTAATGCAACCGTTGAATATGTGTCCATAAAATGAATTGAAACTTTAATTATACTAAATAATTTACCTTCAATTATCCCACGGCAACATTGTTGTATTTGAAACTAAATGGAATTCTCTTTTATAGCAGTATTTGAAAATTCACCCGCAACACTACAGTTGCCATAATATGCAAAATCAAACAATACGCAGCCCATCTATTGCACGGAATCAAAAACAAATGAAAGAAATAATAACCGCTAGGTATGTACAACATCGTGATTTTTAAGCTTAATGAACTTTTTTCTCTTGTTCACAGAATGGCCTGAGGAAAAGTGGGTTGAAAATTGTAGTATTTTCATTTCAAAACCACCATCTTGAATGTCTTTCAATCCAAAACATATGTCAAGTTGTGTACAAAAACATCGGATAGTTATCAAAGGTGCACTTGAGATTCACTGTTAGATATATAATTTACAAAATCAAAAACTCGACTGCTCATATTTTAAGTTCATATTTTCTACATTTATTAAAATTTAACCTTCATATTAACACATATTGTTAACAAATACAGGGTCTGCCGTATACGTAGAAATATTTTGCAGGACCAAAAGAAGTAAAAAAATCCTCATATTTTTTTTTAAACAAACCAATTTTTTTATTTCAAATTAATTAGAACTAGGCAATGTTTTCAGTTTATGTAATACAACTATAAACAGAAGACGAAAGGGATCTTTTTATTGTAGTTCTTCCTTATTTTGTATTATAAAAAGTGTTGTTGTTAATAGTTTTCCATGGCCTTCTCACAAATATATTAAATTTTTCGAAAATCAACCACTTTTTCTAGAGATAAATATGACATATGACATATCGTTGGATAGCTAATTTAAGTTGTGATCGAATAATGAAATAATTTACAGGGTGTTCTATTTAAAAACAGTTATATCTATATCTCGAGAACTGAGGCATGCATAATTTTCTTATCAGCAACGGATTTTACTCAAAAAAGTACCCTAAGAATGAGTTACTCGACTTTCGATTCGATACTTGGCAATTGAAATATAAATGCCAATTTTCCAAAAACGCTCTGTACGGTAGTCGAAAAAGATATCGCGGTTTACGCCATTGTTTGTTTCTCAAAAATTGACCTCAGGACACCCATACTGGTTTTTGTCTATCTATAGTTTTAGAGAAACCCCAAATCCCATCTAATTTGGTCCACCTATACAGGGAAGCAAGCTTTTGTATGCCATTTATTAGCTTTATTACTGCAGTGTCGTGGTCCACCATACCACCGATCACTAGGTTATCATGGGTCTTGTGATCCTAGTGTAAAACCATGGATCATTTTGGGGATTAATCCCAGTTTTCTTCCACATCAGTCTACACTGTCCCAGGGTAGTTGTTGCACTCTGTGTTACTTTTTGGATTTGGGTACTTCATGGAAGCATACATAGAAAGAGGTTAATTCCCATTTCGCTTGGCTTAACAAACTATGCTGAATGAAAAATTGCAAAGAATTGATATAACAACGTGTTTGTTTTTCTAGGTGTGTGTAAAACCTGAGGTGATAAATATTCACCGAAATCAAATCTCATCTTCTTAAATTTTCCTTAAAATTTTGAAAATGAATTTATGAATTAATTTATTTGTCGAAAAACCGACCCTTTTTTTCTTAAAAAAAAAATACACGCCAATGACTGAAATAAGTTTTGGTTTAGTCAGTAAAGGTCTTTGATACCGATCCAAATTTGGTTGAAATTGGATGACCAATAACTGAGTTACGAAGGTGTTTCCATTGGAAATGGGTCACACTGTATATAAATTAATTTAAAATATACGACACATGCAAGAGGCCTATTACTCCTGACTTATTTACGTCACTGGCACTTTGATTTAGTTTTCGTGCATACAAAAAACTATACGAATCGTGACGTTCAAGAGTAAGACATTCTCCCACATAAAATCTATGTGTCTGGGTGACGTCACGACGCCACAGTAACACTTTGACGACCTGTCGGCGCCCTCTAATTCAGAAAGCAAAGGACAATGCCCTGGACACTTATTTCCTCACTTCCTATTTTACTGGTTTTCTATTGACATACGAGCGTATTCAACGCTATTTTTCAATGAAGGGTATTGACTGGTTGTACAATAGACACATTAAACCGCTTGATTATAATAAAATATTCGTTATATTCAATAGAAATAACTTCCTAACTGCTTTGTTGTTAGAATTCGTTTTTCAATCGGTATTAATGTTTGTGTAACTGCGCACGACGTGAACTGTGAAGTTAGATAAGATAGTTAATTTCAGGTACATAGTTGAGAGTAAAATAATAAATATTTTTAACATATTTAAGATACAAAATTTAAAACAAGATGTGATTATAACAAAGGGCATAGCCGGATAAGTAGGGTGAAACGGCCCACGGCCCTATTTTCATTGAGAGAAGGAATATAGTTAGCAATAAGTGAAGGGAATAATTTTGAAAAATATTAACGCAAAAGGGTGGCGCGTTTCACGGGGTGACGAGGGGGATGAAATCCAAAGGACCAATTTTTTATGCCAAAACGCAGCAACCGAAAATTTTGGAAAAAATATATGTTTGACAAGTATTGAATGAATTGACAGTAAATAGTTGGGTCTGGTTTCATTTTCGTGAAAGTTGTCATTAGTTATAAACTTATTTAAAATTGATTTAATATATTTTAATATTTCTAAGATATATGGGGTGTTATTAAAAAGTATGTCAATCACTTAACCACAAATTCAGCACCTTAAAAAAAGTTGATTGAACCTAATTCACCTCTATCCAAAATCGCACCCCTATGAAGATACAGCCCTCTAAAGTTGGAAATAAAAAAACATATTGTTTAAATATTGGCTACAGATATTTTTTTCAATACTGATATTGATATGCTGTAACATATGTCAGAGGCTAACAGTTTAAAGTAAAAATATTTTAAAATAAAGTTTTAGAAATGGCTGATTTGGGGTTAAACAACCCATCCCGTTTTTAAGTGGTACGCCTATGACTTTTTTGGTACATTATATTTTATAGAAAATTTAATTCTACAACTCTTTTGCATCTCGTATTTTTTTGGGTTTGAGTGATGATTTTTAAATGAAACTTAGAATACTAAAAACATTGTCATGTGTTTTAAAGGATGAAATGTTAAAATCATTTATTTTATCAGTCACTTCTTAATTTCAGTTCTATATGTACCTAGTATGAGTAAAAAAACAAAATAAAATTAAAAACAAAAACAAAAATTAAAAATGAAATAAGAAAATTCATTACTTTTTTCCAGTTTTCAGCATTCTACCCTTTCAAACACATGACAATGTTTTTAGTATTCTAAGTTTCATTTAAAAATGATCACTTAAACGAAAAAAACATAAGATGCAAAAAATTTGTAGAATTAAATTTTCTATAAAATACAATATACCAAAAAAGTCAAAGGCGTACCACTTAAAAATGGGGTAGGGGGAAGGGTTGTTTAACCCTGAATCAGCCGTTTCTAAAACTTTATTTTAAAATATTTTTACTTTAAACTGTTACCCTCTGACACATGTTACAGCGTACCAGTATTGAAAAAAATATCTGTAGCCATTTGTACCATGTTTAAAGAATATGTTTTTTTATTTTCAACTTTAGAGGGCTGTATCTTCATGGGGGTGCGATTTTGGATAGAGGTAAATAAGGTTCAATCAACTTTCTTTAAGGTGCTGAATCTGTGGTTAAGTGATTGACATACTTTTTAATAACACCCTGTATATACAAGGTAATGTTAGTAATCATAATTGTTTAAAATATGGCCCACTTAATCGAAAGTTTACAAGGTGTATTCCTTGTGGTTTTTTGTTGTTGTTTAAATACCCTGTCTAAGTGGCTTGATGATCCCCAGAATAAGATGGCCTTAGCTTCTCTTGTATATACTAAATAACAATTTTATGGACTTTCACCTGCTTGATTTACCTACCCCCCATTTACCCCAATTTACCTCCAACCCTTCGACGGAATAAGATGAAAATATAATCTAGTTTCATATCTAGTCAATATCCTAAACGGTTCCAGAGCAATCGTGCACACAAAAAAAGTTACAGACAGACAGACCGACGGACAGAAATGTTTTTTTTTGCTCAAACTTAAAATCTCGACTTTTCATGACATTCTAAGCCTATTTGAACAATAAAAGTTTTCAAAATTTTTTTTGTCATTACTATACTTCCTCTGGATGTGGAAGTAATAAGAAGGGGCCTAAATTGGAATTCTGGTAACAATAGACAGTAACATATGACTCGTTAGAATAGGTACCATTAATATTCACAATTTGTTTTCTATTATATAAACATAAACACACCACAGATAGACAACCCCCAAATCTAAAGCCAAGGCTTGAAAAAACGCAGACATACCGGGGCTGGGGCTCGAACCCAGAGCGCGATAGACAGTTGGTCAGCGTATTCGCCACTCAATACGCCTTAACCAACTGAGCTACCGTGCCGGTAGTATAACATTATATAACTCTGTTAATAACATTAAACAATAACAAATAAGCTTTTCTGAACTCCACACTCCACGTATACCTAATATCTGCTAACTAAGAATATAAATATTCAGCAATCACTCAAAAATGGAGAGTCGGGCATAGTCTTCAATGATAGACACCTCTTGCTACTCAGTAGCCAAGTTGTTTAATAAATTATCTTATTTTTATCCGTAATAACTTTCTCCGACAGCCTAACATCTTTATAGAAATCAAGTGGCCCCCTAGTTGTGATGATCGGAACTGGTGGTCGTGACAGTATCTAGGAATTAACAGATGTTATTTTCGGAGAATTTCTCTCAGTAATATAAAAAGAAAACATTTCACCTTGTCTTGTGAACATCGCTACTGACGTTTCCTTTCGAAATAGGAAAAAAAACAGCTTGTGGTTGAATTTTACTGAACGTCGGTAGCTTTAATTTTCCTTTCTTTATAAATCTTAGAATTGCGTGCACTATTATGTATGTATACCACTGAAATATGAATGATGATACTACACAAAGAATAATAAAATAAAAATGTTCCTATCTATTGTTTTTAAAACGATCAATAAACTGAATATTATATAATAGTGGAAAAAGCTCCTATATACAAAAAAAGAGGTTAAAAGGTTTCCATGGAGATTCAATTAATATACTTTTGTATTATGTGACGTGCTTACAATTTGCATTCGAAGTTTATTTTATATTTAACGTAGATATAATTCAACTTTATTGTTGGAAAATTATAGTGGTATTTCATTTCAAATAGGACATAATTATTACAAATATAGTTTAATATTCAAATAATTATTAAATGATCTGGAAATTATTAAACAGAGTAAATTTTGCAAGAGCTAAATTGATTATAACTCCATTAAAATTTAAAATTATTTAACGCACCTTATTAAAAATTAATTAAAGTATAATTTATTAGCGATATAGTACAGATAAATGCATTCTGTTATTAACTGAGGAAGTAGGTAAGAGAGCTTTTAAATTTGATCATGAAATCGATTTCAGCTAGAACTAGCTATCTTCCCTTACAGAGGTATTGTTAATATGAATTGTAACTAAGTTTGACACCGACAACTTCCTGGTTATTGGCTTACGCAGCTATTTCTGCAGTACCCTTCACTTTGTTGCAGAGCAGGTATAAGTGTTTTATAAATTTCTGTGTACCATCTATAGGTCGCAAAATTCCAAATGCTTTAAAAAAATAAAATGAGAATGCAACTAATTACAATACATTTTTACTTCTTACCGAAGTATTAATGGTGAAAAAGTCATCCTCCAGATTTTCACGTTTCAGAGTTCGTAGATTACAAAAATTAAAGCCGTTTAATTCCGTCTGTCGGTTTGACGTCTGACTGTTGGCACTCTATCTACAAAACCACTTGACGGAAAAGGATAATATTTGGTAGGTAGTTGACGCTACTGCCAACGAAGAACTGGGTTAAAATTCCGTTAAAAATATACAGGTTGGACCCATAAAACATAATTAAGGAAAAAAAAATGAGGGAAAAACGTAATATTTGTCATTATAGTTAACACAACTGTCAATGGAGAAATATATGAAAAAAATATATAGAGGGTGGTCACCTTAAAAAAATTAAAAAATGTGACGGAGCAAGATAATATTTCGCATACAGTTATCACAACTGTCAAAGAAGAAAATTATGAAAAAAATATACAGGGTGTCCCAGCTCTATTTAGACATGCATTTTCTCGGAAACGGTTACACACAGAAAGAAATGTTTAATAGAAAAGTTATTCTGTTTAAAAATATGCATTTAACCATTTTATTTTCAAATGTACAGGGCGCCTCAAAAAGACGGCAAGTTGTGCAACTTTACTTTTTCAAAGGGAACACTGTATATTTTGCATTTTTAGATTCTCCTTTTATTTCCGAACAAATTTTATTAACCATGTCCTGTAGGACATATAGGTAGGATAGGTATACCTATCATTAACCATTGTTGAGATATTTGTAGTTACATTTTTGGGATAACATTTTTTATTAACGTAATTATAAGGAATACTACAATCCAAAAAACAGTAAATATTATAATTATTATAAAAGATGCTCAAATTGTCGCCCAAATTCTATTTGACACAACTCATACCTCCTTAAAAGTTCTCGGTACAAGAACTCCTCATGACATCTGGGGTTATTTGGCGTGAGTTATTCCTATTTATTAAATCATTAAGATTATTTGGTTTCTCAGCGTATACAACTTGTTTTAAATGACCCCATAAGAAAAAATTGAGGGGGCTCATATCAGGTGACCGTGCAGGCCATTTAACAGGTCCCTGATTACCAATCCAGTTCCCTCTAAATCACTCAGTCAGGAAGCATGTTACAAGGTTCGAACTATGCAGTGGTGCTCAGTCTTGCTGCAACCACATAGTGAGGTGCTCATTTATTGGAATTTCATCCACAAGACCAGGAATAATATTTCTTAAAAACCTCAAATATCTTATCACCATTCAGGAAACCTGCATAAAAGTATGGTCCAATTAAACCGTCGATATATCGTAAACCGTTGATGATAGGTATAGAACATGGTTAATAAAATTTGTTCGGAAATAAAAGAGGAATCCAAAAATGCAAAAATATATAGTGTGTTCCGTTTGAAAAAGTAAAGTTGCATAACCTGCCGTCTTTTTGAAGCGCCCTGTACATTTGAAAATAAAATAGTTAAATGTGTCTTTTTAAACAGAATAACTTTTCTATTAAACATTTCTTTGTATGTCTAACCGTTTCCGAGATAATGCTTGTCTAAATAGAGCTGGGACACCCTGTATATACAGTGTGGTCACCCAAAAAAATAAGTTTTAAATGTGGAGAAGGTCGATAATATATCGCATGCAGAAAACACAACTGTCAAAGTAAAGTATGAAAAAAAATATACAGGGTAGTCACCCAAAATTTAGGTGGTCACTCAAAATTTTAAAAAAATGTGACGGAGGACGATAATATTTCGCGTGCAGCTAACACAACTGTCAAAAGAATATTTGAAGAAAATATACAGGGTGGTCACCCTAAAAAAATAATGAAAACATGTGGAGGTGAATGACAATATTTGGCAGTTAGCACAACTGCCAAGAAGAAAAATATCAAAAATATACAGGGTAGTCAACTTAAAAAAATGTATGAAAAAATGTGAGGAATAATATTTCGCATGCAGGGTAACACAACTGTCAAAGAAAAATATGACAAAGACCCTAAAAAAAAATATGAAAAGTGTGACGTATAATATTTTGAAATATGAAAAATATGCAGTGTGTCCCCGGATTGTGTTTGGAATAGGTGTATTATACCAACCAAAAATTAGTACGGCTTTCATTTTCTGCAGTCTTGGTCTGCTTGACGTAAAATGGATTTTTACCAAATTTCAGTTAAAATGGGATCTAACTCGCGGAGTTAATCTAAGAAGAAAATAAAAGAAAATAAACTATTGCAGGTAAACTGGTCTTTCTGTTAATTTTACGGAAACATTCTATTTGGATAAAATATTTGGCATTGAAAGTTGGAGCCACATGCCAACTTTCATTGCATTTGAACAAAAAAAAAATACTACTTAAAGTAAATAGCTTTTTATTTTTTAACACAATTAACAGTTTCAATTAATTCAACTAAAAACCTATTCAAATAGTACCCCACTTAAATTACTACATAATTTCACCCTTCTTCTAATTCTTTTTAACTTCTTCTAATTTCTTCAAGAGATATTCTTCTTATTATTAATATTATTTTTTGTTTAAATGCAATGAAAGTTGGCATATGGCTCTAACTTTCAATGCAAAATATTTTATCCAAATAGAATTTCTCCGTAAAATTGACAGAAAGACCAGTTTACCTACAAGGATTTATTTTCTTCTTAGATTAACTCCCTATTTTAACTGAAATTTGGTAAAAATCCATTTTACATCAAGCAGACTGAGACTGCAGGAAATGAAAGCCGTACTATTTTTTTTTTGTATAGTACACCTATCGCAAACACAATCCGGGGACACACTGTATAAGGTGGTCACTATGTTTATTTTATTAGTGATTAAATAGTGATAAATATTTTCCATAACATAAAATAGGAGTGTGTTCGCTCTCTTCCGATATTTTTTAAATTTGCATCCCTATTCTCTTCACCTCTGCTCGAGTGAAACGCATATGGCTGAAACTGCCATTAAGGAAGAGTAAGTCATTTTATAACTTATTTTATTCTCCATGCAGTCTACTTGAATTCGTTAAAAATACCACAACTTCTAAGCCCATCCCGATTAAATGTCAATTACATGATGCAACAACGTAGCTTGCAGTTTAAGTAATCTTCAAATACCTCAAAGCAGAAACTCTTAGTGAACTCCTTGAAATATAAATTAGCTTTAAACCGTTTCAAACAAGAATGGAGTTTGAATCGTTACCTGAAAACATTTATAGAAAATCCCGAACCAATCAGTGTGTAATCTAACCAATTAAAACTTGGAGTTGAAGTTGCAGAAAACAGTTTTTTCGAATTAATTTAGTTTAAAGATGTTTATATACTATAACAAATTAATTTATTGGCACTGAGCATTAAATTAAGTTTGTATTGAGTTCTAACAAAGTTACATTTCAACATGAATACTAGAGTTTATATTTGATGGATACAATGATAATGAAGTAAACGTCATACCGAATTAAAAAATCATGAACCATGACATGCGGAAAATTTAACAGTAAGTTGTCCCCACCGAAAGGAGTTAAAAAAATGAAAAATTTTTTCGTACTTCCACCACTAAAAAACGTAATATTTATTAATGCTGTGACCAGCACCTCCGCCAGAAACTCGAATGTTCATTAATTGTCGATCAAATAAAATATTTTCAATTTCACAGAATCTCCAATGTCTGTCTTTTCCTAAGAGTTTAAGGCTATTTAGATGATATTTTCCTATATGGACTACTAAAAGTTCAAAGGGAGCGTCAGGTCGAAGATTGTTACTTCAGAAATACCTTCTTTTTATATCCGTGGCTCTCACAGTTGTCACTTCTAATAAGAAAAAAACACGGACAAAAACTCGGTTGACGTGACTTCTGGAAAATCTGGAACAACATCTCCAGTAAACTCGTTTAATGTTTTTGATTTAAATATACAGTGCATAGAAACAAAGTAACTGGATTTAATGAATTTTCGATGGACAACAATTTTGATATTATTTGGTTTTATGCATTAATGAAGGTTGGCTTGTTGATAACAAAACGAAATTTGTAACACTGGAAGACTTGAAGATTCAGTTTCAAATTTTAGTAGAAAAAATGGCATTCTTAAGCGATGTTACTATTTTTGTAAGGAAAAGACATACACGTCCCCCTATCATGCAAATTAATAAAGTCTCTGTTGACTTTTAGTTACGAGCTGACGGCTATACATATAAATCCTTAACCCTGGGAGGTCTTAATTTTTTTTTTAAGATTATTTTTTAATGTCCTCATTTATATTAACATCCTGGCGAAGTTTAGCTATAATTATTCCATCATTCAACCAGGACAAGTACACATGGACAAGACAACAACCATTTTCTGCGACATTGCCATCTGCCACAGACTCGAATTCAGGAGAGAGCGACTAGCCGTGTACTCTCTCATACAACGGCGGTCTAGCCCACTGTCCGCCATCTCGGCAACACGTGAATACCCTAACCAGGATTCGAACCCATAACCCCTTGCCCTCAAGCCTAACACGTCAACCACCGAGTCGGCGTCGGCAACTTGTAGTTTGAATTATATTACACAAAAAAACCGCTGCCTAAGGAATCACTACATAGAGATTTCTTATCCAAGTATCCTACAACGAAAAAAAAGTTTGATAATATATTTGCACTCCACTATGTGGAAATAGTTATTCATAGACTTAATAATATAATATATGAAATTCAAAAACCGATAAAACGATATGCCACATCGATAGTGGAGGTGGCTGAGCCAAAAAAAAATGAGACCTTGGATTTCTTGTACAGATAATAAATCACAATTTCATTTTTTATCCCCTTTAATAATGAGTGGGGTAGGTGTCGGTGGTTGATGTGTTAGGCTGATGTCAAAACAAATTTTGAGGTCTTATCTCTTGTACACATACCATAAATTACAATTTAATTTTTTAATAATGGGGTGGGGGTGGCAATGGAGTGGTAGTGGAGGTGGCTGATGCCAACATTTTTTTTAAGGCCTTTGGTTCTTGTACACAATAAATAACAATTTTTTTTCCACCCCTTTTAAGTGGGCTGATGAAAAAAAAATTGATGCCTTTGGTTCTTTTACTTACACTAAATCTCAATTTTATGGACTTTTACTTGCTTGCTTTACCTATGTATCCCCTATTTACCCCCAACCCTTTCCCCCGGAATAAGATCAAAATATAATCTAGTTCCAGATCTCGTTAAAGTACATACGTGTACCAAATTTCAAGGAAATATCTTACACTCAAAGAAGTAGTATGGGTAAATTCAACAAAAAAAAAATGGTTAACTAACAATTTCGTTAATTTTGTTAAACCAAACTATATTGATGGTATTTTTAAACAAGAGGTGATTGTTATTTTAATTAATAAAAAGTTGTCGTACAACAAAACAAACATTAACTTAAAAAATAGATGAATAAGACTATTATTTTGTTCGTCTGACTATTATTTTGTTGAATTCTGTCAAATTAAACTAGATAATAGTATATTTTATTTTTAACTATTATCGAATTGTAATTCTAACCCAGTATTAGTTCGCTGTATTATTGTACTTGGTAGACAAACCAATATTATTGTCGTCTTATAGAAGTTCTAAAAGAATTACCATAAAATTTGCTTGCTTACCACGTAGTCTATTACAGAAATTATTCCCAGATCACGCCACATACAAATCACTGACAATAATCAATCATGCATTATCTTATACTCTTATGAATTTATAGAAAATTAATAACATGATTGAATTGTTCAAATTCTCTCAGGGATCATCGATATATTTGGATGGATCTTATAAACGATCTCTAATCTTTGGTTTGGGTGGTCTGATGTCTCAATACTGAGATTTTGGCTAACCAAAAAAAACTTCATCATACAATAAAGTGTAGATCAACCTAAAAATTAGTTGGTGAACAAAAAACAAAGTCATTGTACTATTTAATTGTAGACCAAATTGAAAATGGTTAGTGAACATAAAAAAATGTCATTGTACTATTTAATTTGTTACAAGAAGATATGATTATTAAACTACTATTTGTTTACGAAAACAAATAAAGTTGTATGACTATTCTTTTCTGATTGATTTAACTATGAAACTAGATAGGCGCGATTTCATATGCTCTTTTTGGTTGAATTTACCTATCATTTTCTTTGAGTGTAAACGGTTCCAGAGTAATCGTGCTCACAAAAAAGTTACAGACAAACAGACTGACAGAAAGTATTTGTTTTAACTCAAACTTAAAATCTCGACATTTCATGACGTTCTAAGTCTATTTAAAGGATTTCTTTTTATGATTACTATACTTCCACGATTAGATGTGGAAGAATAAAAATGTAATATTTACTGGAAATTTTAGTGTTCATTTTAGTAATGCTTAATTACTTATTATTTTTAAATACATGGAAAACGTGTCGTGCTTCTTAAACTGCAATTGGTATATTATATTTTTTAATTTCATGAATAAAAAAACATCATGCTGAAAGTCTTCATTTTAAACTTGACGCCATCAAATTACACTACGACACTTCTCCAACACTGAAAGCCTTTACTGTTTGAAACTTCTATCGATTGTACAGGTTTAAATACACTGTAACTGTATACCTTCCACAGGGTGGAATGTAATGTTTAAAAATTTACAAAGAAATATATGTTTGATGAAAATACTTCAAAGAAACACGCCAGTAGATATATTTAGTAGGGTTTATTTTTACAGACATTTTCTTCTGTTAGACGCTTTTAACAAAACGGCGGTACTTCCCATAAAAACGCTCTAAAACAAGATGGTTATTTCATGAATAAAATTGTTTCTGTGCCTAAAACAAAGCTAAATATTCGAAACGGTGTAAGTATGCTGGTTTATTCAAGAATGTATTTTTTTGTTTTAGCTAGGGGATTGTGAATGTTTATTATTCACTCTTGTGTAAATGTGCCTTAATACATTAGTTTAGGACTGTTGCATTGTAGTTTAGTCGTTTCATCAATTACGCGAAAAAATTTTCTTGTGCTATAAGAATTGAATTTTTTGTGACTAACAAGTGGAAATATATATTTTTATACAGGGTGATTATTTTAAGGCGGCCATTAGAATATTTCCCACTTGCAGATGAGCTAGACATTTGAGATTTGGTACCGTACCATAGTCGACCATTGCGAGTCCAAAAATAATAATTGCAAAATGGCGGCACTTCCGGAAATACCGGAAGTCGATCCCAACTTGCTTATTTTAAATGGAACACCCTATATATTTTCGACTTTTCGAAATGATCATGAAATTTTGAGTCTTCGTGGGTGTAATTTAAACGTGCTGGCATTTTTTAACAAACGAGAATGACTGGCATTAATGATTGTTTATAATCATGGGTAAGTTGATGGCAATTTTTACTAAAAATTCTTGGACATTTAAGAAAATCGTCAATATTTCGAAAAGTTGTTAATGCCTCTACTAGAAAAAAGGGAATTTAATTTAACATCATTTGATGTAAAAAAATATAGGGTGTTCCATTTGAAATAAAAAAGTTTTTGAGGTTTGAATTTGACAAAATGTAACGTGAAAAATAAAACACTTGGTATAATATTTTGGAATCAATTTTGTTTGTAGAGAGTAGCTCATCTTGTGTTCTTTCTACGTACCAAAGAGCAAATAAGGATCTCTTATACAAAGAAAGTTATAACGGTTCTTGCAAACCGCTGCACCTGTCAAATTTTTTATAAAATGTCAAATATCTCCGAAACTGCTCAGTTTAAGTATAGGGTGTGCTACATGTCTTGACTCAAAATTTTATGGTCATTTCGAAAAGTCGAAAATATATAGGGTATTCCATTCAAAATAAGCAAGTTGGTATCGACTTCCGGTATTTTCGGAAGTGCCACCATTTTGAATTTATTATTTTCTGACTCGCCATAGTCGACTATGGTATGGTACCAAATCTCAAATGTCTAGCTCATCTGCAAGTGGGAAATATTCTAATGGCCGCCTTAAAAGAATCACCCTGTATATTTCAGCTATCTGAGAATCAGAAGTTAACTTAATGGGCTTGTTACCGATATTTTTTTTCCGTTATTTTTTTATGGTATTCAATAGAATTCGATCATCTAGATAAGCTGTAAAAATTTCAGCTTCATAAATATATCCAATCCTTAGATATTCAATGTTAAAGATTGAGTGTCAGTACCTGCGCTTCGCCGACTCGTGACGTCATTTTGCATAAACAAAAATTGAAAAAGTACATTGTTTTTGTTGTAATTTCTTTGGTTTTTATGCTATAGAAATAGAAAAAAACCCATTTGAAAGCGTAATTAATAGTCTTTCATTTTTGTTCTTACCGCTTTTGACGTAAGTGCCATAGTTTCTGAGATATTTAACATGTAAACTAAATACTTCGTCTTATACTTCCAGATCTCCGAAACCATTAACTCTTTAGAAATTAGAAAAAAGCAAAATTCATCTTCAATTTAGTAGCTTTCTTATTTGTATCTAGCATGTTTTCGTTCAATGTAATACTTTTCGAGTTATTTGATTGTTTTAAAATACCTTTTTTTTAAGCTAAAATCCCAATTTTCAAGTAGTTATAACTTGAAGACTATCAATTGTTTAATGAATTTAATAGAATTACACACAGTTGCACGTTTTAGATATTGGCAAACCAATGTCTGATGCAGAAAATGACCTACAAACTAAGGGAAGTGTTGTAATCGTGAAAAAATTGTTCTGCGAGATTTTCCCGGATTTTCATGCTGAAAATTACGCAGATTACCAAATCCGACTGTCATCTGGCTATTGGCTCTATATCTAAAAAGCCATTTGTCGAAAAAAATAATATTTGTCGAGTAGGTGAGACTACTGCCAAAAATAAAATCTGCTATAATTTTATGGATAAATAAAAAATGTGGTCTAGCTCTACGTCTGTAAAAAATAGGTAGTGTAATCATGAATTATTAATTTCAATATGGGAATGATCAACATCGCAAAGGTTCTGAGAGTTCATATATCATGAATGAGAAGATTAGTATCTAAAAATGTGCACAGCAATGGAACAGATTTTCTATAACCTACAGTATAGGTATATTAATACTACAATAACACATCTAATCACATTTGTGGTAAAACAAATCTTAAAAGTTTCGAAAGAACATATTTAATCAGAAACAGAGGTAAAATTGATTTAATAGAGAACTTTCCGGTCACAGCATAGACAATTTTATTACATTCAGGTATCTAAAAGTAAACACACCGTTCCATTCCATTCCATTACATTGACCAGTGTTTTTTAACTATACCTACTCATTTTTTTTTCGTTATTAGAGGTAATGGAATATTCTCATTTCACTAATAATTCGAAATTGGAATCCAACGGTGGAATTTTCCTCTTTTCCAATTTACATGAATTGAAATTGACACGTGGCGGCAATTATAACGGGTTTGATTTGCTAATTATTCAAATGCTATGATTATTCTTCCTTCACTGTCGCATAGATACTTCATAATCTAAAGTTATAAAAGTGAATAAATGTTTTTTCAGTGTTCACCAATGATGTGATTCATTTCTATATATGAAAGAAAAGTTAAAATTTTGATATAGTAGAGCGCCAACCCAGAAAAAAACGGCTATTAGTGAAACAATCTTGTAATTTGTGTAACATGACTCCTTCGCTGTTCAATAAATTATTAATTTTTATTATTTGTTCGAGATTCAGACTGAACTTTATATTATTTAGAGGAAACAAATTACTACACCAGCAGCTCAGAGACTCGGCAGACGAGTCAAACACTTTCCAAATGGTCTTACGTGTTTGGTAGATTGTAGTTAATAAATAACAGATGTTTTTATAATTTATCTTAAAGAAATGTTAATTTGACTTATATAATGATAATTTTCTTAGAGAGGCGGGGCGCCAATCTTTCTATATTCATAATTTACACTAAGAGAGGAGTTTGATTACAAGAAATATAAACTAATCAAATTATTTATTTAATTTTTTTTTTTTAATTTTAAATGCCTTATTTATATTAACGTCCTGGCGAAGTTTAGCTAATGCTACTCTACCACTTAACCAGGACGGCGAGATGAGGTACGGTAACCCATCCAAGTGATGGACTCGCCCGGCCGTGCTTAACTTCGCCGATCGAGCCCAGTCACTGAAACCGGTACCGTACCTCACCTCACAACACATTATAAAGAAAGTATGAATTGTTGACTATAAAAAGTGTAAATTAGTAATCTAAATTTAGCAAAAATCAAGATTAGATTAATACTTGCAAATATTTCTAAAAGATATTCAACTTTTCTTTTACAAAAGGGTTAATTAATTAATTGAGTAGATATTATCTAAATGGTTTGTATAGTTTGTATAATTTGTATCAAAATACCTGAAATAAATGGACAAAGTAATTATAAAATTGATTTTATCATAAACCAATCAAACTGGATGTGTTTTTGTTAGAAAACGACTAAACTGAGGCCTTAAAATTAAACAATATTTATGTACAATAGGGAAAACGAATGGACGATAATATGTTACGTAGATATTATTTAAAATACTGTCTTAAACATGAACTGATAATATAGTATTTTAAAAGTCATAATTAATTATTTAAATGTAAACGTTTCGTAGAAATTGTGATCACAAAGTCTTTACAGATCGTTTCGTATATTTGTTTTCAATTAGACGTTCCTTGGGAAGCTACCTGCGATACCAAAACAAACGAAAAAAATAAAAAAAATCATATTGGGCATTTGGGGCGAGCGTAGAGGCGACTTCAATGTGAATATCAGTCGATATTCCGTTGAAGCAACGTCGAGCGCGGTTAGTACTTGGATGGGCTCCCATCTTGGGAAACACAGCGTTCTCGTCCCACCTTCTAGAGGCTTGTATATCAGTGTATACTCGGAAGTTACGTAATTTCAGACGAGGATTACGTAGTGGATATACCATCCTTCGGAAGGGATGTAAAGCAGGCGGTCCCTTGTCTATTAAATGTTAGGCAAGTAAAAGATCCCTACTCTTCTTAAGGGAAGAGGTTCGGCAAAATTTCCAGGTTGGGGGTAGCTCGTCTCCTGGCGTCGGTAATAGGCCCTGGTCGCGGAAATAGGCCGACGTTAAACAGTTAAAAAAAAAAAATTAGACGTTACGCAGATAATCTACACCTAAATAATAATTGAAAATGTAACAATTGTTCGTTAAAAACATATTAAAGATAAAGTTGAAAATTGAAATAATTTCAAAAAAGAACATTTGCAATTTGATTCTTTAAAGAACTCTAAAAGTGTTAAATCATAAAAATATGAGATATATGTATATAAAAAAAAACATTAGATACAATTTTTATTTGCGACACTTATCTGGAATTTTCAGTGGATTAAAGTAGTGAATCCAAATGAGGAGTTCCCAGTACCATATTCGAAGCTTCCAGAAATTCCATAAGGACAATTTACATCTATCCTACCATATTACCGTCTCGGTCTCCGCAAAAGGTAGTTCTAGCCTAATATATACATTCCAAAATACGTAGAGAAGAAGAAAGACAACCCCATTAGGTGATTAAAATAAAATTTTCCAACCCAAACTTAAATGTGACGTTAAAAAAAACGTATCCAGAATGCGTATCTACGATCTGCATCTAGAAGATCTGCATCTAGAAGATCTGCATCTAGAAGATCTGCATCTAAAAGATCCTGGAAAGAAATGAAGCATAAGCATGGCTTGCTGCAAAATGGCCGTTGCCAAATCTAAGTTACAAAAAAAATTATGGATTAAACCGGTGAAGAACAATTAGGCCTGCTTCATGTTCATGAAGAGGGACTATCAACCCTTACGATGTTGAAGTTGTTGGTAAAAACTTAATGAAGACACATCACTACTCAAAAAAAGCAGACAAGTGCGAAGTGCTAAGCTTCTTGTAACGGAGAACAATTCATTCTGTTCGCCCTCTCGTAGTATGTAAATCGTGTCGTATCTTTTCCCTTTCTCTATTCTTAGAGCCAAGTTAGAACATCAACCACCTTGAGTACACTTAGACGTGACTCTGGTTGCATACCGTTGTGTTTGTTTATGAATAAATTTTCAAGAAACAATATTTGAAATTTCCGCGGTCTTTCACGCTTGAGTTAAATTATGTTTTAATTTATGAAGCAGCAATATGCATGCTACACTTGGTATACTGATTTCTGTCATTAAAACGACTATTTTGCCGAGCAGCGCCAATTCCGGTTTCAGGATGGCGGCCGGTTTAGAAAATTTAAAAGAAGGAGTTTTCCATCGAAACTATTGCTCTTACAAAAAAAAATCGTTAAGAAAAATTGTTCCAAATTAAATTCGGAATAAAAAAAGTTTAATAATAAACATAAAGGCGATGCATAGAGATAGAAAAAACCGCTGCCCAAGGAATCACTACTTCCACATCCAGATTCTCTATCCAAGTCACTCACAACGAAAAAACTTTGTATGTGGAAATAATTGTTTATGGAACTTTAATAATATAATATTTGAAATCCTCTACCCCAAAAACCCATAAAACGATACCCCACATCGATAGTGGGGTGGGGGTGGTGATAGGGAGGTGGTAGTGGGGGTGGATGAAGTAAAAAAATATTTTGAGGTTTCTGGTTCTTGTACATACACTAAATCACAATTTTTTTAATCCCCTTTAATAAGGGGGTGGGGGTGGTAATGGGGGTGGCTAATGCCAAAATTTTTTTTGAGTCCTTAGCTTCTCTTGTATATACTAAATACCAATTTTATCGACTCTTACCTGCTTGATTTACCTTTTCCCCAAATTTCCCCCAATTTACCCCCCAACCCTTCGACGGAACAAGATGAAAATATAATCTAGTTCTAGATCTCGTTAAAGTACATATGTGTACCAAATTTCAAGTCAATATCTCAAACGGTTTCAGAGTAAACGTGCGCACAAAAAAAAAGTTACAGACAGGCAGACAGAAATTTTTTTCGCTCAAACTTAAAATCTCGACGTTTCGTGACATTCTAAGCCTATATGAACAATAAAAATTTTTTAAAAATTTTTTGTCGTTACTATACTTTCACTGGATGTGGAAGTAATATAATATAAATAATTTAATAAAAATAGGTAAAGACTTTTTTAGTTAGTCTTACATAACTTTTTTAAGTTAGTTGCATTTTCCTTTACAACCACATTTCGTTTCAATGCATCCTTTTTTGCAACTACATTGAATTAATTAATTGTCTAAGGGGCTTTAGATACCGCCGGAAGTGTTGGCCATTTTGACACCCAAACATCTTCGGCCAAACACCATCCCCATTTTTCAAGATTAGGCAAAATCAAATTTGAAGTCAGAGATTGTCTCCAAATGTGCCCACTTTGGAAGCTAGCCCGTAAAATGAGAAGCTCCAAAGCATCCTTTGAAGGGGAGATGTTACACGTTATTCTGTTCTTGGAAGTAAACAGTTCCTTTCGTGCCTGATTTACTTCAATGCAGGTAGAACTATTGCAGTAATAAGTTTAAAATTTTATCAGGAATATTTTTTTGAGGTTTCGAAATGAACGTGAAAGCTTCTGTTACTTCCCAGCAGTCACTTTTCTTTTTACAGAAAAAAAAGGTATCACATCCCATTAGGGAGTGGAAACCTCGTAATGCATCACACTTGCTTTCTCCTAGTTTTTGTGCTATCTCATGCACCTTCAATACTCTAAAATATTTATTAGCCCCAAACTGTACATTCAAACTCTTCAGCCCTTCTTTATACAAACAGTAAAAAAATGAAACCGCCAGTACTACTACACCAGTGTCGGCAGCTCTAATGCAAATATCCTTCCAACCTTGTTGAACACAATCATTAATATGCAATATTAGTCTTGTATCTACTTCTTCTTGGTTGCAGAATTTTAGAGCAGTATTGCAATAACTATTTTTCGCAATGTCTTCGCCAACAGTTGACACAATTTCGACAGATTTAAAGTTATTAGATGTTGTTCTACAGTGCGTGTAATTGCCCATTAGGTATGTACATTAACGTAGCGCGAGAGATATGACAACGCAGCAGAGCAAAGTCGCCCGTCCGCGAAGATCTCAGCTCTCAGTTATTTCATTTCAGCCAGCTGGCATACGCGATGTTGTAATTCTTACTCCCTATACCTAGCCCGCCACTACACACAGTGTATCATTTGGCAATAAACGAAATAATTCTCTTTTCTTTTTACTAATAGCCGTTTTCTATGGATTTTTACTGATTTGTTCAAGATATTTATGTTGTTTTTAAATCTCCGATTTCGATTTTAGCTTTCATTTGCTTCTTACAAGTCGGTAAATGGCAAATGTTTTTATAAAACTTATGTTCAACTTTCTCGATCGATAGCTGTCCATGATGAATCTTCAAACCGAAAGTTTTAATTATTATCCGTCTATAACTTGAAATAATTTATACACTTTGCTCGCTGATGAACTTGCCCAAAGGGTACTTCGTCCCAAGGGATGGCACCGTTATTATTAGTTATTGCAAATTACAAAGCACAAGTAATCCTTAGATTATGTTGCACATAAATTAGGAAAATGTCACGGAAGCTTCACTACATCCCAAACACTTCGTCTCCAACTCGTACAACTGTCTGCAATTTTATATTGTAGGTAGACACAGGCAGCAGTGAGTGAGTCATTTAACTGTGTAGTGTGTATTTATTATACCCAATGCATTACTCTTTAACAGCTTAGGAGGCTAAAAGTTTGGAATATAGTATATAGTGTTGTAGAACCTCAGAAAATCAACCTAGGCCGAAAGACAAAAAATTCCATATATGAAAAATTTATTAAAAAGGCACTTTAAGAGTATAACTAATCCTTTCTCCTTCTCATTTTACGAAAAAATATTAAATAATTTTGATGATAAATTAAAATCAGCTGGCATATTTTTCGATCTGTCGCGAGCCTTTGACACCATAAATCATAATTTATTATTAAGAAAACTAGAAATATATGGTATTCGTGATCTAGCTTTGGACTGGGTTAAGCCCCATTTATTGGAGATAACTCATACTGTTAAAATTAATCAAGAAGAGAGAGGGTAGAATGTCTTTCAGATAGTGTTAATGTGTTAACAGGGGTACCACAAAGTAGTGTATTGGGCCCATTGTTGTTCATAATATTCATTAACGACCTAGTAGCAAGCATAAATAATTGCTTTTTGCAGATGGCACCTCCTCTATTATAACTGCTGCTAATGTAGATAAATTAAGTAAAAATGCTACTATGTGTGTGGATAAAATGTCACAGTAGTACAAATGGCTTAATACTGAATCAACAAAAAACAGTATTTTTAATGTTTACTCCAATTTGTACAAAGTTGGATTTTAGCCTTCTGATTAGAGATAGTCATAACCTCCACCAATATAGTGGTGTTAAATTCTTAGGCATACAGATGGATAGTAGTATATTATGGAAAAACCATATCGATAATTTAACAAACAGATTAGCTAGTCTAAACTTTGCACTACTCCAAATGTGAGACTCTGTTGACACTGACACCATGAAAACATTTTATTACGGTTGTGTTTACTCGGCCTTGCAATATTGCATATTATGCTGGGGAAACTGCTCAGGAAAATGTGTTCATTTTGCAGAAAAGGATTGTTAGAAACAAGTTTAAACTTAAATACAACATATCCTGTAGAAATTATTTTAGGCAACATGCTACTACTTATTGTAAATACATTTTGCACTCTGTTTTGTGAGAAAAAAAATTAACAATCTCCTAAAATGTGGTGATATTAATAAATACAATACTCGCTCCACAAATAAAATCTTTGTTCTTTGTATCCTCTCATAGATTAGAGCAGAAAGGTCCCTCTGTTAGTGGAATTAAATTATATAATCATCTCCCACAAGCTACAAAAGACGCTAGCAATTTTTCATCATTCAAAAGATTTGTTAAAAGACATTTAGTTGAGCACTATTTTTATTCTTACGAGGAATACTACCTAATTAAGATCCTTTTACCTTGTCGTAGTTGTAAATGTTTTGATTGTTTGTCGTACAACATATATTTGTATTTTACTCTTAGCTATGTGTATTTTGTGTATGTAATATTATGTACCTAACTGTAATAGTCTTATGAAAATAAATACATTATTAATATTATTATCATAATTAAGGCATCAGCGCCAAAGACTGTTCCAAAAAGACTCTAACACGTTCGCAGAGAGGTAAAACACCAAAAGTGAAATTTTGAAATATTTTTTACGTCTTCTCTACGTAGACCATGTGCCAGACCTCCTAAAGTCATTATAATTTGGGGGGACTGAATGATTTTACCAGCTGTTTGTAGGCTCATGTGGAGCAAAAAAGTCGGGGGTGTCCATCATGGGGAGGTAGCTTTCAAATATGGCGGCCGTTCAAAATGGCGGCCCGACTGCGAATCTTTAAATTCAATTATCTCGAGATCGGGTGGAGCAATCTTGAATTTCTTTTTTTCTAAATGTAGGTTGATGAATTGAATATATTTTTGTTTGTAATGTTTATGGCCAAAAAACCAGTATTTATCGGTCAAAATTTGAAAGAACGAGAAATTGGATTTTTTGAAATTTACGTTTTGCATCCTTATTGGACTAACGGTTGGGTATATCGAGAACGTGTTCTGAATAAGAGTTTTAGAGCAACATCTCACCTTAAAAACGCAAAAAAGAAATTGAAGATCGAATCAATAGAACCCGACATTTCGAGATTCAAATAGGACGGGGCGGGGTTGAGCATTAATGCTGTATTTTAAAATAATTGGGTTTATCCATCTGTCCGTATAATTTTATTGCTTTTTGCATTTTATTTTATATTATTTATTTCAGAATTCAGGTAATAGTGTGACTCCTCCAAAGAAAACGGGGATCCTTCTCCAAAAAAGTTGAAAATTGACCGTAGCTGCATCATTTGTGAAAATTCTACACCACTCCAAAGACTTGGACTCATGGAATGCTTTGTACAATGCCGCGATACTAAGAAAATTTGAACCAATAATAAAACTGCACGAGGGGTTATCTGACCAACAAATACCTGACGTTTACTACCATAAAGAATGTCGCAAAACTTTCGTCCACAAAAGAAATCTTGAAAGAATCGCCCGCGCCGCAGATAAAGGTCCTCCACCTGATGAAGATAATAGAAACATCAACGGAACTCCGTCATCTATGAGAAGATCATTTCCCGATAGGAAAAATGCCAGTACTACAGGGCGTGTTTATCCGGAGATCTGCATCTTTTGTGACAAGCCAGGAAAATACTCCCAAAGTTCGAGGACAAGGGAGAAGTGTGTCAAGTTCGTTGATCTCAGAGCGGACAAGACACTTCGAGCTGTAGCCGTCGAGCGAATGGATAGTAAAATCATGGCAATTACTTCACGAGATATTGTCGCTGGTGAGGCTCATTATCATTCCTGCTACAAGTCATACACCAGGAAACGACCACAGAAGGTACAGCAGACTTCCTCAGATCCTCACTCCAAAGAAGATAAATTAGACAAAAAATTCGGTGATCTGTTAAGATGTGTCAACGTTAATAACAAGGTTTATATAGCTCCTTCAAATTACACCTTTGAAGCCTAGCTAGTGACTGTATTAAAACAAAGAATAAGTTGGGCGCATTTGAGAGTGGTCTCAATGTCAGTGAACAGATTGAAGTAACAGCTGGTATTCTGAAAAGTTCAATAAAGAATTCCATTTCCTCGGTAGAACAAATTTGGCCACCGAATATCAACAATCTGTCCATTGATGACTTTCAAGGGCCGGAGATACTTCTTAATTTCTTAACCAAGCTCCTCAGTAATAGTATGAATAAAGTCAATATTGTCTATAGCTCAAGATATACTATATGCTCCATTGATAAAGTTCTTGCTGGTAAGAACTACAACCGCGCAGTTCGCTTACACAAGCTCGTGTATGGAGCCTGCATGAGAGTTCTGTACTCTGGGTTTTTGAAATGGATAGATATAAATGAGTTAGACGTTTCCTACGTCTTTGTTGGTCAGATAACCCCTTGTGCAGTTTTATTATTGGTTCAAATTTAGTATCGCGGCATTGTACAAAGCATTCCATGAGTATAAGTCTTTGGAGTGGTGTAGATTAACCGGAGTAGAATTTTCACAAATGATGCAGCTACGGTCAATTTTCAACTTTTTTGGAGTAGGATCCATGTTTTCTTTGGAGGAGTTACACTGTTACCTGAAATATGAAATAAATAATATAAAATAAAATGCAAAAAACAATAAAATTATACGGACATAATAAAATTATACGGACAGATCGATAGACCCCATTACTTTAAAACATAGTATTAATACTCAACCCCGCCCCGTTCATTTTGAATCTCGAAATGTCGGGTACTATTGATCCGATCTTCAATTTCTTTTTTGCATTTTAAAGGCGAGATGTTTCTCTAAAACTCTTATTCGGAACATGTTCTCAATATACACAACCGTAAGTCCAATAAACAGTAAAACGCAAATTTAAAAGAACCTTATTTTTCGTTTTTTCGAGTTTTGACCGATAAATACTATTTTTTCGGCCATAAACATTAGGAACAAACCTGTAGTCCGTCCATTCACCTACATTTAGAAAAGAAATTCAAGATTGCTCCATCCGATCGCGAGATAATTGAATAATCGGGCTACCATTTTGAACGGCCGCAATATTTGAAAGCTACCTCCCCATGATGGACCTCCCCGAATTTTTTGGTCCATATGACCCCAGAAACCCGTGGTAAAAGTTTCATTCAGTCCCCCAAATTATAATGACTGATAAGTCTGGCACATGGTCTAACTCTACTTATTCGACTCATTGTAAGTTTTTGTTATATAGAACAGTTGTAATTTGAGCTATATAGTTTTTTAAACGCTTTTAATGCATTAAATGAAATTCAAAAACAAAGTATTACTGACAAACATTTAACTTTGTATTATTTTTGTTTGTATATTACAGCGAGAGGAGCTTGAGAAATTTCGTTGACAATGTTGCGGTAAGTATAAATGCCCTGACTCACTGACTAGTACAAGAAACATACAAATTACCTTAATAAAACCGTGGGCACGTTGAATCGACCCCAGTGCATACTTAATTTGCAGAGCAAATTTTGAGCGGGGCTGACTTTGACTTTCTAACAGAAATCATTTAATATTCCTCTTAATATTGCTGCCAAAGTTGTATGTAGAAAATGAGTTTGCAGATATTTTATACACAGTAAACATCTTGGGTAAAGGTTATCATTTGCGTTCAGTTAAATTTCAATTAATTATATCGGAATAAGCACTTTCGCTTTACTAATGTATCGCTTAGGAATTCGAAACAGTGCCAATCATTTTAGATCTACGAGTCGATTCCATTAACGTTATCAGGAATACAAATTATACCTCGGCGTTTCATTCGTGTTTCTCATTATTTTTTCAGGCTTGTGTTTAATTTACTTGCACACTTCGTAAACGCGAATTTTATATTCGGGACATCACTCGTGGAAAAGCTCTTGTCTCTATGAGGCAAAGCTATTAATTATACTGATTCCCGTTTCTACTCACGAGAAATGTTTGAGACGATGTATAAAAAGAAAATCGTTACGTTTATGTGTCAATGTGTCCAGAGAATAAGCTGATGGTACATGTTGCTCTCAATTATAAATTCATTGAAAGATGGTTAGTAATAAGTATTATCACAGTTGTTTCAACAATCACTGAAACACCACACTAGACTCGAATACTATAGTCGATGGCGTTTCGCCCACCATGTTGGCATCATCGGGAGATGTTAAAACTAACTTTTGTAAAACGGTAATCTTTTTTTACGTTTTACAAAAAGGGTAAACATGCTAAATTATTCGAAAATCGTACAGATTTACTACTCCAGTCGAATTAGACATAATAAAAAATTTTGCGTCCTGTGGACTTTTTTTTTATGGAAGTTGTTTAAGATAGCATAATAAGCAAGCACAGAAAACTACACCCTGCTACACCATGTGCGTCCCCTATTTTTAGGGGTTGAAACTTTGAAATTTTACTTATGTGTCCATATCTTTTTTCCTATTGCCCGTAGGGCTCTTTACCAAGTTACACTTTTTGAAGATTCATCCCTCCTCTACATAATATACATATTACACATTAGCCGTAGGACAAAAGGTTTTGGCTGTACGAGGGCGGAAAGGTCGCGCTGTCCGAATTTGGGGGTCTTCTGTTCAGGACAAACGGCTATTACTTTCAATCTACAATACTACACATACTAATACCCTTAAAGAGGGATGATGATTTGTGAAAAAACTTTCATCGAATGCCGCGCGGTTTTCATGATACGGGATGTTGAAATTTTGAAAAAAAATTTAAAAAAAAAAGTGAACCTACTTTTTTCGCTCATTTTTTTTTTCATGTATGTACGACCCCAATATAAGAAAATTTACGTTGGTTTCATTTTAATACATTCTTTGGTTTAGGAGCTAGACAGCAAAATATGCCAAAAATAGCTATTTTGGTATTGTTGCATTAAAAAAACCAAAACCAGTACAATTCTGGTAAATGTTTTTGTTTATCCTAAAAGTCCAATTCATTGCGCATAGAAAATTTGTTTTTGTATTTAAATAGGATCAACACTTATTGTGTAATAACTATTTATGTCATGTGTTCTCTCCAGTCTCCTTTTTCACATTTTTTTTGCGGCCATATGGTTCATAGTAGGGCAGAAAGCAATATACACATGGACAGGGTACATAATAGGGTGTTAAAATGCGATAGGACGTACCGTTTTCGAGTAAAACGCACTTGTTTGCAAAAAATTACTTCAGATCACACTTTTTATCGACTGACTAGTAAATACTCACCACTGATTACGAAAAAATACAACTATGTGTCGCTTCTTGCTTTTTCTGTTTATGAGGGACATTGCTAATGAAAAAATGAAGGGACTGAATTAATAAATGCTTATTATCATTATTATTATTATTATTATTATTATTATTATTATTAATCAATTAACCGCCTTTCTCTCATTTTACAACACGAAAAGTTAAAACGTCTGTTTCGAGTTTCATTTGTTACCGTCTAGTTCATTAGTCACTGGAAATACTATCTCCGCATCCACAAATATGCTTTTCCAGCATCGGTTTGGAAGCAGACGTCATGACGTTTGTGTCAAGTAATGCTATTCACATGGGCGTCTGTGAGAATGAGCAATACGGGCGTCATAATGTATTCTTGTCTAGAATTAAACCTCAACTCCTGTTTGATAAAGGATGAATTTCATTAATAAATCGTAACCTCTTTATAACAACTGTCTACAGCAAATGAATCGTCGGATTTGCGGCCTGGGAACTCAAATAAGGAGGAAACAAGCAAGTTGCCTCAAATTTTGGTTTTAAAACGATTTGCATTTTATGATAATTTGTAATATGCAAAATCCAGCACTTAATTTGGATAAAAACAAACTTTAAAATGAAAACTACACGAGGCATTATACCCTTTGTCTTTGACAGTTTACTGATATTATTATATATCATTATTGAATATTCTATATGATACCCTTCGTAGTTTTTTGAATATAAGTTCATTTTATAACTATAATTTCTATATTCTTAATTTGAACTATCTCCCGATGATGAGAGTTTGCCTGGCGAAACTCTCTCAGTGTACTAGCAGAATTCTTGTTGTCAATCAAAGTAAAAGTCCTTCCAAAGGATCCTCCACTTTTTACTTTATGCTTAAACAACTTCCAAATTAAGTCAGTTAATGTTGTTAAATACTCAGGATTATTCTTAGACTAGAGATAATAATTTGAAAATCATATCTACCACATCGTAAAAAAGGCATTGCATTATCTAGGATTTATATTAAGAGAGAGGGGCTTCAAAATTTTTAATAATATTGATTTTCCATTCTGTGTAAACTATTTTAACTTAAATCTCAATCCATATTTATGTAGGGTTAGAAACCCGTTAATAACTAAGCGATACAATACAATACTCTGTCAGAACTATTCTAACATGAAAATATATTTATTACAGGCCTGTTTATCACACATCATCTAGGTAATCACATTGAAAAATAAGATTTACTAATAAAAAATAATTGGGATTGGTAATTTTATATTTTTATATCTTCAGGTAACTGATTACACAATTTGCCTCCAGCATAAGATGGGGTGGGTGAGGGGATCTTTTCATACAAATAAGAATTGGGTAATTTTATGAGGGAACCATGACTCCTGCAATAATTATAGCTCGCGGCATTCGCATAGTTGTTGGCACGACTCTGTAGGTGTCAATGAAAAAATGAGCCTTATAATTCTTTGTTGCGTAATAAATATTCTATTACAGTGATATTTCCCCCACAGGATTGAAATTTTTATTTAAAATATGGTACATATGTATAATAGTTTAGTAGAATACTGCATATGAAATTGGTCCATCTCCATCATATAGAGGGTGATCGCCAGATGCATGTAAACTGTCATGTTTCATATAAATTATGTATTATTATTTTGGATCAAAATGATACTAAGGTTTTTGATTAAGTGCACAACATACGAAGATGTATATGATATCAAAAGTGTAATATACAGTGTGTGTGAACGAATTTTACGTAGATTAGAGAATGGTTTAAAAGTATATTCTTTTTTTCACATCAACAAAACTATAAAACTGTCGAGTAATTTTACAATAATTTTCGGTGTAGTTATTTAATTTTTGAACCCTACAACTCTCCCACAGTTTGTAGTAGGGAGAATATGCCAATATTAGATACAATTCTTGATAGTGGCGTGAGAAGCTAAAACATATTACGTAGAGTGAATAAAACCAATCAACTAGAAGAAAATATTTCACATTCAAGCGGTGTGTGAGGCATTTCTATCCATTCATTCTAAAATATTGTATGTATTTGACGAGAAAATCAACTCAAAGAAATAAAAAATGTATTGTTGAACTGAAATATCTGATGTAGGTAAGACACTCTCATTTAAAATCTGTTCCGTTCTTCTTCATAAAAGTAGAATACAAATAAAAAAATATGTCTTACAATTTCCTATCTTTGTTGGTTTTTCTATCTATTTGATTTATCTTAAAAATGTTTTTGTCTAATTTACTATAAATTTACAATCTACCAAATTAGCCGCGGAAAACAAAAGTAAACAGTACGTTAGTTCTGTCAAGATATTTGTTGGTAACTAATTTCACTTTGTTTTAAATAAAATGGAAAATTTCAGTGATTAATATATATTTTTCGGACTTAATAGTAATAAAATGAATTTAATATCTAGTATAGTATAGTTTAAAAAAAAATACTATGTTTTATATGTCATTAAAAACCTTTTTTTGACCTTTCAGATGGTGTAAAAATATACTGGGTGTTCCATAAAAAAAAACAAAGTAAAGTTCATATCTCCGAAATGCGACTTTTGTTTTTCTGCAATAATTTTTGGAAACTAAATGTGATTTTCTAAACTATTATTTTTGCACTTTTTTACTTAATTCCAAAAATAACGAAGATAAATGAGGTTCTAACGTCCTTTTGACCACGTACATCACTAGACCGTTTCTTGTAAATACTATATCTTGAATTAAAACTATTATTTCAAATTTGGAATATATGCAAATAGCATGGTTGAATCCTTTTTGAAATTGAGCCACAAACATAAAATATGTTTTATTATATTTTTAAAACAAAATATTTTTGATTAGCCACACACAAATAAAAAAACGTACAGTATAGAATAGTGTATCTCTCAGGATACAAACAACTTTACGTAGATTAATGGTGCGGGAGCTAAGTGGCTTTTTCGGACACTCATCGTTACAAGCATTTTCTATGCGCTGATTAATTCTATCGAACTTAAATAACGACAAAATAGACTTCTGGCATATGTCAGCCCGTCGAGTTGGCCATGGTTCAGGATATAAAAATCAGTGAAATTATATCATCGTTACAAAGCCATTTTTTTTGTGTGTACACATTTTATGTTTAGAATGAATAAAATAAGATCGCCAGAAAGTGTGGGCCATCAGGGGCGCAACCAGAAAGGTCAAAGAGGTAAAAAAATGGAGTTATATAACATCATCGTTACAAACTTTTTTAAGGTTGAGCATGTTTATTTAAATGTTTTGAACAAAGAAAAAAATTCCCAGAAAGAAACTCCCGTCAGTAAGGCTAGCCAGAAAGAAGATGTTTAGGATTTTTGAAGAAAATTGGATTTTTTTTCACATATTTCATCTCAGAACTCTAAACTCATCGTTACAAGTTCTGGCTCCTTTTTAAAACGTAAATATAAGCTCCTTCAACAATAGAATAGCCTCCCCGTAAAGTTTTTAGTGTCAACAAAAGTACCATAGGCTCTTAAATATACAGGAATTTAACACTTTCGGCTAACTTGACTCCGTACCGTGCCTCAGATGTATTGTATCATTATTACCTTTCTGGCTGCGCCTCCTGACGGCCCACACTTTCCGGCGATCATATTTTATTCATTCTAAACATAAAATGTGTACACACAAAAAAAATGAGCCTTGTAACGATGACATGATTTCACTGATTTTTAAACAGTGTTCGTGACGCTCCTGACAGGAGGTGCCCCGCCAGAAGTCGATTTTATGAATCGTTATCATCCATTAAACCATAAAAATATCTCAAAGTTCATAAACCGATGAGCTGCCGAAAAAGCCACCTAGCTCCCGCTCTATAAGGGGTATCGGGCACTTACGCCGCGGTCAGAGAATTAGGTAAAAAATAAGTTTTAGATTCGGTTTCAGCGACCCCAAAAACATATGCTACACTTATTTTGCCCCATCACGTCGGGATCTTTTTAAATCAAGGGGAACCTTGAATCTGTAGATGAAAACCGTTGCTAGTATTTTTTTCTTTTTTAGTAGCTTCTTTTATTTATTTAACTTCTACATAGTGAAAGAAACTATTGTGGTATTCTCTTTATGTTGGGCATCATGTGAATATTACTACAAAAATAATACCCTGTGTGTGAATTAATTGATATTACCCGCGACTTCGCCAAATCTTCGAATATTCTCGTAATATGTCGATTAAAAAAATTGTTCTTAATTTTTAAAAAAATCCTGACGTGATGAGGCAAAATAAGTTTTAGATTCTCGGGCGTTGCTGACTGCGAATTTGAAAAATAGAAATATAAAATATATTAGCTGTGTTGTAACGATTCACTTTTAGTAGGGTTAGTCTGCACTATATTTTGGCAATTTTGGTATAATTTAGTATACTTTAGTAAAGTCTTTAATTTGTCCATCACTGTACTTTTATTAGAATAAGCCTAAAAAAGGCCGATAGATCCAAAATATGGTAGGCATATTATCCCTTTGACAGTTATCTGTTTCGCGAGATCGGCGTCCCCCACAAAATTGGTATTGGGCGCGCAGTATTTAAGCCTAGTGTATATAGATTCGCGGCTCTTTGTGTGACATCGCGAACGAACATGTAAATAGTTAAAGCTCAGGCGAGGGGGAATTTGTCCCAAGCAGTGGCTACTTTATAGCTGGGCTCTGCCCAGTATGAAATAAATTTACGTAGAGATTATTAGATGGTAACTTGCATCGACAATAATAATTCTGCTACAGTATCCAGCTTCCAGTTAATAAACCGCCGTAATAATATTTGAATGTTGAGAAGAATTTGTTTGCGCTCTGAAATATTAGTTATCTGTTTGATAACATCGTTTTATATAATAGAAATAATTATTTTAACTTCATGAGTGAGTGCTTCGAGGAACCTGATTCTTCTAGCTGTAAGTACTATAAAGATTTGCCGTGTTCCAGTCCGACTCTACGTTTTGTTGCCATCACCAGAAAGTCAAGTTTTGTGAGTTTTAATGCGCGTTTGCCATTTCGTTTATTTTGATTTATTGCAATGCAATTTTGTTGTTTTTTGATTTATGTAAAGGTTGCATTTTAAAGTTATAATTAAGTAAATCTGTTGGCCAACAATATAGTTTTGTCGGATTATTCAAAATGACATTAAATAATGTTTGGCTTGGCCTTTGGGTAAAAAGGTTTATAATTTCTTGTAGCTCCATAGCCGGGGCATTCTTTTAGCTTTTGTTTTTGTTTTACTCTTGGAAAAAGTCCAGCATTACAGTGTATTAAATCACGTCAAAATAAATTGTGTTATATTCGAGTAACATATTAATTTAATAGGTATTCGTACTCGGCTACGCCCGACTGCAACTTTTACTCGTTTATTTAACGTCGGCCTATCTCTACCGAGATCGATGACACACCAGGAGGCATAAGTGGATTTGTAAGTGCAGATTGATTTAGTTACGGCCGCACTATCGTCAGGACCTTGGTTCTTATAAAGGATATGACCCCCCTGATAGACCGTAATGGGTACATTAGAATATCCCAATTGTACAACTTCCTCAACTTGACAAATTACCGTTGTCTCCAACTTCTACTAGCTAAAGTTCCACAACTGATTCCCGTAGTATACGCTAAACCATAAATTAAAAACTTTTGCGGAAACTGAATCAGAACTTTCAGCTTTTTCGCCCCTATTATTATACATTGCAGAGTTTATTTAATCATGCCTGTTTCTTGTTCGCTGTTTATTTTGAAAGCCTTACGGCGTGACCTCTTTGTCGAGAAAATTTCTCACTGCATTGCATGTTCATATTAATACTTGGTTTAGTTATTGTAATCATCAATAGATAGGTGTACTGCAGCAATATATATTGTATAGATAACTCAATAAGATTCCATAGTAATAGTTATTTTATTGTATCTATTTAATTTAATCAAACAGACGTAGAGGATAATAATCACCTTTCTTCTTTCTTCTAGAACTAGGAAAAGTTATATGCAAATATTTATCCTAAACAGCTCTTAAGGAAGCCATAACTCCTTAATGGCGGCAAATAAAACATAAAATAAATTTGAAACGTCTTTAAGTTTTTAAGGAATAAGTCTTTCGGCTGGCATTTGTTGGAATCGAATGTTTAGCGTTTTGTGGTAATACATAGTTATTGCACTTAACGCAGCCAGGATTCTAATTTGTAATCCAGCACTTGGCGGGGCATTAGTCCGGAGAATAGCTGTTGGTTGCAGTCTAATTTGTGAGTTAATTGTGAGTGAGCATTGTCAAAAATGGTTCAATTCTGTAATGGTGAAAAATATGATATGATTAAGTGTTTTATAGAATGCTGAGAAAATTCAAATTTAGCTTCCCAGCTTTATTTTAATAGGTAAGTTATGGATAGCAAAATTTTGTGCCAAAAGTGCCGACTAAACAATATTTTTAGATATCCAGAAAAGAGACAGCCAGACATAAAAATATTCAAAAGGCTACAACAAAATTTAAAGGAGTTTGGATCATTTGTAAAACCTCGAGCAAAAATATATAATAAAGCAGGAAGAGAAGCTGTAGGAAATATTGTTTTAGAAACCGTAAGAGAAAATCCTATTATATCGTCTCGTGAAATACAGGAAAATTTAGGAATCCCAAAAACAACTGCGTTGTGTTGCTTAAAAAAAAAAATAATTCAAACCCTTTTACTTTTAAAGGCGTCTCGATTTTTGCCAGTGGTTTTTGCGTCAGTCAATGAAGTGCCAGGATTTGAAGGAACAATTATATGGATACACAAGGCCCATATAAGCAGTGCCGGATTTTTAATCGGCATAATAACTACCATTGGGCTCATGAAAATCCGCACGTAACCGCTACAGTTATAGTACAGTAAACATAGAACAAAAATTACCTAAACCTAAACATCCAAAAGGTATAGGCAATTCGTATCCCAGGTTGTTCACTATCCTCAGTACAACACGCCATGAAAAATCCCGAAGTTTGTGGCGTCGGGTTTGGGAGGGAGGAGGGCGAGGGTATCACTGACTATCCTTTTTCCGCAGTTTTGCTCTAATATCTCCAAAACTATTAGGTTTATCAAGATGATGAACATAAACAAAGTTGTTGTACATAAAATTTCTGATAGAATTGGTCCTATTCATATTTTTGATCAACCTAATAGTTATCGAGATATGGAGCTTAAATTGTTTGGATTGAAGTAGGTGGGAGTTGAAAAAGGAACCCGGAGAAGAGAAAGGATGACGGCCTTGAATACAATGAAGATCAGGTGGGCTGCTTGAAGGTTTTACGACCCTAGTTGTGCGACAGCGTTCCGTTCAGTAGTGTACCATCAAGTGTGTACCCATCTACTTGGGAATGTTGTTTAGTTTGGAAGTGTGCACTTTTTATAAACGCGAGTTTTTGTATAATCGACTGTGAGCAAATATAGTTCAGGAACGGCGTCATCGAAAGGGGGTGATAGTTACTTTAAACGAGGTAGTAGATTTTTTGATTTTATCTTGTATATATTGTAGAGAGGTGTTATATGGAGCAAAAGAGACTGAAAACTTGAATGCCTTACGATACAAACGTTACTTGGCAACAATTGGTAAACAACCCGTACATGCTAACTTCAAACTAGCCGCACTTCCACCGACAGAAGACGCTGCACGAGAACACTCTTTACGAGTGTACCATCAAATGCAGCTCTGGCATGGTGTTGCAAAAGATCCTTTACAGTGGGGCTGGAAGAAGATTGGAAGGCAACTCCGCCCAGTAACTACATCAATGGCTGCTGCACCAGATGAATTACTGCGGCTTATTTCCTGTTGCACGATGATTGCACTCGAACTTGTGAGAGCAGGAAGAATGGTTTGCAATGTTCAAGAATGTGCATAACGTGTGTAGGTCTTGACTGCACCAATAGAGATGAACCTGAAGAGTTCGATGCTGAGCAAATTTTAGTGTCAGATGATGTTCTTCTACTAGGAAAGGACTATGATTCAGATGACAGTGAAAAAGAGAGAAATGATGATGAAATCGAATAAGTTTGAAAATATTTTCTGATCTTGTAATAATCTTGAAAATACATTATTATCTTGTAATAAATGTAAAACACATCAAGATTCGTCTTTTTTACGTGTCAAATCTCAACTTTCATTGTTTTTTACATTTAACCGTCTTCCCGTCATGATTGGAAATGCAACGAATGCTGTAAGGACAAGGTGTCAAAAATGCATAGATGTCAATGGAAGACAGAACATTTATTGTAGTTTTGTTTTTCCTATTTTTGGCAAAATTATTTTATATTATAAGAAGTGTTGTTAATAGTTTTCCATGGCCTCCTCACAAATATATTAAATTTTCCGAAAATTAACCACTTTTTCTAGAGATAAATATGACATATGATATATCGTTGGATAGCTAATTTAATCTGTGATCGAATAATGAAATAATTTGCAGGATGTTCCATTTAAAAAAACACAAGTTATATCTATATCTCGAAAACTGAGGCATGCATAATTTTTTTCTTATCAGCAACAGATTCTACTCAAAAAAGTGCCTCAAGAATGCGCTACTCGATTTTCGATTCGACACTTGGTAATTGAGATATATGCCAATTTTCCAAAAACGCTCTGTAGCTCGGTAGTCGAAAAAGATAGACGATCACGGCTTGTACCATTGTTTTTTCCTCAAAAACAGAGCTCAGGACGCCTATATTGGTTTTTGTCTATCTGCCATAGTTTTAGAGAAAATCTCCCATCTAATTTGGTCCACCTTGTAGAGAGGAATTCGACAAAATATTACGTCAGTAAATATTCTACCCTCTAAAAGCATATCTACTAATTAGGATGCAAACTAAGTATTTTAAAGTTTTCGTGGAGACAAGGGAAATTTAAGGAAGAAAATCAAATAGTAAGCAAAAACAGACTAAAAAGAATAATAAGTCAGAGTTGATAAATTTATTAAAATATTTTTGGAAGAAGCAGAAAAGAGATTTCGTAATAAGAAAATATAACCAGGAATTTGGATGGTCAAATGAGTTTTTCGAGATGGGCGAATCCAGCGGAAGATACCTTGAACGAGATTGTAGTACCGGTGAAAAGCTACAGTCTTAGTGACTCAGAGGAGGCAAGATTAATAAGGTATCTTATTTAATGATTTTTAAATAAAGTTTTACCCTGCGTTGCTTAAAAAAAAGACCAGACAATTATATGGTGATTTTACCCCCTTATTCTTGGTTGTGCAAAAATTTGGGGGTGTACGGATTTTTTTATTATCACATTCGAATTCTGCGTCAAAAAATATATGGGAATATTATGGGCGCGTTCAGGGATCAGAACTTCATTTTTTGTGGGCCGTGTTATTTAATATTTGATATTTTTGTAATTTTTTAATGAAAACTTTTGGCCCATGAAATTTGAAAGTATAGATGATACTGGGTAGTAGAAAAAGTGAATTTAAATTTCCAAGTTATTCATTATTTAATATTTGAAAAATGTAATTTTCTATAAACCAAAATGTCGCTAAATTTTGAATATAGGGGTTCTAAAGCATGCTGATTTCCGACGGAAGTGGGTGAAGTCAAATACAAATTTGAGGCCTTTGGTTCTTGTACATACACTAAATCCCAATTTTATCTACTTTTACTTGCTTGCTTTACCCATTTACCCCCATTTACCTCCAACTTTTTCCCAAGCATAAGGTGAAATTAGGTTCTAGTTTCAGATGTCGCTGTTATACATAGGTTTACCAAATTTTAAGTCAATCTCATAAACCGTTTGAGTAATCGTGGGCACAAAAAAGTAACAGTCCGACAGACAGAAATATTTTGTTTTGCCCAAATTTAAAATCTCGATGTTTCATGACAAACCTATTTTTGGAAAAAAATCTTTTTTTTTACGATTACTATACTTCCACGATTAATACGTCTGGGATTTTTTGATAAAACGCGTTTATTAGAGAACCATTAAATGTAATAATGGAATTATTTGAATAATCGCTTTTGACCCAGTGATCCTTTTGTGATTGCTGACTTAAAAGAGATATAAATGACGAAACGTAAACAAAGAAGAAAAGGCATTCAAAAGAAACTGCCTCAGCATCAGATTTCCGTTAAATTGGATAAAAAGAATACAACAAAGACATTTCAGCATTAATTTAAGAAATATATTTTGGTGAACAAAAGGGAAAAATTCTTTCATATTCAGGGCAGCGTGAGGCCCATTACAGTGACGGGATTTTACGCCTACAAATCTGTTGTAATGAATTAAGACGCAATAATTGGAAGGTTTGTTTATTTCTTTCTTTACTACCTTTTGTTTCATTTTCTATCTCGGATCTTCGCTACAGAGAGGAAGGCACACGATATTGTCGGCATTCCGCTTATTCTCCATTCGCAAGAATAGATATTACATGAAAGAGATTATTGAAAAATATTATTTTGGGTATTCAGCAGATAATTTGTTCCTTTCATAAACTATTGATTCAAGTCTGATCACGTTTGTGTATCGACAAGAAGTCCCATTACGACACATCTTATAAAGGCCATGGCAGGTTAAGATAAATGTCCGTGCCTTTGCAACCTTTTTGTGTGTGGTTCCTTCCAGTGATGTACCTTTGTGTAAGATACTACCACAAAAAGACCTCAGACTTTGTAATATCTGGGAATTTTTTTTTTCGAAAATTCGAACAAATTTTTTTTTTCTTAATCAAGTGAACCACTTTGTATTTCACATATATTGTAAATCCACTCATGACAATTTATTAATGATATTTTCAGGACATGAAGTAAAAATTTGATGCTTTTGAATTTTTTGAAAAATTTAAATACGTACTTACACGTTAAAGACACCAACCATTTTTATTAATTATACATCATACAATAAGCTACAACATATATTTTTCACAAAACTCTATAGAAGCCAAATTGGAAAATATAATGTCAGGAACATAAAAGGATTTTAATGCCATGGACGTATGAAAAATTTGATGAAGCTTTTAGCTTTAATTCAGTTTCTAAGCCCTTAAAAGATATTTTGACGTTTTATTTTGTTCAATTTTCCGCTCTGAATTAATTGTTTAATATTGCACAAACTGTATTTATGGAACTGATAACACAGCCCCACAAAAAAAAAATGTTCAGACTAACGAACCAGACCCATATATCCCTATGTATTTTCGGTCGCTGAATCCGATCGATCCAAAACAGTAATGACTGCTGAAAAAGCTCGAAATGTCTAAGTTTTGTTAAAGTGATAAGAAACTGCATCAGGTCCGACGTAATTTTCATAAACTGCCCCTATAGGGTTGATAACAACCACCCCCCAAGTTTAAAGGACACAAAACAAGAGAAAACGTAAAACAGGATTTCTGTTTTACGGAGTACTCTAAAATAGAACTAGAAACTTACGTACCATCAACGTCCTACAGTGTCAATCCTCAGATGGTGTGAAAACTACCCCCCATGTAAGATATATCCATAAAAAGTTACAGTGACTTCTATAAAAATTCGAAACACCTGCGTTGTGTGGAAGTGAGAAGAAACTAGACTATGTTCGACACTGTGCTTGAAAACCACCCCCATGGTGTTGCAAGATGCCACCCCTATATCCCTAGGATGCTGAAAGTGTGCAACACGATTTTTACCAATCATAGCATCCATAAAAATGTAAATCCGGTTGGTTTTTCTCTGTTTTTCCAGCATCCTACGGATATATGGATGGCATCTCGCAACCCCGTGGGGGTGGTTTTCAAGCACAGCATCGAACATAGTCTAGAAAAAATTAAAATAACTAATATTCAGTATTTTAATTCCGTTCTCTCGTGACAATCTATTCAACAGAATTTATTTTTTTTTAAGTTTAATCGGAGGGGGAAGGTTTGCAGACGAACATTCGTTTAATGGGGTGTTTCACAAATGTTACAAGTGTAAGTAATAATAAGAGTAATAACGTTCTTAATTTTAACACTGTTTTAAGCTCAAAATGAAAAATCATATTTATTTATTTATCATAGTTTTTGTTTCTGTTCACCTCTTGTAATTATTTAACGACAGTGGCATTAAACCCAATGGCATGTCATTAAACCCAATTTTACACTTTTTTTTATTAGCTTTTAGTTTTTTTTCTTAATCAACCAATTTGTTTGTATTTCTATTGTTAATCTACTCGTGACAGTTTATTAATGACATTCTCAGGAAATCTTTTCATGAAGAAAAAAAATGTGATGCTTTTGAATTTTTTGAAAAATTAAAATACGTACTTAAAGTTGACTACGCACTTATTATTCGTGTAAAAAATGTCGGCGTCATTGGCGGTGCGGTAAAGATCAAAGGCGCCGACGTTTTTTGAGTGCGTAGTAAATCTGAAGACAACTGTACACGTTAGAGACACCCACCATTTCTTTTATTACTTACACCATACAATAAGCTACAACATATATTTTTCACAAAACTCTATGGAAAATTGGAAAAGATAATGTTACGTGTTTACACCCCTTAGTAAACATCCTGTATTGTTCGTCTGCAAACCGTCCCTCTCCGATTAAACTTAAAAATAAATTCTGTTGAATAGATTGCCACGAAAGAACAAAATTGAAATGATAAATATTAGTTATTTTTCATTTTTTTACACCCTTCTATCGTTCATTTTGTCACATTTTCCCCTCTCCTCTGGAAGTGAACGTATTTTTGGAATGGCCCCATGATATATCATGAACTTCAAAATATGAAAAGACATGCTGTTACACGCGGCGTCTCCAGCAAAACCTCAATTTATCAGTTCCATAATTTCCTTTTGTACTATCAGGGTCCCATGTCTACCATCCCACCAAATTTCATTTCTTTCTGACCTTTTGAGAATAGAACCATAGAATTCCTTTTTTTGTACCCACTGCTATTGTGCAATATTAAAAAATTAATTCAAAGCGGAAAATTGAACAAAATAAAACGTCAAAATATCTTTTAAGCTTAGAAACTGAATTAAAGCTAAAACCTTCATAAAGTTTTTTATACGCCCATGGCAATAAAATCCTTTTATATTTCTGACATTATCTTTTCCAATTTGACTACGTTACCCTTACGATAGAGTTTTATGAAAAAAAATATGTTGTAGCTTATTGTATGGTGTATAATTAATTTAAAAAATGGTGTGTCTCTAACGTGTTTAAAAAAAAAAATGTGTGTTTAAAATGTGTTTTAACCGCCTTCCATGTCACCTCAATGACCCTCTTAAGTCTAGTAGATCTAGATTTGTTTGAGTAAAGTAGAAAGTACGTATTTAAATTATTGAAAAAATTCAAAAGCATCAATTTTTTTTTCTTCATGAAAAGATATCCTGAAAATATCATCAATAAACTGTCACGAGTAGATCTACAATATATGTGAAATATAAATTGGTTCACTTGATTAAGAAAAAATTTTTTTGGATTTTCAGAAAAAAAATATATGAAGTTTTTGAGGTCAAAACTTTTTGTGGTAGTATCTTACGCAAAAATGCATCACTGGAAGGAACCACACGCAAAAAGGATGCAAAGGCACGGATACTTATCTTAACCTGCCATGGTCTTTCTTTCATACACTTACTATCTCGCATTCAATATGAAAAACAGGAAAAAACTATTCTTTCTATATACTAATGATCTCAGTCTGATCATGTTAATATATTGCAAGAATACTTCTTTACGAGACATCCTTTCTAGCATCTTCAGTTCTACTTAGAGGATACTCCTTCATAAATAAACATTTGTTACATTTCAAAGTCAAGAGTTATTAAAAACCGCTGCCCAAGGAATCACTACTTCCACATCCAGATTCTCTATCCAAGTCACTCACAACGAAAAAATTTTGTATGTGGAAATAATTGTTTATGGAACTTTAATAATATAATATTTGAAATCCTCTACCCCAAAAACCCATAAAATGATACCCCACATCGGTAGCGGTGTGGGGGTGGTGATAGGGGGTGGTTGTGGGGGTGGACGAAGTAAAAAAACATTTCGAGGTTTCTGGTTCTTGTACACACCCTAAATCACATTTTTTTTTCATCCCCTTTAATAATGGGGTGGGGGTGGTAATGGGGGTGGCTAATGCCAAAATTTTTTTTGAGACCTGAGACCTCAGCTTCTCTTGTATATACTAAATACCAATTTTATGGACTCTTCCCTGCTTGATTTACCTATTTTCCCCAAATTTACCCCAATTTACCCCCCAACCCTTCGACGGAACAAGATGAAAATATAATCTAGTTCTAGATCTCGTTAAAGTACATATGTGTACCAAATTTTATGTCAATATCTCAAACGGTTCCAGAGTAATCGTGCGCACAAAAAAAGTTACAGACAGACCGACAGACAGAAATTTTGTTTTCGCTCAAACTTTAAATCTCGACGTTTCGTGACATTCTAAGCCTATTTGAACAATAAAAATTTTAAAAAAATTTTTTGTCGTTACTATACTGGACGTGGAAGTAAAAGTACAATGAAAATAAAGGATTTCCTTCTACTTTCGACTGATTAAAAATCGATCAACTTTTTTCATTCTCATTAGAAATCTTCAGGGATGGTATATAATCCATTCGAAACAAAATTACTTTTACAAAATAATAAAGTATTTTCGTGTAAAAAAACTGGCAGCGAATATTTTCTTATTATTTTCTAATAATAATTTTATTTCGAATGGATTATATACCACCATGCCTGAAGATTACTAAAGACATTGAAGAAGGTTTATCAATTTTTAGGGTGGTTGAATGGGACAATTAGTAAATTTCATATTTCACTTTTACTGAAAATGTTGACGTCATTCAATCCGAAAGTCTGTCTCGAAGTTGAGTTTACGCTGCTAGAACCCATTAAAATCAGATTTGTCTAATTTGCTAGAGATGTCTAAAATTTCCGTCCGCATCTAATAAAGAGAATTTGTGAAATATAGGTCATTTTCCTTATTACTATTTTTGCTATATATAAAATAAAATTTATTGTTGATATAAGTTCATTACGTAGCAAAATACGCTGTTTTAGACAAATTAACTTAGTTTACACATTTAAGTCAATTAGTAAAGGTTCAAATTTACCCAAAACAACATAAATGTACCACAATGTAACCAACTTTAAAAGCCAGGTTTCGAAAACCCAGCCCTAATAAAATTGAAGTGTATAAGGCATACACTATTATGCTACAAGAGGAATAAGACCCCGAGGCATTTCATAAATAATAACCCTTGCAATGTACTAGAGACTGAAACCTCTTGACACTGAAAGCGGAGTTGGAATTTATAATTCCATCATTGCTATAATAATAATTACGAGCACTTTCTTGTCAAATATCTTGAAAGTGACTTTACCTAGTGTCTCTTGAAATATTCAAATTAGGCCATGAAAGCTTAACCAGACATGATAGTTTTGTAATTTTCTACATAATGTTGTGCTGACCACTGCCAACGAAAGGAAATGTATATTTCATTAAAGTTACGTTGATAAATTGCTGAACGATCGATGAAAAAACCACAATTTGCTATTTTTGCTAGGGAAATTATATAATTTAATGAAATATTTATAGCGCTCAAGTAAATTATTATTCTTTTGAAAAATTAGGAAGTTGTTTCCAGAATATTTTCAATATATATACGAAAAAAAGCGTCTAAAAGCACACATGGTACCAATGAAAACTTATTAGTTGTATGTTTGAAAAAAGCCACGATGTGACTCGTTAACAATTTGTATTTACCATGTATCTTCTCCAAATATTAAAAAATTATTAAAAAAATAAAAAAAAATAAAGTTATATTTTTATGAAGAATCAAAAAATGAAATTTTTGGTGTAATTAATGATGTTATCTATAATATTATTTAAAAAAACGCAAGAGACAATATATTAACTGATAGCCAACGTGGATTTAGAAGTGGAAGATGGGGAAGAAAAAGTAGTGCAGCTACTAAGTTATTTGGTTTAATTTACAGTGAGTTAGATAGAGGAAAATATGTTGTATCAACCCTCCTTTATTTCTCTAAAACTTTTGATTCTATAAATATGCATGTCATATCTAGCAAATTAGAGAATATAAGTATTAGGTAACATTCCTGATCTACTCAGGTCGTTTATGAATAACAGAACCCTTATGGTTAAATATAATGAAATATGCTTTGCTCCACAAGCTGTTACTCTGGAAGTACCTCAGGGATTTACCCTGGAACCTCTATGATTGCCCATTTATATCAATGATCTACCGTCGTACATTAGCAAAGATGAGCTTATCTCTGGCATTAAAATAATTTTAAGTGAGATGAGTACTTAATGTGATCGAAATAAATTGATATTAAATAAGGAACTCAGTATTCATAAATTTTAAATTACGAAGAAAAGTTTCACCTTAAATAAAAGCACTAAATTGTTGGACATGTGTATCGAGAGCACATTGTCGTGGGAACAGCTTATTGTCTATGTTTGCAATAAATTAAATCTTATTTTGTAATTTACCAATTTACCAATTAAGAAACAGCTTTATGACTGTGTTTGACTAGCTTTGGCCTATTCATGTATATCTCAAACATCTTTGGAGAAAATTCAGTGAAGTATCAGACCACTTTTTTTGGGCGCCATTGAAAAAAGTGGTCTACGTATTTCGATATGCTCAACGCAAATCAGAATGGAGTCCCAGAAACAGATCACTTTTTTGTGTGTGCCTATCTTATGCATAAACATCTTATGATGTCATAGTTCGTAATATATAATATACTTCTTTTAACTGTGCATTATTATTAATATTATTATTATTATTTTATTTGAAACTGTAAAAAATCTTATTATCTAATTGTGGTTTTATTTGAAACATGAATACCTAGCATGTATTATATATTCTCAAAGTTTCATCCCTTATTTTAACCATTACCAAATATAAACTCTGTATGAAATGAATTCTTGTCTGTAAGTTTGAAACTTTAGTATTACATTAATTCTAATAAAACTTTGGAGTAAGACGCATGGAGTAATTACTCACACTCTATAACTCTATCAAAATAATTATATACCTACGCCGTTAATCTTAATTTGCTATATGAAATAGCTCTTCTCGTAATACATACAGAAAGCTCGCATTTCTAAATACTCGTATATACCGGTTATTCTGCGGGAAATTGCACCAAAATTTTGTTTTAATTGACAATACTCGTCAGCCTTACCTTTTTTAATATTCTAACTTTTGGTTGACTTTATTATCTCTAGTATTAGATACGCTATTTTATAACTGAAGCCCTGCCTGCATCGCACACACATGTACGCAAAATTGTATCTCAACAGGTTCCTAAGATAATTAATTCATAATAAAAACCATGTTTTCTTTATCCTCTTGAGATGGCTTTAGCCCCTTAGGCATTTTCAGACGTATTATATGAACCGAGCTAAGACCTTTTTCTTATTTTTTTATACAGGATCCACAGAAACCATATATGAGATTCAAATCTCTCTGCATTCATTGTATTTTTCTCGTTTGTACGTATACACATCGCTCTACAGTGTACTAAAAGGTTTCACATATAATTAATCAATTTCGATATTTAGGATTTCCACTTATATTCAGGGTTACACATCCAATTTACCGCATACAAATATTGGACCAGTAGATATATTAATTGGAAACGTTTGTAATCTTTGGTGAATAATAAGAAATTTCGTATATATTTTGCACAAGAAATGTTTAAAATTACAAATATTTTCTCATAAACTTTGAATATGGAATTAACTGACTGAACAATTTTATTCCGACAATTCTCAGATAAGAGGTGTGGAGATACGGTCAAAAAAAGTAAATAAGATCATCACGAAACACATCTGATTAGAATGAAGGACTTTTATATTACTTCCACATCCAATATAGTACGAGAGCCCACCGCCAAAATGGAACACATAAGCTGGAGAGTAAAAAATTGTCAAGTCAAGTCATTCTCTGAACGTGTGTAGTCGGTCATAGCAATTCGGGTTGCAGCCATTTTTGTGATATGGCTCAAATAATTTTTGAATGTGACGCTTTTCCATGATGTCCAATCAAAAAAAGTTTGAGACAAAAGTTTTTCAGTTTTGTGGGCTCTACATAATGACACTATGCGGTTTTACTTTTAATGGGGTTTAATGGGGTTTTTACGGGGTAACATGTTTTTTTACATAATTAACTTCTACTTTTTATAGTGGATTTCGATTCTACGTCAAAAAATATCAATCTTTTACTCTTTGCATGGGAAAGCGTCACATTCAAAAATTATTTGAGCCTGCCCCTGCGCCGCTGCAACCAGGATTGCTATGACCGACTACACACGTTCAGAGAATGACTTGATAAGCACCCCCACCAATTTTTGACTCTCCAGCTTATGTGTTCCATTTTGTCGGTGGGCCCTCGTACTAATACATTTTGGCACAAAAATTAGTAGGTAAATTTACAGCATTTATGTAATTTTCACTTGTATTAATTAGCTAAATAAGAGTCCATAAAATTATTATATAGCTTATGAACGAGAAGCTAGTCTCCAAAATATTTTGTCATCGGTCACCTCCATTAACACCCCCCCACTCCACTATTAAAGGGGATAAACAAATAAAATTGTGATTTAGTGTATGTGTACAAGTACCAAAGGTCTCAAATTATTTTGGCATCAGCCATCGTGCTGTATTCAAGCAAAATGTTGATCAAATCGGTATTTGCAATCGGCAGCACCCGACTGCAACTTCTCGTTCTCTTCTCATTTGCATTGCAAATACTATCCACATAATTATTGCAGATTTCTTGGCACAGAAATAAGCTCAAACATAAAAATAACTGCAATTTATAATATATGTAAAAATTTGCACGGGCGAAGGATTATAGTGATCAAAGAGCCAAACTACATAAAATGAATTATAACTCGATACATAGCCTTTGATGTTTATGAGTTAGGAACTTTTTATGTATCACGGAGTTGCCTTAAATCTCATTTTAAATTTTACAAACTCTTTAAATCGAATAAAAACACCTAAACCGTTGAATTCAGTGACTTGCATCGAAGCGACATACAAATGAAGCCGTCTTCCGACACTTCATTTAATCTCGGAGAGGTTTTCAATTTCGTGAAAAAGATTTATACAAAAGCATATACAAGAAGCTACTTTTTAAATATTGCGGAACAATATCATCCATTACGTAATATTAAAGATAATTTTTGGGTATTTTATTTTTAAGAGCAGTAAATCTTATAAATCTGTCGCCTATGAACATACATATATCTACGATGCACATAAGGAATTATAAAATGTATTCCTCTATATCGCACCACAATAAAAGGATTAAACGTTACCTGTTCCTGGGAGTTCTTTGTAAACTCCAGATTCTTTTATGAATAAAGATGAATATGCTATGAAAGTAGCTTGAGATATTAGAAAAGAACTGGATTTACTTCACAAAGCGAATGTAAGTTTCTTTATGTACTTTGCCTCCAGCTACCGTATAATTTTGTTTTATGGCAAATATGAAGTAATTTTAAGTAATTGTATAATTTCAATTTTTACGAGTAAATCTAACATTTCAAGACTATAATGGATAATTATTTAGAAGAAGGTCCATTGAGATACAAAATTATGTACTTAAAAACTTTTACCGAATATCTAAACTTGTTGAAAATAATGAGTAGTAATATTATAAAAAAAACTATAAGCAGTACAATTTTGCATTAGCATCTAATGTATTTAAATAACAATAGTCTCAATTAATAAACACCGAAATAGTGCTGCTCTTAAGTTACACTTTCCTATTTAGCTAAAAAAGTACAATTTACCTACAAGAACAACTGAACTTTAATAAATGTAAGATTGTTCGAGGAGTTCTCCAAAGGTCATCCCTTGGGCCTACTCTATTTCTATTGTATGTTAATAATAATAGGCAGTATTCTAAATATTGATCTAAAACCATTTTGCACAGATGATATCATACCGAGGATGCTAGCAGGGTGAACTGCTGCTAACATCCGCGGTATATGCGGTCACATTTAAATGTACAGGTTTATTTTACAAACTGATGGCTTCGATGCATCGACTGAAACTGCGACCCGAACTTCTAGCTTCGTACCCTAAGAATAAGTGTACGGGGGTAAGGTCCGGTGATCCCGCAGGTCAGGAAAGGCCACCCATCTTGGAACTGGTATGCGAGGAAATGACATGGAATGAAAATAGCTGCAGTATTATAGAACTCATTGGCTTTGAAATATTCCTCTTGCATGAACCTTATTTACACGCAACATTTCAAGTGTCAGGTTTGGAAGCGCCCAAACAATTCACACAGATAGACAGATATAGCCATTTCCTTTTGTAGTTGTAGATTGACATTTTTTAATTAAAGGTTTGATTTACTAAAATATAATTTTTCAATACATTTTTCTTCAATACGTTTTTTTACATTTTCTTCCTGTTTGTTCAATATATATCCAAGTTCCATTAGCAAGGTTATATACTTCTGAAAATTGTAAAAAAAATTCAAGATGTATTTTTAAATCGGCGGACACTTTCAAGGTTATTGGAAAGTCAGTTTTGTTTTTTAAGCAGTAACCTGTATTTTTAATTACGGCCTCTTTTTGATTCATTTATTTAACGTTGGCGTATTTCCGCGACTACAGTCGATCACCGAAGCCAGGAAAAGAGCTACCTTAAACCTAGAAATTTTGCCAAACCTCTCCCTGTACGAAGACTAAGGATTTCTTACTTACCTAACATCTAATAGGCAAGGGACTGACTGCTTTACATTCCTCTAAAGGATGGTATATGCACTATGCAATCCTCGCCTTAAATTGCATAGGTTCCGCGCATACGTTGGTATACAAGCCGGTAGAAGGTGGGGCGAGATCACTGTAATTCCCAGGAGGTCACTCGTGCAAGTACTAACCGCAATTAACGTTGCTTAACTTCGAGGTACGAGTACAGTCACGGCAGATTTGCCTACTCTTACGGCATCTTGTGCTACGAAAAATAACAAGCCAATTTTGTCTGATTTTTTTTTCCTATTTCAATTTCACAAGAGACAAATAACTAGAGATTTTTGGACTTTCAGTAATATTTTAGACGAAATCATCAATTTTAAATAAAAATTGCTAGAAACAAAAATGGTCGTTTTTGATGAATATTTGGTGTCAGCTACCTTATTCTACGGAAAAAAATTTGTTTTCTGAAACATTTTTTTATGTAAAATGATAATAATGCGATAGATTATTATTCTTTATTCTTCTTTAATAAAAAATTAGCTTGCAGAAAAGAAAAGCTAGTTATTTTGTTTAATATCTTGCAAAATTGAAGTCGGATGAAAAATGTTTTAACCAAAAGTGCGGCTTGTTTTTTTCGCAAAATACGATGCTGTAATAAAAAGTATAGGTTTTTATCAAAAAAAAAAAAAATTGATTTTAAATATATTTTTTTGAAAATGCGTTGGTCTAGAGATTTTTCGTTGTGGCGACTTAATGAGCTGCCCTGTATATATAGATTACGCCCGATAGATGTGCACAATTTATTATGGATTTCTTGCAAATAATCAGTCACCGAGATTCCGTGAATTGGATAACATCTTTAAAATAACCACTTCAATCGTTCAACAGTTCAGGTTTCAACCCACGACAACTAGAAACTCAGCAAAATTTCCAGTTAGGAAACCACAGCTTTCACGAGCTCCGGCGAGACTCGTTCCCGATGCCCTGTGCTTCACGTAGCACACAAAGGCTAAATTCTTTATGAAGCGAATTTTAATAAGGTTAAAGGTGTGACACAAAGAACAAAATGTTTGTACAAAAAACATGAAGGTTGAATTTCCAAACAGCGTCATCTGCGATAACTCGTCCCATGCATAAACATAAAACCAAAAGTGTGTACGAGGCGAACTTCACTTTATCGACATATCAACTCGGTTTCTAGAAATATAGGAAGTTATCACATATTACTTCCACATCCACGTATAGAAGGATAGTAACTCCCAAAAAACTATATATATTTATTTTTGTTGAAATAAGCTTTAAAAATCTATATCTGTCAGTCTGTCTGTAACTTTCTTGTGCGCCCGTTTACCCAGAAACCGCTTACGATAATAATAATAATAATAATAAAAATAATAATCTTTATTATCCATAAGAAATAAATGATCACAAAAAGTGATATAGGACCAGTCAAACAATTTTGTGAGAGACTATTTCATCACAGACATAAATCCAGTCACACTATAAAAACACTTTTGTAAAGGATATTGACTAACTAACTTTTTAAACAACTTTAAATTAACAACACATTTAAGCCCAGCTGGAAGCCGATTGAATAATTTTATTCCCATATACCTGGGGCATTCCTCATATTTTGTTAAATTATGATGAAAATCATTAATTAGTTTTAAAAGAATCTTGGTTGGATTTAACAACATACTATTTTTAGTATGTATATATTGTATATGCATGCTAACGGTTAAATTTTTTAGCTCTTTAAGTAAATTTCGGCAGGACGTATTTCTTGTCGCTCCTACCATATTACTTATAGCTCTTTTCTGTAATTTAAAAATTCCTTCAAAATTATGAGAGGCCCCCGGAACATTATGCCATACTTAGCTCTAGACACAAAGTAAGCATGATAAAAAGACATTACAGTTGACATATTGGAAATATTATTTAACCTATACAATTCAAAACAGATTGATGACAGCTTTTTTGTTAACAAAGTTATATGTTCATTCCAACTTAGCCCATAATCAATGTGTACTCCTAGAAATTTAGTACTTCTGACTTGCTCAATTGACTTATTTACTTTTATCAAATAACTATTATTGAAAGAGGTGAATCTGGGAGTGAAATTGATAAATACAGTTTTGGAGATGTTCAAGAATAATTTGGAGTTATTATACCAATCTGTTGAACTATTGGTCATATTTTGAGCCATTACTAATAATTCTATGCAGTTTTCTCAGAGACAATTAGAGAATTGCCGTCAGCAATGATTGTTAAGCTGTTTTGATCAAAGATTTCAGGTGAGTCATTAATGTATAGGAGAAATAGGTATGGGGCCAAAACCGAGCCCCGAGGTACCCCAATTTCAACATGCATTTCCTCAGATCTAATACCATTTATTTCGACCAGCAGTTTTCTCTTAGAAAGATATGAAGTAATCCAGTCACGAATTTTTCCCCTTAACCGTAACTTAACTATTTTTGAAGTTTTTCTTTGAGCAAGGCATGATTTATTAAATCTAATGCCTTGCTCAGGTCCATAAAGGTACCTATATTGATATTGACTTGAAATTTGGTACACGTATGTGTTATAACGAGATCTGGAACTAGATTATATTTTAGTCTTATTCCGTTGAAGGGTTAGGGTGGGGGGTAAATAGGTATAGCAAGCAATAAGAGTCCATAGAATTGAGACCTAGTCTATGCACAAGAACCAAAGGCCTCAAAAAATGTTTGGCATCAGCCACCTCCGCTACCACCGCCCATTACCCCGCCACCCTGATAGTAAGAAGTAGTGATTCCTTAGGCAGCGGTTTTAGTACAGTACCTTTAAAAAAAATTAAATTTCTTTTGTTCAAATAGGCTTAGAATGTTATGAAATGTCGAGATTGAAAGTGTGAGCAAAAAAAATTCTGTCTGTAACTTTTTTTTGTGCGCACGATTGCTCTGGAACGGTTTATATTTACTTGGAATTTGGTACGCCTATGTAGGAGTTCATAAAATTGGGATATAGTGATGCAAAAAAGCCAAAGTTTCAAGATTTCAAGGTTTTTTGGCATCAGCCACCCTCACTACCACCCTCCATATTTATTAAAGTAGGGTGAAAAAAATAAAATTGTGATTTAGTGTGTGTACAAGAACCATAGGCCTCAAAAATAAGTATTTTGGCAAAAAATGTTGAAATTCTTGGTGCAAAATTTTTGGTGGACACTGTATATAATTATATACAATATATACACATTTACTCATACAGTTAAACTTCATATTCAGGAGCAGGAATAGCTCTGTCTAACTTCAAAGAGCTCTGAAAAAAAATTTCAAATATTTTCAGTTATACACCACAGTATACAGGGTGATTCTTTTAAGGCGGCCATTAGAATATTTCCCACTTGCAGATGAAATAGACATTTGAGATTTGGTACTCTACCATAGTCGACCATTGCGAGTCCGAAAATAATAATTTCAAAATGGCGGCACTTCCGGAAATACCGGAAGTCGATACCAACTTGCTTATTTTAAACGGAACACCCTATATATTTTCGACTTTTCGAAATGACATACAATTCTGAGTCAAAACATATGGCACACCCTATACCTAAACCGAGCAGTTTCGGAGATAATTGACATTTTATAAAAAATTTAACAGGTGCAACGGTTTGCAAGAACCGTTATAACTTTTTTCGTGTAGGAGATCCTTTTTTGCTCTTTGGTACGTAGAAAGAACACAAGATGAGCTACTCTCTGCAAAAAAAATAGATTCCATAATAGTATACCAAGTGTTTTATTTTTCACGTTACATTTTGTCAAATTTAAACCTCAAAAACTTTTTAATTTCAAATGGAACACCCTGTATTTTTTTGCATCAAATTATGTTAAATTAAATTCCCTTTTTTCTAGTATGAGCATTGTTGGGGTTAAAGTTACAACTTTTCGAAATATTGGCGATTTTCTTAAATGTCCAAAAATTTTTAATAAAAATTGCCATCAACTTACCCATGATTAGAAACAATCATTAATGTCAGTCATTCTTTTATGTTAAAAAAAGTTCTTGCAAACCGTTGCACCTGTCAAATTTTTTATAAAATGTCAAATATTTCCGAAACTGCTCGGTTTAGGTATAGGGTGTGCTACATGTTTTGACTCAGAATTTTATGATCATTTCGAAAAATCGAAAATATATAGGGTGTTCCATTTAAAATAAGCAAGTTAGTATCGACTTCCGGTATTTCCACCATTTTGAAATTATTATTTTCGGACTCGCAATGGTCGACAAATTTCAAATTGCTATCTCATCTGAAAGTGGGAAATATTCTAATGGCCGCCTTAAAAGAATCACCCTGTATTATGTGCTAAATTATCTAATCTCGAAGCATTATATATTTTTCTGAAATGTATTAAAATGAAAGACAGTAAAAATATTTTTAATCTGTGTAGGCAGAGATTCTCAGCCAAGATATACAAGCTAGCAATTAATTCATATTATTATATTCAAATTTAATTAAATGGTGGTGGAATTTATAAATTTGTCCTCGGAAAAGAAAAATTCTGATTAAAATACTAGGTATAAACTTCATCTCTTATTTTATATTCAGAAACTGGTTGACTGAGTAAACATTAATGTGAATTTATTAAAATATATGGATGTAAAGGATGAAACGGAAAATCAGCATTCTCTGAAGTACTTTCATGCAAATACTTGAATATTTTATATCCAAAATTCTCTTGTTCGTTAATAAAATCGGTTTACATATTCGCATGACATTAAATTCGAAGTATCTCAAAAAATTACAATGATAACAAAGTTTCCACAGCTAAATAATATTGTCAACAACAACAATACATCGTCTTCATATTTCCAATGTTTTCATAGACGTTTTGTCATCTACGCAGTATTCCAGTTGGCCTCCCTCCGCTGTATAGAACGCTGCATTACCCCATCTGTCGTTCCTGATTGGTCAAAGGTGAGATTATGTTCATTCTAAGTAAAGTTGGAATTATGACTTTCATTATTCGTCAGTTTTTACATGTACCGTGCAAGGATTATACGATAGCAGTGGATAAAAATATTTGCACACCCTGTATTTTTCAAATGGTACTTTTCTTGGACATGAAATTATTCAAATAACTATTGGACGTGCTTAGGATTCATCTTGTTTATAGTATTATTTATTATTTTTTCCTCGTTTAATACTTTAAAGTTTTAATGGAGTTTAAAAACTAAAATGTCATAAAACACGCCAATTAGTGCCGGAGTGACTGTGTAATGCGAGGCGCAGAGCAATGGCGTTGTAGCTTAAGAATAAAATATATCATAAAGAAAATTAAACTAGAAAAACATTCAGAGGAGACCGAAGACATTTATTATGGTATATGTCCAGTTTAAGAAGGAAGACAGAATCATTTCTCATTGTAATCTTGGTTGAAGAAATATAATATGAGGGTAGAGTTACCGTCTAAGATAAGCATTAAAAACAATGTAGTTTTATATTAGAGACTCAGGGCATAAAATTCATAACAACTATTCCAATAATTAAGTGAGACGCAAATGAAGCTTTGTGCGTAGATTTAATGCTCTTTTTTATCTCCCTATTTATTATACTCTTCGCAAAAACGAAGAGTATATTGTATTTGATCGGCACATTTCTAAATCAGTAAATATCGCTCGTAGAGAAAACATTTTTATATCGTTATGTTAGTGAACGAATTCTGAACAACTTTCAAAATGTCCGTCTGTCCGTCCGTCACGTTTCTTGTAAGCACGATAACTCAAGAAAGAAAAATTCGATTGTATTGAAATTTGGAGAGTGAGTTAGTGTTAGCTAGAGGAAGAACCCTATTTTTTTTAACAAAATAGATTGGTAAATAAAAAAGTTATTAGGAATTTAAAATTTAAAAAAATATTTTTTACATTTTTTTATGGTTTGTAATAAACAGAAATCTTGCGAAATGTTATTTCCTATCACTATTTTTTTTTTATACTTTTTTAATGTGTGTTTTCTAATAATCACAATAAATTTACTAATAGTATATATTACACTCATTAACAATTTTAGTAATAAGAAATGGTGGTGTAGCGGCAAGAGTTTCGTCTCCTTCCCCTCAAAACCACATTCTTATACCCTCTCCTATATTTCTTGATCCTCTGTTGAAAGCCTATCTGCCATCAAATAATTTGTTATCTATTAACAAATAAGTATTTTTATCATTTTAGACAATTTAAGGAGGGTTTTTTCTATTTATTTTCCCTGCAAATATTAAATATAACTCTTATTACACTTACTAAAATAAATACAGAACCCTCGGATTCTAACTGTTAAGGCACAAATTCTCACTAAAATACGATTAATCTTGACAGGAGTCGAAATCTAATAAACTTTAATAACAGTACTGAAAATCATTTCGACCACAACATCCGGTCACTGCGTCACTCTACGCTGCTCAGGCGCGTTAATGTGACTTAGATAATTATTATTGTAAAATGAATTAAATAATTTACCTTTTGAACTGTTCACCATAGTTAAATAAAAAAAAAAATGGTAATTTGGCAATCCAAGGGTCCCCGGGTTCGATCCCTCACATCGTGATTTTTTTCATATATTTTTTTTTCACAACAAAGTTGGTATCACAAAATTTAGAATGTCCAAAAACTAACATTATTTACAAGAAAAATGCGAAGAGTATCCTATAGAATGTGTAACAATTATATAAAAAGCTCAGTAAATCGGCGAAGAGTATAATGCTTCCATTAGTTTTGTTTTGCACGCACTTAAGTGACGGTGAAGCACACCTTAAGTTTCGCTCTATCAGCCTATTTTTAAATTAGACAATTTGAGCGTGGGGATTGGCCGCCGTATTGGAAATGCCATTTTGAATTTTGCAAATTTAGGAATTTTATGAAGGGCAGAAAAGTATTCCTTACCTCCATCCATAGGCCCGCCCGTTCAGTATTTTTTTTTATTTTAGAAATCGAAAGTAGAACACGTTTTGAGGCAATTTCCAAATTTTTAGGTTTTTATTCGGACGTTTAAGCCCTTAAATAAATTACCAAAGTAGGACCGCGCGAAAACGGGGCGGAGCTTCACGTGAAGTCACTTTGTAGATGCTGATCAGCCGACAGTCGAGATTTAATAATTAAAAACATTGGAGGTGAAATAAAATAAAGTTTTAAGAAGAAAAGGTTCAATGCAAATTTTCATAAAAATTGATAGTCTTTAAGTTATAACGACTTGAACACTGGGATTTTAGCTTAAAAAAAGGTATTTCAAAACAATATTCGTCAAATAACTCGAAAAGTATTGCATTGAGCGAAAACATGTTAGAGACAAATAAGAAAGCTAATAGATTAAGAAAGAATTTTGTTTTTTTCTAATTTCTCTAGAATTAATGGTTTCGGAGATCTGGGAGTATAAAGGTGGCGTCCAAACGTCTATAAGACGAAGTATTTAGTTTAAGTGTTAAATATCTCAGAAACTATGGTACTTAGGTCAGAAACGATAAGAACAAAAATGAAATATTATTAATTAGGCTTTCAAATGGTTTTTTTCTATTTCGATAGCATAAAAACAAAGAAGTTAAAACAATGTACTTTTTCAATTTTTGTTTATGCAAAATGACGTCACGAATCGGCGAAGCGCTTTGTACTGAAACCCAATCTTTGACATTGAATATCTAAGGATTAGTATATACTTATGAAGCTGAAATTTTAACAGCTTATCTAGATGTCCGAATTATATTAAATACCATAAAAAAAATAACGAAAAAGAATTATCGGTAACAAGCCCATTTCAAGATCCTATCTTATCGGAAATACCTAAACAGTTCACGAAAAGAATAAATATTGGTAAAAACATTGTTACACTCTGCTTTTATTATTTGCTTCTCCTAGATTTCCTAGAATGTCCACATTTCAAATTATGTAGACATTAGTATATTATTCAACGAGTCTGTGATGATGGCCATTACGCTATTACTATACTTTTTCTACAACTACTCAACAGGGCGTTGTACTTTAAGGTTAATTTACTGAAAATAATATTTGTGAGAAAGGTCGAGATTTTTAAACAGGAGAAAAAATTAAAAAACGAGTTTTAGTTTAATCGATAATCTTTAATCCGATTTCTTAACATTTTTGATGCCGGTGATATCAAACAAACAAACAAAAATACATCCGATTTACTGAACTTTTTATATTTCGCAGTTTATTGTAAATATTAGTTTTAGATATTTTTAATTGTATCATATGAACTTAGTTGGTAGAAACACTCAGTATAAAGCATCCAAAACCTGCGTGGGTTTCGAACCCGGGACCTTTGGATTCCGAGTCAAAAACGTAAGAACTACACCACCACCTGCCACGTGAAAAAATGTAAATTTTTACATTATAAGCGATGAGTTGAAATCATATTTCCACGGTTGGATATTACATTATGAAATGTACATTAGCAAAATATATAAATAGATATTAAAATCATTCAAATATCATTTCACCAGATTTCTGTTCAATTACAAAAAGATAAAAATTTTAAAAAATTTAAACTTCAAATAATTAACAACTTTTTTATTTACTAATCGATTTTGTTCAAATATAACGGGTTCTTCCTCTAGCTAACACTAATTTACTGTCCAATTTTTAATGTAATCGGTCCCTGATTTTACAGAGCAGGGGCGCCACATCATGGAGACGGCGGGGAGCAGAGTGCCCCCCCTATCCCCCTAGTTAGACCACTGGTTGGACCATGGAAAAGTATGTACAAGAAAAAGTAGTTACAATTAAACATTCTTTAATAATATTATACTTTCAAAGTTCCTATATCTAACGACTGGCTTTTTACAGAATTTGATTATCTCTTTTCATTACCTCGTAAACTGCCTAGAGTTTTATGTTAATCATCTTGAATATCTCCATTTAAAATAATATTACTTAATAATATTTGGGCACAACCTAAGTGAAAATTTATTGTAGTTGAAAAAAAAACACCTATATTTTATGAGTTTTAATAATCAAATCGTGCGAGCTTGGTCGCGTCAGTTCGAAGAAGTTTAATGGGGGAGTTTGTAATGAGGGCGCGTGACATCATGTCTCCCTGCTTTATTCGCAAGTTGGCTCACGTTCTGGTGTATTTAATAAATTAAAGGAGAGACTGGATATCATAAATACTTTCTAAATACGTGACAGTTTCTATGAGCTAGAAGTTGGAAAATATTCATGAATGCCGGCGCAGGTAGGTGATGTTTTATTAGGAAAGTACACGTTGCTAAAGAACTCAAGTTCTTCGAGAATTATTAAAAATTTACGACAGTGCCGGTTGTTTACCGAGATAATAATCTTTATTTTCATTAGACTTACAAAGTAAGTATAGATATAGTCAAATAAAAAAAACGACAATACTGCTGATAAGATACAAACCGAAAGTAATTATTAAAACCATCATAAAACAATTTTAAACGTAGACAATATAGTACAGTACCTAGAGGTAAAAAATATGCAAAACTTCGGAATAATGTCATATTGAACGGATTTCGTTCATTTTTGGCAGTATAATAGTAAATGCTTCAAAGAACAGTTTCTATATTGTGCGGGGGCTTGCCAATTTATAGGGGGTGGATGCCACCCCCTCTCAGGGGGTGGCACTTAAAAAATATACATATTTATTGGAGCTGAAGTAGAATCAAATTTTAAGAAGAAAGAGTTCTATGCAATTTTTCACATAAATTGATAGTTTTTAAGTTATAATGACTTCCAAATTGCGATTTAAGCTTAAAAAAAAAGGTATTTCCAAACGACTTTCGTCAAGTATCTCGAAAAGTATTACTTTATCGAAAAAATGTTACAGACCAATTACAGAAAGTACAAACTGGGAATTAATTATATGTTTTCTTTATTGATGTAGGATTAATAATTTCGGAGATATTTAAGTTTACATTTGGCATCCAAGTGTTCATAAGATAATTATTTAGAGTGAGAGTTAAATATCTCAGAAACTGTGACACCTACGTCAAGGATGCTAATAGGTAGAATAATGGGTTATTAATTAAGCTTTCAACTGTTTTTTTATTTGCTGCTGCAGCATAAAAAACAAAGAAGTTATGACCGAAACAATGTGCGTCTACACATTTTTTTAATATCAACGTCGCCATTTTGTTACTGTAATTAGCCAGTAATTAAAAAAAAAGGAATTTCAAACACTGTTTCTCATTAATATATAGCATACCGTAGATGCTCAAATTTTTTTGTTTGTATACAGCATTTGCTTTAGAAAAAAATTCAAACTAGAAAGGTATTTTGGATAAAACGTAATTTTTTTTTCCTTTTCCAAATATCTCAATAAATATTAGTTTTTAAAAAATAAATATCTTGTATTTCTGCTTACATCATTGTTATAAAATATTATTTTGGGTATTCAGCAGATAACTTTCAAAGAAATCATTCGTTCCTTTCATATATTATTGATCTAAATCTGATCAAGCTAGAATATCAACGAGTAGTCCTCTTACAAACAAACTTGTCAATTTCTTTATACATTAACTATGTCTAACATTCAATATGAAAAACAAGAAAATAACCATTCTTTCTATATATTGAAGATCTAAGTCTGATCATGGCAATATATTGTAAGAAATCCACCCTTAAGAGGAAATCTTTCAAGCATCTCTAGCCCTACCTAGAGGATACTCCATTCAATACGATAAACAAGAAAATAACCATTCTTTCTATATATTGAAGATCTAAGTCTGATCATGCCAATATATTATCAGAAATCCACCCTTGCGAGGAAATCTTTCAAGCATCTCTAGCCCTACCTAGAGGATACTACATCACAGACAAACATTAGTTACATTTCAAAGCCAAGAACTACTGAAAAGCACAATGAAATATAGGAATAAAATTTCACTTACATGTCATAATAAATAAAATATTTCAATCAATGTTTGATTGACCAAAGCTCTGTAAAAATTGCGCAACCTTTTTCATTCTCTTTAGAACTCATCAGCAGAGATATATGTTCAATTCAAAAATATAAATACTATAAAAAAATAGGAAAACATTTTCTTGTAAAAAATGACAGGAAATATTTATTTAGTTGACACATATCAAAAATAAAAAAGAATCACTCTTTTTTAGAGCCCCATAGCTCGTGTAGTTTTTAAAAAATAAATATCTTGTATTTCTGCTTACATCATTGTTATAAAATATTATTTTGGGTATTCAGCAGATAACTTTCAAAGAAATCATTCGTTCCTTTCATATATTATTGATCTAAATCTGATCAAGCTAGAATATCAACGAGTAGTCCTCTTACAAACAAACTTGTCAATTTCTTTATACATTAACTATGTCTAACATTCAATATGAAAAACAAGAAAATAACCATTCTTTCTATATATTGAAGATCTAAGTCTGATCATGGCAATATATTGTAAGAAATCCACCCTTAAGAGGAAATCTTTCAAGCATCTCTAGCCCTACCTAGAGGATACTCCATTCAATACGATAAACAAGAAAATAACCATTCTTTCTATATATTGAAGATCTAAGTCTGATCATGCCAATATATTATGTAGTCATTAGTATATTATTCAACGAGTCTGTGATGATGGCCATTACGCTATTACTATACTTTTTCTACAACTACTCAACAGGGCGTTGTACTTTAAGGTTAATTTACTGAAAATAATATTTGTGAGAAAGGTCGAGATTTTTAAACAGGAGAAAAAATTAAAAAACGAGTTTTAGTTTAATCGATAATCTTTAATCCGATTTCTTAACATTTTTGATGCCGGTGATATCAAACAAACAAACAAAAATACATCCGATTTACTGAACTTTTTATATTTCGCAGTTTATTGTAAATATTAGTTTTAGATATTTTTAATTGTATCATATGAACTTAGTTGGTAGAAACACTCAGTATAAAGCATCCAAAACCTGCGTGGGTTTCGAACCCGGGACCTTTGGATTCCGAGTCAAAAACGTAAGAACTACACCACCACCTGCCACGTGAAAAAATGTAAATTTTTACATTATAAGCGATGAGTTGAAATCATATTTCCACGGTTGGATATTACATTATGAAATGTACATTAGCAAAATATATAAATAGATATTAAAATCATTCAAATATCATTTCACCAGATTTCTGTTCAATTACAAAAAGATAAAAATTTTAAAAAATTTAAACTTCAAATAATTAACAACTTTTTTATTTACTAATCGATTTTGTTCAAATATAACGGGTTCTTCCTCTAGCTAACACTAATTTACTGTCCAATTTTTAATGTAATCGGTCCCTGATTTTACAGAGCAGGGGCGCCACATCATGGAGACGGCGGGGAGCAGAGTGCCCCCCCTATCCCCCTAGTTAGACCACTGGTTGGACCATGGAAAAGTATGTACAAGAAAAAGTAGTTACAATTAAACATTCTTTAATAATATTATACTTTCAAAGTTCCTATATCTAACGACTGGCTTTTTACAGAATTTGATTATCTCTTTTCATTACCTCGTAAACTGCCTAGAGTTTTATGTTAATCATCTTGAATATCTCCATTTAAAATAATATTACTTAATAATATTTGGGCACAACCTAAGTGAAAATTTATTGTAGTTGAAAAAAAAACACCTATATTTTATGAGTTTTAATAATCAAATCGTGCGAGCTTGGTCGCGTCAGTTCGAAGAAGTTTAATGGGGGAGTTTGTAATGAGGGCGCGTGACATCATGTCTCCCTGCTTTATTCGCAAGTTGGCTCACGTTCTGGTGTATTTAATAAATTAAAGGAGAGACTGGATATCATAAATACTTTCTAAATACGTGACAGTTTCTATGAGCTAGAAGTTGGAAAATATTCATGAATGCCGGCGCAGGTAGGTGATGTTTTATTAGGAAAGTACACGTTGCTAAAGAACTCAAGTTCTTCGAGAATTATTAAAAATTTACGACAGTGCCGGTTGTTTACCGAGATAATAATCTTTATTTTCATTAGACTTACAAAGTAAGTATAGATATAGTCAAATAAAAAAAACGACAATACTGCTGATAAGATACAAACCGAAAGTAATTATTAAAACCATCATAAAACAATTTTAAACGTAGACAATATAGTACAGTACCTAGAGGTAAAAAATATGCAAAACTTCGGAATAATGTCATATTGAACGGATTTCGTTCATTTTTGGCAGTATAATAGTAAATGCTTCAAAGAACAGTTTCTATATTGTGCGGGGGCTTGCCAATTTATAGGGGGTGGATGCCACCCCCTCTCAGGGGGTGGCACTTAAAAAATATACATATTTATTGGAGCTGAAGTAGAATCAAATTTTAAGAAGAAAGAGTTCTATGCAATTTTTCACATAAATTGATAGTTTTTAAGTTATAATGACTTCCAAATTGCGATTTAAGCTTAAAAAAAAAGGTATTTCCAAACGACTTTCGTCAAGTATCTCGAAAAGTATTACTTTATCGAAAAAATGTTACAGACCAATTACAGAAAGTACAAACTGGGAATTAATTATATGTTTTCTTTATTGATGTAGGATTAATAATTTCGGAGATATTTAAGTTTACATTTGGCATCCAAGTGTTCATAAGATAATTATTTAGAGTGAGAGTTAAATATCTCAGAAACTGTGACACCTACGTCAAGGATGCTAATAGGTAGAATAATGGGTTATTAATTAAGCTTTCAACTGTTTTTTTATTTGCTGCTGCAGCATAAAAAACAAAGAAGTTATGACCGAAACAATGTGCGTCTACACATTTTTTTAATATCAACGTCGCCATTTTGTTACTGTAATTAGCCAGTAATTAAAAAAAAAGGAATTTCAAACACTGTTTCTCATTAATATATAGCATACCGTAGATGCTCAAATTTTTTTGTTTGTATACAGCATTTGCTTTAGAAAAAAATTCAAACTAGAAAGGTATTTTGGATAAAACGTAATTTTTTTTTCCTTTTCCAAATATCTCAATAAATATTAGTTTTTAAAAAATAAATATCTTGTATTTCTGCTTACATCATTGTTATAAAATATTATTTTGGGTATTCAGCAGATAACTTTCAAAGAAATCATTCGTTCCTTTCATATATTATTGATCTAAATCTGATCAAGCTAGAATATCAACGAGTAGTCCTCTTACAAACAAACTTGTCAATTTCTTTATACATTAACTATGTCTAACATTCAATATGAAAAACAAGAAAATAACCATTCTTTCTATATATTGAAGATCTAAGTCTGATCATGGCAATATATTGTAAGAAATCCACCCTTAAGAGGAAATCTTTCAAGCATCTCTAGCCCTACCTAGAGGATACTCCATTCAATACGATAAACAAGAAAATAACCATTCTTTCTATATATTGAAGATCTAAGTCTGATCATGCCAATATATTATCAGAAATCCACCCTTGCGAGGAAATCTTTCAAGCATCTCTAGCCCTACCTAGAGGATACTACATCACAGACAAACATTAGTTACATTTCAAAGCCAAGAACTACTGAAAAGCACAATGAAATATAGGAATAAAATTTCACTTACATGTCATAATAAATAAAATATTTCAATCAATGTTTGATTGACCAAAGCTCTGTAAAAATTGCGCAACCTTTTTCATTCTCTTTAGAACTCATCAGCAGAGATATATGTTCAATTCAAAAACATAATTACTATAAAAAAATAGGAAAACATTTTCTTGTAAAAAATGACAGGAAATATTTATTTAGTTGACACATATCAAAAATAAAAAAGAATCACTCTTTTTTAGAGCCCCATAGCTCGTGTAGTTTTTAAAAAATAAATATCTTGTATTTCTGCTTACATCATTGTTATAAAATATTATTTTGGGTATTCAGCAGATAACTTTCAAAGAAATCATTCGTTCCTTTCATATATTATTGATCTAAATCTGATCAAGCTAGAATATCAACGAGTAGTCCTCTTACAAACAAACTTGTCAATTTCTTGGTTATTTTCTTGTTTTTCATATTGAATGTTAGACATAGTTAATGTATAAAGAAATTGACAAGATTGTTTGTAAGAGGACTACTCGTTGATATTCTAGCTTGATCAGATTTAGATCAATAATATATGAAAGGAACGAATGATTTCTTTGAAAGTTATCTGCTGAATACCCAAAATAATATTTTATAACAATGATGTAAGCAGAAATACAAGATATTTATTTTTTAAAAACTACACGAGCTATGGGGCTCTAAAAAAGAGTGATTCTTTTTTATTTTTGATATGTGTCAACTAAATAAATATTTCCTGTCATTTTTTACAAGAAAATGTTTTCCTATTTTTTTATAGTAATTATGTTTTTGAATTGAACATATATCTCTGCTGATGAGTTCTAAAGAGAATGAAAAAGGTTGCGCAATTTTTACAGAGCTTTGGTCAATCAAACATTGATTGAAATATTTTATTTATTATGACATGTAAGTGAAATTTTATTTCTATATTTCATTGTGCTTTTCAGTAGTACTTGGCTTTGAAATGTAACTAATGTTTGTCTGTGATGTAGTATCCTCTAGGTAGGGCTAGAGATGCTTGAAAGATTTCCTCGCAAGGGTGGATTTCTGATAATATATTGGCATGATCAGACTTAGATCTTCAATATATAGAAAGAATGGTTATTTTCTTGTTTATCGTATTGAATGGAGTATCCTCTAGGTAGGGCTAGAGATGCTTGAAAGATTTCCTCTTAAGGGTGGATTTCTTACAATATATTGCCATGATCAGACTTAGATCTTCAATATATAGAAAGAATGGTTATTTTCTTGTTTTTCATATTGAATGTTAGACATAGTTAATGTATAAAGAAATTGACAAGTTTGTTTGTAAGAGGACTACTCGTTGATATTCTAGCTTGATCAGATTTAGATCAATAATATATGAAAGGAACGAATGATTTCTTTGAAAGTTATCTGCTGAATACCCAAAATAATATTTTATAACAATGATGTAAGCAGAAATACAAGATATTTATTTTTTAAAAACTACACGAGCTATGGGGCTCTAAAAAAGAGTGATTCTTTTTTATTTTTGATATGTGTCAACTAAATAAATATTTCCTGTCATTTTTTACAAGAAAATGTTTTCCTATTTTTTTATAGTAATTATGTTTTTGAATTGAACATATATCTCTGCTGATGAGTTCTAAAGAGAATGAAAAAGGTTGCGCAATTTTTACAGAGCTTTGGTCAATCAAACATTGATTGAAATATTTTATTTATTATGACATGTAAGTGAAATTTTATTCCTATATTTCATTGTGCTTTTCAGTAGTTCTTGGCTTTGAAATGTAACTAATGTTTGTCTGTGATGTAGTATCCTCTAGGTAGGGCTAGAGATGCTTGAAAGATTTCCTCGCAAGGGTGGATTTCTGATAATATATTGGCATGATCAGACTTAGATCTTCAATATATAGAAAGAATGGTTATTTTCTTGTTTATCGTATTGAATGGAGTATCCTCTAGGTAGGGCTAGAGATGCTTGAAAGATTTCCTCTTAAGGGTGGATTTCTTACAATATATTGCCATGATCAGACTTAGATCTTCAATATATAGAAAGAATGGTTATTTTCTTGTTTTTCATATTGAATGTTAGACATAGTTAATGTATAAAGAAATTGACAAGTTTGTTTGTAAGAGGACTACTCGTTGATATTCTAGCTTGATCAGATTTAGATCAATAATATATGAAAGGAACGAATGATTTCTTTGAAAGTTATCTGCTGAATACCCAAAATAATATTTTATAACAAATATTAGTTTTATTGAAAAATGGGTAGAGACCAAAAATAAAGCTCATAAACTCATAATGAATTTCTCTTGTTTATTTATTTACATAGATTTAATAGGTTCGGAGATATGAAAGTTTACAAATGGCGTCCGAACGCTTATAAGACGAAAAATGCAGTTTAAATGTTAAATATCTCAGAAATTGTGACACCTACGTCACGCATGCTAAGAAATGAAATTAAAGATAATTTATTGTGCTTTCAAATTATTTTTTACTCGTTTCTGTAGCATAAGAAATAAAGAAGTTATGACAAAAAAATGTGCGTATTTATATTTTTTTATATAAAAAAGTCGCCATTTTGTTACTCTAATTAGCCAGTAATTTAAAAAAATTATCTCAAATACAGTTTTTTGTTAAGATGTAGCATTACTTATATGCTCAGATTTTTTTGCTCATTTAAAGCACTTGCTTTAGAAAAAAATGCATTTTAAATTTTAAAGGTAATTTCGATACCAAATATAAACTTAAATATCTCCGAAATTATTAATCCTACATCAATAAACAAAAAATATAATTAATTCCCAGTTTGTACATTCTGTAATTGGTCTGTAACATTTTTTCGATAAAGTAATACTTTTCCAGATACTTGACGAAAGCCGTTTGGAAATACCTTTTTTTAAGCTAAAATCGCAAATAATATTCTCTAATCTTGATCTATTATTTTATTTGACGAATATGATACGTAATATTTTTTTTTAATTTTTGTTGCACCGAACATCGTATAAATTCGGCACTCTGCTGTTGGAATATTAAAAATTTACATTTCTTAAAATATAACTCCTAATTTGTTGAAAATACCTACATTTGGCATTCCATTTAACGTCTAAAAATTTCAATATTAATTAAGTCTCGCCTCTGCTTAAAATTCGTTTTGTTTCGCGGAAATTTATGCAAATCCAGGATATTAACATGTTTGAATTATATTTTTCTTTCCAGCGTTATTAATGATTCACGGATTTGCTTCAACTAAATTATTTTTTACAGTTTCTCCTAAAAATAAAACGTTAAACCGTGCAGTTTAAAAGCTTAAAAGCTTGGATACAACTGTTTTCTCCTTGCTAAACACAGGAGTCGACATGAATAAAACATTAAGAAAAAAAAATGAGGAGAAAAACTAAGTGAAATATTTACTTAAAAAACTGTGGACCACGTCTGGAAAATTCAAGACATACTTAACGTCGAGATTTTATGAATTCTTACCTGCTTGATTTACCTATTTACCCCAAATTTACCCCAATTTACCCCTTCGACGGGACAAGATGAAAATATAATCTGGTTCTAGATCTCGTTAAAGTACCAAATTTCAAGTCAATATCTCAAACGGTTCCAGAGTAAACGTGCGCACAAAAAAAAAGTTACAGACCGACAGACAGACAGAAATTTTTTTCCGCTCAAACTTAAAATCTCGACGTTTCATGACATTCTAAGTCTATTTGAACAATAAAAATTTTTACAATTTTTTTTTGGCGTTACTATACTTCCACTGGATGTGGAAGTAATTAGACATATTACTATCCTCTTTTGTGACCATTTTTAATCCACCATTTTTTTTTAGACCTCATAATCATATTCAGCGACCTAAAAAACATAAATATATGGATTTTCGTGAATTTATTTGTAACATTAGGAGAATTATTAATTTTTCAGTATTTAAGGGTGGTTCCTTAATATTTTCGTCTTTCCTAAGTTTTGACCTCATAATCATATTTAGCGACCTCAAAAACATAAGTATATGGACTTTCGTGATTTTATTCGTAAAATTAGAAGACATTATTTTTTCAGTATTTAAGGGTGATTTCGACCCTTAATATTTTGGTCTCATAAGTTTTGACCTCACAGTCTTATTCAGCGACCTCAAAAACATGGGTTTATGGATTTTCGTTAATTTATTCGTAAAATTAGATTTTTCAGTTTTTGGGGATGGTTTTCACCCTTAAAAATAAAAAACAGGTAATGCGACAATATAGATTTTGATGTACGTATTTTATAAAGCATATTGTAAAAAAAATTAAAGAAATTCTTTTCATCGTTTTCAGGCCGGGAATTTTACCATTTTTACTGCTTTGCTTACCATACTACTATAAATGTATGAATTTTTGTACCCTGATAAATGCTAAGTGTAAGAATAATACGAACTTGTATCACAGGGCTAACGTGAAACGTTCCCGTACATCAATTTTCTTCCGCTACTTGAGATGCATGGCGTAAAACATTTCACAGGGCTTTTATGTTATTGCATCTAAAAGGTGGTAAAACTTACTCTTAAATGGTACTTACGATAAACTTGTTGAAGGAAAAAATAACCTTGTAGCGTAACTTTGCCATTAAAGTTCCTCATAAAAAACTCTGTGTTTAATGGATTGAGGAATAATGAAATTTCACCATCTAATATGCGCTTAAATTTCAGTTTAAATTAATTTGGAGAATATTGATCAGATTTCCGTTTACGACCTATAAAATAAAGTAATTGCCTAAACGTTGAAGGCGTTTAATGATTACATAAATTACGCGTGACGTATGCAGTTTTGGGTTAAACTACAGGATGGGCGAACCACACGCCTTTATTTATCGATAAGCGACGCGTAATAGGCAAGAAGAGATAATAAAATTACAATTAATTTATTCTTCATATAATATGGTGTCGGTGTTCGACAAGTAAACTGAAAATAAATCTACCTCAAAGGGTACCATACTTAGATGTATCCATTGTAGATTGCAGATTGGTTTTCCGGGGTCAGTTGCCGCTAAATTGACCGTCCTTCAACTCGATCTAAAAGATCTTTTGTAAATTACCTTACAACTAATTGGTTGCCAGGATTAGAAGAAATTTTACAAAGCGATCTTCCTGTTCCAAGTATTTAGCCAAATGCGGATTAATACCTTGCATTCGCAGAGTATTATATGTTCCACAATCTCAGTTGCAGCATCGCAGTATCTGTATTTATCATCTCTGCTATGTATGTTCTTGAAATGGTATCTCAAGGGGCAATGACCAGTTAGAAGGCCTGTGATCAGCCTTGGGTCGGACTTTTCGAGTTCGTGGCATTCTTTGTAGAATAGGTCATAAACTTTTTCGATTATCTTTGGCTTGGAGTATTCCTTCTGTTTCTTTTCCCACTTTTGGATCTCCCCATTATGTGGTCTATTAGATAAGCCGCAAAACGGTTCGGGTAAGAAACACTCGGGCTTCAGCCTCTTTTCTTACAAGGCTGTCAGCTAATTCATTACCTTCTATTCCCTCATGCCCTGGCACCCACATCAAGGTAACCTTGTTGTTTTTTGACAGTTGGTTCAGGCAATTTTAGACTTAAAGGTATAAGACCTGAGAACCTTTATTGCTGCCTGGCCATCTGAAAGTATGTAGATCTTTGCCCTTCGAATGCCTTAGTCAAGGCATTCCTGGGCACACAGATCTTTAGCATAGACATCTGCCTGGAAGATGTTTGGGGTATTGCGAAGGGCTTAAGATATTCTGCATTTAGGCCTCGCTATGCCCACACCTACCGCTTCAGCCATCTTAGATCCATCTGAATGCCAGATGAGTGACTCTTTCTTTAACCGCAGTGCTTCAATTTTGCTTGCTTGGGCGGCACCGTTAAAGGGGCAGTCAAAGTCATGCTTGATTGGCATTTAGTCAGTGGGTTTGGTCATGGATTCAAGTTGAATTAGCTTCAGAATCTTTAAGTGACCAACCAGGTCGCTGGTCTAATTTTAAGTGCCCGATGCAGCATTATGGCACTAAGAGCTGCCTTCTTCCTTGCATGCAGACGTAAAGCAAGTAGATTCAGCATTGCCTCCACAGCTGCTGTGGGACAGTAGCACATTGCTCCTGTAGTCCCTAGACAGGCAAGGCGTTGTAATTTCTCGCAACTTCTTCTCCCAATGCGAGTTCTAGGTCAGTTTTAGATCCAGGATTACACCTATGAATCCATACTATTCTGTATCATATTGACATTAAAATGTATAAAATGTCTACCTTTCATTTTTTTTCTTCAAATCTAGATAGCTCATATTCCTAAATATCTTATAGAAAGTAATTCGGTATAATATGGTTACGGTTTTTTATTATGTTATTAACTTTGTACTCTTTACTATAATGGCAAACTTTTATCCTCTTTTATCCTCTCAAAACAGTAAGAACAGTTTAAGGAATGGTTCATTAAAATAATGATATAGTGGAATTTTCTGTTATAGCAATATGCAATTACATCAAAGCCAACGTTCAGCTTTTAAGAAAACTCTTAATAGCCGTGAAATAAAATATAGCGTTATAAGTGGTTATATATACCAGCTAAGAAATAAGAAAATCTGTGGGGAAGAATATCAAAGAAAGCTGGAGCATATTTAATTTCGAGACCTTAGCCTATGATTTATACGAATATGAAAAAATACTAATATTGGTGCTTTTATTACTCCCAAAGTCAGGAATATGCTTTGTTGCTTGGCTTGCTGTTTTTAATAAAAACACTTATATCGAAGACAAAATTTATATACCTCGTAGCTATGATACTATGCATTGTACGTACCCTTTGCTTTTTTATTGTTATATTTGGAGATAAATGTATGTAAAAAAAATACCAAATTAATGTAAAAAAAATCAACAAATTTTTTAGAGAAAATAATTTTCAAATTTTCTAACAATTTTCCAGATGCACCTAAAAATGTTACCAAAAGAGAATATACGAAACTGTTAATTTTGAAATCTAAGAATAAATTATTAAAACTATTCTTTTATTTTTTATGTTACAAATTAAAGAAACATTTTAACTGTTGATTCTAGTGAAGATTCCAAAGATGATAAGAGGTGGCGATATTAAGCCTAACCGTCACAATCTGGTCTCAGAAATTCGCAAATGCGAGAGTAAACCAATGACCGACCGCGAATGAACTATTTAATTCACATTTTTCTGGAATAAGACACAATTCACTTGTACGTGGTGTCACTGAAAGTAAATACACAGTCAATATTATTTTTATTTTTACTGAAAATATGTAGCTGCAGCCGACAACGCTAGACTACAACTTTCATTAATTTCGTAATAGTTTTATTAAAATAGTATATTATTCAACGAGCGGTAATGTAGGTAATAACTCACGCAGATGAAAGTTTGAATCAAGAAAGAATTCATCAAGTGAGCCAAGATTAAAAAGTTGACAACTGTAGAAGCTCAAAATTTGCGATTTTTTGCCGTATATGGCCAACATTTCAGTAGTTATCTCCGAAACGAACAAAAAATCAAAATTCTTATGGAAGCAAAAGATTCCTAGTGGAAAATACTCGTTTGACCTTATTTTTTATTTCGAGCTAACTCTCACCGTTTCGGAGATATCTGCGAAAAATAGCAAAAAACAGCTTACATTTCGGAGCCGAAAAAATTTCAAAAACATGCAATCTTGGCACGTTCATATTTTTCGAAAAACACCATTGGGACGGCCGTACGATGTCGCGACGTAAAGAGGAAGTCTTCCAGATAAACCTGATCGTAAATTGCACGCGAAATTCGAAAATTCGGCTCGGCACGAACGAATCAAAAGTAGCATTTTGTGACATTTCAGAAAATCTTTATAGATATTAACGCGAATGATCTGTCACTACCTCCCTGGCTCCACCTTCGTGTGTCGCACGTTACGTCTATTGGACAGGCTAGGCATGAAGATAAAGGTGATTGGCTCTGTAAGTAGCGTGAGTTATAATAATTCACGCATTATAACTCACGCTGTTTGTTTATGGATACTATTAATTGATCAAAAGCAGTTCATTAATTAGTATATATAGATAAATACCTTAAAATTTTAAAGCAAAATTGATACATCACATAATCAACGTAAAGTTAGAAATCGACAAACTATTTATTGCAGTTTCGATACTGTGCATCTTTATATTTTTGTGTGCTTAATCAAAAAACCTTAGTAACATTTTGCTCTAAAATTATAATAAACTATCCTAAATGTTCCAAATTTAAAATAAAAATAAATTACCGTAAAGTTTGTTCGAACCTGAAACGCACTGCATAGTGCATTTTCAATATCTTGTACGATCGCCGTCATCTGAAACTCACCTCCGTTAGAGATGCTTCATTTTTAACCTTATTTGTAGTGGCGCGTGTTAGAAAGTGAGCATCTCCAACAGCGGTGAGTTTAATCTGACGCCGACTGTACATCTTCGCCTGTTAGTGTGCCTGAACAAAAACCATAGTAATATTTTGCTCTAAAACTATAATGGAGCATAATATACATAAAACGTGATAGCTTTTACGCCTCTGGCAATTACCACGGGTATTTCCCGGGAGTATTCTACCATGCTATTTTAAATGAGTTCCAAATTTGAAATAATAAATTAAGTCTTAATACCCGAGGTTCCTTTCATTCAATTTTAATTATTTTTTGATGGCTGGAACCTTGAAACACGATTCATACGATTAATGAATACATTGTGAATAATTTTGACTATGTAAAAAATTTTGTAAATACAATAATTTTGGAACTACATGAATTTTTTTCTCCATTTTTTTGTCTTAAATTTTGAAAACTCCTGTAACTTTTGTGTTTATTATTTTAGAACACCAATTATTTAGAACTTTTATCTTATTATATTCCATACTTCTTATATTATTACATATTTTTATAATTTTCAGAATTTTTTAAATGCAACTAATTTTTAAAATTTGAAATTAGTAAAAATTTTCAAAATATGTAATAATCTAAGAAGTATGGAATATAATAAGATAAAAGTTCTAAATAATTGGTGTTCTAAAATGATAAGCAGAAAAGTTACAGAAGTTTTCAAATTTACAGAGACAAAAAAATGGCAGCGCCATCTCTGTGCACTGCGAAGGAACAATTCTAACGGCAGTTATTTAAGACTTTTTTTGGTGTCAATTATCCACGATTTACAAATTTTAAGTATCTTTATTATTTTACGAACTAATGACCCGGGGACTTTTAGCTGAAACACCCTGTATATAAAAATATTGACGACATATGACAATTCTGACCTCGAATTCGGTTTCAAAATACATATAGATATTATAGTCGGTAAAAAAGTACATGACCTTTTTATTTTTTGTGTGCGTGTATTATCAATTATATCGTACCTACTCTGAAACCGTTTATCAAAATCAAAATCAAATCAAATCAATTTATTTTGGGACAATTACAAAATTGTATAACAATTTTGTAATTGTCCCAGTGGTAAAGGAGAAAATAATATAATATAATATAAACTAATCTAACTTAACCTAAGTGTTAAAAAATTCGTCTAAAGAATAAAAACACTTATCTACCAGGAACAATTTCAATTTTTTCTTGAATTGGTGTAATTCAGTATTTTGTTTAAAATCATTTGGCAATTTATTAAAAATTTTTAGTCCTAAATAATTGGGTGATTTATTGGTAACTGAGCGTTTTGAAAAGGGTATATAAATATCATTCTTATGCCTTGTATCTAACCCGTGTATATCTATATTGAGATTAAACTTATGTCTATTTTTAAAAATATATATACATATTTCAAATATAAACAAAGACGTTAAAGTTAAAATTTTATACTGCACAAAAATGGTTCTGCAGGTATCTTTGTTAGGCACATTCTCTATGTTACGTAAGATACGTTTTTGCGATATAAAAAACAGTTTAAGATAGTGTGGACACACCCCAGAAACAGACACCATAGTATAGTCGTGACTCTACCTTGGCATAATATAAGTTAATTAATTGTTGTTTATTTAAAATTTCCTTCATATTTCTGAGTAAGAAATGAATTGAAAGAAGAAAATTACAATGAGCTTTCCAGTTAAGGCATTCATCTATATGAATTCCTAAAAAACTAATACTAGCAGTACCATCGTTTTCAATTTTACAGTTATTGATATTAACCGCTGTCACACTTTTTTGCCTATTGTGAAATCTAATTATTTGTGTTTTATTTGCATTGAAATGTAAATAATTCTGACTGAACCAACTGCAGACATGTTCCAAAGTTTTGTTTATGTCTAAATGTAAATTATCAAACGATTTGTTTGAGATAATTAAAGACAAATCATCAGCGTACATAGTGAAAAAGTTTTACCTAATACAGACTCTTATGAGTTTATATATAAGATAAATAGCACGGGGCCCAGGACGGAGCCTTGCGGTACCCCCATATCTACCAAAGAAAAATCAGAGTGACTGGACTGAGCTCCTCTATTTACGGAATCGAATTTATGATATTGACTTGACAATTGGTACACCTATGCGTTATAATGAGATCTGGAACTAGTTTATATTTTGAACTTGTTGCGTTAAAGAGTTGGGGATAAATAAGTAAAGCAAGAAAATACGAGTCCATCCATTGGGATTTAGTGTAGGTATGTACGAGAAGCAAAGGCCTTAAAAATTTTTGGCACTACTATTACCCCCATTGCCACACCTACCCCAATATTAAAGGGGGTAAAAATATTAAATTGAGATTTAGCGTGTGTGTACAAGAACTAAAGGCCTCAATTTTTTTTGGCATCAGCCACCCCCACCACTACCCCAGTACCACCTCCACAGGAAATTCAAGCAGTGATTCCTTAGGCAGCGGTTTCTAGTTTTGTTTGACATTCTTTTACTCTTCATAACAGATAATCGCGTCGAATTTTTCATTGTTAATTATTGACCCTAGAATACAACTTGCATGATAACTTCACCAATTCACTAATTACTTCCCAACTTGAGATATTTTGGAGCAGATGTAGTTTGGCTTACACTCAAAACGTTTTAATGTGTTTTTCCTAAATGTTTTTCAACGTATCCCAGTAACACAAGAACTACGGAAGTAGCGTTATATTTAAGGACAAAATATGAATATTTATAATCTGACGTGCGGCACGCAAAGAATTTCCAATATACAAATACAAGACTTATCGTAACAAGTGGCAAAAATATTACAATAACAACATATGTAAATTTTCTTTGTATATTTGGATTCGTGTTACTGAGGCAATAAAAATGCTCACGTAGAGTTTCATAATTATTATGTTAATTTTTAAACTTGTGGTGACACTTCATATTTCAGACTTTTTCTATTTATATGCAAAAAGTTCTATTCTTGCATCACGTATAAATTTACATAGATGTATATTTTACATGTTTCTTAAATGCATATGCCAGTCGTTTTTAAAATATCACTATTTGCTTAAAATTATCTACACAGGGTGTCCAAGAATACCGGTGATAAACTTCTGGTGCAGGTCTACATGAAAAAAGGCCATATAAATGTATGTCCACAAATCCTAGAGGAGCCAGAACCCTTTGAAGGTGAAGCCTTAAAGTAGGTCTTTATTTAATATTTCAACCTCGCCGAGAAACAGTACGTTATCAGGTGTCAGTAAGGGCTATTATATTAGGCTAAATGGAAATTCATCCGGGGTACAGGGAAGGGTGCGCCCTCCTTTATCATCCAAAATTTTTCTGTTCTGTTTTCGTTTTTTTAAATTTTGGTACCGGAATACATGGCTCTCTGATTAGGGCATTCTTTGTTAAACACTGTAGAATCAATCATCCTTTATAAAAACTGGTTTAAAATAGTCGTTGCAGGGTTATTTTGTCATCCTAGCTAGATTTTAAATATTATTACAACGAACCATTAGAAACTTTGTTTGAGTTGTGTGTTTGTAATCTCACTATTATTCATTAATGGAAACTGAAATTCTGTACGAATAGATAAACCGCTTACAGCGATCCATTTTCATTATATATATATATATGAAGACTTCAATTAATTTAAATGTAATTAAATGCAATATGAGTAAGTAAAAGGGATACGTTTATTGACAGAATCCGGTAGTATAATATAATGTCAAAATTTACTTAGAATTTTGCAACATTAAAACGACATATTTCCACAAAATATTTTTAAGTAAGTTTGTAAACAAGTAGGAAGAGTATTTAAAAAAATAATATATTGAATCAAGAGGCTGGCTAGTTGGTTTAAATCCGTGCTAGTATACCAAATACACTACATTAAATCACAGGTATTTTTTTTGTACGTGGCACTTGAATGTTGATCTGATTCAAATATGAATCGAAAATCATGTCTTTCCGAGATGTTCTCATTTAAATATTTAATATTAAATATATCCCGTATATCCAGTAACAAAAATGTAAAATATTAAGATTTTCTTGGAGCAAAGGCCTTCGCGGAGCTGGTGATCCGGCTGCTGGTTTCCGGATTTTCATCCGCGTTGACTTTGTTGAGTGCTTGACGTTTTAACCGTCTTATCGCGGTCTTCTTCTGAAGCGAAGTGACTAGATTGAGCTCCTCTATTTATACAGGTTATCAGAAGGCGTGTTCTGGATCCTTGCTCATGCGGAACGTTGACTTTCACGTTATGGGTAATTGTATTCTGGTATCAGGATAATAGTTATTCGGATGTTTATTTATTTCAATGGTTAATCTGCATCTTTTTGGTTAATAATTCCTGACGTTGGCTAATTTCTTTGTCTCGTCGAGATAGAAAACATAGGAGAGACCAAACGACATATAAACATCAGACTCAAGGAACACATTAGCCATACAAAGAATGGAAATTCTACAAAAACAGCGGTTGCCGATGTGATCAATCTGCTCGTTCCAGTTTAACATGCCATCTAACAGAGTACCCAGGAATTTTGTTGAATTTACTCAGTGGGACCGTTTAAATGTAAGTTTAATGGTTTTTTGTACATAGCTGTAAACTTTAGATACACTGTCTTGTTTAGACTATTTATCAGGTGGTTTGCGGTACACCAATCTGCAAATCGTTGAGATACTGTATCGAGTTTGTTAATTATCTCTTGCAGGGTTCAGACTTTTCCTAGCTGAAAAAATTCCATAAATTTTCCAGGTTTTCCATAACAGAATAAAATGTATTTCAATGGCAGATAATACTAATTATTATTATATTAATTAATATTTTAGGTGATGAAAAGAGATTTGTTGTATAAAATCAACATTAGGTAAAGGAACGCCGTCACGCTCATACAATGCAATATCCAAACAAATTCAATGGTGTAGGCAACTTTTTGTAATGTATATTTCTTTAAAATACAGTGGGAGCTCGTAAGTAGTTCATTGGTTTCCATGTTGTGACTCAAAATTCCATGAGTTTTGGGAAATATTTAAAATTCCCTGAGATTTTCATGATTTTTTTAGTGTTTTTAAAATTCCCTAAATTTGTCAGGTTCTTCAGGTTTTCCATGTGAGTCCGAACCCTGTCCCTTGTTCTTCCCGAAAGCAGAACAGTAGTATCATCTGCTTACATGAAAATCCTACCTTCATGCATGTAGTTTGGTAAATCATTAATATATAACAGGAACAATAGTGGTCCTAAAACACCCTTGAGGAGTGATGGACAGGTCTATATTTTTTTAAGAATTTTATTTCAAATAAACCAATATTTTTAAAATTCCCATCCGATTACTAGTAAAGTAGTATTACTATGAGAAGATGCCAACAAAAAATATGTGCAGAAACGAGTTTGTGCGCTCCATCATTCTAAACCAATGAGAAAGAATTACGTGACATTCAATGTCAACACCAGTGGCGGCGGTGCCCTGTAGTAGAGCGGCGGCGACGGTAATAATAATAATAATAATAAAACAATTTTATTAGGCGAAGTTTAGTAGAACTTAGTATTTTTACACTTCTCCTGAACAAAGATTACTCGTAACAGTTGGCAAGTTTTAATCTACTCCATTTTCACAGTTCCTTGACCGTGAAACTTTTATTGCAATTACACATTCCCATACCCCATATAAAGCTATGCCACTGGTAAAAATATTCGCGCATTTTGGCTCCGCCCTGGCATCTTCTCATAGTAATAATAGTCTACAAGATATATTAAGCAGATAAGTTGAAAATGCGTGAAAGTGCGTCAAAAAGTGCATATAACTTTTGACGCACAAGGAATTTTTGGGCTCAATGATTTTTTTCGTAATCAGGAGGTCATAATATATAAGAATCAACAATAAAATTTCAGGTGGTATGTTGTTGCCGAAAAAAAAATTAATTAAACTGCACGAAATGTGAACTGTGAAAAGTGTTACTATTGCTCTGCAATTTTCGATCGATTCTGGATCACTGGATCTGGATTCCTTGCAGAATCAACCAATTAAAGATGACTTTTAGCGATGTGCGCAATATGCAGTTATGAAGTTACATTCCTTTTGGAAGTAGGGTCGCATTTTAAGACTGGAGTAATGTGACAGAATGGAAATTCAAACTGAAGCAAAAAACCCTCAAAACCGGAATATTTTCTTCTTTGGCAATCAGTATGGATGGGTGAAATTTTTAAATTAAACAGATCAACACGAATATCTATTTTTAAGGTTATTAAAACGAATTTCATATGTTAACAACAGTTAAAGAAGTTTCTTTAATACTCATAATAGCCTCTAACCTAGCACGAAAGATGTAAAACCTTAAAAAGTTGTATCTTAAATCAGTTGAACCACTTTTAAGTTATGCGGGGAAAAACAAAAAAAAAATATAGGTCAAGTTGAGATCCTCCAGCTTTTGGAGAAGTCGGTTAATAAATGGGCATATATTTCCATCAAATTGTTTGCATCAAGAATATATAGGTAAGATATACGCTCAAAGAGAATCAACGTATATCCGCCAAGGGAAAATATTATTTATTTTTGATGGCAGCTAGTCGAGACTTTATGCGGTCCTGCCTTACCATTTGTAAATATCATTATGCGAATAAATTAGATTTTCTTATTGTTTGTTTCCCAGTGGATTTTCACTTTCAGCCGAATATAATTTCATTTTTAAAACAATTGCGGTGCGAGAAAAAATAATATACTCGAGTGAAATGGGTTTATTACTAAAATTACATCGGACCAAAAAAAATATTCTGGACGACTAGAACATACAAAGATTTGTGTAATAGAGGGCGAGCAGGCAAAAATAGAGAAATATATAAGCTAGCAAGACATTAAATATTAAGATATGTTATTGTATACACAAAGAGTTTTTGTAAAAAATTGAATAGCCCTAAAAAAAATTCTCACTAAAACGTTTAAAATAAAATTTGACCCAAAAATCTTCATTTTTGGATTGAAAAACTTTAAAAAACGTTCTTTGATTAAAAAACGTTAAATTCCCGTACCGCACGAGAAAAATACTTAAAATACAGGGTGAACCAAATTAGATGGAATAAAACTATGGCAGATAGACAAAAACCAATATAGGTGTCCTGAGCTCGATTTTCGAGAAACAAACAATAGCGTAAATCGCGATCGTCTATCTTTTTCGACTTCCGAGCTACAGAGCGGTTTTGGAAAATTGGATTTTTGGATGTCCTCTATATCTCAATTACCAAGTGTCGAATCGAAAATCGAGTAACACATTCTTAAGGCACTTTTTTGAGTAGAATCCGTTGCGTATAAGAAGAAAATTATGCAGTCCTCAGTTTTCGGAATATAGACATAACTTGTGTTTTTTTAAATGGAACACCCTGTAAATTATTTAATTATTCGATCACAATTTAAATTAGCTATCCAACGATACATCATATATCATATTTATTCCTAAAGCATTTTTCCACCAAATATAAATTACAAACAATATTTACTTAAAACAGTTACAATAAGCACAAATAATAATTACTGTAATCAGAACATGATCATTTCTTATTATTCCGCTTTTGTCAACATATTATTCTCTGTTCTCTAATAGGACGTATTAGGATATCATTATACAAATATCTTCCATATAATGACATCTGAAATGTAATGCTAGTTGAACATTGAAAATATATGAATACCGTATACGATACATCATTAAGATTCTCTCCTTAAAACAAGTAAATCTGATATTTTCTAAAATTATACCAACATTTTGTTGTTTAGGTATTGCACAGTGAAAGATGTAAAAAAATGACTGTAACTCGAAAAACATTTGTGTAGACTTTAAACTTTAGTTATAAGTTTAAAATAGGCCAAGGTTCAAGAAACAAAAAAGTTTAGGAGTTTTAGGGATACGCGGGAACCTATAGGGGGTAAAAAGGGATATTTTTTAATAAAAAAAATCGATTTTCCTCCATTTTCTCGGGAAATATAGCATTTACAAAAAAATAGTTCAAATAAAGGTTGTTTCTGGCAATGTTGTCTTTAATTTGGTGTTTTTAAATTAATTTTATAGCAATAATTACTCGAAATACTGCCATTTTTTGATGGCGGATAAAATTTTTTTCTAAAATAAGTGTTTTAAAGGGACAAAATAAATTGAGCAGCTAGGTGATGCTATATATTAACGAAAAACAGCATTTTTGAAAGAAGAATTAATTACTGAGCAATTACAATAACAAAATGTCGACATTTTGTTAACAAAAATGTGAAAACGCACATTGAATCAGCCATAACTTCTTTATTTTTTGTAATGTAGAAACAATAAAAAAAATCATATTAAAGATTGATTAATTACCGTTAATTTTGTTTCTTAGAACTTTTGATGGAAGTGTCACAGTTTCTAAGATATTCAACATTTTAAACTAAATATTTCATCGTAAAAACAGTTGGATGCTATCTACAAAATTAAATTTCTCCGAAACAATCAACCTTACACAAATATATGAACAAAATAAATGTATTCTCAGTTTATAAGCTTCATTGTTGATGTCCACCATATTTTCTCTTAAACTAATATTTATTGAGATATTTGCAGAGAAACAAGATGTAACGTTTTTTCTAAAATCCTTTTACAGTTTAAAATGCATTTTTTTTCTAAAGCATGCGCTGTAAGCCGATGAAAAAATTTAAGCGTCTAGGTCACACTATATATTAACGAAAAACAGTATATGGGAATATATTTTTTTAATTACTGACTACTTACGTTAACAAAATTGCGACGTTTTTATTAAAAAAAAAATGTAAAAAAGTACAAGAGTACATCATTTCTGTCTTTGTCTTTTATACTATAAAAATCATTTGATAGCCTAAATAATAGTTTTTTATTTTGGTTATTAGCGTTTTTGGCCTAAATGCCATAGATATTTAACATTTAAACTAAATACTTCGTCTTATAAACATTCGGACGCCACCTTTAGACTTTCAGATCTCCAAAACCATTAACTCTACAAAAAAACCGCTGCCCAAGGAATCACTATTTCCACATCCAGATTTTCTATCCAAGTCACTCACAACTAAAAAAATTTGTATGTGGAATTAATTGTTTATGGAACTTTAATAATATAATATTTGAAATCCTCTACTCCAAAAACCCATAAAACGACACCCCACATCGGTAGTGGGGTGGGGGTGGTGATAGGGGGGTGGTAGTGGGGGTGGATGAAGTAAAAAAATATTTTGAGGTTTCTGGTTTTTGTATACACACTAAATCAATTTTTTTTTCATCCCCTTTAATAATGGGGTGGGGGTGGAAATGGGGGCGGCTAATGCCAAAAGCTTTTTTGAGACCTTATCTTCTCTTGTATATACTAAATACCAATTTTATGGACTCTTACCTGCTTGATTTACGTATTTATCCCAAATTTACCCCAATTTACCTCCCAACCCTTCGCCGGAACAAGATGAAAATATAATCTAGTTCTAGATCTCGTTAAAGTACATATGTGTACCAAATTTCAAGTCAATATCTTAAACGGTTCCAGAGTAAACGCGCGCACAAAAAAAATTACAGACAGACCGATAGACAGACAGACCGACAGACAGACAGACGGACCGACAGACAGACCGACAGACAGAAATTATTTTTTCGCTCAAACTTAAAATCTCGACGTTTCATGACATTCTAAGCCTATTTGAACAATAAAAAATTTTTAAATTTTTTTTGTCGTTACTATACTTCCACTGGATGTGGAAGTAATTAGAAAAAGACGAAATTCATCCTCAATTTAGTAGCTTTCTTATTTGTTTCTAGCATGTTTTTGCTCAATGTGATACCTTTGGAGTAATTTGACGAAAACTTATTTGAAAAAATCAATCAATTTATATAATAAACAGTTGCATAGAACCTTTTCTTCTTAAAATTTAATTCTCTCTCCGCTCCAATGTTTTTGTTTTTTTTTTTATTCATCCCCTATAAGTTAGCATAATATAGAAACGTCTTTTTTTATGCATTTACTATTAAGCTGTCTTTTTTATGCATTTATGTATTTACTATTATTCCGAAGTTAAAACCTCTAGTATTTCGATTACTTATTGCTATAAAATTAAACTTAACACCAAATTAAAGATAATTTTATCAGAAACAACTTTTATTTGAACAATCTTTTTGTAAAAGCCATATTTCCCGAGAAAATAGAGAAAAATCGATTTTTTTATTAAAAACGCCCCTTTTCACTCGGATCCATAAAACTCTTAAACTTTTTTGTTTCGTGAATTTTGGCCTATTTTGAACCTATAACCAAAGTTTAAGGTCAGCACAATTTTTTTTCGAGTTAAAGTAAAGTTTTCTTGTACTAGTACACAATATTCATAACTAAGGTGTTTATCGATGCCAGCAAACAAACAATTTGTACTTATTTTATAAAATCATAGTATACGTTTACAGCAGAAATAGGTGTTAGAAGTCCGCAACGGCTGACTGCAACTGGTATTCTTTCATAAAATTATTCTACCATGCTATTCCACATATACATTTTTATATATTTTGACAGGTTTTGTTTCAGGTTTACAACTTTTTTTATGGGTGGTGCCGGTGCAAAAAAAAGTCGTAAGCCTGAAACAAAACCTTATAAATCGTATGTATTTTTCTGCGCTGAATCCGAATTTACCATCAGATTTGGCCTACATCATCGGAATTTTTGTCTACATTCGATGGAAGTCAAACGTCCTCAGTTTTCAAGAAAAACGTTCGACTTTCATCGACCGTAGAAAAAAATTTCGATGACATAAGCCAAATCCGATGGCAGATTTGGATTCAACGCACAAAAATACATACATTTTGACAGGCTCAGTTTCAGGTTCACGACTTTTTTTTGTGTGTCGGTGTTATTATTCTATGAAAACCAATAATACATTTTTTTCTTAAATGTAGCCAACATAATGGCAGACACTGTATAAGCATTTGAAGGAAACAACTACTCAGCGGGCAAATACCCCGACCTGCATTGAATTACACCTTCAAATCGTGATCAGTAACCAACTATCATTTGTCTGTTCCTAACCAGACATAGACCGGTTTCGAACTTATTATGTTCTCATCAGTATGCCATAGGTCATGGAACAGACAAATGATAGTGGTCAACTTGCTAGTCTTATACAAACTGTCACTCCATTTGATTCAGTTTGTATAAGACTAGCAAGTTGACCACTATCATTTGTCTGTTCCATGACCTATGGCATACTGATGAGAACATAATAAGTTCGAAACCGGTCTATGTCTGGTTAGGAACAGACAAATGATAGTTGGTTACTGATCACGATTTGAAGGTGTAATTCAATGCAGGTCGGGGTATTTGCCCGCTGAGTAGTTGTTTCCTTCAAATCCGATTTCATAAACAGTGAGTATAGCCCACTAAGGCTAAAGGTCGCCGCTCTTGGTACTTGCAAAAAAGCAAGTCGCTATCGTCAGTGACATTTGTCCGACGTATAGTAGCATCTGACCATATGGGAGTTTACCTCTCACCGTCACTGTATAAGCAATACACTTAATAGATTCTACGATGATTATTTATAATGATTAAATTATAAATAAAATAGTTTAAATATTCTCAAAGGGTAATTATATGTTGGGAAAGCCGTAACTGAATGTCAATTAGGATATACCTAGAGCTTTGCCTTAAGACGCTGAAAGCCACTCTTGGCGGATACGCAAGGCTATAAAGCAGTAAGCACTACGTTCCAATGATTTCAGGATTGGCAGATAATTGAAACAGACTAAAGCGGAAATAAGAAGCTTTCCTAAAGGCTTAAATGGGGGAACATATTTTATATATACCTACGAGTAGTACGTCTCTATTTAGGTAACAATTGTGACATCACAGTAATTAATAGTTAATTACCGTATTTAATTTTGCAGCAAATCAGTGAAGTAGCCAAAAGTTTTATTAGTTAAAATAATATCATTTTAGGCAATATTAAACGACACAAATGCATTTTGTCAGTAATAATTGGTATATTGGAATTATCATGCCACTTGATTTAATCAAAAAGGTACAACCAGGGCCGGCTTTAAGCATTTTTTATGGGGGGGGGGGGGGATTGTTATAATACCGAATGACTTCTTCTCCCTTGCTCCTTTATTTATGATTAGTTGCATATTTTCTGAGAGGTTCTCTGGCAAAGGATTAATCGGCCCAATTTTTTTGCAAATTGTTTATTGAAGGCTAAGGAACATTGGTAAAAAGAAAAAAAGCAGGCTGCTGGGACTTTTTTTATTTTGTTATTAATAAACAAACAATTTTAAGCACTAAACAAATTAATTAAATTTGTTAATTTGCTATCTCGGAAACTATTTGAGAAAACCGACTGAAAATGTATACTCGGGGATTTTGAGATCGCTGATTACAATTTTAAAAATTGGAAAATTCAAGATGGCTGACCCAAAATGGCGGCTATGAAATATAAAAATGATATTTTCTGGCTTAAGTTTACATTTTAGAGAAAAATTACAAGAATAAAAAAGTGTTTAAAATGCCATTTCGCACCTAAATATATGATTTATGAGTAACTCTTCTTCACTCCAAACCTTAGTTTATTTAAATAAAGTAACAATTTTTTAAAATATTCGGACAAATCGCTCAAATTTTTTTTAGTAAAAATATTTTAAATAGATGTAATCTAATTACCCGTTACTGAATTAATGTTATTGTTAATTGGTTCAAAAGGCATGCAAATTTAAAATACAGCGCGCTTTCTTGATCCCGGGATTTACATATGGTAAAGACACCCTCCTTAATACCTCTATCATATTAGTACCAAACTTTTCAATAGGAAGATATGAGATTTATCTCAATAATATGTTGAATACATTATTTTACGATAATGAAATCCACAATGTTCAAGAAGAAGAAGGAAATGAAGAAGAGCAAGAGGAGCAATATTTTCTTTTATAAACAACTCAAATGAAATTGAAAACAATTTTTATAATTGTGTAGAAATAAATGAAAAAGGAATGTACCTACTTAATTTTACTTCCACATCCAGTGGAAGTATAGTAACGACAAAAAAAAATTTAAAAATTTTTATTGTTCAAATAGGCTTAGAATGTCATGAAACGTCGAGATTTCAAGTTTGAGCGCAAAAAAAATTTCTGTCTGTCGGTCTGTAACTTTTTTTGTGCGCACGTTTACTCTGGAACCGTTTGAGATATTGGCTTGAAATTTGGTACACATATGTACTTTAACGAGATCTAGAACTAGATTATATTTTCATCTTGTTTTGTCGAAGGGTTGGGGGGTAAATTGGGGTAAATTTGGAGTAAATAGGTAAATCAAGCAGGTAAGAGTTCATAAAATTGATATTTAGTATGGACAAGAGAAGCTAAGGTCTCAAAAAAAATTTTGGCATTAGCCACCCTCATTACCACCCCCACCCCATTATTAAAGGGGATGAAAAAAAAATGTGATTTAGTGTGTTTACAAAAACCAGAAAGCTCAAAATATTTTTTTACTTTATCCACACCCCACTCCCACCCCCTGTCACCACCCCCACCCCACTACCGATGTGGGGTATCGTTTTATGGGTTTTTGGGGCAGAGGATTTCAAATATTATATTATTAAAGTTCCATAAACAATTATTTCCAGATACAAAATTTTTTCGTTGTGTGACTTGGATAGAAAATCCGGATGTGGAAGTAGTGATTCCTTGGGCAGCGGTTTTTAACAATTCTTTCCTTACAATATTAAAACACTTTTTAATTCTGTAATTTCCACGTAAATTTGCCGAATCGGCTTCAAAGTTGGAGGGAGGGTACCCCCATCCCCCCCTCTATATCCGGCCCTGCGTATAACATTCAGTTTTAATTCAGTACAGATTAAACGAAAACAAAATAAATAATGGAAAGAGGTTAAAAGTTATGGCACTTAATGATTTACAGACAAACGCACGGACAGACTTATAGACAGACATACAGACAGCGAATCAGTTACAGACAGATAAATAAATACACACACATCGTCATATGGGTTTCATTTTGTGACGTAATGAAAAAAACATAAAGCTGTTAAAATTATTTCCATCACATTAATCGTCTTAAAATTGTTGTATCAAAATTTAATACTAAATGAATGAAATGATAAATAAAAATAAAGATTGCAAAATTCTACAGAAACGACGTCGTTTAACTTTAATAGATACGGACGAAAAATTAATGTCAAAAGTCACAAAACAGGTAAAAGCAATATGAAACAATATGTAACCACACATAACAGATTTTACAACTACTGTATCATTCCTGAAATCGTAAAAAATGCCATAAAGTTAAATCATTTTTACAACCCCGATGTGACAAGGTTAAATCTAAATTGAGAACGTATATCAGAACACGATATATGAAGTCGAAGAATACACATAACAGTAACTCTGTCTAGAGTATACGTGAATAGAATAAAAACCACATGGTGAACTTGAATTTGAGGGAACAAGAGAATTGAAAAAATACAATACAAGTGGCCTGTAATAACACTCCTTATTTTACTAAAATTTATTATTCAAAATGGTAATAAAATAATCGAATTATAACATATTTGAAAAAGTGCGTAGGTAGATACCACGGTAATTTATGACTATTAAACTATTATTAGAATTACGAATGGTTATCATGTTATCATGAGTTTGCTAAGTTAAAAATAATTCTTATTTTGGGGGTGAATATAAAATGTCAGCAATTCCTCATTGACTTATAAGGAATATCAAAACCAACTAACATTGTACAGCACAACACTGTTGCTTAACATCAGTTTGAAGTGCTATCATAAAATTTTGCAGGACACCGCCAATAACAATTAAAATAGACACATGTTGGAAATATGGGCAACATATACTGTAACTTAAGCGGAGTATTGGCATAAAACCTGCGATACAATATAGTTTAACGGGATGGTTCTTTCTAAGCGATTTCCAACAATTTTTTTATTGGAAACGTTATGGCCATTATAGAATAATCAATCAAAAATATAATACCAAAAAAACGATGAATATAAAACCGCTTGTGGCAGAGGTATATTAATCCGATATATCAATATGAAAAAAGAAAACCGCTGCCCAAGGGGTGCATGAAGTAAAAACAATTACTTCCACATCCAGTGGAAGTATAGTAACGACAAAAAAAAATTGGAAAATTTGTATTGTTCAAATGGGCTTAGAATGTCATGAAACGTCGAGATTTTAAGTTTGAGCGAAAAAAAAATTTCTGTCTGTCTGCCTAGATTTATATTTTTAAGCAACTTCTCCCAATTTGACCTTGAAGTAATTTTTACACACAATAATTATGTTAGTGTTAAATAATATATATTTTTTTGATATAAAAACAGCACCCTCAAAAATTAAATTATATTTTTTATATACTAAATGACGTAATAGGAATGTAAAAAAAAAATGTAAAATATAAAGCTATTTTATATCAACGTCTACTATTAATTTCAATTAATTATCTTTAATAGTTTTGAAAAAAATTAATTTTAAAATTCTGGTAATATAGGGGATAGAGGTTTATTATGTCAACAACACAGGCAAATGTAACATCAATCCAGGGATATAAACTACTGACACATTTCTGTAGAACGGTTTACATACATGGAGGCGTCGCAATCTACGGAAAGAGCGACATAGAATATAAAACGATCAAGATACCCAATACCATGTTAGAAGAAAAGACCTGCGAATGCTGCGCTGTAAGTACCAACTTCAACAACGTAAAAACTGCCCTCCTTTGTGTTTACCGCTCACCCAACAGTGATTTTCATAAGTTTTTGTCGCTATTAAACTGTGTCCTGTGCATGATTGCGAGGGATTTCCAAAAGATTATTATGTGCGGGGATTTAAATATAAACTACATGGTAGAAAACACGCAAAAGTCTCTAGTCAATGATCTTTTTGAAAGCTTTAATCTAAGTTCATGCCTTCCATTAGAGCCCACTCGCTGTCACAATAACAGCGAGAGTGCAATTGACTACATTATATCTAATATAGAATCTATAACAAGCCTAAATGTTGACGTTCATTTCTCAGACCACAAAATGCAAATATGCATGTTCAGGTACAATTGTGAAACACCTCCACAAAAATCCCGCTCTTATTGGAAGAGAGACCTATCTCAAAATAATTTACGTAACTTATACCTTACGCTCCTAAATACAGATTTCAGTGAACTGTATGAAATAAGAGATCCTCAAGAAGCCTATACATACTTCTGGAATTTATTTTACTTTTGTTTCGATATTTCCTGCCCAAAAATCAAAGTTAAGTTTACATTAAATAATACAAAATGCTGGGTTAATAGAAATGTGCTTGAGGACAGTGAAAATTTAAAAAACTTATTTTGGCTATACAAAAATACAAATTCTCAGGACGTCCGAAACGTCTACTTTGAGGAAAAAAAGAAATTCAATTTAAAAATCAGAGATTCCAAAAAATCCTTTTACGACGATATAATAAAAAATTCATCCAATACCAGTAAAGCAAGCTGGCAAATCGTTAGAGATATTACGAACCGTAATAAATATAAGAATCTGGATAATCTTAGGATTCTACACGAACAAAAACTAGTAGATAACCCAAATGAAATAACTAATCTGTTTTGCGAATATTTCTCAACCGTTGCAGAAAATCTCATTAAAGCTCAGTTTCCCTCAACTCAAAACGACTGTACTATTTCGAAAACCTCACCTCAATCAATCTTTTTTAGAGACATTGAGCCGCAAGATATTTACGAGGCATTGGCTAATATAAAGAACCGAACTTCAACAGGGCCCGACGAATTGAATTTTACCATTATTAACTCGTGTATTCATACAATTGTTCAACCGCTATGCTACCTCTTTACGGTATCAATTACCTCAGGTACATTTCCCAATAACTTAAAAATTGGTTATGTTACACCATTGCACAAGAAAGGTAACGAAGAACTTATAGAAAATTACAGAGCGATAACGCAAAATTCATTCTTAGCGAAAATTTTCGAAAAAATAGTCCACGCACGAGTTTACGAATACCTAACATCATTCAAATTATTGAGTAATAATCAGCACGGTTTTAGGCCAAAACATTCGACCATGACGGCTGCATATGAATTTTTACAATTTATTTATGAATCTTTAGATGATAGCAAATATGTACTTAGTATGGTATTCGATCTCACTAGAGCATTCGATTCCGTTAATCATGACTTTCTCATAAAAAAGATGGATTCACTGGGAATTAGAGGGAATTTGAATAAGTGGGTAGCATCTTACATAAGGGAGAGAAAAATTGTGGTAAAAATAGACAACAATTTCTCCCTCCCATACAACACGAATATTGGCCTCCCTCAGGGCGCCATCCTCTCTCCATTATTGTTTATAATATTCATCAACGATTTAGAAACACACCTGAGCTCAAATATTAAATTGGTCTTATACGCAGATGATGTCTCAATCGGACTCGAAGCCGACTCACCTGAAGAATTGAATATAAAGGCAAATGAATTACTAGCCGAATTCACGACGTGGTGCGCGCGAAATCAATTATTATTGAACTTAAATAAGACATGTTACATACAGTTCTATAAAAGACGTAAGCCACCAGTCTTAAACATAACAAATAGCCAAGGAACGGTCACTCGTTCCACAACTATACAGTTTCTAGGCCTAACATTAGATGAAAATCTCACCTGGTGTAATCAAATAGAACATGTATGTAACAAACTAAATTCAGCATTTTTCGCAATTCGTAATTTAAAACCAATATTGTCAAAGGCGCAACTAATGAATGTATACTACAGCCTTGTTTACGCACATCTTAGATATCTAGTTATCCTCTGGGGTATAGGTACAAGTTCTGAGAGAGTTTTTATTTTACAAAAGAAAATCATCCGTCTCATGTTTTCACTCATGCCTCTAGATTCGTGTCGACCTATATTCATTGAGAACAACATCTTAACATTAGCCTCAATTTTTATCTTTGAAGCTGCTGTGTTTGTATTCCAAAATAGGAGTAAATTCTCCCTGAACTCAAGTAAACATACACATAATACCCGCACGGCAAATCAAATATCGATAGAAAATTACAATCTTTCTCTATTTAAAAAAAGTCCATATGTATGTTGCGCTAGCGTTTTTAACTCACTCCCCACTAATATAAAAACCCAACAAAATTTTTCTATATTTAAAAGTAACCTAAGGAAATATTTAATAAATAAATGTTATTACAACATACAAGAAGTTTTTCACAATGTGGAGCCGAACAATATTCCATGATATTTATAATGTCCCCTTAATATGTGTAGTATTTGTCATTAGTTAATTGCTGTGATACACGACTTTATTATTTAAATTGTTATATGTGTATTTTATTATCTAATTGTTCTGTATATTGTTTTTGTATCTAATTGTTTTAATGTTGGCAGCTCGTTATGTCATTTTATCTTATGTCATTTTATCTCATATCACTATGATTACCTACTTTAGCTTAAGCACTTTGAATACTTAACTCCTTTATATTACATGTGATTATATTATTATTAACTATCATCCTATCCCACTATTATTTTGACATGTCACATCTGTACTTATGTATAGCTAACGTGAATAAAGAATTATTATTATTATTATTATTATTATTATTATATATTTTATTGAGCCTTCCTAGTCATAAGCAACATTCATGTGAATGAATAGCCCAATAAGCCGCTGGGCCCAATTCCATATACTTAACCGGCGAGACCCTTTGGTACACGTATGTATTTTAACGTGATCTGGAAGTAGATTATATTTTCATCTGATTCCGTTGAAGGGTTGGGGGAGTAAATAGATAAATCAAGCAGGTAAGAGTCCATAAAATTAGTATTTAGTATATGCAGGAGAAGCTATAAGTTCTCAAAAAATTTTTTGGCATTAGCCACCCCCATTACCATCCCCATCCTCATTATTAAAGGGGGTGAAAAAAAATGTGATTTAGTGTGTACAAGAACCAAAAACCTCAATATTTTTTTACTTCATCCACCCCCACGACCACCCTACCCCACTACCGATGTGGGATATCGTTTTATGGGTTTTTGGGGTAGACGATTTCAAATATTATATTATTAAAGTCCCATAAACAATTATTTCTGCATACGACATTTTTTCGTTGTGACTTGGATGGAAAATCTAGATGTGGAATTTTTGAGGCCTTTGTTTCTTGTACACACACTAAATCCCAATTTTATTTCTTTCACCCCCTTTAATAACGATGTGGGAGTGGTCATGGAGGTGGCTGAAGCCAAGAAATATTTACCCCCATTTACCCCAATTTAACCTTGATGACTAAGATGAAAATATAGTTTCAGATCTCATTAAAATACATACGTGTACCAAATTTAAAGTCAATATCTTAAACGATTTCAGAGTAATTCACAAAAAAGTTTCAGACAGACAGACAGAATTTTTTCGAGTTCGAGTCTTGGCTAAGGTATGGATGTCTAGTGGCGTTTTTAATATGTTATCGAGACAGTAGCAATGAACTAGATCGCGGTTGAGTGAGACAACACGGTTAGTCGCTGCTATCTCTCCCGAGTTCGAATTTCAGATATGGCAGATGGCAATGGCACGCATTGTTATATTAATAATAAAGACGTTAAAATAAAAAGAATAAAATAACTTTAAAAATTGTTTCGGGTAGCAACCTTACCTCTTTCAATTATCATGCTACGAATTCTGCGAAAAACGCGTGGGTGGAAATTAATTAATCACAAAATTTGTCATTCAACCCCTCAAATATTTCTATTATGACACCGTTATTAAATTTTTAATTGTCATACACGCTTCCATTCTCGGCGAGATCATTTGCTTGACTCTCCAGCGATCTTGAAATTTGCATTGGTGATGTTGACTTCGAGTTAATTTTAGAAACCGGTCGATAAAATTAGAGGTGGAGCATCGGCCTTGTTTATGCATTAAAACTAAAATAGTGTAAGATTGTTTGAAAATATATTCATTCAATAGAGTTGTATATCATCCAAGTTGAAATCCGAAAACAATAATACAGCACAAGTTCAGTCGTTGCACCGGAAAACATACCTTTAAAATGTTTGGGAGCATAGCTTGTTTGAAACTTTCAAAGCAATAGATCATTGTATTGTTTTATTAAATCGAACGATGCTTACATCAATTTTGATGTGATACAGCACACTTACGTCATTTTGAAATAATTCTACAATTCTAGGAAATGAAAGGGGATTACTTTAAATAATTTCAATATTTTCCTACAACTTACAAATAAATTATTTAATTTTAATTCAGCCCTTTTCTGACAATACGGTCAAGGAGTCTCACCGGGTTAAGTATGTGGAATTGGGCCCAGCGGCTTATTGGACTATTCATTCACATGCATGTTGCTTATGACTAGGAATGCTCAATAAAATATATAATAAACCTCTATTCCCTATATTACCAGAGTTATGGTAACAACTCAACAACTCGAAATTAATTGTTTTCAAAACTGTTGAAGATAATTAAATGAAATTAATAGGAGATGTTGATATAAAATGGCTTTATATTTTACATTTTTTTTTAAATCCTATTACGTCATTTAGTATATTAAAAAAATAATTAAATTTTTGAGGGTGCTGTTTTTATATCGAGTCCTTGAGTGACACCTACCAAAAAATCTATATTATATAACACTGACATAATTATCGTGTGTAAAAGTTACTGCAAGGTCAGATTAGCGAAAGGAGCACAAAAATAATTTAAGTGCGAAAACCAAGACCACTGAATTCCTACTCAGTTGGAGGCTAATAATCAAAAAAATATACTACTACTTTTAACTTGGCTCTCAATTATTTTTTTTTTGCTTAAGAAGTATTGGTTTTATTAGACAATAGGGTTAGATCATTTTAATCAATCCATATTAATATCTCCTCAAGAAGGCACACTAACGAAAAATGTTTGAAACAAAAGTTGTTCCGTTCAGAGGGAGACATCTTTTGGGCAGCCACCCCCGATGAGCGGGGGGGTGGGGCTAACTTTTGAATTTTTGATCGCGTATTTTGATTCTACGAAAAAAATTACATAATTTTGTACCAAACATTTTTTCTCCCACCCACCTTGATGAACGGGGATGGGGTGTAACTTTTGAATTTTCAAAAACCTGCAGGCGAACATTTCTCAAAAATTGAATTATTTTTTTATATACTAAATGACGTAATAGGAATAGAAAACGTAAAACATAAAGCTATTTTATATCCTATTAATTTTATTCAAATATCTTTAATAGTTTTGAAAAAAATTAATTTTAAAGTTGACTCTGGTAATATAGGGGATAGAGGTTTATTATATATTTTATTGAACATTCCTAGTCATAAGCAATATCATGTGAATGAATAATTCAATAAGCCGCTTAGCCCAATCCACATACTTAACCGGCGAGACCCTTTTAGTGTAGAAAATATGTTTTTTTCTTTAAGGCTATGTCGTTAAAATATGAGAATTTGCAGGGACCTACAGCAAGCAGGATTTTTTTTAACCTTCGAAATATATGCCAAGTGCATTGAGAAAAAATTAAGATAAAGGATAGAGGTAATTTTTCATTTGAAACTTTTTTTCTAGAAATAGCGTTTTAAAATTTTCTTTGTATACTTTCAATATCGGCAATATAAGTTTCATAGCATGGAGTCTAAACCAAACTTGTATATTCGAGTTTCGAATGTGCGAAGGTGTTAAATAATGAGGTACTCTCAGAGAAACCGCCAGAATTTCGAATGATGATACCTAATGACCGATATAAAGAAAAACTAATGATTTATTTGTTCAGTAAAAGTAAGATTACTATCAAAAATGACCTCAAGATCTTTTACTGAGGTTAAGTGAGTAAGGCTGCGTTGTCTAGTTTATAGTTGAACTTAGTCGTTGATTTTCGTCTGGTGAACTATATAGCATTACATTTTATAAACAGGAAATGGTTGCTCGTTACCCCAAGACAAAACATACATATTCTTATGAATGAAAATAAAAAAAAGGAATAATGAAAATTTAAACGTGAATTAGTAGTACATGTTTTTGAATGTATGTGTGTGTGCTCGTGTGTGTGCGTTCGTGCGTATCACAAACAAGTAGGCATTGTGCCTATTTTTGTGAATTTTCGTTGTTTATTTTTCAAATGTTATTAATTAACGCATATTAAATTTCTTTTCTAAAAATCGCAATTATTATATTGTATTGCTTTGTAGTTCACTAAAGTGTAAATATTTTGAAAATAAACACTATTATTATTATTATTATTATTACTTACCTATATTTAACGGTAATTTATTTATAAGGCATTAATTTTCAAGTATGATAAGGTCTGACTGAAGCATATAACAGTCAGAGGTTGAATTTACGTTTCTAAATATTCTTATACCATCAGCAAACAACTAAGCTCCAGGTTGACGTCATTAGTAAAGATACTTAATAAAAAATAGGTCACCCCAAACTGATCCCTGTGGAATCCCAATCGATATAAAGGAAACATATTGGAAGTCTTGATACTGAACGAACTGTCGCATATGTAACAAGTAGCTAGATAGAAATTCAATGAATTATTAAAAAAAAAATCATTTTCTAACTTTATTTAGAAATATACCATCATAGTTCAATCTGCCAAAAGATTTTGGGAGGTCAGTATAAATGACATTCACCTGTTCTTCACAGTCAAGAAATGTAGATACTATGTTACACAGGTTGAGTTAGTAACGGTAGAACGAACGTCCAGATATAAAGCCATCTTGATTTCCAGACATTTCTTGAGAAACTTGCGGATAAATAGAGTTTTATAAGACAATTTGAAATCGTGTGCTAAAGTTATTTAATATTATTATAGCACTATGATTTTCAATATCTGACATATTTCCATTTTTAACAGACAAGCAATTTACAAAAGGTAGAGGATCTTAATTATGGATATTTTAGTTTACTGTGTACAAGATAAATATAGAGGTCACTAAAAAGAGTGACTTTTTTTAATTGAACCGCATTCAAAAAAAAATTAAAAATTGTGAAATTTAATTTTTAGGCGATTCAATTTTTTTTTTAATGTTTTATGGATGGAACGGATTTTTGAAATTTTCCATTTGTCAGATAAAATCGCATATTTTATGGCTAAACTGAATAATATATAAGCTAATGGGCCTGCTAGTATATTTGAATAGTCCTTAATACAGTATTTTATTATACTATTACCAATTTAAGTCTTATTTGATTTGATATCTTCTGTATTAAGGTGGGCGGTGCCGTGAATGTAATTCGACAATTTCTCCTACATCCGTGAAGCGATTAAAAAAATTGGAAAATAAAAAAATTTTTCTTGTGCGAAAATCAAAAATATTTTTTTTTACTTTTGAATAGCTTGGTACCATTCTGTAAAGTTGTCTCTAACAGCCTATAGAAAGAATTTTTTAATCGGTTCAGGGATGTACGAGAAACGAATTGCGAAATCATTTTCTTAAGAACGGCAATGCCACCTTTAATACTTAAATAATTTTTCTCCGCAGTCATTTTTTTTTAATAATAATACATTCCCGTGCTTCTTGATCTGACGGTGCGTAGCTTTAATACATCAAGCACACATTAAGATTGCGATTCAAAATGTACAAATCACTCTTCTCAGCTTTGAATTATGTATCACTAAGTATAGAGACGATGTTATTAGCATATTGGGTATAACGACCACCGCAATTTGCAATAAATTATTTAATTATCGCCCGTAAAGCTAACGTAGTAATTAATTTGGTAATTAAATGGCAGACCTTAATTTTAATAACAAATTCATAATTTGATTGGCATTAGGTAAACAACAGCTTAGTTATATGCAGCGCTGAACATGGTAATAACAAAATTACACAGGCATAGGCTCTTGAGGTCATCAAATTACGTGCAGTGGCTTGCGCCGAGAGATGGGCTAGAAACTTTATGACAAATTGTCGTCAATTTCACAAACTGACGGAACTCAAAATACACTTCGCATTAAAATTAAGGCGCCAGTATAAAATGATCACAATTTCAAAGTTGATTTTCTCGCAAACCACTAAACTAAATTTGATATATTCTTTTTTGAATTTTAGTTTTATTCCTCGGTATCGACGACTGTAGTAATTTTTATTGAAATTAACGGTTTGAGTATACAGGGTGATTTACTATGACATGCGGAAAATTTATCTTCGGCGGAACGTGCCGGTGTCCTGATCCCGAAAACAAAAAACGCGGCACTTTGACCGCACACACCAGCTTAACTTTTTATGTCTATTAAGGAAATGTAAACATCTTTGATATGTTCTTTCACAAGTTAGTTCACTGCCCTATCATACTGACCACAGACAAGAACAGTAGCGTGCCTTTGCAAATTTTAATGCAATAAAAATTATTAAATTACCTCGGATCACTCTAAAATTTTGCAGGGAGTTTCCCACATAGAACTAGTACACCATTTTATTTTCCGCATGTCGTGGTAAATCACGCTGTATACAAGGTGCAAGAGTGTATCTCATTTGAAAACAGATAATGACGCGAATCAAAAAACACATTGTTCAGGAAAGATGGGGCTACAGTTTGATTGTAGTAGACATCCGCATCAATATGAAATTTCCCCTTAGAAAATGCAGGGAGTGTTATGAGGGGGTAGGGGTTAAAAATAGATATAAGCTACACTGTACAGTATAAGAAGCATTACTCTTATATGGGAAAGTCCGAGTTGTATGCGACCATCATATACTTTTTTGAAAATTGAAATGGGTATACTTTGTTTTACTATTATTTACTTACTTCTGTGAAGGACTCGACCGACCTGCTAAAGTTAAATTGAATTTTAAAATCTCCAACGTAACTGAAAGCACCTTGTAAATGCGGTTTTGTATATACAGTGTGTCCCGCTTTTCATAAATACACCTTAATATCTCAGTTATTAATAATGCAATTTTCTTCAAATTTGGGTGGTAATTATATGTAGGAAAAATGAATTATTTGGCATAGTAAAAATTTTCATTCTTCATTGGCGTGCGGTTTTAGGGGGTAAAATAGGGTAGGTTTTTTGGCAAAAGAATATTAGTGCTTATTTTTCTATCATATTTGGATTCAGCATGCCCAAAAACCCCTTAATCCATATTCTCCATGATCTCAAAAACGGATTATGGCAGAAACGAAATATTAATTAATTTCTTAATTTTTTATAACTTTATTTAATTGCTATAACAAACCTACAAACAACTTTTTTTTTAATTCTGGTCTCTTCAACATAACCACCTTCCAATAAAATACCCTTTTCAACAACCCTTCTTAACCGTTCAATCACTTTTCTTAAAGTTTGGGGAGTAATTTCTTGACACCCTTGCCTAATCCTACGGCAAAGCTCTTGTTTGTTACACGGCCGAGTAGCACACACTTTATTTTTCAAGTACCCCCATAGAAAAAAGTCACAAGGCGATCTAGGGGGTCACGGTTCTAAAGGGCTATTTCTCTATCCACTTCATAGGGAAATTTGCATTTAAAAAATTTCTAACTATCAGAGAATTGTGCGCCGGGACACCATCTAACTGAAAGTATACATTTTCTCTCTGTGCTAAAGGCATTTCCGTAAAAAAAACATCTAAATCATTTTGTACAAAATTTAGAAAATTTTGTGCGTTGAGGTTCTCCAGGAAAAAGAGGCCAACAATTTGTTCGTTTAATATGCCACACCACACGTTAACTTTTTCACTGTATTGGTTTTTACAGTTAATTACAAAGTTGTGATTTTCGGCTGCCCAATATCTACAATGATGACTAGATACCACACCGTTTGTCGTAAATGTTGCCTCGCCACTAAACAGTATGTTCTTTAAAAATAATCTGTCGTTAAGTTACCTTGCAACCATAGGCAAAATTCAAACCGCCGCGCCGTTCAAAATCACCTTCTAAGAGAGTATGCAAAAATTTTGGTTTAAATGTCCTAATCCTACTGCGTTTCAAACACCTCCATATTTTATTTTTGGTTAAATTTAGTGTTCTCGCAACTGCCCTTATACTACCATTTGGATTGTTCCGAAATTCTGTTAAAATGCGTTCGTTGTCTGGATATTGTCGTAAATTTAAATTGTACCTTCTTCGTCTTGTCTTGAAAATGGCTCCGGTTCTTCCAAACAGTTTGTTGATGTCACCAACGGTTTTGTGCCAAATTGGTGCTCGATCACGATGACGTTGATTAAATATTCGAGCAACCTGACGCGTAGATCTTTCATTATCACCAATTAAACGGATAATTTCAACTTTTTCTTCAATTGTAAGAACTACTCTCCGATTTTCTGCCATTATCAGTAAGATTGATAAATTAAATAACACTATTTAACTTTTGACAATTCTTATGAATCGCCAAATATCAAATAAAAACTTGTTTTTCAAAGCACTTTTGATTAATGCCTATGGTTGCAAGGTAACTGTCTTAACGACAGATTTTTTAAAGAACATAATGTTTAGTGACGAGGCAACATTTACGACAAATGGTGTGGTATCATTGGAAGGTGGTTATCTTGAAGAGACCAGAATTTATAAAAAAAAATTGTTTTTAGGTTTGTTATAGCAAAAAATTAAAAAGTGTTTTTTAAGAAATTAATTAATATTTCATTTCTGCCATAATCCGTTTTTGAGATCATGAAGAATATGGATTAAGGGGTTTTTGGACATCCTGAATCCAAACATGATAGAAAAATTTGTCTAAAATAAGCCCAAATATCCTTTTGCCAAAAAACCTACCCCGTTTTACCCCCTAAAACCGCACGCCAATGAAGAATGAAAATTTTTATTATGCCAAATAATTCATTTTTCCAACATATAATTACCACCCAAATTTGAAGAAAATTGCATTATTAATAACTGATATATTCAGAAATTTATTAATTTTTCGTTTCTGCCATTATCCGTTTTTGAGATCATGGAGAATATGGATTAGGGGATTTTTGGACATGCTAAATCCAAATATGATAGAAAAATTTGTCTAAAATCATTCCTGATATCCTTTTGCCGAAAAATCGACCTCTTTTTACCCCCTAAAACCTTACGCCAATGAAAAATGAAAATGTTTACTATGCCAAATAATCCATTTTTCCAACATATAATTACCACCCGAATTTGAAGAAAATCGCATTATTAATAACTGAGATATTATCGTGGATTTATGAAGCGGGACACACTGTATTTTGGGATTATTATGATGAGAAATATAAAGTAATCTGTTTGTATAGCTATATTAATATTTCACTTAGCATTCATAGAAAAGTAATATTAAAATATAATTTTCCAGGTCTCGTTGAAAGGTTTTGTTTGTTTGAAGTCTGTTATTTCTTTAAAGTAAAACAAACCATGCTCTCTTTGTTCACGTAGCTCATAAATGTTATTTACTAACTGAGTTGTTGAATTAATGATTTTTTACCAAAGCATTTTGCTTGTATACATATTTTCCGTCTTCAGTAGACGCTGTATATGAATATTTCTCAATGGGGATGCAAATAATGCTTAGAAGTAAATACTGAAATGTTTTCAATAGGTAATTATTTTCGAGTTGTAAAATATTTACTGTTAACCTATTGATTCTCTACTATGGCTTCTAGGGGAAACATCTATACTTTTGGAAATTTTGTATTTAGCGTCGATTTCTCTGTAGAAGGTCCATTTTCAAAATATGCATCCAATAGGTCGTTAATTTCAAGAGTTGAACGATAAAGAGATTGAAAATGGAGTAGAATGCCAACAACAATAACAAATTTCGGGTTAACTTCCGGTATAACCGGAGATTTTAAAAATATTTCCGTTGAATAGGTCCCTTTTCAGATCAATATTATTTTTCTTTCTCTATATACTTCTAATAGACGGCCAAAGTGATTCATCTGGCAATAAATCTATTCTGATATCTAATTACTTCTACATCCAGTGGAAGTATTATAGTAACGACAAAAAAAATGAAAATTTTTATTGTTCAAATACACTTTTTTCTTTATCTGTTTATTTAACGTCGGCCTATTTCCGCTACCAGGGCCTATCACCGACGCCAGGAGACGAGCTACCCCCAACCTGGAAATTTTGCCGAACCTCTTTCCTTAAGAAGAGGAGGGATCTTTTACTTGCCTAACATTTAATAGACGAGGGATCGCCTGCTTTACATCCCCTACGTAATCCTCGTCTGAAATTACGTAGCTTCCGCGTATACACTGGTATACAAGCCGCTAGAAGGTGGGACGAGAACGCTGTATTTCCCAGGATGGTTCACCCATCCAAGTAGTAACAGCGCTCGACGTTGCTTCAACGGAATATCGACTGATATTCACATTGAAGTCGCCTTTACGCTCGCCCCTTCAAATAGACTTAGAATGTTACGAAACGTCGAAATTTTAAGTTTGAGCGAAAAAAATTGTCTGTCTGTCTATCTGTAGCTTTCTTTTTGTGCGCACCAATACTCTGGAAACGTTTAAGATATTGCCTTGAAATTTGGTACACGTACGTATTTTAACGTTATCTGGAACTAGACTATATTTTCATCTTATTCCTTTGAAGGGTTGGGGAGTAAATTGGGGTAAATGAGAGTAACTAGATAAATAAAGCAGGTATGAGTCCATAAAATTGGTATTTATGGTATATAGAAGAGAAGCTATAAGGTCTCAAACATTTTTTTGGCATTAGCCACTCTCATTACCACCCCCACCCAATTATTAAAGGGGTGAAACAAAATTGTGATTATTTAGTGTGTGTACAAGAACCAAAGACCTCAAAATATTTTTTACTTCATCGACCCCCACCCCACAACCGATGGGGGACGTCATTTTATGGGTTTTTGGGGTAGACGATTTCAAATATTACATTATTATAGTTCCATAAACAATTATTTCCACATACAAAATGTTTTGGTTGTAAGAGACTTAGATGGAAAATCTGGATGTGGAAGTAGTGATTCCTTGGGTAGCGGTTTTTTTCCTTGTGGGAACTTGGCTTGTAAATTTAGCAATGAGAGATAGGTTTCCTATCTTTACCCGCACTGCATTCTTAATAGAGATGGACTATATAAACACAGTAAGTTACTGTGATCACTGAATGGGCTATTAACGGAAAACTGTAATAGAATGAGTTATGTGTCTTTAGGAGAAGAATGATCTATAAACAAATGGTAACATCTCAAAAACAATATACTCTTCGCATCAAAATTAACGCACCAGAAAAAAAATTTTCACATTTTCAAAGTTGATTTTCTCGCGAAATGACAAACTAATTTTGATTTTTTTTTAATTTCAGTTTTATTCCTCGGTATTGACACCATTGTAGTAATTTTCATTTAAATTAACGTTTTGAGAATATACAGGGTGCAAGAGTGATTACTTATAAGTTTTCCCTCCGAAATTTGAAACACCTTGTGGGTTGCACCAGCTAGACAAATTTACAAAGGTCACGTTAAGCTAAGTGTCCGTGCCATTGCAATCGTTGTGATTCCTTCCAGTGATGTATCTTTGCGTAAGATACTACTACAAAAAGTTTTGATCTCAAAAATCCGAAAAAAACTTTTTTTTTCTTAATCAAGCGAACCAATTGGTCTGTATTACACATATATTGTAAATCTACTCGTAACAATATATTAATATTTTCAGGAAATCTTTTCATGGAGAAAAAAAATTGATGCTTTTGAATTTTTTGAAAAAGTGAAATACGTACTTTCACGTTAGAGGCATCCACCATTTTTTTACTAACTATACATCATACAATAAGCTACAACATATATTTTTCACAAAACTCTATCGAAGGGGTAATGTAGTCAAATTAGAAAAGATAATGTCAGGAACATAAAAGGATTTTAATGCCATGGGCGCATGAAGAACTTTATGAATCTATTAGATTTAATTCAGTTTCTAAACTCTTAAAAGATATTTTCACTTTTTCTTTTCTTCAATTTCCCGCCCTGAATTAATTTTTTAATATTGCACAAAAGGAAATTATGGAACTGATAATTTGAGGTTTTGCCGAAGGCGCTGCGTGTAATTTTCATATTTTGAAGTTCATGACATAATGGGGCCATTCAAAAAATACATGCGCTTTCAGATGGGAGGGAAAAATGAACGATAGGAGGGTATGTGAAAAGTTCTTACAAAAAAATGAAAAATAATAATTTTTAGCATTTCAATTTCGTTCTCTCGTGGCAATCTATTCAACAGAATTTATTTTTTAGTTTAATCGGAGGAAAAATTTACATTTGTACAGAAATAGTCAAATTTTACATTTAAATGAATAAATATAGTTTAATACAGCACACAGAAAAAAAAATAAAAACAACTAAATTACAACTACGCGGTAAGTTTTACAAGGTACGATTTAAAAATTAATTAACGCAAAGCTATTTGCTAACAAAATCTCTGTAACTCTATTTTTAAAACGATTAATATTTTTCACACACTATATACAAGATGGAAGATGATTAAATAATTTTAGAGGCACTATGTATGAGCTTCTGGCTTCTAAATTTGTCTTAAGAAGTAAATAAATAACAATCATAATAATATTAACTATACGTATTTGACACAGCGAAAAAATAAATGGAAGACCGCAATTTGGAGAAATAATTTTTACAAAGGCTTATCAAATCAACGAAGTTCAATAACATGTGCCGCTTGACAATCACTATCTTCCTTGCTCGGCTAAGGTATAGTAAGGTGGTGGAAATAAGACACTAAAGTTAAAAAGTAATGATCTGAAATCTATTTAACACCATACAACTTTGGAACATTGTAATAATCATACGCGTAATTTCGGTATTGGTACTTTGCTCATATGCCAGGTACACGCATGAACTTGCAATTATTATTATTATTTTGTAATATTAAGCACTATGCATTATGTAAAACGTACTATATTTTTTGAAATTAATTCAAAACATATTTTATTTGGAATTAAAAAACATACATGGGATAACTACCATGTTGACTCAATGTAATTTTATTTCCAGTCGAGTAAATAAACAGGTACTCGAAAATGAAATGCCCAATAAAGCTTCAAAATAATGTATTCAATACTTTGTTGTTGAAACTGCATGGAACAATATGCATTTAACCTGTAAAATGGATGGATAATAAAGTTTAAATTAAATTGCAATATAAATACACAAAATCCGAGTTTTACTTGCGTTCAACCACCATGAAATTTTATTTTATTTAGATTGTTTGCTTTATTATACGAATTTAAAGAGAAGAAATATATTCGTTTTAAAACCTACATTATTACCATAGCAATAAAACGTCCACATGGACATAATAACTTTTCCATAATTTATCAAATATATCAGCACTATATATCTGGAATCATGATATTACATCTCATCAAATACAGAAATTTAATGCATTAAAAGCACGGACAATACATTATATTGATATAAAGCACAAGTTTACAACTACTCCATAAAAAGAGAATACTGCTTTTAAACATAGAGATTGTTGTGAAAAGTAGGTTAATAATTAAACATTAAATGCTGCAATGCAGTGGCTGTTTTGATTAAGTAAAATGTTATTGCACATTAAATGTATTTCAAAGAAATTTTGTGTTCACAGAAAAAGCATTAATTAATTGGAGTAAATGTTTTATTATAACTTAACTTATTTTCATGAAAAATGTTTTCAACTATCTAAAATTATATGAGTAAATGAATGAATATGAAATTAATTAATTAATAGAAAGAATCCAAAACGCACCTACAACACCATAAAGAGGGACTTTTATTATCTCCAGGATTAACCTGCTCACCCCCTAGAGAAACCAACCTGTTCAATTTTTTAAATGGCGCTATGCGATGCATGGCACATCATTTGAAAGAAATTCAATTACGAATACAATGTGTTGGGTTTTGGAAAATTTAGAGTATAAAAGGAAAAGTACGAAATAGTTTACAGGCCTTTTGCGTGCTCTGAAATGGAGACTTCAGCACCGTCTCTCGCTTGAATTTTTGGTCACCCCTTCTAGTGACTTCTTTATTTAGCTTCTACTCAATGAAAGAAAATATCCGTTATTTTGAATCAGAGAATCTTGAAATCAAATATCATGATCCAGTTACCTCTAATTTGAGTGCTAATGAATGAATTTTGATGAAACCTTGCGCAATGTGTTTGTAATGACGTTAATTAAAAAGTTGAAAAGCAGATTGGAGTAGGAAATGATCAGAAGGGACCTTTTGATATTATGTTTTCATAGCTTAAAGTAAAAAATGATAAACATATAATCGTGAGGAAATTGTTTATTAATTATTGAAACAAAAAGAATTTTTTTTTAACAAAATTATTATAAGTTGAAAAATTTTAAAGCAATTTCATTCAAATTGACATATAAAAGGGTTTTCGAAGTCGCTGAAACAAATTATGATATCAAAAAAAGGTAATTCAAAATGGCTGATCCAATCAAGCAATAAAATAATTCAAAACACTACAATTAAGAATAAAATTTAAATATTCACATAAAAACTTAAAAAGAAGCTGAGAAAACGTGATATAGTACATAGCATTAAAAGATGATGTGTGAAAAAGTGCCCAGACTACTTTTACAATGCTCTGCGGTCACACACACAGCGCAGCAGCGTGCGGGACAGATGATGCGTACTGCTTGCCGTGAAGATGTTATTTTACTTTCAATCTTTTTCTGTTATTCAAGCATTATAATTTGACTCATGGCCTTGTACCACGTAAATATTCTTAATATGTTTTCGATATTTTAAACAGGATACAAATTGTAGAACATTGAGTCGATTTACCGAAAGAACTTGACTTTTTCAATATTTCGTGAAAAGTATAAGTTTAGATATATTCCAAAATTTTTTCATCATCAGATTTACTTATTTTGAGGTCCTACTATAAGCCATGCTGCATAGGTAAGCTAAATAAATTTTTTATTTTTTTATTTTACCCATAATTTCACAAATTTTAGAGTAAAAAAAAACTTTTTTTATTTCCGTAACAAAAGGCGGTTAATTTAATTTTTAAGACAGATTTAAGACATTCTAAGCAATTTTTTTTTTATTTTCGTAAAAAGTAGTTTAATTTTTAGGGTAAATCCCCTTGAAGCATCTTAAAGTACACATTTCAAACTTTAAAAATCGCACCTACAGAGATCTAGTAACGCGATTTAAACCAGAGAGATAGGTGGTTAAAGTTAGTAATATATATCAAATTTTATCATTTTCTGTACATCTTCAAAAATAAATTTTTGATATTTTTTTCACTCATCGGATCTTTTTATAGATTACTTCAAGTGTAAAATGTGAAAGACCCAAGTTTTTATCTTTAAATTTTTAGAAATTGTAGAACTTTTACCTATTTCGTGGCAAATTTCTTTATGTTGTACTATTCCTATTCCTTTAATAACAAATTACGTTCAAGGACTATTGTTGGTAACTTTTGGCATGTTGTTCCTGACATGTTCAGAGATGTATTCTCAAAAGTTACCGCTTCCCGGATTTTTTTCGAAGTGAAAATCTTTATTGACTTCACTAGAAATAATAATCCACATTTTTCTAAGCAAAATTGTGCAAGAACTATCTAACCGTAGTTTACCCGATAAAATTCACAGCTCTCAGGGTATTAAAACTTGTGACCGTATTATATGTCAATGCAAGAAAATAAGGGAGCAATTGCAGTCGATAGTAACCGAGAGTTGTTACACAAATAGTTTTTAACTTCGAATGAAATCAGGCAACACAGCAACTCGTTAATACGAATTTAATGTCTACTAGCGTGTTACGTAAGTTGTAAATTGAAACTTGTAAAGGTGTGATTTTAGGAAAAGCTGGAGTTTGCCTAATTACAGGAGTTGGCGTATAATTGCGCTTGATTTGCTTGTTAGCGTTAGTACGTTTTATATATATCCCTTAACCGTTCATTTTCGGGATATTTTGATTTTATCCCTTGTTTATATATGCCTTTAAGCTGTCGACTTTGAAGCGATAAAGAGATGAAAATCTCTATAGCTCGGATTTCATTATTTGTTTTATTAAGTACTAACACATGCTGTCCTTGCCTAAATGATTTATTTATTTATTTATTTTTCAAATACGAACGTAATAATATTTCTTTTTATATTCGGAGTGAAATATCTAGACTGCCAGCTACTTACTGAAACAAATAATAATGGAGTCAATAGAGGCTGAAAATATGTATTACTTTGGAATAATTATGGGAAGCTTCGATTTTCCTAAAACCCTTTTTTTTACATAACTTAAAATAAAAAGTTATAAACATATAATCGTGAGGAAATTGTTTATTAATTATTTAAACAAGAAACTTTTTATTAACAAAATTATTACAAGTTGAAAAATTTTAAAACAATTTAATTCAAATCGACATGTAAGGGGGTTTTCAAGGTCGCTGAAGCAGATTATGATGTCATTTTTTTATTCTTAATAAAAATGCACACCACTGACTGACATCAGTTTTATTTTACCCAAAAAAGAAATATTAAAGATCTTTGATACCGATCCAAATTTGGTTGAAATTGGATGACTGAGATACGAAGGTGTTTCCACTTAAAATGGGTCACACTGTATATTCCAAAATTTTTTCATCATCAGATTTACTTATTTTGAGGTCCTACTATAAACGTATTCTGCATAGGTAGGCTAAATAAATTTTTTATAAAAGTTATTAAAGTTTATTTTACCCATAATTTCACGAATTTTAGAGCGAATGTTTTTTTAATTTTCGTAAAAAATGGGGTTAACTTAATTTTCAAGGTAAATCCCCTTGAAGCATTTTAAAGTACACATTTCAAGATTTAAAAATCGCAACTACAGAGCTCTAATAACGCGATTTAAACCAGGGAAATAGGTGGTTAAAGTTAATTATATATATCAAATTTTATCATTTTCTCAAAATTTGTACATCTTCAAAAATAAATTTTTGAGATTTTTTTCACTCATCTGATCTTTTTATACATTACTTCAAGAGTAAAATGTGAAAGACTCAAGTTTTTATCTTTAGATTTTTAGAAATGGTACATCTTTTGCCTTTATTTCTAAAATATAAAAAAATTATTTTAGGTCTTTGATTCATAGAAAAATTGGAAAATAGTATCAAAAATCGACCAAAATCTGGACGAATTAAGTCGGCAACAAATGCGGAAAGAGCTCTTGGTGTCCTTGTTAACTTGCAAGAAGAATAAAAACTGCTCGTAGCCACTTTTCGTTACTCGAACTAAACTGCTTAGTTCTATTCGAGAAACCAGAAGGCAGAAATGAGCGAGAATCTGAAGATGGCACATGTGATTCTGCCGAAACGTCATTTAGATAACCTCAAATCCTCTAAGCGCTTACCAACCACACGGGACTATACCCGAAAACAACACAGACAACATCCATTACTTAGCGAAATTGCCAGTGTCTAAAGTTGGGGATCGAACCTAATACGCGATAGAAGTGTACGTTCGCCACATAATATACCTATGCCCGCTGCGAAACAGTGCCAGTCATTATTCACAAAATAGTCGGCGTGAACTTTGTTAATAATATTAATAATAATTTTATTTACCATTTGTAAAGATACGGATTATGAATATACGGCAAGTCAAGAACAGAGAAAAAATACAATAGTAACAATAATACAGAGATGGGTCGAGGAAACTTTCCACATTTGATAAAAGTCTGTAAAAGTCATGTAAATAATATATTTGTATGCACTTATTTGATATCACAATGAAGCTTGCATCGTCACGAATCAAATTTTGGTATATAAACAACTATTACCTACGATCACTACTGTAAATAGTAAAAAACACACTACCTGCCATCTATGTAAGTTGAATTTTACATATTGTAAACAAAACGCACTGTAAACAAATCGCACGGTAAACAAAACGCACGGGACACGCAATTATAGGTGGCTTATATTATCGCTGACGTGAGGTTTAAAAAAAACAAATGCGCCTACTTAATTTACAAACGCTGTCAAAACTGACATAATATTTGTTAACTGTTGAATAATATTGTTGACTAGTAAACTAAATCCAGATTTTATTAAATAACTAAATAGATATGATCGTAGGTAAACTATAGTACACAATTCGAGTTGTGAAGCAATTACGCACTCATGGAAATACGCACTCGCCGCTACACGGCATCGTGCGTAGCTTTTCCATTCGTGTGTAATATGCTTCTTACATCACTCATTACGTAATATGCTAACTACATGACTTTTACAGATTTTTATCAAATATGGAAAGTTTCCTCTCTGCAATAATATGAAAAATAGGAATTAATTTGTTAATACTAACTTTATCGTATGTAATATCACTAGTGCTTAAAATTTTATCGAAAATTTTTTCGAAAGCGTGTTGCCTGGTAATATAAAGAGTGCAAATTGACAGTTTATTATCTGATTAAATCCCGACCGCTTTAGCAGGAGGGATTTAATCTTTGATAATAAACTGCCAATTTGCACGAGTTATATTAACTAGGGGCAACTTAGCTTGAGAAAAAATTTTTAGATAAAATTTAAAGCGCGAGTGGTATTTGTGGAGAATATTTCACGAATAAATAATTCATTAAGTATATCTTCAATATTATGTTCAGTAATTAATTGCCTTCAGACGTTTCCTTGTTGCTTTTTAGAGATTACTCACCTTCATCTTCAATTTCATCATTTACGTCACATAAAAATGCATTTCCAAAGCGACTCATCTAATAAAAAACAAAGTAGGTTTAAATTATGACAATCAAGAAAAACAATATACGTTAAACCACAGGTACTGTAACTTATAAGACTAGTCATCACAACAAAGCACGCTTCGACCAATCACATTACGGGTGAAATTACACAAATTGCATATTACCAATCTATCCCTTTTACGTTCTAAGGCTGCCGGCTCAGATGGTATGGTACCGCCATCTAGTAACGCTAGCTTAACTTAGTTACTAGCCTACACAGTGAATTGAATTATTATATTAAAGTGTTTATTAATATATATTTATGTATTTAATCCTTGTTTCTAATTTGAGAAGTTTGATAGTTAAGTTAAAGTTTACTTGTTTAAGTAGAGAGACTTTAAGTACAACGAATTATAATGTATATAGTGATACTGCAGAGTTTTGATTTTCCAAATAAGTGTTAGCTGCTTTGTAATGATTGATGAATTACCATAAGTAAGTACCTACATTTGTGTATTTATCATGAAATAACTGATTTGTCTGCTTCGTAGATATTCATATTTAATTTTAGTTGGGAAAATTATTTTGTAATTATCTTAGCCATTGAAAGCTGTGTACCTACCTATAACTTGTCCCGAACCTATATAAGTTCCACACAGCATTGGCTTTTTAGATTATTAATACAGTACTACAATTTACAATTTACGTTAACAATTAGTAATAAGCTAGAGAAGATATTTATAGATAACACGATTTGTCCTATTTGCCGAAAACATGTCACGACACAAAACGTCAAAAAATTTTCGCAATATTTGCCGCTGCAGCGACCTAAAAAATTAGAGCGATAAATTTTGCATGTTGGTCCTGTCAAAAGCAGATCTAGCTTGAATTACCACCAATAATGACGTTTGATTGGTGCAATGTTGTGAAAAAACGGGCTCCCATTGGCTATAGCGTTAATGAGTGAAATAATTTCTTTTAAATACAATCTGACCATAACATCGTTTAATAATTTACGTTGCTATGTTCATAAATATTAGTTACTTAATGGTTATGAAACTGACTGACTGAGATATTCAAAACAATCTCTAATGGAATTATCGATATTAAATAAATGTCTCTCCCAACACAAAAAAACGTTTCCAATATCACTTAACCTTTCCAACAAATTACTTTGCGGTGACTGCCTGAAAATTACAGGAAAATTGCGGCATATGTGAAAATGAGTTTTTATAAGCGGCAATATTTACCTCTCATTCAGTGGCGCCAACCTCTCCGTAACGTTGCCATTCTCGTTATGTAATCGCGTCGTAGTCATATAAATGCGATGAATTGTGTGCCATTATTGTTCGTTCGTTACTTGCCACACGAATAAGAATTCGGAATGGTGTAATAGTCGAAGGGCGAGACTCCCGAATTCGACACATAATTTGCAATTCACTATTGAAGGTCTGCTTAAGAATATTTTGACCGTACCAGCTTTCAATCCGTTATATCTCGGAAAATATGCATTCTATGTGAATACTATTTTAGTCATCGATAAAACAAAGCTTTTTCCGTATGGTAAAATTTTTTCATAATTCCTTATCTTAAAATATCGGAGTTATTGTAGAAGAACGGGGCGTCAAAATGCCGCGACACCAATTTATTTCTCAGGGGGCGCCAGTCGCGTGTTTCCCCGTTCTTCTACCTCCCAAGCGGGTTCGAGATAAGATGCACTTCGATAGCCGGATAATGGACCAAGGCTGCACTACCACAGATCGGTAATGACGCTCTCTCTGGACATGAATTCCCTCGTTAGGGTTTAGGTACCTTTTAATTTTCTGGATTTTTGCATAAAAAAATCCCAACCGAAGAATTTCTCTGCAGAGGGATTAATTTTTGTACGTGGTATCCACGTTTTTATCTGTTAATAACGGACTCTATTTTTCAAAAAACGCATAAAAAAATCCTTATCAAATCTCCGTAAGGCAACCAGAAAGTCAAGGGTTAATGTCAATTAACTCGACACATCCGGTTTTCGATACGAAAGTTCCAGGGGTTATAGACCGTCAACAGGCCTCAAGATCAATTAAGAAACAATAGTTCAAAGAATCCGTTTTTTTAACAGAAATGGTTATACAAAATTCTCACGATAAGAATCGTGCCTTCCCCAATCAAGGTAATGGCTTTCAGACCATACAAGCGAGAGCACTTACGCTTAGGTAGAAAAGACTCATGCCTACCTTCTCAGAATCAAAATGCGAGCTTTTTAGAGAAGTCTGAGACTATTTGTAATTTCATAATTACGACTGACTGATTTTAACTTAAAAAAGTTTTACTAAATGAATTTAGTTTCGCTAGAGACTACTTAGCTTTAAAGTTCTTGTACCGTGGAGGTTCACGTACTCAAACACATTCATGAGGACTTATAACTGCATACGTTTAATGGCGTTCAATCAGTCCACAATTTACTTGCTCCTATGCAGTTGTTCAATATTATCGATATGGCAGCAACCCACCTTCGAGCGACTTTTAGGCAAAATTGAATTTTTAGTTTTTTATGCACAAGGCATTTTCCTCTATAACTTTGTCATTTGGAAAGCCCTGCTATTGGCTTTCCTACCATTGCTTTGTCTGGACCACTCAACGCACTCGACCAAATTGCGAGCCGCTGAGTTAACCCAAACTCATTCTATGCAAGAAACCGGCCTTGTGCATGTGCACTGATTTTTATCAATTTTTTGCTTATCGGCACTACGCCGGCTTTGTCAAAATCGTCTATTTTGCCTTTTAGATGCAATGCATCGCTAAAATTGTATGCTCATACTTTAGAACAGGGCATTCAATGACCGTACCTCAATGTCTTTGGTGGAGGAATAAAAAAGTAAAAAATATTTCGAAGTATATTTTCGTGGTACTTTTTAAACTAACTTTGTGGTACTTTTGAAAAATCTATTTTAAGCCCAATTTTGGCGTACTTTTGAAAAATCAATTATCAAGCCAAATTTCAACAGAGTTTTGAAAAATTCATCTGCGAGTGAAATTTTGGCGTACTTTTGATAAATCGATTTTCAAGCCAAATTTCAACGCAGTTTCGTAAAATTAATCTGCGAGTGAAATTTTGGTGTACTTTTGATAAATCGATTCTCAAGCCAAATTTCGACACAGTTTTGAAAAATTAGTCTGCAAGTGAAATTTTGGCGTACTTTCGATAAATCGGTTCTTGAGCCAAATTTCGACGCCCTTTCAAAAATATTATTTTTCAAAGTCCAATTTGTGGTACCTTTGAAAAAGTATATTATTCATAAATCTTTGTCATTATATACTTTCGCTCTCATATCCTGAACCAAAAACATATTTTCCTAAGAAAAAATTCGGTGTTTCTTCGAATTTTCACCTGGTCATTTCTAACGCCTTATGGAACGGTCCTTATGGACTGATCTGTGCCTCTGCAGACTCTTAAAAATGACCTAAAATGAAATTTTTGCCTGAGTCGAATTTTGATTCTGTCTTGAACTTAGGACGATTTTGGAGAGTTCTACAACATTATCACAGACGTTACTTTATGTTTATTCGGTTGGTCAAAATCTCTTTGAAAAAAGGGATATTTTTCTGTACAACATAGCAAATTTTTAAAACTTTTCAACGTAAGTTATTAAAACATAATGAACATATATTTTTTTAAAACTTTTCAGCTACTTAATTTTTGAGACATTAGTGGTTAAAGTGGGGGCCTGCTGCATCGGTAATCCAGAATTTACTGCACGACACATAATGCTCCTTACTGTGTAGTAACGACCATTAAATTGTTAAAAACCACGATTTTTTGTTTTTCAAAAACTAATTCAAACCTTAAACTACATTCCACTTGCTTATACTAGTACTCTAGCTTTAATACCAAAAAAATGTTCAAGATACAAACTTTTTGAATGCCGCTACTGAAAAATCCATGTAATCTCGAATGAAAATATTTTTTTCGCACTAGATATTTTACCTTTGATATAATTTTATGTATGGCAATCGATTCGTCATGTTCCCTAGTTTATCTGTCTAAGTTTTCAAGCCAAGCCAATAATTAGAGAGAAAGTTATGGGATCAATAATGTAAAATACCGCCTTTCCGAGAAATTTTATAAGTGCATTTTTTTCCTATTTTGCAATTTTGAATCGAGTCGCGACCTCCATTATCGAATTCAGCACGTCATTTGACACGATATTAATATTTATTGATTTCAGAAAATGCAGAACAGGGTGGACCAAATTAGATGGGATTTGGACAGGGTTGCCATGTTTAAAACAAAATGTTTTAAACAAAGTGTTTAAAACATATTTAAAACATCGCACCGTGTTTTAAACAAATGTTTAAAACATATTTAATACAAAATGCAATGTTTTAAACAACTGTTTAAAACACATTACGATAAACATCAAAAAAAAAAACATTACGATGTTTTAAATAAATGTATTATTTTGAAGTTTGTGGAAAAGCAGGAAAAGTGCCGATGATGGTCCACTTATCCACTCTTCTTATCAGCAACGGATTCTACTCAAAAAAGTGCCTTAAGAATGTGTTACTCGATTTTCAATTCGACACTTGGTAATTGAGATATAGAGGTCATCCAAAAATGCCAATTTTCAAAAAACGCTCTGTAGCTCGGTAGTCGAAAAAGATAGACGATCGCGGTTTACGCCATTGTTTCCTGAACTGTAATATATATACATTTAAGAAATTTAGTCAGTAGTACAAATAATCTAACTATAGTAAAATGTTCGATAAAATATACACATATACACACAGATATAGTTTATATGCTCTCTCCAATTCAGCTGACTATCAATGAATACTCCCAGACTAGATATTGCATACTGAATTATCTTATCTCCAAGCTAACTTGTTCTATTAAGTAAATACATGTTTGATTTAAATATAGTTCAACATGTTTTGACTTCAGTTTTTGTACGTTCGCGAGTTGCATAGACCACTTTTATTTTGCATATTTTAGCGTCTCGCGACCCGACTATAAGGGTGACAGAACGATTAGGGACTAAGCTCACTCTCCCTCATCCGCTTCGTGATAAGTTAAAGATTCCACAGTCGGCTAATGACGGCGTAGGAGATACTGGAAACCCGCGTGTATGTCATTTACTGGCTTCCAGTGTTTTTTTATCTCAACATTTAATGTTCATTTAAGTTTCTCGTGACATTTCACCAAATTGTTCCTTATAGTTGTGAGAACTTTGAGGTAATTTATCTTAGAGTTTATGTCGAGGCTGATAAGCTGAATATTAGATATTATAGATGATGTTTATACGCGTTTTATCGATTAAATGAAAAGAAAAAAGAAAGTCCTCGAAGCTACTAAATGACCCAAGCAAATAAATGGATGGTTTCGTAATAATCTAATTTTATTTCCGTCACTCAAGTTCTTTGCGATTTTTTTCTTTGATAAAGATTATGTTTTAGATCTGATAATGATTCCGTTATTAGTTATTCAAACATCGTCAAGATAAATAAGATGAGTACAGGGCTCCGATTAAAGAACTTACACCTAAATACATAATGTGTATTGGTTTGTTTGTTGCTGAGATAGTCACAGTCTAAGGCACTTCAGTTGCCATAAGTTCCTGATTCGCTAGTGGTTCTATTCGCGGCCGCTTCAGACACGATCGGTTCAATTCGACTATCATAATCTCAGTTTTGACGTGCCCGTCATTAATGTTAATAAATATTTTTCGTGTTCTCCGATAAAAAGTGGTAAACAAGTCATATTTACAGTTTAGTGACAATATATTTAGTGCAAAATGGTGAAGTGCTGTGCCGTTTGCAAAAAGCAGTTTAGAAAAGAAGAAAATCGATCGTTTCATAAGTAAGTAGGTATAAACTTCACAGTCGTAACATGATGGGGTTCAGTTTACAGTTGTAATAAGGAGAATAGCAATTAAATTTTAATATCCTTTCAATACATATTTCCTTTAATATCCTTCAGAAACCAAATTTGTAACTCCCACCCAGACAATCTTGACATTGAATTTAAGGCTTGTCTAATTTGTGGTGTGTTTATTAAATACACCATTCAATAGTGCAGAAATATAATAAAATATAATGACCAACATTCAAATAAAAAATATTAACAATTTAGCCATTAGTCCAATAATTATAAAAATTTCTATTACAAAAAATGTTATCTGAGATTTTCCTTCAGTAACCGTTAGTGGAGGGGCTATACATCACAAAACTACAAAAATCGGTTCTGGGGTGCCGCGAAACCCCCCCAAAAAACCGCCCCTTCGGTGAAAAAAACCCTATTTTACTTATAACTCGTTAACCATTGAAAATATAAAAAAAATGCTCATTATAAAAAGAAAGCTTGGCTAATTTCCTAAAAAAAGTCCTTCTGTAATTTTTTTGTATATGCCATAGTTTTCAAGAAAATCGATATTGAAAATATGAGAAAAACTGAATTTTTAGAAAATGCGTTATATAATCGTTAATATCTTCGCCAATAATTGTCGACGTATCTAAGAAAATAAGTAAGCAAATGAAAGATATTTTTATAACCTTCAATTTTTCACCATAGAAAATTATAAAAGTAACTAGATTTCTAGGGTTTTTAAGGTCGTGTTTGTAAAAATTGATTTTTTTCCCGATTTTTTTGAATATATCAGATATGAAATACATTCATTTAATAACTTTATTTTGTAACCATAAAAAATAATAAAAGTCCCTATATGTTTTGTAATTTGGAGATTGTGTAAGTGAATTTTTTTTTTAATTTTTTTAAGTAGATCTTTGCTAATTAATTGTTGACATGTTATGAAAAAAGAATCAAATGAAAGATTTAATAACTTTATATCACAAAAAATTATAAAAGTCACTATATTTTTACTAATTTTGAGATTATGTTAAAAGTAACAAAATGAAACACTAATGAGTTTTGATCTGAGTTTATTTACAAATTTTGAAAAAAATATATTTTACAATAGCATTTTTTTTTCCTGAGAAATACAGTATAATTTTAAATGGTATGATCAATTAATATGAAGTCTTACCTTTATTTTTAGACCGGGTACATTAAAAAATATTAAAATACAAGGACGCTAGATTAATTTAAAAAAAAATATCCAAAAAAAGGCTGCATATTCAATTTTTTGATGATATTTTTTTATGCAATTTTTTAACAATTAAATGATAAGAAACAACAGTTATATTGATATATAAACTCAAAAAAAAAATTTTGAGCTAAATTTTCAAGATGTTTTTTAATTTTTAGGAAGCAATAAAAAATTGGCCAAAATTTGGCTAACTTCAACATGCTGGTAAATTTGTAAATGTGAATATTTTTATTCGTAACTTTTTCTGCATTGAAGTACTACCTTGAACTAAAAAATCATGCATTTATAACTTATATTAAAGTCAGCTATTTTTTATGGGTCTGTGAATAGTTAGAGACGCAAAAAATTAAGAGATAACTATATTATATTGTTATTTTTATATACTAATAAATATCAATAGCCATCAAAAATGGCAACACAAGAGAGTATTTTATATCCCCTTTAAAACTCATTTTGATTTTTCTTCCTAGCTTGTATGGTTTTCGAGCAATTCAATTTTTTCTATAAAAAAATAAAAATAAACGAAAATCGCGCGCATTAAAAATACAAATTTTGGAATTTTTTTCAATATCGATTTTCTCGAAAACCATGGCATATACAAAAATTACAATAGGACTTTTTTTTAGGAAATTAGCTTTCTTTTTTATGATGAGCAATTTTTTTATATTTTCAAAGGTTAACGATTTATCAGTAAAATAAGGCATTTGTCACTGAAGGGGTGGTTTTTTTTTGGGGGGGGGGGGGGGTTGCGCGGCACATTTTTGTGTAACAGTTACTCAAGGAAAATCTTAGATAACATTTTTTGCGAGCTTCTGGTGTATTACTTCATTACATCCAGTGGAAGTATAGTAACGACAAAAAAATTTAAAAACATTTTTATTGTTCAAATAGGCTTAGAATGTCACGAAACGTCGAGATTTTCAGTTTGAGCGAAAAAAAATTTGTCTGCCTTTCTGTCGGTCTATCTGTAACTCTTTTTTGTGCGCACGTTTACTCTGGAACCGTTTGAGATATTGACTTGAAATTTGGTACACATATGTACTTTAACGAGATCTAGAACTAGATTATATTTTCATCTTGTTCCGTCGAAGGGTTGGGTAAATTCGGGGAAAATAGGTAAATCAAGCAGGTAAGAGTCCATAAAATTGGTATTTAGTATATACAAGAGAAGCTAAGGTCCCAAAAAAAAAATTGGCATTAACCACCCCCATTACCACCCCCCACCCCATTATTAAGGGGGATGAAAAAAAATTGTGATTTAGTGTGTGTACAAGAACCAGAAACCTCAAAATGTCCCCACTACCACTCCCCATCACCTCCCCCACCCCGCTACTGATGTGGGGGTATCGTTTTATGGGTTTTTGGGGTAGAGGATTTCAAATATTATATTATTAAAGTTCCATAAATAATTATTTCCACATACAAAATTTTTTCGTTGTGAGTGACTTGGATAAAAAATCTGGAATATGTATAATATTTACCCTCTTATTATATGTAAACTTTCAGAAAGAATAGAGAAATATAATTAATATAATGCAGGAATTGCAATAATTCATTTTAATGAAAATATTTACCCTTCTACACATACCCGTCACTGTTGCTTATGGGATGTTATGTTTATCTATCCTTTTTAATGGAAATATAATGTGACTATGTTAAGAGTAAACAAGATATATAATAGTGAAGAGATAGCTGTTATGTATCTAGGTATAAGTTCTTTAATCGGAGGTACTGGGCTTGGGCGGAGTGCCAATGTTTGAAACACAAGATTTGGAAGTAAAACGGGTAGATGGAAATAGACAATGCAAAGTGTGAGGGGAAATAACATGGAAACATTAGCAATTAGATGCTTAATTGCTAATATCAATATGGAAACGTTTTAGAGAAATTATATTCATTGGGCTGATTAGATGAACACAAATTATAACGAACCAATTCAATTCATTACACAAAATTGTAATAATCAAAGCGATGAATGGAAATATTGTCAGCGCTAATCGAAATAATTTGGTAGATAATTAATATCAGGATTCTGTTGATTTAAATTCGTTCAATTATATTCAATTATGTAAGGTATATGTATATGCATATCTGTGTAGTGTGCATATACAGGGTGTAATTAGTTTCATGTTATTAAAAAAAACTGGCAATGGGGACCGACTAGACAAACAAAAAATCTATGACTTTTTCCTGTAGGGGCACTAGGGGAAAAACTGACCTAGGTCAAAAATTTGGATGTTAAAGTAGGTGTCATTTGAGAACCACTGCTGTTCTGGGTCAATGGACGTATACCGAATCATCAAAGTTCCTTACTTACTTTTAAAAAGTCATAAAAAAGTGTAGAGACGCGGTGCGGCTCAAACAAAGAAGCGCAGCACTTTGACGGGATCGCTTTCAACCGAACTTTTTATACCAATTATAAAATGAAACGATTCATTATCTCTCCAGAACGCAAGCACGGGATGGTCGCAAGATTTTAAAGAGGATTTGTTTGCATGTGTGTTTTTTAATTAGGAACAAAATTATCGAAGCCTTTGTTGTTGTTTACAATTTATAATTTGTGATATTTAAATGCGATGTTAAAAGCCTAAAAAACAAATAGTAATTATTGAAATTGGAAAACAGTTATACGTCAGAGATACGATAACAGAAAATAGTTATGTGTATTTTTAGTTAGGAAAAATCTGATTTTTTAACGAATTGCCCACATAATTTTTTCCAATCAGGTATCGAAAATTAAAAATCGAGTGTTTGGTTTCTATGGAAATCAATGTTAACAATAATAAACATATTAGAACAAAACAGCGAATAATAATAATAATGCCTTTATTGCCCAACAGGTAACACCCAGTAAAGAACAATTTTTTGAATTTGTCACAAAACCACAATAGTTGCTCATATTAATAAACCCAAGTAACAATTTAAATGCCAATAAGTATTTATCGGGTTTTATCACAGATTTAAGAAGGTAAATAAACCGAACTGGGATTTATTATTTCTTTTGTGCATACCAATTTATCTGCAGATAATATGTACTTAAAAAAATGCCTTAAAGTTATCTTTAAAGCAATTTGTTAAACCTCTTTGCTCTTTAAGACCTATTGGTTTTATAGCCACTTAATTGCTGCTTTATTCAAAACCACAATAAACTCATTAAGTTTTATAGTGGATTTTAAATATTTCAAGTTTTGTGGTAGACATCTATATATCTTTAGGTTTTATGGGAGTTTTAAAATGTGGTCTTTAAGTACTCCTTATGATCAAGCAATAAAACTAATAACTCTTAAGTAGTCTTACCCTTAATATATGTTATCATAAATACTATTTGCTTTTAACGATAATTGGTAAAAATTCCTTAAAACCTAATAGTTTTTTGGTAGCTTTATTAAGCTACGTTAAAACTTTTTGATTTTTATAAAGCACTTATAAATCCTTTGGTTCCCCTACTTACGCCTTTAAACTTTGAGAGGGGGGCATATAACGCACAGTAAACGCCATTTTGTGATTGCTGAGTCTAGTTCAAACAGTGCAGTGCGGCGCAAAAAAGCATTTTAGTTACCTAGATACTTAGTAAAATGTTATTAATGATCGCACACTCAAAAACACACGAAATAAATAATGTTTTTTTAGGTTATGTTATCTAAGCTAAGCACATTTGGATTAGAGATTGTCAGATACAAATCTGAAGGGTTTTAAAGAAGAGTAATAAGGCTGGGTAAAGTCTTACAGGCTTTAAAATAGTAATAAAGTGGAGAAATTTGAATTTAACAAAACCTTTTGTTTTATAAAAATATTTCCTAAAGCCACAAACTCTTAATAGGGTATTCTATTAAAATAAACGGTTTTATTAATTTTTCAGCCATGTTTTTTTCTGTTAACTGTAGCAGACATGTTAGAACAAATTTGGGGCAATAGTGTTTAGCTATATTTTTCTTATTCTTACTGTTTACATTTAGCCTGCAACTGTCTAAAATATGTTAATCAAAATCATACTGAGTAAGCTAAAACTAAGGTTACCATTTTTTTTATTCATTGTAAATAATAATTAATAAGCTGACAAATGAAAGGCGCGTGATTTTTTAAAAAGTTTTTTGATATACTTTATCAATAAAGTGGTCTGCGTTGACAAATTTTTGATACTAGGTTATTTATTAATATCAAATTTTAAAACGTTAGCACATGCAGATATTTCAATCGAGGCAGACATATTTTATTACTTGGAGACATTTTCTGATTTAGACAGTTTACGCGCAACAAGTTTTCGACAAAGAATTATTAAAGACACAATTATTTATGATGTTCTCAAAGCAGGCTTAAAATTTGATTGCAAGTACTAACGGTTTTAAGAAGATTTTATAAAAGATTTTATGGTAGACTTAAAACATTTTGCAGATTTGGGTTCTAAAGTACTGTTGGTTTTATTGATAGTTTTAAGGAAGATATTTATAACCTTTATAAAAGAACTTTTTTGGTTTTATGCTGGGTTTATTGTAGCTTTTAAGAGGTTATCTAGTATAAACAGTTTTACGATCAGTTTTATTATATAGACTTAATAACCTCTTGTAGATTGTGATAAAACTTAAATTGTTACTTGGGAAAGTTTAAACCTAACTCAGCAGCGACTTTGATTTGAAAGTGACAGCAATGGTGGACAGGCTTATTCGAGAAATCTATATCTCACCAATAAACTATCGTTGATTTACATAAATTGTTCGAAATGACCTCTATCTGCATCAATACACATTTCAGCACGTCGAACATACGCACTCCGTTAACACTAAACACACTAAACTATCAACGAACGTTGTCAATAAAGAAAAAAAAAAGAAAAACATGGTCCAAAATCCAAAAAGCAACACAAAAAGAACGAACAAGTAAGTTGTGTCTATACGTAACCAAGTACTTAACGACTTGAACGGTAAGTCAGTAAAATAAATCTTAACTAAAATACAGTGGCCCAAAATTAAAAAGAAGATCAAAAGCAGCATACAAAAACAATGAACGGGTAGGCCGTGTGTACGTAAACAACCAAGTAAGGACATAAACTAAAATATTGCTTGAGAATATCTCAAGGGAGAGTGTAGTTGTCTTTAGATCTACTAAGCACTCAAAAATGTCGGCATCTTTGATCTTTACCGCACCGCTGACATTTTACAACTGTCAGAGTATCATGCGCGACTAGACGCGACGATGTAAAGCCTATCCCGATATTCCAGCAGTTCTCAAACAATTTTTAAAAATTTTCCAAATATTTGTTTATTTTTTTTCTCCAAAACTATGAGCTTTATTATATAAGGTTTTTTATTGGTCTAGTGCACCCCGTATATGTAAATTATTTGAAAATGGCATGGATGAAACCTTAAAAATCTGTATGTATAAGAATTCGTTTTATTTCATATTCTGTTCATCATCATTATTAATATCTACGTCATCGCTGATTACACTACCGGTAGCCAGACGTACCAAACATTTCAAAGCCTTCTATGTAAAATATTTTAATGTAGTCATACATATAACGCTAAATTTTTAATACTAGCAGTCCTCTATTATCCTTTGCTAGGCGTAGAATTTGGTTTCCTAATTACAAATATGGAGTAATGAAGGAAATATAACTCTGTATAAACCCCTTGTAAATGTGCTAGCTTTAAGAGTGGTTGTGGCAAAGCATGTGCTGGTTGTGCCACAATTTTAAAAGCTGAATGTATGCTGGTATAGCCGGTGTTAATTTAGACTAAGCGTTTAAGGATTATTTACTTCTTAGTTCGTAATATTCCTGAAAGAGTCCTGCACCACGCATACCTCAGTTGAAGTGATGTGAAAATTTAGTCTTAGCACGATATACGAACAATGCCTCATTGATTATTTCGGGTACAATTTAAATTAAATTCGTTTTAATATTTTTAATAATTATGAAAAACCCCATTTGAAAATTTACCTAAGAAATATATATGTATATTATAATAATAATAATAATAAATTTTATTCATACGTAAGCAGACTATTACATTTACATTTTGCAATAACAATAAATGGATGTATGAATAAGAATAAACACAGAAGTGTCCATAGGACACTTGTACGTGCACAGATAATATAACATATATACATATATAAAACACAAATATGTAATATATAATAAAAACAATAATACAAAACATATATTTATATACAATACATTAGAAGATAAGAGATTTTTATATAACTATCCTAGGTAAATAACAATTTCATCATAATTTAACTAGAGAACTTGATATTGAAAATATAGGGAAGTCAATTCAATTTAAACATTGTTTGACTTGATACAAGGAAATCTGGATGATGTACATATAATTTCACAATCATATACATACATACGTGCATACACATTTTTAATGTACAACTAACAATTTTGGATGTACTATTTAAACGGAGCCACATAGAAAACCTTTTAGAATGACCTAAAATCATACATCTTAATATATTTAGTGAATCTGTATTTACAGAGATATAGAAACTACTAAAAATTTTTTCTATCAATTAGAACGTGAAACATATTCCTATCATTTTGTAATATGTATTGTGTGCATAAGAATTTAAATTTCTTTTTGTTACTTATTTCTTTAATTTCACGAGATAGCGAGTTGTATATTTTTGGTGCAAGAAATGAGCTACATCTCTGTCCTATCGTTTTTCGGCGAATGGGGATTTTTAGGGCACTTGTATTATTCCTGGTTATTGTATATATAGGGTTTTTGTCTAGTATAGTTTTTTCTTTTTCAATATACTGATTTATAGCCAATACAGAACAATACAATTGTCATATATCCATTACATGCGCTATTTTATATAACATATCAGACGGATAAGTATGGTCTTTGTTGTATATAATTTTTAAAACTCTTTTTTGAAATATTTCTAATTTTATCATATTGTTATTTAGTACTCCGCCCCAACCTATTAATCCATACCGTAAATGGGATTCTATAAATGCCTTGTACATTATTTGAAGCTGTTGAATATTTAATATTTCCCTGAGTCTTTTAAATAGGGGAATTATTCCGCGTAATTTTTTTAGTAATTCATTGACGTGTACGTCCCAACGAAGATGTTGATCTATGTATATCCTAAGATATTTGATAGATTTTGCGCATGTGATTTGAAATGTCTTGGTATTTGTCGTTATATTTAGTTCAGTATAATTTGGTAGCTGGGGCTTGTAAGAGGAAAACGGAATGAAAACGGTTTTATCAAAATTTATAGATAATAGTTTATTATCAAGCCATTGTTTTATTTTAGTAAAGTCACTTTCAGCTTTGTTTTTTAGATTTTTCCAGGTGTCATCACTGTAAAAAATTACCGTATCATCAGCAAAACTTATTATGTGACCATTAGTTTGCAACAGAAATAGGTTGTTAATGTACAATATGAATAATAAGGGTCCTAGTATAGTACCTTGCGGGACACCATATTCTATTATCTTATACTCACTTTTTGTATTTCCAATACTTACGTATTGTTTCCTATCAGACAGATAACTCTCTATTAATTTTAATGGTAAGTTTCTTATACCAATGTTCTCAAGACTTTGGATCAACATCGGATGGCTAACAGTGTCGAAAGCTTTCGCTAAATCTATGAATATGCCAAGTGCGGGCCTTCCTTTATCCAACGACAAATATATTTCTTTAGTAAGACACGCAATAGCATCCGACGTTGATTTTCCATCCTGAAAACCATATTGGTTATCAGATATAATATTGAATTTGTCGACAAACTTCTTAATTCTCAATTTTAATATTTTTTCAAAAATTTTGCTAAAATTGGTAATTAAGGATATAGGACGGTAGTTTGTTGGATCCATTTTGTCACCTTTTTTAAAAATAAGTTTCACTACTGAGACTTTAAATGCTATTGGGCATACTCCAATTTCAAAACATTTATTTATTATATACGTTAATGGCTCAGTTATATATTTAACAATCTTTTTTAGAGTTTCTGCTTTTATTCCATCATAACCTACCGCTTTTTTATTTTTTAGCATCATAATATTTTCTGAAACTTCAATAGTATTAGTAGGGTAAAGAAACATTGAGTGTTCATTAATTTTTATATTTTCTTGATAATTTGCATCCCTCTCTATCAAATTTGCCATTTTCATTCCCATTTTCGAATAAGTTTCATTGAATATTTCACATATTTCTGATCTGTCCTCAATAATTTCCTTGTTGAAATTATAAATTTTATTTATTTCGTTTACTTCTTTATGCGTTTTGTTTTGTATCTCGTTAATAGTTATCCACAGGTTTTTATTATTATTTTTTTCTTTTTCAATTTTTGATTTGAAGTATTCACTTTTAGATTTTTTTATTAATTTATTTAAGTTATTTCTATAAGAATGATATTCATGTTTTAACACCAAGTCGTTTTTTGATTTTAGCATATTTAAATATAGTTTATTTTTGTGATTTATTGAATTAAGCAATCCTCTAGTAATCCATGGTTTTCGGTTTTTATTTTTACTACCTTTTCTTATCTCCTTTGTGCACATATTTATTTTTTCTTCAAGGCTGTTTAGAAATATATTTGTTGCAGATTCAACATCCTCACAGTAGTATACTTCTTCCCAAGACATTTTTTCCAATTCACTTTGTAAAGCTTTAATATTTACATATTTTATAACATTTTTCTTTACGTCATTTTGTTTACTTTTGGATTTCTGCATTACTGTTTGTATTAAAACAGGAAAATGATCCGTTATACTGTTTTTAACTATAATAGGAATTGTATTTTCATCAGGGCTAACAGTAGTTTTTATAAAAATATGATCAATACAAGTTTCTGATAAACCCTGTATTCTTGTGCATTTATTTATTGCTGGAAAAAAGTTGTATTCAGACATTATGTTTAGGTATTCATTTGTAATATTATTGTTTGTTAAAAGGTCTATATTTATGTCACCAGCAATTATATTTAATTTGGAATTAAATGGTTTGATTTCAAAGTATTCTTCTAAATGTTCAAGAAATTCGACATTATTCAGCGATGGTGACTTGTATATACATAATAAATCAATCTTATTTTCCGTAAAATTCAATTTAGCTCTAATAACATTTAATTGACCAATTTTATCGATGTTAAAATCGAATTGTATGCCTTGTTTTATAAACAATATAACACCATCATTTTGGTTAAATTCACCCATATTGTATATTAAACTGTAACCTCTTAATTGAAATAATTGAATATTTTCTATTTTCCATGTTTCACTTAGTACTATACATTCAAAGTCTGAGGTAAATTCACTGAGGAATGCCTCCAGTTCCTCGAAGTTTTTTTGCATGCTTCTAATATTTAAGTGAATTATTTTAAAATTAACGAAATTTCCATTTACACTTAGTACCTCATTCACCTCGTTAATATTTTCCAGTACTTCCGTATTAATACTTTTTATTTGGTAATTTCTAATGAAAGGGTCCATCTTAAGAGACTAAAATTAATTTAATGTTATATATTCGTATGTACACATATATGTATCTATCTGGAGGAATATATTATTTTACTATTATTCATTTTATTATAAAGTAACATTTAACACAATACATAAAACATAAAGTAACATAGAACGATGATAAAAAAAAAAAGAATTATACATAGGCTTATTAAACTATATTCTGTTTTTTTTTTACTTTATTTTTCCGTAGCAGAGTTTAAAAAAGCTGATCTGGTTTGAATTTTTGTTGAACATTCACCGATTTTTTTGACACTTTGTTGGGTTGGTTTAAATTTCTTCACTTCTCGTTCTTTTTTCTCTCTTTTCTCTTCGGAACCGAGCTCATGCAGTAGATACCTTTCACGACTTAATGGATTTGGTGTCGAGGGGGCACTCTCCGGTTTTTCTCGTATTTCAACTAGAGTTTCTTGTTTTTCCTCCGATTGTAATTGATCTATGGTATAGCTTTCGTTTTCAACAATTAATTTACCTCTTTTAATATATGCGATTTTACCTTTATTTCTTGCTTCTTTTTGATGGATTAGTAAGTTTTTAGTATTTTCCCTATCCTCTTGGCATTGATCTCTGGCTATGAAGATATTTGTTCCTTTAAGTTTATATGCGTTCTTTAGAACTGCTACCTTTTGCTGATAAGATATAAATTCTACTATTATGGGAGATTCTTTACTTGGCTTTGTATCAAGTTGGTAGGCGTCATTTATATCAGTGTCTTTAACTGGTATTTCAAGAGTATCATTAAACAAGGTGACAATGTTTTCTAAAATGTTAGATGTATTTTTTTCTATACCAAATATAATAATGTTATTTTTTCGTACTTTTCTTTCAATAAAGACTAATTTTTTTTGTAGCGTGCTATTTTCTTTTTCTAGTTTTTCTACTTTGTCATGTAATGTATTTACAACAATTGTAATATCTTCCTTTATATCATTTACTTGTTTTTGTATCTCAGTTCTAATTTCCGATGTCTTCTCAGCTATGGTTGTGTTTAAATTTGTAAATAATTCTTTCAGAAAAATTTTTTGAGCTTCAGTAAAATCATCCATAACTTCAGCTGCGCTAGTAGTGCTTATTTTGTAAAACTATCAATTCATAACTATTTATATTTAGCTTACTGTAGTGTATGGGTAGCTTTATTTATGTGTTTTCTATATTTCCTTTTTTGCTTGTTTGATAATTTTTTTGTTTCTGTTCTGCGTTCTTCACTGATAAGGATATTACTTCCTTGTTATAATTACACTAATTTATTATTGTTACTTGTACAGGTGTGAAACCAATTTAAATGCATAACATTGTACTTACAATCTTTATTGTAACTCAGCAAGACCAGTTTATTTTTTTTTTCACAGTTTACTCACTTAATTTTATTTTAATATTTAAGAGCTCTCAAGTCAGACTGTCTACCATTAAGCACACCACACAAATCGTATTATCGTAATATTATGACCGCAGTTTGAATATTTTTAATAAATATGAAAAATAATTTACTTGAAGGTTTACATAGGAATATTATGGTCCTACTGTAATAACTCATTGCATTGCCATAAATTTGTCGACAGCTGTCGACTTTTCAAAGGTTTAATGAACATAAACACTTCTCGATTTACGTTTCTAAGAAACTTATCTAAACTAGACTTCCCAAGTAACAATTTAAATACCTTTTAGATTTACTGAGGTTTTATAAGAGTTTTATCATTTTTAAAACTCAGATAAAACCTCAATAAATCTAAAAGGTATTGAAATTGTTACTTGGGTTCTTAATATTTATAACATTTATAATGCAATAGAATATGCAATACCGCAAAATATTCTCTTATTATTAATACAAAATACAAATAATGGGTTAAAAATTAACAACACTTTTCTGTGATACGTGATGGTTGCAGATTATTACTTTCCTTATTTTCCTTTCCCTTTTTGGTTTGGTTTATTACATTATTAATTAATCACTAACTAATATTTCTCACAAGACCGCTAATCGCACATAGTATTACTTCTCAAACACCTGCTACCCACCTGGCAACTTAAAATTATATCTCTGGCACTTTGTGTTTAGCTTAAGTAATGAAAGACCTGCTTAGAAAGGTTTTGCCTCGATCGCGTCTGACTCGAGACCTGGGATATAAAACTGCAAATTCTTGGCAATCGACATTGTTATGTTATATAAAAAAAAAATTGAAAACAGCAATCTCGCCTGTTTCCAAGGATGATCAAACGGCCAAAAAAATCAAAAGGTCTAGCTAGAGCAAAACCTTCTGTATATTTCATCATTCTTGAGCCATAATAACATAAATCGCCTTTGCGATTATGAGTCAGATCGAGTGCTGCGTATTCAAGACTAGATAAAAGCAAGGATTAGTAAATTCCCTGCTTGATCTGAATACAAAATTTTTTTAAAGGCTTCTGAATATATTTTCGAGTTGAGTCTTTGAGGAACCGTGTTTCTATACTATAATTATATGTCCTATGCCAATTGTAATGGTCTACTGGATTTAATAAATTATTAATATATGCGAGTATTTTCTAATAGATTGCAGAAATCAATGGAACTAATAGTCTTAAAGAGTTTAAGATCATCGAGGTAGAGTAAGTCAACTTGAATAACTTCCACGATATCATTTATAAATAGGTAAAGCATCAGAGGTCCGAGAATTGATCCCTGTAGAACACCAGACGTTGGCAGGTACTCGACAGCCCGACGCCCCGTATAAGTCACATATTGTGTTTTGTCTAGAAGGTGCGATTTACAAAATAAGTAACACGTGATAAAAGTACTTGGTAATTTATTGACTGGAGATTATCTGTGAAGAAACACTTGCTAAAAGAAACTACGAATGAGTCGATCTCATTAGAATTGTTGATTATTTAAGAACCTAAGAATGGAAATATCAGTAAATTTCTTTTTACTATTAATATGAGACCATTTCTGCGGTTGACACACAATATTATTTTCAATACTCCGGGTGTAGTTAGAGTAAATTATATTGGTAATTGATTACAAGTTCATATAATAAGTTTTGTTTTAATTACATATTTTTAAAATTTCATAATTCGTTGTCCGCGTTGTCGATAATTTAATTCCATGTTTATGAGGTTCCAAATTGACAAGTGATTAACTTTTTTGTAGATGTATTCATCAAAGCGGATTTGGTAGTATTTACACAATTCTATCAAAACAGTAATTATTCAATTTAAAGCGGTGGGTTATTCATTTACAAGTACAGGAATTGAATATTTTCTGTTTATTCGACGAGTCGAATTATTGACATACCCATTCACAGTGACGTAAAAACACCGTGTAAACTTAATATAAATGGAAAAGGACTGATCTCGGTTTATGTAGAACTGATTTGTCCAAATTCAAAACAGGCAATTAATCTTGCAAAGAGAAAATAGTATACTACTCAGTGACTTACCTAATAAAAACAAATGAACAAATATTTTTCTGATATGAAATTTACCTCAGACCAATAAATAACAGAAAATATCACCTCACCACACTTCTAAACAATTATGTTTTCAATTTCGTAAATCAAACTAACTCCCTCGTATTTTTTAATCACTGGGTGTCATTAAATTTATTTTTGACTGCGCACTTTCGTTGGCGGTCGTCATTATTAGGCAAAGGTTAAATATTTCGTGTCACGGTAACAGCATTGCCAAATTTTCCTTCTCCCTTCATGCGAGTACAACAGTTTTAATTTTATGTATTTGAAAATTACATTTAGAAGTATTTGCATTAAAACTGCAAGTTCCAAATTCTTCTAAATTACACATCTTGACAGAAGTTTTATGATAGCATTAAGCTACCTACATGTAGCGGTTGTCTATTAGGGGGCGTAAACCTATTAGGTTTACGCCCCCACCAAGGTTCCTTCCATCGGTTCCTTTATGAAGTTAGCCCAATATATTGGAAGACGTTTTCCTCGTCGTTTATATTATTGTTGGGTTCCATAATATTGTACCATTGGCCATTGGAACCATCATATTGTATTGTCAGAACTATAATGCAAAATTTCAGTTCAATTGAATGTCATTAAGTGGTTCAAAATTGAACTAAACACAAGATTTGGCCTGAACATACTAACCGAGATACTAACTGACTATTTAACTTACTAACTAACTAACATACAGGCAAAGCAAGTTAAATAAAATCTTGCAAAATACATATTGCTAAAGTATTCTGATCATTCAAGTACAAAAAACCGCTGCCCAAGGAATCACTATTTCCACCATCCAGATTTGCTGCCCAAGTCTATCACAACGAAAAATTTTGTATGTGGAAATAATTGTTTATAGAACTTTAATAATATAATATTTGAAATCGTCTACCCCAATAACCCATAAAACGATATCCTACATCAGTAGTGGAATGGGGGTAGTGATGGTGGTAGTGGGGATGGATCAAAATAAGGTTCTTCCACCAGCGAATACTAATTCACCGTCCAAATTTCCATACCATAGGTATTTTTCTTCTTAAGTCATCGTGTTTATAAGAAACGTATGGCATAACATTTTTTCTCTACGAGCGATATTTACAATTTTGAAAAGCACCTGGAAAATAGAATATACCCTTCGTCTCCATAAATTGAATAATGGTGAAAATTTTATGAAACTGCAATAACGCGACCGCATTGTATAAAATGGAGAATATGCCGGTATAAATACATTCCATCACCAGCAAGATGCCTTTGCGCTCTTAAAGTTTCTGATCGATCTAATTTTTTGTAGCCTGTCGCGATCCTTCAACTCCACAAAAAATGTTTAGTCTGAAATATACACCTACTCTCATTAAGCAAATTCACAAATTAAATCGATGAATGACCCCTTGGCGCGACTGAGTATTTCTATGATGGTATACATTTTTAAGAGATTGGTTCATGGTAGATTATAATCGGTAGCGAGCTAGACTGATTTTGTTTGAATATGTCACGATTTTAGTATAAATGAATAGTTTCAGAGATAGTTAAGCTTATAGATGACATCCGAACGTTTATAGGATGAAGTATTTAGTTTAAATGTTGAATATTTTAGAAACTAGAAAAATTTTAAGGACCAGAATTAGAGATGTTTAATCAATCTTTAAATTCATTTTTTGTGCGTTTCTGTATCATGAAAATAAAGAAGTATGATAGAAACAACGTGCAATTTGACATATTTCAAAATTGTCATTTTGTTATTGCAATTGTCCATTTTTTTTTTTCAAAAATGTCGTTTTTCGTTATAGGATATGGGCCAATTAGCCAAATTAAAGTAGTCGGTATAATTTGGGAGTACTAATTTTCCTTTAAGCCACAGCTACACGGGTGTACAGAGATAGCAAAAAACTATGATTGCCATCTGAAAGTCGTAGCTAACAAAAATAGCGGCCAATCCAAGATGGCGAATGTAGACGTTTAAAAACCGACAGACCGACAGACAGAAATTTTTTTTCGCTCAAACTTAAAATCTTGACGTTTCATGACATTTTAAGCCTATTTGAAAAATAAAAATTTTTTAAAATTTTTTTGTCGTTACTATACTACCACTGGATGTGGAAGTAAAACGACCGTATCATTGTAAGGTATTGTCCGATTTCAGAGTTCTTTTTTTAAATGACAGTTTAAATTATGAAAATTTTGTAAGTTCCCATTAATTTTTTTGATATAAGCAACCGTTAATTAGTAAATCACGAATTAGTGAAACATTTATTAGTTTTATTTCCACGTCCAGTGGAATAGTAACGACAAAAAAATTTTAAAAATTTTTATTGTTCAAATAGGCTTAGAATGTCATGAAACGTCGAGACTTTAAGTTTGAGAGAAAACAAATTCTGTCTGTCTGTCTGTCGGTCTGTCTCGGTATGTCTGTAACTTTTTTTGTGCGCACGTTTACTCTGGAACCGTTTAAGATATTGACTTGAAATTTGGTACACGTATGTATTTTAACGAGATCTGGAATTAGATTATATTTTCATCTTGTTCCGTCGAAGGGTTGGGGGTAAATGGGGCTAAATAGGTAAATGAAGCAGGTAAGAGTCAATACAATTGGTATTTAGTATATACAAGAGAAGCTAAGGTCTCAAAAAATTTTTTGACAATAGCCACCCCTATTCCACCCCCATCCCATTATTAAAGGGGATGAGAAAAAATTGTGATTTAGTGTGTGTACCCCAGCAAACATTTAGTTATTATTTGACGTCAAAACTACCTAAATTATGTGTAATAAATTTAGTCGCAAAATTAAAATTAACCATGTTTTGGTAAAATTTACGTTGACGCTACGTGGAATTGACATAAGTGGAGAATAAGACGACGTCGAAATTAGGTTATATCGACTAAGACAGGTAAAATTACACATAAATCGTACTTGTAGTCGCACAATATATTTGGTTAGTAATACCTGTTTAGGTAAATTTTACTTAAATTCGATGTCAATTCGACATCGAGTTGACTAGCTTTAGGTAGAACTTACGTATTTAAGTATGTGAAATTAGAAAATGACACCAAGAGGAAAAAATAAGGTTTTTATCCCCATTTGGTAATTTTCTCTATAATGTTGTTGTCTGTCACCTACAAATTCGAAGAGATAACTCACAATGACGATATCAGATGAATGTCGGTAACTAAGATAAATCCCATTTATAAGTGAAGTATTTGCAGTACTCGCTTGTCGAAATCAATGCGACAAAATTTTTTTTGTGTATAATAGCAGCTGTACTTCGTAAAATAACAATGCGCCTCCAAAATATTCATCTATAAGGAAATTCTTATTGCCAAGTAAAAAAATTATAGTAATTATTTGAGCCAAAAAGTATATTATACTTGTTAAATATGAGTTTACAGGTATAACTATGTATTTTTTTCGTCAGTTTGTTTCCATACACACTCATTTTTAAAATTCTAATTTGGAATCATATTTCAACTGTGCTAAGAAAATATGGCGTCTTGAGCTAATTTAACCTTAAAGTTAACTGGTTTTGTAAATGCAACTACAAAAGGTAATTGACCTAATGATTGAAATCAGGTAGATAAACCAGGTTGAATTTATCTATTTTATCGACCTAATATTACTTCAAAAGTGTATAATAATAGTGACCAAATAGGTTGCTATTTAGGTATACATTACGTAGGATTTACAACAAAATCTACCTAGTAAGATATTCGACTATTAGGAATATTTTTAGTCGCTAAAATGGTAAATACTACCTAATTATATTACCTATTTCTACCCTATTGTAAATTTATCCTTCAGGTCATTTTTGGTAGATTTTTTTAGTAGTTTTTCACACGCTGCTTTCGTTAAATTTACTTTCAACGAAAATTGCGTATAAGGTAGATTAATTGGTATTATTTACGTAAACTGAAATCTAAAGTAAGACCAATTGGTAAATTTTTATCGGAAGTGTATTTTTCTATCAATTTTACGTCATAATTACCTTTTACCAAGTCGAATTGGAGCTAATTTTAACAAAAATGTTTGCTGGGACTATGTACAAGAACCAAAAACCTCAAAATATTTTTTACTTCATCCACTCCCACTACCCCCTATCACCACACCCACCCCACTACCGATGTGGGGTATCGTTTTATGGGTTTTTGGGGTAGAGGATTTCAAATATTATATTATTAAAGTTCCATAAACAATTATTTCCAGATACAAAACTTTTTCGTTGTGAGAGACTTGGATAGAAAATCTGGATGTGGAAGTAGTGATTCCTTGAGCAGCGGTTTCTACAGATAATTTGCTTGTTTATCATAAATTTGACAGTATAATCTGCATGAATACAAATTTTCATTATTAAAAATTATAAAACTTATATCGGTATTGATTATTGTCGGTCATATATTTTTCCGTGACAAAAGGTCAATTTCATAATCGAATTTAAAATTAAGGCTACATTTGACTGTGACTGTCACTTACTATCACAAAAAAAAATTAATGTAATGTCAAATGTAATTTTATCTGAAGCTCACTTCTAGCTAAATTCGATTATGAAATTTGCCCATACTGTTATTCGTATCACACAGCATTGTTCCAATGCACATTGTCCAAACACACAAGTGTAATAAAGATAAACGTTTGCGCTACAATATTTTTTCTAAAACGTCTACGTTTTAAGAAAATAAACAAACAAATTATCTGTAAAAACTAATGTATTTTTCACTAATCAGCGATTTACTAATTAATGGTTGCTTATATGGAAAAAATTAATGGGAACTTACAAAAAGTTCACAATTTACGCTGTCATTTAAAAAAAAGAACACTGAAATCGGACAATAACTTATAGAGATACGGTCGTTTCTTTAAACGTCTACATCATCCATCTTGGATTGGCCATTATTTTTATTAGCTACCACTTTCAGATGGCAATCATAGTTTTTTTATATCTCTGTACACAGTGTACACCCATATAACTGCGGTATGAAGGAAAATTAGTACCCCCAAATTATACCAATATCTTGGCTCGCCCATATACAGTAGCTAGCATTACCTTGATGCTCAATATTTTTTGTGCGTTTAAAACACTTGCTTTAGAAAAAAAATAAAACTGCCATATAATATTGAAGCGCCATTTTTAATTCGTTCATTTTGACTTCAGATTTGTAATCAGCGATCCCAAAAACATCAATATTTTACGTTTCGAAAATAAATCAGTAATCATTTCTCAAATATTCGATATCTAAATTTAGGGTAATCAGAGTAAGAGCAAGTATCCGGACTATATAGAAACTAAAGATGATACCTTGAAACAATAATAACAATAGCGATAAGTATAAAATACGCACAATCGTGAGAAAAATAAATAAAACCATTGTATATTACACCATAGGAATCCTTTATTACGCACTCAAAGAAAATGATAAGTAAATTCAACCAAAAAGAGCATATGAAATCGCGCCTATCTAGTTTCATAGTTAAATCAATCAGAAAAGAATAGTCATACAACTTTATTTGTTTTCGTAAACAAATAGTAGTTTAATAATCATATCTTCTTGTAACAAATTAAATAGTACAATGACATTTTTTTATGTTCACTAACCATTTTCAATTTGGTCTACAATTAAATAGTACGACTTTGTTTCTTGTTCACCAAGTAATTTTTAGGTTGATCTACACTTTATTGTATGATGAAGTTTTTTTTGGTTAGCCAAAATCTCAGTATTGAGACATCAGACCACCCAAACCAAAGATTAGAGATCGTTTATAAGATCCATTCAAATATATCGATGATCCCTGAGAGAATTTGAACATTGCAATCATGTTATTAATTTTCTATAAATTCATAAGAGTATAAGATAATGCATGATTGATTATTGTCAGTGATATGTATGTGGCGTCATCTGGGAATAATTTCTGTAATAGACTACGTGGTAAGCAAGCAAATTTTATGGTAATTCTTTTAGAACTTCTAGAAGACGACAATAATATTGGTTTGTCTACCAAGTACAATAATACAGCGAACTAATACTGGGTTAGAATTACAATTCGATAATAGTTAAAAATAAAATATACTATTATCTAGTTTAATTTGACAGAATTCAACAAAATAATAGTCAGACGAACAAAATAATAGTCTTATTCATCTATTTTTTAAGTTAATGTTTGTTTTGTTGTACGACAACTTTTTATTAATTAAAATAACAATCACCTCTTGTTTAAAAATACCATCAATATAGTTTGGTTTAACAAAATTAACGATATTGTTAGTTAATCATTTTTTTTTTGTTGAATTTACCCATACTATTTCTTTGAGTGCGGTTACATTTTATGAAAAGAACTGACTTATCTTATAGTCCAAGCTCCCAGAGCTGCCAGACCTACGTGATTTTAGCAAAGCTAATATTTTGACAACAAATAGTGTAATATCTAATTAAGAACGTATGCGTATTTGCTAGTTTGAAAGCGGGGCCCTTTTGCAGAAAACAGTTACAAAAGGTACATACAAATTTTACTCAGTACGTTAAAATATGATAGCTGGTTTATTTTCCACGTGAGACACTAACGACGTGGTGTAAGCGTCAACCTCCGAATCTTAAGGTCCGAGGTTCGATCCTGAGCGTTCTCAGCTTCTTTTTTTCAACAAATATTAACTTAAAGTGACGATTACCAAGAAAGAGACAACCGATAGGGAAATATTTATTATTTTTGGCCATAACTTTTTTCTTAGTACGTATATTTGAAAAAAAAAACTGAGAACGCTCAGGGATCGAACCTCGGACCTTAAGTTTCGGAGGTTGATGCTGACACCATGTAGTTAGCGTGTCACTTGTAAAATAATCCAGCTATCATAATTTAACGTACTGAGTAAAATTTGTATGTACCTTTTATACCTGTTTTCTGCAAAAGGGCCCCGCTTTCAAACTAGCAAATACGCATACGTTCTTAATTAGATATTACACTACTTGTTGTCAAAATATTAGCTTTGCTAAAATGACGTAGGTCTGGCAGCTCTGGGATCTCACTCTATTATACTTAAAAATATATACTTCACATAGTTCTCTATGATTATAATGTAGCATGTGACGTTTAAGATTTCTGAACAAATAAGCATCATTCGGGGTTCATCTATTGAAATTATAGCTTTTTTTGAACTCATTTTAGGATCAAATAACATCTTTCCGAAAACAAGGAAACACACTGTATAAATATATAATTTATTTAGAAACGCCTTAACGTTCTGCAACTTCAACTCTTATATTGAAACTTTGCTTGAATATTTAATGAAGATATGTATATTTAATGAAGGTATACTTATTCCTATACAGTATTTCTCTTTTCTTGAAACAAATTGTAATTGAGAGTTATTGGGTTAGAAAACAGAATAATGGATTCAGTCAGAAATATGCTTTCTTTTGTTTTTCACTTATTCTAGAATTCATTGTATTTTAAACTTTACGCCAGTTCATCAATACGTAAAATGGCAAAGAACACCAAGAAACTATGAAACAATTATCCATCATACTAACGTCAAGACAGTCGAAAAAATAATATCATCATTATCTAACACGCCTTCGGTTGTTCCGGGTGAGTTAGAAACACAGACTGAAATGAAGTGTAAATGTTACTCTAATAAAAAGTTACATGCATTTCCTGTGTGTGTAAATTGTGTACATGCATATCACAAAGAGAATTTAATTAATTACAGTTAGATGAATACAGAATAATGTGCTCTGGCGAACGGAACGCAAACACAAACGATGTGTTTGAAGAACAAAACAAAAATGAATTAAACGTTGAAATGCATTTATGTTCTGAAAATGTTTGAAACAAGATTGAAACAGTATTAGAGAATATAAGAAAAAGTCAATAAGAAAAAAACTTCGCCAGGACGTTAATATAAATAAAGGCATTAAAAAAAAAATAATTAAAAATCTGTATCAAATAATATTAGTGTGTTTTAATGAAAATTATAGTAAGTTAGCATGTCAAGTATTTACCCGCACTCTAACTACTGATACATATCAGAGATAATTAACCAGTCTACACCAAATCTTTATATTATCCACATGACCTCTAACATGGCGCGGTCGGTAGGATACGAACCTACGCGTCTAAACCAAACAGTATGTAACTGTTTATACACAATTCGACGTATTCCTGTGGGTGTTAGAGGACCTAATTTGAAGTCATTTCAACTCGCATGTGTTATATGCAAAAGTTTTTAGTTTTCGAGATATTTCAATTGTTCACTTTTTATTGAAAAATCCCTGATTTGTATATTCAAAATTAAATTAAAAATTACTACTCGTTCAATGGCACTGACTTCAATTTTCGTACTTAGATAACTAATATTTTGCGGAAACTTTTCAAGACCATTGAGGTGGTAGAAGTGTTCATTGATCCTGAAGAAGGCATTAAAGTTTCTCGAAACGTTGACTAAGTATAAGGTATCAATTATTAATTATTGTAGACAATATCAGAAGATGATTAATTAAATGATATTAGAGTTACGACGTAATCATTTTTAGTGAGTATACCGTATATTTATGTTTCTTTGACAAAACAAAACTTAGTTTCAGTTTACAAGTACAAAGACAATTACTTACCTCCAACTAAGGAAGAATTTATGTTGCGGCTGAAACCGCAGAGAGCCGGGGGAATATGTACCAGTGGCGACCCAGTCGCCTTTTTGTCGTATATTCTGCACTTCATGATAAAAACGTCACATTTTACACACTAACAACTCTATTACGGGCTTAACTTCCACCTTCAGTCTTTCAGTTCCTTCTTTCTTCTTGTCAATCACATTTTATTTTCGAGCAATTCTGAAAAAAGTTTAAGAATGTACTTATTTAATAAATGATATGATGTTATCAGATCCACACATGAACAGAAATATTTATTTATACATGGTATCAATGAAAAATATCTAGTTTTCGATTGCCGCTAGGCAGACGAAAACTAGAGAAGTCACTAACGAAAACAAGATGAAAAACTTTTCCAGAAAGTGCTTGCTTTTTTCTAGTTTCTGGAAAAGTTAGAGCATTTTCTGTAATAGTTTATACTCTTTCTTAATTTCCCCAGTTTCTTGTTTGATGATTATTTTAAATTACACTCTGTACAAACAGAAAGATTATCAAATCGTCTCTTAAATTGTTTCATTCGTATCTCGGTATACCTCATAAACTTATTATTTTAGAATTAACTGCACTCAAGTGAAAACTTCTACAAAATTCAAGTCCATAAAAAACATGCCAACAAAATCAATACCGAAAAATCGTTTCCCAGGTGTGAAACTTTCGATTTCGTCAACAATATCTAATCCATTAGGGTAATCTTGGTGAATCTATTTATAATACTTTCAATCATTTCTGTGGAATACGTTCTTACACATAATTTGTTCATGAGCATTTTATTAATTCTTCAGAACATGGAGGACTCCAATATTTTTCAATGTAACAAATATGCAGTATTTCTAATCAAACAATAAAGTCATGAAGGAAAGAAAAACAAATGAAACAACCTAAGTAATTCATTATGGACTTTTAAAGCCTTAGACAAATATTTGCAAATAAAATATAGCTATAACGTGTTTCTGACATTCTGTATGTTTACTAAATAAACAGAGACAGAAGATAAACATACCTATTTACACAATTTGCGTTGCAAAAGAAAATTAGAATTTCTAGCAGAAATTTATCAAAGAAATATGACTTAGAACATTATCAGTCGCTATAGTTCATGTGCAAAAAATTTCATAGATATGGGCTTTACTGCACTGCCATTTTGAGAAAATTAAGAAAAAGGAGGTATTGTTGTACAATTCTTGAAAGATACGGGGTCCTTCACCTCTTATTTGAAAAACTTTTAAGGACTGTCAACAGATAAAATTAGTGCAGGAGCAGCATCTCTACAATATTTTAGTCATAGTCCATAGGTATAAACCTCGGAACCCAGCTATAATGAATGGATTTGAATGATATTTTTTTAATTGGATTTCTAATGCCATAAACTAAAAAGTTTACCCACTGAAAATTACCGCAATTTCGAAAATCCGTACATTTTTTGAAAATCTTAACGAAAAAAGAATTATCGGAATTTTAAAATATTTATTTTAAGAAAATAATGATTGTTATAGTTATAGGCTGTTCATAAAGAATTTGTAAAAAATTAAACTTTTTAAAATTAATTAGTTGAAAAGTTCGAGACGATGTGCAATCATTACACACGATATTTAAGATTAATGTTTTTGTCGTTTTTGACGCAACATCAAATGCACTACTAAATCAGCTGAAAGATATCGTCGATTATTTAAAAATGACTCAACAGATTTAATTTTTGATGAAAATATGCCTTTCAAAATTCGCCAAGAAAAGTTCCTTGCAAACAGCAATAACAAAAGCAGATTCATCGAAATGTTAAGGAAGAAACTAACTAATAACAATATTTTCTAGTGTCAAGCAGAAGGTGATGCTGAAATATTAATTATACAAACGGCAATTAATATTGAATCAGAAAATGTTGTTGTTGAAGATATTGTTGTGTTAGTTTTATTAACAGCTTTAACACCTCTTCATAGAGAAATATATTTTCTCAAACCAGCAAAAGGCACTGTATCCGCAAAAATTTATTCGAATCAAAGTCTTGAACAAACATTACCAATGTGTAAGAAGCATATTTTGTTTTTACATGCATTAACTGAATGTGATACAACTTCAGCGTTTTACAAAAAGGGTAAAAATAACTTTGCTAAATTATTCGAAATACGTACAAATTTACAAGATGCTACTCTTTACTGATGAAAATGCTGCCGTCACTAATATTTGGCGATCGGGTATATTGTTGATATTTTATAAAACCTATTGAAACCATTACAAAATAAAAACATTTCCGCAGGCTCTAAGAAAATTCGATACCGCCACTATAAAACAGTTTTATTGAAGCATCATTTATTTGCGTTATAAAGCACATATTTCACTGTTTGTTATTACTGCTATAAAACAACAATAAAATAAAACGATTTCTTAAATGTATTCAAAAAGTCGCATACATACTTACAAATATATAATATGCTGATCTCTATGTATACCAAGCTTTCAGTGATTTTACTGGATAGTGGATAAGAACTTACTTAATAATTATTTTACAGCTTGCAATTTTTGATGCCAAGGAAATTTTACTGTGAATTATGCCATGAATTTTTGATGAATTTTAAGTGCTCCTCATGTTTACTGAAGGTTTGTAATAATTTTTGGAATTTTATAAAAATTGTTTTCACATTTAAATTTTTTGTAATGAAATTTAACACCCAATTTTTTAATCATCACAACTTTATAATTAGCACATAACAACTGCTGTAAATATTAATAAAAATGTGATTTTCAAACTTTTTATGTCTTATTTACGACCTCGAACGCTGGTCTCATGAAATGGCTTCCCTCTACAAAATACTTTTGTGTTAATAACAAGCATTTTAAGATAATTAAACTATAGGCGATTCCTACAAAACATCTATAAAATAATGTGTCTAGAGGTGACGGACTTGTGACAGAGCTGTGTCTTAAATGAACTCTTATAACAATTTATTTTGTATTTTTGTTATAACTTATAAGTGAAGAAAAATAACTGTAGCCAGAATCACAAACATTTTGATAAAAACTATAATTTATTGTAACTATTACCGTGGAATTGCATGTTAAGTTTTCATTTTAACACCCTTGCCCATTTTATGAAAATTTTCACTAATAATATCCCTAGTGCTTGAAAAATGTCCGGTAATTAATTAAAGCACGTGGGGATACGGTAAGAAAATGTCACTCCTAAATTAAATAAAAAAATAGATTAAAAATAACTTAAGTGAGTTTCTTCATCTTATGTAGGTTCCAGCTACTAAAATTGGGAAAGCTTTCACGTTTTAATAAATATGCGCACCTTTTAATTATATGCTGGGTGCTGGTACACTATTAGTTTAATACGTTTTTAATTTACTGGGTGTTTCAGCTAAAAGTCCCCGGGTCATTATCTCGTAAAATAATAAAGATACTTAAAATTTGTAAACCGCGGATAATTGACACCAAAAAAGGTCTTAAATAACTGCAGTTAGAATTGTTCCTTCGCAGTGCTCAGAGATGGCGCTGCGGTGAGAAATTATTTTTCGATGGCTGGAACTCTAAACACGATTCATACGATTAATAAATAAATTGTGAATAATTTTGACTATGTAAAAAATTTTGTAAATACCAGCTGTTTTGGAGCTACATGACTTTTTTTCTCCATTTTTTTTGTCTCTGTAAATTTTGAAAACTTCTGTAACTTTTCTGTTTATCATTTTAGAACACCAATTATTTAGAACTTTTATCTTATTATATTCCATACTTCTTCAATTTCCAGGTCCAGCCATTTTGACAAACCAAGTGTCCGAACATTTCATAGTGCCCGCAAACAAACATAGGGGCAGCACATGCGCGCTTACGATCAAAAGGTCTATTGCAGTAGATTGCAACGCTATATAATATTTATGTAGCAGACTCTGGAACAACAATTTACTTTCAATAGCAAAACTGTCCCAAACAGTGCTTTAATATAACTGTTTTATAAGATAATAGAAAACAATTATAAAATTATTTTAACATATATTTACAGCGGTGCTGAAAACGAACGTTACTAAAAAGGCTCTATAAAATTATTTAGTTTTTTAAGCTGAAATGTTTTATAGCTTAGTCACGGAAACGTTTCTAAAATAATTTCTTGACTGCTTTATAAGATATTTTATAATTTTGCTGCAAAAAAGTTTTGATGATAAATTTATAAAACAGTTCAGTTGCAGGCAACCAAATAATGCTTTCTGCAACTCTAATATAATCAATTAGCATTTTAGAAGCTTTAATAAAATAACAATAAAACAAAATAATCGTATAACAGTTAAATTATAAAACAAATTTACTGGTGGGGTACCTTAAATTAATTTCAAAAAACACCACTCCAAAAATTGTATAGAAAATTGAAGAATCTAACGAAGAGTATAATATTTACATCTAGTTTTATATAACAACTTTGTGCCACTTGACCAGGCTAACATCATTTTCCAATTTTTGGTCTGATAAGCAATAAAGTAACCTAATTTAATCTTGCTCCAAATAACGTTAATTCGAGGGAAACACTATAAAATTATTGTACAACTTTCCGGCAGAACTATCCCTCTCTATAACTTACTAAGGAAATGCCACCGTGTCGAAAAATGTCATACATGTGTATCGATAGTCAGTCAGGAGTGTAATATCCTATGAACGTGATTAGACAATTCTTATTCGATCAGTAGAGCGCGCTTTTACATTGATCGGTTCATTGCGTGAAGCTGTCTCGCGAATCTCCTTTTTCTTTTACAATAAATGTTAAATAAAAAAAATTAATGGTACTAGAAAAACGCGCTACAGCTTTTGTTTAACTTGATAAAAATTCCTTTCATCAATCACTGTATGAAAAAAGTGTTGTCTCAGTACTAACTCTCCCTGAAACACAAGATTTTTTTACTTTTCTTTTACTATTATTCATGTAGTCATGTGTTGTTGTTTGCATAAAAATATTTTCAGCTCTTCTGGAAACGTATAACAAGTACCCAGTGAGAACACCATAGTTAAAAAAACGTTAAAATAACGTTGCCTTGGTTGAAATAACGTTTATGGTTAAAAAAACAACGTTTTTTTTAAACGCCTTTTCAACTGAACATTTTTTAAACGTTAATGTAACGGCACAAAATAACCTAATGTGTTAAAATTACTATTAAGAAACGTTAAACTAATATGTTGGGTTAACGTTTATCTTTAACGTCCTATAAACGACAAAAATCCTCTAAAAATAAATTGTCTGAAATTACAGCGTGATTTTCACGTTAGCATATTACCATTGAACAATTTAATTTTTACGTGTTTTTAATGTTAGACATGAATGATAAATACACGATGTGTTAAAAATAAACGTTACTGTAACGTTCAAAGTTAAGTGTTTATCAACGATTATTTTAAACGTTTTAATTGCGTAAAATTTTACTGAATATATGGTTATAAACAACATATAAAAAACGTTTTTTTTATACGAGTTTTAAACGTAAGATATTAACGAAAAATGAATCATGCCTTAAGACATAACGTTATTTTAACGTATTCAGTGAATTATTAAATAACGTATATTTTTAATGTCCTAAAAACGACAAAAATTCACCAAAAATAAATTGTCTGTGAATTTCCAGCGTGATTTTCACGTTAACATATTACTGTTTAACAATTTAATTTTTTACGTGTTTTCAATGTTAGAAATGAATGATGAATACGCCATGTGTTAAAAATAAACGTTACTGTAACGTTCAAATTTAAATGTTTATCAAAGTTTGTTATTAAACATTTTAATTAGGTACGTAAAATTTTACTGAATATATGGTTATAAATAACATGGAAAAACGTTTTATTTAGACGAGTTTCAAACGTAAGATATTAACGAGAAATTAATCATGCCCCAAGACGTAACTTCTTTTAACATATTCCGTTAATTATCAAATAACGTGTATTTTTACAGTCCTAAAAACGACAAAAATTCGCTAAAAACAAATTATCTTTGAAATTCAAGCGTGATTTTCACGTATACATATTAATGTTTAACAATTTAATTTTTTACGTATTTTTAATGTAAGAAATTAATGATAAATATGCCATGTGTTAAGAATGGACGTTACTTTAACGTTGAAAGTTAAACGTCTATCAACATTTGTTATCAACGTTCTAATTGGGTAAAAACGTATTGGTGACTATAACATTACAAATAACATATATATTGAAACGTTTTGTTGAGACGAGATTTAAAGATATTGATGAAAAATTAATCATGCGATAAAATATAACGTTATTTTAAGGTATTTAGTGAGTTATTAAATAACGTTTATTCTAAGCGTTTTTGTTGACTGCAAAATTATACTGAAGATAAATTGTGAAAATCAAATGCAATTTTTACATTAACATATTAATTATTTAATTATTTAAATTTTTACGTGTTTTTAACGTAAGGAATTAATGAAAAATATATCAGATCAATAAGCTAAACGTTATTTTAATGTTTAAAGTTAAGTGTTTGCCAACGTTAGTTTTGAACGTTTTAATTGCGTAAATATTAATTGAAATGTAACATTATAAATTTAAAATGAATCATGCATTAAAACATTATAACGAATTCAGTTAATTATTAAATAACGTTAATTTTTAACGTTCTGGAAACGACAAAAATTCACTAAAAATATATTTCCCGTCAAAGTCGAATGTGATTTTCACATATTTCTGTTTAACAATTTAATTTTTTATGTATCTTTAATGTAAGAAATTAATAATAAATATACCATGTGTTAACTAACATTGGACGTTACTTTAACGTTCAAAGTTAATTATTTACCAATGTTTGTTGTGAACGTTCTAATTACGTAAAATTTCACTGAATATAACGTTACAAATAACATTTGAAAAACCGTTTTGTTTAGACTAGTTTTAAACGTAAGAAATTATTAATGAATCATGCTATAAAATATAACGTTATTTTTACATATTCAGTAAATTATTAAATAACGCTTATTCCAAGCATTTTCACTGACTGAAAAATTATACCAAAAATAAATTTGTGTGAAAATCAAATGTAATTTTTACGTTAACATATTAATTATTTAATGATTCAAATTTTTACGTGTTTTTGACGTAAGAAATGAATGACAAATATACCATATCTTAAAGCTAAATGTTATTTTAAAGATTAAAGTTAAATGTATTAAATTTTGAATGATAGACGTGTATGACCATTAATGAAACTAGTGTGATAAAATCACTCAGCTCCGCCTCCTGGTTAACTTCACATGGGTTTCGTTATATAATGTTCATATCAAACTAGTATCATTAATAACTATTATATATTGAAGTTACATTATATACAACGTTAAAATAACTGATGCTTTCCACTTATTAAAATACACTGACGTTCTAAATCTACAGGTAAAATAAATGGTAGATGTTGACGTTTTTTTAACGTTTTTCTACTCATGTATCTTAATGCATAAAATTTGCCTACTTACCACGTAGTTGTTGCAGAAGTTATTTGTAGATGGCGACACATACAGACCACTGGCAATAATTTGTCATGCTTTAGCTTATGGTCTTATGAATTTATAGAAATTAAAAAATATAAATTGCAATGTTCAAATTCTTTCAGGGAACAACGGTTTATTTGGACGGATTTTATAAGGATCAGATTAAAGATCATTATTTTGTGGCTCCGCCGAGATAGCATAAAAGTTTTGTGCTATTTGTTCAATAGGTTAGGCACGCACCCAGGTTTTATGATAAAACCAGTGTGCTTAACCTACTAATTGACCTTTCATCTACATGACGACTCGTCTTGTAACCCACCATATATTTGAAAATGGGGACCTCCTAGAGCCAGTTTAATTTCGTTTAATTAACTTACATAATTAGTGAATATTTAACGTTATTTAAACCTTTAATAACGTTGATACCGACGTTAAATTGTAATTATATCACAATGATAAAAAAACGTTTAAAAAACGTGATTATTTAAGTTGTATGCCTTTTATAAACCATCAATAATAAGGCCAATATCGACGTTAAATTATAAGTGTTGTTACGATAAAAAATAACGTTAAAAGTTACGTTAAAAACAACGGGGTTTTAGCAGGACATTTGTACGTAAAATTGACGGTACGCTATAATGGTTATTCAACTAGAAGATATATCGTTTTACTAACGCTAAAATCAACGTTAAATTATAGTGGTTTTACGACGAAAAAAACCGTTAAAAGTTACGTTATGAACAACGTTGTTTAGCGGGACATTTGTACGTAATATCGACGGTGCACTAAAATAGTTATTCAACGCATGGTTATCGTTATAAAAAACGTTTTTTTAACGATTGTGTTCTCATTGGGTAGACATATCTTTATATACAACAAACAAATAATATGAACATTAAATAGGTGAAGGTAAAGCAAGCAAGAGTTCATAAAATTGGGATTTAGTGTTTGTACGAGCAGTCAAGGTCTCAAATTTGGTATCAGCCACCCCCTCCACCACCCCACTATCTTATTAAAGGAGGTAAAAAAGCTTAAGTTATGATTTACTGTGCGTGCAAGACCCAAACGCCTCAATTTTCTTGTCATCAGTCAGTTTATTTTTAAAGCCCCCTCCCTCCTCTGATAAAAAATGTATACTGATTTTTTGTTTGTCTGAATGTCCCCCATTTAGTATATGCAAATTAGATTAAAAAACACTGAATAGGAGAAATAATTTATAAAGTAATAATATTTGAGATGCGTACTCTAGATAAGGTTAGAAATGGATACCCGAAAAGTTCCCCCCCAATTTAGGGGGAATGTCTCTTGTTTTTTCAAAAAACCACGCCTAACGGTGGCTTAAAGCTGGTTTTTCACTTTTATCTTGTAAATCGTTCGTCGGAAGAGAAAAAAGCTTAGGAAATAACAATTTTGTCGTTAAATTCTGCATAAAAAATGTCCTGTTAACCTTGTAGCTTATCCTCACCTATTTCGCGCTAACAGCGTCCGAGCAGAGGGGTAGTAGTTTTGAGCGCACAGGTAAATATCAATCCTATTCGAAATTTTACAGCGAATATTTCATCTCCGTATTTTCAATAAATAAAAAAAATAAATAAGAAAATAAATAAAGAAAAAATAAATAAAAAAAAATAGATAAAAAAGTAACCTGTTTTAAGATATTCGGTATGAAACATCGAATAGGATCGATTTTTACCTGTGCATTCTAAACTACCCCCCTGTTCGGACGCTGTTAACGCGAAATAGGTGAGGATAAGCTACAAGATCAAAAGGACATTTTTGATGCAGAATTTAACGACAAATATTTTTTATTTCCTATACTTTTTTCTCTTCCCACGAACGGTTTACAAGATAAAAGTGAAAAACCAGCTTTAAGTCCGCGTTAAGGGTGGTTTTTTGCAAAAAAAAAGGGTCGTTCCACCCTTAAATTGGAGGTTACTATACTGTTATAATATTTGTTATATTATTTCCTTGGATTTACATATAATTGTTAACTTAATTTGATTACCACGGCCATGATGAAATAAATTTGTATACCTAATTGATAGAGACATATTTTTATTAAGTATATACCATGTCTAGCTCTTGATAATGATAAATTTATAATTACAACCGTAACCTGTTCTATACAAACCCTCTCTTTTCCGGCACCCTTGAAACAAGAAGGATAAGTGCCCAAGAGGTAAGTGTCATCAAGCAGAACAAAGCCCTTACTTACTATTTGAAACAAAAACCACCCTTACAACCTTAATTTCCTTAGACGAAGGGAAACAAAAAATAGGAACTTGAAGTGACAAATCGTTAGGGCCATTTTGCAGCAAATAAAAAGTGGATCGAAGTCTACATCACGAAGGAACAAACATATAAATTACGATGACATCATAAATATCTAGCTGTAGAGTTACAGTATGGTACAAATACCCGAAAGACGCAAAACGAAAATAATCATATTATTTAAAATGAGAGCACATAGATTTAAACTTTTATTATTTTCAATAAAAATGTAAAAAAAAAAGGTAGCTTGCTTAAGTCGATTTCATGTTTTCTAATTTTTAGAATACCAGGTATAAGTTTGACAACTGTTTATGGCTTCCTAAGATGAACAGAACATTTTATAAAGAATGACTTTTTTTCGGAAAATAAAAAATAAGGAAGTTTTCAGAGTGCGGTACTCCATCCCGGGACACACTGTATGTACTAAATTTGAAATAAAAATATTAACTATAATTAAAAAATATTAACTATAATATCGTGTTTACAACGGTCTACACACACATACATACAAACACACAGACATTTGTAATTCAATATTTGAGTTCAGCGTGCTATGAAACAGATTTCTACACATTTTTTTCTATGATAATTATCGAAAATGTTTGTCGGATTATAATATACCTGTATGATTAAATTTATTTATTTATTTAAAGGTACAACTGCACATACATAAAAATTCAATTAAAGGGCAGGAAGATACAAATGATAAAAATAACAATATATCTCTATATAAAGACAATTTCAAATACAATCCTGTTATATAACTTAATTACCTAAAATACATTTCCTAATATTACAAATATTATAGTTAAAAAGATCCAAGTCCGCCTGATATTGGATAAACTGTGAGCACATAGAGTAAATAGGTGAGAATTTTTATAATTAGTACGAGTAGTACGAGGGGTCGGTAAATAAAATAAAGATTACTATCGAGTTTGAAAAGGAGGTATATTGAAATAAATTTCATTTAATAGCTCAGAACAGTCAATTTTGTTGGTTAAAAGTTTAGTAAAAAGAGTACAGCAAATTATGCTTGTCGTAACGCTAGTTCATTTAAGTTAAATCTAGCCAACAATTCAGATTGCAGTGTACCAGCAGCTGGATAAACAACATCGACTTATGAGAAAGGTATTTAGCCTGCTGCCTCTGAACTTTTTCCAAGTTAAGTTCCAGACAACTGAAGCGTATTCTAGTTTAGACCTGACAAAGGCATTAAACAGCAAAGTAATTGTTGAAACATCTTTAAAGTGCCTTGGGGTCCAAGAATTGAGCTCTGCGGTACTCCCGGTATTTCCGACACGTGGACAGATGTGAAACCACGACAATTTACATTTAATAGCCTATTAGACAAATATGAACAGAAAAAATTGATAAAGTGCGTGGTTAGTACAAAGGTTGATAATTTTTTTAATAAGATACCATGATCTAGCCTATAAAAGCTTTCGAGAGGTCAGTACAAATTACATCAACCTGACCACTTTGATCAAGTGATGTAGCAAGAAACCATACTGATGAACTGATATTTGAGATTTCGTTTGAAGAGATAAGATATCATATAAGATCAAAGAGCTTGCCAAAGTTACAGAGGATAATTATAGTTCTCAACTGCATTCTTGTCACCTTTTTTGAATATAGGACAAATTATTGACCTACACCAAATTTGAGGAAATGTTTCTGTTTGAAGAGCTAGATTAAAGATAATAGTCAGCGGTAAAGCAAAGATAATGACGCAGTCTCTTAGTAGAAAAGATGGAATTCCATCCAGTAGTTTTTTTTTTTAATTGGTTTTTAGATTTCTTTAAGGCTATGAGAACTTCTTCCAATTTTGATAATTGGAGTATTAAGTTGTAGGATATCGAAAGTGTCATCTTGATCTGCTTTAACGTAATTAGGTGCAGCAGACTGAAAGTAACTAGCAATCACATTGACTATGCTTTGAGGATCATTAAGCTGGCTGTTGTCGTAGGACATTGATTGAGAAATTGTAGATGAATTACGTATGTTATTAAGAAAAGAACAAAATTTTTAATGTGCAGAGTCAACATCTCTTTTCATTTTGGAGTATACTTAAATTGATTCAGATATTGTACTTCCCCCCCTTTCTTTATATAAGTGCCATAAACGAGATTTTTCTTTAATTTCTCTAATGATACTTTTGCTGAACCAAGGTGGATATGATGCGTTTCTCGGGGTTGTTTTGGGAACACTTTCTTCAAAAACAGCATTTAATACCTCGTTTAGATTTTTATAATTAGTTAATAAAGACCAGTCAATGATACTCAGGTCTTGGTACAGTTTATTAAAATCCGCTTTTTTGAAGTTAAAAGATGAGTAATTATGTTTATTACGTTTCTTATAGCCAGAATTTAGGGTAAAGCACAGATCTAAAGGTAGTTGATGAGAATCCTCTGAAAGCGAGTAATTATCAGATTTCTGAATACGAATATTGAATCTACTAAGGATTAAGTCGAAGAGCCTGTTGTTATAATTTAATATTTCATTATATTGTTTAAGATCCAAAAACTCGCAAAAATTAGTTATTGAGAAAATATACCGATTAAATCAAATAGTTATAATAACATGCCACAGTATTCAATTGGATCTATTCATTTATTAAAATGTTTCCCTCAAGTTCACTATCAAAATCAACGGTTTTTGATATAACTTGATATTTCAAATTTCTGTTCTAAAGAAAGGAATGAAACCTAGCATCTAATACTTTATGCAGTTCACGCAAAATTCTACTTTATTTAAGGTATTTACTTTAATCGAAATTGTAGAAAAGGCGCTGGAAACAGAATTTAAGTTGGGCTGATCTAAAGTTCAAGTTCATTTACAATCCCAAGGTAGACGCTGAGGGTCCTTTTTATACAGTCCCACAGTCCCAGTGCCGCTTCTGCAATTTTGTACTAATTAAACCAGTGACAAACAACTACTAAAGAGAGATTATTCACCTTGGCAAACAAAAAACGTAAAACTACTATATTTGTTTGAATTCTTGTTTAAAAATTTTTAAAAGGCAACTATCTCGTTGGATAAATTTACTATTTTAATACAATGATAAAAGTCCAAAAAACATTTCAAAAACGGGGATTTTATGAGTAAGAAAATAAATTATTAGAGAGCATAAATCCTGATACATACTCAATTACTTCCACATCCAGTAACGTAAAAAAAAACTTAAAAAAACTTTATCGTTCAAATAGGCTTAGAATGTCATGAAGTTCTAAGCTTAAGCAAAAAAAATTCTGTCTGTCGGTCGGTCGGTCTGTCTGTAACTTTTTTGTACGTACGATTACTCTGGAAGCCTTTAAGATATTGACTTGAAATTTGGTACACGTATTATTTTAACAAGATCTGGAACTAGATTATATTTTGATCTTATTCCGTTGAAAGGTTGGAGTAGATAGCTAAATCAAGCAGGTAACAGTCCATAAAATTTGTATTTACTATAAACAAAAGAAGTTAATGTCGCAAAAAAAATTGGCATTAGCCCACATTATAAAAGGGGGTGAAAGAAAAATGCAATTTAGTGCGTGTACAAGAACCAAAGGCCCCCAAATATTTTTTTACTTCATCCATCCTCATTACTCCCACCCTACTACCACAAAAAAATTTTTTCGTTGTGAGAGACTTAGGTAGCAAATCTAGATGTGGAAGTAGTGATTCCTTGGGCAGCGGTTTTTACTTCCACATCCATGTAGTGGAGTGGAAGTGAAGTAGGTAAAAAAATTTTTGAAAATTTTTCATGTTCAAATAGCCTTATATATGTCATGAAACGCCGAGATTTTAAGTTCGAACAAAAAAGAAACTATCTATTATATATCTTTATATCTATATAACTTTTTTTGTGCGCACGATTACTAAGAAATGGTTTATGATATTGACTTGAAATTTGGTACACCTATGTATTTTAACGAGATCTAGAACTAGACTATATTTTGATCTTATTCCGTTGAAAGGTTGGGGGGTAAATGATGGTAAATAGATAATGTAAGCAAGTAAGAATCCATAACACTTACACTTAATGTGCGAAAGGCCAATGGTTCAAAATGTTCTTAGCGCCAGCCAACCCCAATACCACCCTCATACTGTTATTGAAAGGGATAAAAAAAAATGTGATTTAGCGTGTATACAAGAACAAAGGGCCTAAAATTTTTTTTGGCATTAGCCACTCCCTTTACTACGCTCCCATTACCACCCCCATCTCATTATTGAAGAGGGTAAAAATATAAAATCATGATTTAGTATGCGTACAAGAACCAAAGACCTCAATTTATTGTGGCATTAGTCACGCCACTTCATTATTGAAGAGAGTAACAAGATCAAATTATTATTTAGAGAACCAAGAACCAAAGGCCTCAATTTTTTGGCATTAGCCACCCCCTACCACCCCCACCACTTTATTGAAGGGCGTAAAAAATAAAATTATGATTAAGTCAGTCTGTATACAGCAAACAAAGGCCTCAAATTTTCGTTGTGACCGAAATTTTTTTAAAACATGTTTTTTGAGTCCCTAGAAACGTGGTACATTATTTTTCTTTCGGTTTGCGGAGAAAAGTAACTAACGATTACTTCTAAAAAGAACTCTAGTGAAAAACTAACAGGTAACAAAATTTACGCTCTTAGCCTTAAAATATTAATATATAACCGGAATATATAAAGCAAAAACGTTAATGCTTTCCGGCTGTAATAAATTATTTCCCTCCTTATGTTCAGAAATTCAAATTAGCTAGAAAATATATAACTGCTTGGGCATAAATAACGTAGCATTTGGTAGTTTCTACAAAATTCATCATGTTAGCTACGTACACTTTTATTCGAACTGTTATTCCTTATAAGTTCGATTAAGAGTGACATACTAGAAACAAGTTGTAAGGTCACACAAAGTAATTTTGTATATTGTCAAAATATTCCGGGAGGAATAAAGCAACTTTGTTAAACATTTTTCATTACTTTTAAAGTAGCAAAATTCATAAAGTACTTTTAATACGAGCAGTTTATGTAATTACTCAGGTCTGAGAATAGTTTCTTACTGCCTTTTTGGTATTAAATTTCATAATTACCCTTACATCATAAAAAACAATGTTGCATTTAACTGCTTCTAGTCAGAAATTCTAGGGAAAATTCAACAATACGATACTTTTATTTGGTACTATTATAATAGCACCTAAAAAAAATTCGGAATATTTTTTTACTCAAATAGGAATCCCATTAAATCCATCCGTTGTTATTTATGTGTGAAACTAACCAATCAAAATAACATTTATTTCATAGCTGTAAATGGATAGTTATAGTGGTATCAAACTCAAAGAATAATGTTAAAAAAATGCTTTTGCATCCGTGGTAGAGTGTGGAAGCCATCTTTTTTTTTCACTAATTTTGGAGTGCTGAAAACGAATCCGTCATCCGTTTTGGCGAAAAATTTAGGGAACATATTAAAAAACAACCCTTATTTGGGGGTGACATTGGAATAATTACTAAGTTTCGATAACTAAGTAGAAAAAGAAGCAAAAATTCTAAAATTCCCCCCCCCCCCCCCTCGTTACCCTCACAATTCACCGCCCATAAGAACGGTGTAAGTTACAATATCTAATATACAGTTATTTATTTATTTTTTAAAAAAACAAAACTCCTCGTTAAATGGCTATTATCAAGTTATAATGTGATTACGTCTGAATAATCTTACACCCATCACCAATTAAGGTGATGGATTTTATCTTTTTAGAGTTTTTATTGGTTTTAATTGCAAAAGAAATCCCTAATCACCCAGTTTGATGTTTTTTTATCATAATAAGGTGATTTAGTCAATTCAGATGAATATTTCTCACCCTTGAATATTTCTCACACTTCTGGGGTTGGGGTTGGGGTGTACGGTGTATCACTATCCAGAAAATATTACTTGTTACTACATTTTGAAAAAAAATGTAGTATAGGTTTTGCATTTTTTCAGTGGACCATCGAAACCCGAAAAAAATGTCGGATCGAAATGAAAATTTAGAAAATTCCGTCCGTCGGTCTGTCACGCTCAGCCCCCCTAATCCGTTTTCGGATTTCGATGAAACTTGGGTGGTTAATGGGAGGTCTTTAGAAAACGTTAACGCTGGAAGCTCGGCTCCGTTCGGAAACCGGAAGTACCCGATATAGACGTTTCAAGTTTTTCGGGAAAAATTAAATAACTTGGTAACGAGCGGTCGGATCGAGATATTTCAAAAAAGAAATGATGCCGCTGGCAACGATCTACAGATAAGTATACTAGAGATATGTCAAAAAACGAATGGAAATTGAATTTTTTTGCAAAAAACTGGTTTTCTCGAAATCGGAAGCACAATAACTGTCCAGGATATCGATCGATTTCGATGAGTGGGATCGAAGGTACACGGCCACAAATGAAGCCTATTGCTGGCGGCCCGAATCCGTTGATCGCAAGTATTTTTTCCAAGGCCGAGTATGATTTTCAAAAGAAATGAATAACTCCCGAACCGAAGGTCCGATTTTGATTTTCAAAAATGGCGATTGTATGGCTCGATTACGTCTATTAGGTGACGTTTGTGAGAAATTTGACAAAACAAAAGCGAATCTGCAAATCCTGGAAAACTTGATTTTTTTGATCAATTCTACAAATAACGAACAGTTTCCTAATAAAAATCGAAAATTAAGTATTCCGTCGATCAATCTATATAATCAGCATATATAAGGCACGGACCTTTTCAGACAAAAAATCTTTTGAGTTTTACGAAAAATTAAAAATAAACGAGTTATTTATAAAGATGCATGACCACGTTTTGAAAAAAATGTAGTATAGGTTTTGCATTTTTCCAGTGGACCATCGAAACCCGAAAGAAACGTTGGATCGAAATGAAAGTCATATCTATCGACTCGAGAGCGAATTTAGAAAATTCCGTCCGTCGGTCAGTCTGTCTGTCTGTCGGTCTATCGGTCTGTCGGTCTGTCTGTCAGTCACGCTCAGCCTCCTAATCCATTTTCGGATTTCGATGAAACTTATTATCAATATATTATACAGATCCCAAAAGTCTTGTATAAAAAAATATCAGAGATATCTAAGCTCAAAATAATTTGATTTCGCCGAACTTATCAATATACAAATATGATTCTTTTAGCAGTAGAGGGCTTCAAAGTTTAGAAAAAATAAACAATTATTTTTCACACTATCAAAGAACATGTTTTTGTTGAACTATAAGTGTGGTGGTACATACTCATAAAAGAGTTTATATGTTTTTCACAATTTGGTAGATCAATTTCAACTTTATAAAGTAGAAAAACTGATTATGATAAATTTGTATCTTTTGTAAAATTTTGATATTTTAAATAGTTCAGTCAGAAAAAAATTAATTTCAATTCCTGCACTGCACCCATTGTAAAAGAAACATACGAATGCAAAACAAAACAGGCTTTATTATGAAACAGATTTTGATATCGTGCATTTTTGGAAAAGTCTCTATTTTGGTAATACAAAAAACCAAAAATAATGAAGATCATACCGGAGAAAATTCTATCCCTATAAATATTTGACCGATTTTCATTTACTAAATGACAATATAACCGATGCCCTTTCTGTATTTCAAAATGTAGTTAGCCTTTACTTTAGACAATGCAAAAAGAAAAAAAAAATTAAACATGTCAAAATGTACTGAGTCATCCTACGACCCTCTGCTGAAAAGTTACTGAATCATCCCAACAGGGAGCATATCAAAATGTAGTTTTTAGCTTGTTTTCTATATTAAAACATTCTTTAATTATTTAAATAACGAAATAATTTTTTACTATAAAAATCAAGCAACATTTTTTTAAAGGGGATATTGACAGCCTACACCCCCTCCCTAACCGGGTGGGAAATATTCAGGAGTAATCTGAATTGGCCAAGTCACCTTAATATGATAAAAAAACATCCAACTGAGTATTAGGATTTTTTTTGTAATTAAAAACGATCGATATCCCTGAGAAGGTGAGACCTACACCTTTAGGAGGCATATGAGTGTACTCAGAAGGAATCAGATTATTATATTCTGATAGCAACCACTTAATGAGGTGTTCTGGTTTTTTAAAAATATGTAAATAACTATATAGTAGTTATAGCAGCTTACAACCTTCTTGGGGAAGTAAAGGCGAGGAGGTTGAAGGGGTGAATTTGTTTTTTTTTACTTCTTTTTCTACTTACTTATCGAAACTTAGTATTTAGACTAATATCAATTCTAATGTCCCAAATAAGGGTTGTTTTTAATGTGTTCCCAAGATTTTTCGCCAAAACGAATGACGGATTAGTTTTCAGCACCCCAAAATTAGTAAAAAAAAGATGGCTTAGACACTTTACCATGGATGGTCAAAAAATCCCCTTTTAAACATTGTTCTTTATAGGGAATTTTCTTACTATAGCAATTTCTTGCTAGAATTTGTCCGTAAACATTACAAAAAGTGTATAGCAAGTGTACCACAATTACATTCAGCAAGCCCTTATTACAATGACTGCATAGGTTTGCAAGTAGCACTGTTTTTTATAATTACATAAATTTTAAACAAACCTACTTATTAAAATTAATTGTCTTCCAGAATTTTAATCTAAATTCCTTAATAATTGCATATTTTTTGTAATTTCCCTGACTTTTTTCCCCGGCAGGTTCTGGTTGCTGGGCACCCTGTATGTCCACTATATTATAAGGGTTCAATACCTTGCACTAACAATACGGTCTATTAAATAAAAAGTAACAATGGGTCATGCAACGTCACTTTCCTTTGAACAAACACAAGTAAAAATAAAATGACGGGGACTGTGTGACTCATTAAGCATTATAAAAAAGAACCTACGGTTTTGATTGTCGATCAATACGTATTTACACAACTTGTTTCTAAACAGAACTGGTCTATGAAACATTTCGTTAATGTAATATGTATGTTTTCAATTTTATCACGTTGCTTGTTCTGGTTTATACATGATATACGTCATTACGTTCATATTATACATAAGTATGGACTTTTTAATAAATCGACTACATGAAACTCGCTTTTAAATCTGCTATATCTGGACACTTAAGTCTCATGCTTCACTCTTGATGGATAGGAGTGTTTTATTATGATTACATCAATCAGTTTTCATAAAAGTCAAATTTAAAATATTGTTAAAGTGTATCTACTCGTGCATGTAGCTATTACATAACCATTGTTACAAACTCGTATTTTTTAAAACGATAGATAGCTTCATAGACAGTTCAGCAATAATGCCCAGATGATATAACACCCAAAATGAAAATTGCACCTTATTGTTAGCTGGCTGCCTTCATTTTGATTTTGTATTTCGTAATAATTTCCTAGTGTGCTTGTCTCACCTAATAGCCGAAAGAGAGATCTTGGATGCATAACAAAAGGAAATGAATGATGCCAAGTTCCAAAATCTTCATGACTTTATCTCAAAACAAATTTTCAAAATTTTACTAACATTATTGTCAGGAGTGGTAATGACCCGATGATGGGTCGAAATATTGCTCAGAGCAGGCCTTCTAGATTTTGATCCCCTTATACTGTTGATCACAAGCTATTACTGATAAATTTAGAAATTATGAAATTCCTGGCCCATCCTAACTTGGACAGAATCATATTTAAGAGAAAGAACACAATCCGTCGTCTTAGGAGATGTCGGCAAAATCAACACTTATATTACCTCAAGGTTTCCAGGGGTGTTCCGCAAGAAGACTTGGAAGAAATATTCGATGTATTGGGAGACAGCGATAGTGAATTTGAAAGCGAATGAGGTGTTACTTACGTTTTATATTAAATTTTATGTTTTATTTTAAGAGCTGAATCATTTATCTGGAAAATGGTAACTCCTATCCAAATATTGTATAGGAACAAAATTGTATGCACTTTGTTTTTTGTGCAGAAAGTTTTTCTTCATCTTTTTTAATTTTTGTGTTAAATGACAAAAACAATATTTGCAAAATTTTTTTTATAAACGGACGCCATTTTGAAAGTACAGCCAGTTTTTTTAGGACATGTCTAAAATTGTTCCTTAGGCTTTAATCTTTATGAAAAACATTGTCCCCAAGGATCGGAGGGGGGGAGGTTCATGTACAATTAGGGTGGGCTCCCGTATTATATATATTATAAGTTTTTTGCAAGACGTAAAATAATTACTAGTATTTTCTGGTGATATATTTATTTTATTTTGTTAGGTAATGCTTGATTTTATTTGACGAATATTTAAAACTTAGATATTCACAAGTACGCACATGAAATATAAAGACTTGTTGTTCAGCCAAACGACCTTTTTCGAATTGGTTTAACCAGGGTATAAACACTTCAATGTAATTTAAACAAGCGTCATTCCATCCTAATGATATTCAAGACACATGAGTTTTACAAACAGATTAAGGGTTCATTAGCATACTATTGCAGGACCGACCACAAACTTTGTAGTGCGCCGAAATTTCTAGAGTAATCAACACAACATAAAATTTCCCTATAGGCCAGAATAAATCAACCATGCACAAATGCATTGTTGACAAGCTTTTATTATACCCATGTGGCAAAATGCATGATTTATTAATTATTATTATCCATAGGTGTCACTAGTTTAAAGCTGACTAAGAAGGTAATGATTAGTTTTCTAAGTACGAAGTAGTACAGAGGGTGTCCCTAGATGTCATATTAATAAATAAGGAGGGTATAGATGGCGTTGTGAAGCACCCTATATTTCATTATTATACTCTTCGCAAAAACGAAGAGTATATTGTATTTGATCGGCACATTTCTAAAATCGTAAATATCGCTCGTAGAGAAAAAAATTTCAAATCATTATGTTAGTGAACGAATTCTGAACAACTTTCAAAATGTTCGTCTGTCCGTCCGTCACGTTTCTTGTAAGCACGATAACTTAAGAAAGAAAAGTCCGATTGTATTGAAATTTGGAAAGTAAGTTAGCGTTAACTAGAGGAAGAGCCCTATTGTTTTTGAAAAAAAAATCAATCAATAAATAAAAAAGTTATTAATCATTTAACATAAAAAAAAATTCTTAATTTTTGTCACTTGTACTTAAATAGAAATCTTGCGATATGTTATTCTCTATTTTTTTATACATTTGACTAAAATATATATATATATATATATATATATATATATATATATATATATATATATATATATATATATATATATATATATATATAGATATATATATATATATATATTTCATAATAAGATATCTAATCTGTTGAAATATAATTATGGAATGATATATATTATATACAGACATTCTAGGTGTATTCATAGACATAGAAGGTGCGTTTGATAAAACCACCTTCCCAAAAATCACGGCAGCCCTAGTGGAGAGAAACGTCCCCACGATTATGGGAAGCTGGATATCCAACATGCTCTCCAAAAGAGCTGTACAAATCAGTGTGGGAGACGCTTCTGTGCGAGGAATGGTCGCGAGAGGCTGCCCGCAGGGAGGTGTAATATCACCACTGCTATGGAACTTAGTTCTCGACAGCCTCTTGCGCCGCCTCAACTCAGAGGGTTTCCACACAATCGCCTACGCAGATGATGTAACAATACTGCTCAACGGAAAATTTGAAGGAGTCCTCTGTGAAAGGATGCAGGGGGCTCTAAGAATAATTGAAAAATGGTGCAGAGAACACTCGCTGTCTGTTAAACCCAGGAAGACGGAGATGGTTCTCTTCACAAGAAAAAGGAAACCAGGAGCACTGAAAGCACCAGTTCTCCTGGACACAACACTAAGTTTCGCATCAGAACTGAAATACCTGGGTAACCTTTGACGCCAAACTAACATGGAAACTTCACTTAGACAGAAGACTAAAAAAGACATTTCTTATGAGCAGTGTCGCAGGACCGTGGGGAAAACCTGGGGAATGAAACCCAAAGTGGTCATGTGGATATACACTGCCATCATAAGACCAATGATAACCTATGGAGCTGTGGTCTGGTGGCCTAAGAGTAAACAGACTACAGTGAGAGCCAATCTCAGCCAAGTGCAGAGAGTTGCCTGCCTAAGCATAACAGGAGCTATGCGAACAACGCCAACGAGAGCAATGGAGGTAATGCTGTGTTTGCCACCACTGGATTTACATCTAGGAGAAGTGGCCTTAATAACAATGGCACGCCTCAAGTCCGTTGGCCTACAACCAAATGTAGGCTGTGGGGAGACCAGAAGTCGCCTGTGGAACGAGGCTGTCAGGAAGACGCCTCTTCTACAGGCATGCACAGATGGTATCTCTCCCCGATTTGTCTTTGATAGACCCTACACAATACAGACAAACAGTGAAAACGAGACCGCTGGTGAAGGTGTGATTAACATTTTCACAGACGGATCAAGGAAGAAGGAGGGGGCATGATGTGGAATATATTCCAGAAGCCTGCAAATCCAATATAAATGGACTATGGATGAGCGAGCCAGCATAGTACAAACTGAACTGGCGGGCATAACTATAGCCGCAAAAGAGATTGTCCGCAGACAAACTACGGACAAAACAATCAGGATCTACACAGACTGTAGACAATCACTACTAGCCCTGAGAAGTTACAAAATAACCACAGGAGCAGTATGGGAATGTCATCAAGCACTTGTGGGTGCCTCCAGTACGAACAACATCTCGGTATGCTGGGTGAAAGGACACGCACAGTGCAGTGGCAACAAAAAAGCCGACAAACTGGCCAAGAAGGCAGCAGGCCAACTTATTTTTGGACCAGGCCCGGCCAGTCTGTTACCGATTACGGCGATAATACAATTAATTAAGGAGAACACCCACAACGAATTTAAGAAGCTGTGGGATGAAACAAGCAGCTGTCAGCTTGCTAGGGAACTACTCACGTATCCCAACAAGAAAACAGCAATGGACTACCTGGCAATGACCAGAAGGAATCTACGTTTTATAACAGGAATCCAGACTGGACACTGTCCGCTAAGGAAACATCTATACAATATGAGATTAAGCGAAACACCTCTTTGCAGAGGTTGTGAACAAGAAGATGAGACGGTTCAACACGTACTCTGTGACTGTTCAGCCGTCTCATCAATTAGAGAATCCATCTTGGGAGAGCGTTGGCCTACCTTGGCCAATGTAAGGGAGATGCCCCTAGGCAACATCACCACCTACTTCGAAAGAATAGGTTGGTTGGAGGCCTAGGCGAGTGTCTGCCTAGAGGGAGGATGTACAAGGGGTCCAATGGGGCCTAAGTGCTGTGGTTTTTGACCACCCTCCTGCTAATTCCATACTCCATACAGACATTCAATTTTCATAGTGGGGTGTGATGGCCCAATGGCCAAAGTTTTGCATTGCAATCCAAAGTTCTTGTGTTCGAATCCCTGACAGGGTGGTTGTTTTTTTTCATTTTTTTTTTTTCACAAAAAAATTGGTATCACAAAATTTAGAATGTCCAACAACTAACATTATTCACAGTGGGGGTGGACGAAGTAAAAAATATTAAAATATATTTTGAGGTTTCTGGTTCTTGTACACACACTAAATCACATTTTTTTTCATCCCCTTTAATAATGGGGTGGGGGTGGTAATGGGGGTGGCTAATGCCAAATTTTTTTTTGAGAGCTTAGTTTCTCTCATATATACTAAATACCAATTTTATGGACTCTTACCTGCTTGTTTTGCCTATTTTCCCCAAATTTACCCCAATTTACCCCAACAACCCTTCGACGGAATAAGATGAAATATAATCTAGTTCTAAATCTCGTTAAAGTACATATGTGTACCAAATTTCAAGTAAATACCTCAAACGGTTCCAGAGTAAACGTGCGCACAAAAAAGTTACAGACAGACATTTTTTTTTTTTCGCTCAAACTTAAAATCTCGACGTTTCATGACATTCTAAGCCTATTTAAACAATAAAAAATTTTAATTTATTTTTTGTCGTTAGTATATATCCACTGGATGTGGAAATAAAAATAAGTTAGGATCGCAAATTACACTGAAGTGTTTGAATAATCATATTTGTACTAATCATATTTGTACTAATCTAACATGAATTTTTAATTATTAATATGGCGAATAAAAATTAATACATAAAAAGTCAAGGCCAAGCCACTCACTGCAAACATGGGCTTTGTAATATTTTAATGTAAAACGAATAGAAGTCTAGTCTAGACAATAATTTGATAAAAAATGAACAAACTTGTCATTAATACACCCTAAAGATAATAACACAAACGAATTTATTCTTCGATGCCGGTAATAATGTTTTTTTTTTCATCATTATAATGTAATTATTTATCCATTTGTTCAACGTAGAGTAGGCATACTACAAACGAATGAAAGAAAAAAACCACGTCAGACAATTCCACGAGTTATAAAAATCACCCTTGACTAATATGTCTGCCGTTACTCATAACCGCAAGTACCGTAATGTTCGTAAGAGGTTTAGTATACATTTCTACGCACTTATCTAAAAAAAAAGGCGCAGTTCACGTTTTGAGGCACTTTAAACAGTTAATTATACCTTCGTTGAGATTTTTAATATGCCAGCTAATTTACCGCTTACTTAAAAAGCCTAAAGATTAAAATTAGGCACTTAAGAAAGCTCTAACTTTTGCCCTGAGTAAAAATCACACAGCATTAAGGGAAAATTTGCGAAAACGTCTCTCTCAGAGCTTGCTTTAATTACTTTCAGAAGGTTCAAGTTTGAAATATGGGGTGGTAAATCGCACAGGTGCGTAACAGACGATTCAAGGCGACCGGTTTTGTGGGTGGAAAATGATGAAATCTTATTAGCGACTTTTTTTATTTCAAATCTGGTTATACCATTGGATTCGTACCAAATTTCGTGAAAGAATACCTATTTTTGGATTTTTCCTGAAAGAAATAAGAATTCTGAAATCGCCAATGAAAATCCACCGCACGAGATTGTGTATTTAAATAAAAGAATGCCTTGACAATTAAACATTACTTTGCCAGTCGTTTAAGTCAAGGCACTCTTTTAAATGTACAGTCCCGTGCAATGATGGATTTTCATTGGCAATTTCAGAATTTTTATTTCTTAAGAAAAAAAAATAGGTATTTTTTCACGAAATTTAGTACAAACTGAATTTGAGGGATTACCGAATCCAGTGGCATACTCAGATTTGAAATAAAAGCATTGCTAATAAGATTTCATCATTTTCCATCCCCAAAAACCAATGCAGTAGGTCGACCTTTCATGTTTTATACAATTTAATGTATCACATGAATTCACTTTTCAGTTTACGTTTTAGAAAAACCTGATCTAAATAGGACCTAAAATAAACTTTTTATGGGTGAATCCAAGCAAAATAGGTCACACTATATATAACTTTGTTAAACCCATATTTAAATGAAGAAGTTGCAAAATCGCAAAACAGTGATGTTCTAAATCAGTGTCTTTTTATTCCTTTAGCCAGATTTTATACAACAAAATACTCAAAAATTAATTATAAAGTTTAGTTTGCAGACACAAAAACTGACGAGTATTTTAAGAAAAATGTCTTTAAAACTAAATCATTTTTACGCGATATTAGAAATTACCCTGCATCGAAGTTATCAGAAACTAATTACTGCTACAGAAATATCATCGACGTTACAACTTATAGATTGATATTCTCAGGACTAATTATAATACCCGAGATTACCTTCTACCGTTACCTTAACAGTTAGAGAGGTAATCGATTTTAAATATAATCACACAAACAGGCTTTATAAATTTTCGATATCAAACTTTGCGGCGGTTGTAGCAAAGTTTTAATGTCGAGTATAAACTAATACAGTTATTAGTGTTTTGATCATCAGTTATGAGTTTATCCGTGGTTTTACATGAGCATTTTTCAAACAGTGCAACTTTTGAGAAGTTTATTTGTCTTATTTGAATAAGAAAACTGTGCTTCAGAATCGTGAATGGGTAATGCATACATCGAACTACAAAATGGTGAGTGGTGAAATACCCTTTGGCAATAGTATTTAAACAAACAACGGAATGATGTTTTCCATCAGACTTACGTAATTCTAAAACCCACAGATTTCGTGTATTAATCAAGAAAGCTCCACTTCACCCAACTAGAGAAGCTCTTAGCTGCTAGACAAATCCTTTAAGAATATTGGAAATTGCGCTGCTAAAAGTGTACTAAAGCTACCCGCGGGCATTCCTGCATTTTGCATTTAAATAAGAAAACTGTTTACTTTAACGATTTTAATCAAATGAAGTATACAGATATCTCGGTGCTTTAATTTACTTGGCAATACTATTATTTTATTAGTTTTTTAAATCTAAAGTCATACATTTATACGAGTATGGTTTAATAAAACGGTTTTACGACAAAAGTAGAAATCTCGCCAGTGTCTCGTAAATTTTATGTAAGTTGGATTTCTTACTGAAATGTAATTTCACTGAATCATATGGCAAGGTAATTTCTCAAGGTCGCTTAGAAACTTTTACAGGTCCTGCTGAGTAATGAAAACAATTGTTAAACATACCTTCCTGAAGGATTCTAAGGACAAACAAGAACCTAAAGACGTAATAATATAGAGGAATGTTAGAGATGATTAAGGGCAAAAAGAGCCCTCAAAAAAAAAATATATAAATTGTTCTAACACTCACTTCAATCATTGTAAACAATAAAAATACCTTGAATTTCGGCCGATTTGGATCTGGTATTCAGAATGTAATATGTACGCTTTACAATAATGCACCTTTTATACATCAAAAAATTTCTTTTTCATAAAAAAATATTCGTTAAAAAAACTCCAGAAATTAGGAAATGGAAGGAATCAAACTGTCAAACTATGTTGTATGTAAAGTATCAACCAAAATATTCAAATTGATTTTTTGCTTGCCAGGTTTTTAAATGGTACCTTATTTTAGCAGGTACCTTATTTTGGCACGTTAGGGTAACAATGTCGATTTTGAGTTAGTTTTAAGAGGTCGACTTATTTAGTTATATATTAAAAGTTTTAAGAAGCTGTATGTACATGAGTTCAAGGTTAGTTGTTGGCTTTCCTGTTTTCCATATGGCTGCAACCTTTTTTATGTGTAATACAATAACAAAGCCAACCATCTGTGAAAAAGGAAAACCAACCTAACCTCAACAACTAACTTTAAGTTCATGTACACATAGCTTCTTAAAACTTTTAACGTAACTAATACATTGTATTAGTTATATTAAAAGTTTTAAAGAGCTCTGTATATAAACTTATAAGGTTAGTTGTTCAGATTAGGTTGGTTTTCCTTTCTTGTTGATGGCTGCACATTTTTTTTTTGTATTAGTTATATTCAAAGTTTTAAAAAGCTGCGTACATGGACTTAAGGTTAGTCAATCGGGTTAGGTTGGTTTTCTTTTTTGAAGAACTTTTTTTAATGGGTAATACAACAAAAAAAAGTTGAAGCTATCTGCCAAAATGAAAACTAACAGCAATTAACCTTAACTCCATCCACTTAGCTTTTTAAAACTTTTAATATAACTAAACCTCTTACACCAACCCAACTATGACATTATTACATCAACGTCATATTGTTCTCTGCTAAAATACAAATACCATTACAAAATCACAGGCAAAAATCGACTAATGATTCTGAGACACAACACTGAAAACTGCGCATACGCATTAGTTTGAATAGTTGTCGTTTTCTAGTTTATAGAGTTTTAGTTAATAATATACTGTTTTTTATGAGAAAGATATTTTTAACGAGCTGCTATTAACTTGATGTTACCATGTTACACATTGTAAGCAAATCTTATAACTCACTTTTCACCCACTTCTAATAGTTGTATCGATTTGAAACCTTGCAAATCTATGCAATTCTGGTGACAATATAATAATATGGTACCAGTAACTACGTTTTTCCCGGCGCATGCACCATTTTCTTAGAGTAAAAGATCAAAAATATGTACTGCTACTAATAGTCGGCTGTACTAGCTGTACGTCCACCCCCCGCCCGATGCTTGGGGACAATGTTTTTCATAAAGATTAAAGCCTAAGGAACAATTTAAGACATGTAAAAAAACTGGCTGTACATTCAAAATAGCGGCCATATGTTGTTTTTGTCATTTAACACAAAAACTAAAAAAGATGGACAAAAACTTTCTTCACAAAAAACAACGTGCATAAAATTTTCTACAATTTTATTCCTATACAATATTTTGATAAGAGTTACCATTTTCCAGATAAATGAATCCAAAATTAAGAAAACATGGAAATTCATATATCGGTAAATCACTTAGAAGAAATAACTGTGACAATTATTGTAAGGCGTATAATATAACTTTATAATAGAAAGTAGGTATTTTCATAATAAATAAAAAAGTGTGTAAGTTGGGATTTGCATAATACCTAAATAATATTCTCTAATAACTTTATAATATTAACATAACAAAAAATAAAATAAACTAAAAATAATTAATAATAATAATCTAATATATAAAAATCTCGTGTCACAGTGTTTTTATCGAACTCCTCCGAAACGGCTTGACCGATTTTTATGAAATTTTTGCTGTATATTTGGTAGGTCTGAGAATAGGTCGTAGGCTATAGGTGATAAGGGTGGCCCTATCCAGAAATTTTATTTTTATTTTTTGGACAAAAATTTATAATTTATATGGCAAAACAACGTTTGCTGGGTCAGCTAGTAATATTAGAATTTGCAGACATTTATCTCGAAAACGGTAACAATGGTATCTGGAAAATGGTAACTCCTATCGAAATATTGTATAGGAACAAAATTATAGAAAATTTTATGCACTTTGTTTTTTGTGCAGAAAGTTTCTGTCCATCTTTTTTAGTGTTTGTGTTAAATGACAAAAACAATATTTGCATTTTTTTTTAAACGGACGCCATTGTGAAAATAGAGCCAGTTTTTTTTTAGGACATGTCTTAAATTGTTCCTTAGGCTTTAATCTTTATGAAAAACATTGTCCCCAAGGATCGGGGGACAGTTAGGGTGGACTCCCGTAGTATTACGTTTTATATTGAATTTTATATTTTATTTTAAGTGCTGAATCATTTATCTGGAAAATGGTAACGCCTATCCAAATATTGTATAGGAAAAAAATTGTAGAAAATTTTATGCACTTCGTTTTTTGTGCAGAAAGTTTTTCTCCATCTTTTTTAGTTTTTGTGTTAAATGATATTTGCAATTTTTTTTTAACGGACGCCATTTTGAAAGTGCAGCCAATTTTTTTTTTAGGACATGTCTTAAATTATTCCTTAGGCTTTAATCTTTATGAAGAACATTGTCCTCAAAGATCGGGGGGGGGGATGCACGGACACTTAGAGTGGGCTCCCGTAGTATAACTACTTCACCATAAATTTAATTATTGCTACAGTATTTTGGCTGGCGGGTCTGATGATGGAGGAGGGAGGTGGTCATGGGAAACTCCTTAATTGGTTTTAGACTTTTAAGTAAGGACGACGCTATTAATATAAAACTAAAGCAGGAAAATAAATTATAGTTTAGAAAACTAAAAAACACTCTTTTATGAGTAGCGACTAAAAAGTTAAAGTTAATAGGTAATTAAATTTAAAAGCGTACGTAGGTAGGTAGAAGGTACATTACATTTTGTTCATTATGCCTAGACTGTTATATAAGCGCTCCCCGCGTTTTTAAATTTAATTACCTGATATTTATTTTAAACTTTTTAGTGTACTACTCATAAAAGCATGTTTTTTGGTTTTTTAAACATTTTTTTGCAGTGCGTAAAAGATACATCGTTGTGAAAAGCACCTACATTGTGAATACGAGATCCAAATCTGCCGAAATTCAAGGTGTTTTTAGTGTTTACAATGATGGAGAGTATTATCATGGAAAATCTCTTTTTTTAATTCTGCATTTAGTCCAGTCAACGGAGCGCTAACATGACCAAAATCCCAAATTTGAGTGCTAATGAATGGATTTTAATGAAACCTTGCGAAATGTGTTTGTAATGACGTTAATAAAAAAGTTGAAAAAACACTAAAGTAGGAAATGATCGGAAGAAGTAGAAAACACCCCTTTTATCACGGGTTCCGTAATTTGTAGAGAAAAAACAATATATTTACCTTTTTTTTGGCTCAAAATAAGATGTTTTTACTCTTGTGAATTTTTTCGAAAAATGCAAATTTTTCGAGATATGGGGAGGGGAAATGTAAAAGACTTTTTTATTTGCAACTTTTCTGTAAAATGCGTTTTCACCGAGTTTTTCCGGAAAAACATGAAAAACTACCTCTTTCTTTAAAATTGTAGCGCTTTAAAAACATGTAGGTAATTTAAAAATTTGAAAAAATTCAGACGTATGCATTGAGGCATTCTAAACATTTTTCGTCTCGCGTGATTTATATATATTATTATAAAAAAAATATGAAACCTATATAGTTACATCATTTTTAAAGGTTCAATATAATTTTTAAATTGTAAATAATGTGAAAAAGTTTTCCAGAAATTTTTTTTTTCACAATTTTTATTTGTTAATGATAAAAGTGGGAGAATTGATTCAAAGGGTTGAAATAAGTTTATATGGTAACAAGTATAACACTTACTTTTTTTTGGTGAAAACATGTACATTTTTTAATTTCCTCGACATTTTACTAAAAATTCCTGACACGCGTTAGAGGTTGATTGGACTAATTTGCATTGAAAACTAATTTCAGATTCGTGTTCTATGGCCCCAAACTCTATTCCGAGAAGTATGCTGAAAAAAATTCGGGAAAATTCCGATGCCCCGCTAAAACACAGAATTACTAATATCTTTAATAAATACATGCCATCTGGAACTGTCATTATAGTATTTGCTACAAAAACATAACTCAAAGGCAGGTAGTCAATTCGAAAATTCGTTACCTTAGCAAAAGTTTATTAAAGTGATGAAGTCGAGGGGCGCTTTGAAGCGACCGGTGTTGCGTAGCAGTTGTTGTCATACATTAAACGAATCGACTGCAGAAGGCAATTTATCTTCTGGAAATATTAATAAAAGATAGGATCCTGTTGAGTTTCAGAAACGAGTAAACGAATCTGAGAGGTAAATTAAATAAAATGTATACCTTATTTCTGATACTAAAGATAAGTAAATTCTAGTAAACTTTCTGAAAGCTTTTATTTTAATATAATTTATGCCAACGATTATGAGGACCAATTGTAAATTATTCTTTCCTCTTTTCTTATTTGACTGATTTTTTTTTATTTTACTACGTAACCATTTAATATATGATTCAACTGAATGACAGAATGGGAACAAAAAGAAATATAATAAATAATTCACGTACCATTTTAAATATCATATATTCCTAAAATGTGTTATCTCGTAAATTGTTTATCGTTAAAAAACTCAAAAGTTCCCTTATAATTTTATTTTTAAGCATGTAGTTTGGAAAAATAGAGGAGGCAAAATTTTAATCACAAGCATTGACAGAGTTAAAAATATAACTCTATAAAAAAAATTTTTGTAATTTTTTTTATGGAATTATATTTTTAACTCTGTCAATATGGCCGTCTTCATTCAATAACAGAAAAATGGCGATTTCAAATGGAGTCACTTTGTAGTAAAAATCACTTTAAAGCCACTTTGTTCGTAAAAACACCCTCATTTTTACTCAATATGTCACTATTAAGTTACGCAACTTTAAAGTTTCAAAAAATTTTTCAACAACGTACCGGGGACTTTAAATTGTACACTTACAGTTATCAGTGCTTTAAAGTGGTTCTTTGGTAATGCTGTGCGGTCAGCATTACTACCAATTTTCACTCTACAGTTGAAGAGGCTTCAAAGTAATCCAGAGTAGTATTCGCCACGTTGCACATTCTGCAGCAATTACTTGAAAGTGAGTGTTATAACTATACAATATCTGAATTCAGTAGAATTTACACAATCGTTACTACAATGGTATAACACAAAGTTAATTTTACACTAAGGTCGCAAATTTATTAATAGTTATGACATGCCTACTATTAAAGTTCCGATGTCTCAGATACCAGTTCATATCACTTTGAATGCTGCTTGGGTATTACCTTTATTTCCCTCCACTTTACCGGGGTGTATTTGAAGGCCCGGTAAATACGCACCAGGTGGTGGTGTGTGTATTCCAGCCCCCACTGAAGTAGGGCTGGAAAAACACCGTCAATACCTGGTGAATAAAAGGAGGAAGGTGTTGATTGCCCAGGCTATTTTTGCATCATCCACTGTCCCATTCGCAATCCCTACGGAAGCGACTGGGTGGGATACGTTGAGCCAGCCCATACAGGACGACACAGTGCTGCCTGGAAAAGCATATACCATTTATGGATTAAAAGTAAGATAGTGGTGACACACGGACGAACGAGTGAGAGCAATAAGAATCAACTATACTCTCCTAATTTTTGAACTCCTCATATTTAAAGACCATACAATTAGAAATGGTTTGTTATCAACTAATTGCCTGAATTTTTAGACATGTTAAATATTAAACTAAATTTCATTATGTTCCCTGTATGTATGTTTTCATTAATATTTGATCTAAGAGCTTTTAATTCTTCTATCGCTATATTTTAATCGAATAGTTTTGTGGAGTTCTAGAAAGGCCAATGCCAACGGGGTAAATTCTGTTTATAGATCTCATTTTAGGGCTTAATTTACGACTTATAGATTTTGTCATAAAAATATCACGAGTTAAATAATTAATATCGGAAAAATCATTTAGGCAATCTCAATGTATTTCAGCAAGAGCTCGATAAACATTAATATAATCCCTTTTTCGATAATTATAATGAACGATAATAATTTTTTGTCCGTTATTTTATGAATTAAAATTAATGGTGAAGGTTATTAATAATAATAATAATAATAATGGATACATATTTCTGTATAAGACAATTATGAGTTTCTCAATAATAATATGTTTTTTAGGTAATAATTTATCTAATAAGCGGTTATCAGAGTATTTTATATTGTTAAGTCAGGTCTAAAAAATTAAGCAAATTAATAATTTAGTAATATTTTGCTCTAAAATTATAATTTATAAAACGTGACAGTTTACATGCCTCTGGTGATCACTTTGTAAGATGGATGGGACCCAATTTAAATAATGAATATTCTACGGTGCTATTTTATATATATACTCAATTTGAAATAAAAGTTTTGAGCCTAACAGAAGTTATCGCATTTACAAAAAAACGGTCTATTCACACACATACACATACACAACCACAGATACTTGAGTTCAGTATGGAACGAATGTTATTTTTACAATGACTATTAAAAATATCTGTCCGGTTATAATATACGTATTTGGTTAATAATAAAGAATTGATAATGCCAAAAAAGATTAGAATTTCATTAGCAGCCAACCTCTAGAGCTTTTGAGGATCACGTCATTTTGCACTAGATTGGAGTATAATATTTCTTAAATAGTTTATGTTAATTAATAAAAAATACTCTACATATAGTCAGATAAACGTCGCTAAATGTCGTCCATTCAACGTCACAAAGTGACGTCTTTAGACTGTGACATCAGACCGTGGTACGTATCATCGCATTGATGATAAAGGTGACATAATATTAACGTTAAAATGAGGTGACGATGGGGCCTGGGTTGTTCCATATTCACTTAAAAGATACTCTGTGCACCAATCTAAAACCAGATTGACTTTCTAGAATTGGAAATCATTTATTGAACTTTCCTTGCAAAAGCTATCACTAAATTTTACTCTTTATAAATGCCTTATGTGTATTTAATACCAGTTTCAATGTTCAATTTTTCCTTTCCGATCTTTATGTACGACCAAATCCACTATCTGCTGTAATGAGATTTTATCCCGAATGACATGATGTACGGATGATGCGTAAAACAAGCATATATGTTTCAGAAATATATATTTGCATAAAACTGTGGAGTTATACAAGTGTCACCGTTAGTAACATAATATTGTTCATAGCGAGTTGACACTTCCAAATTAACTAAAACACGTACTTCATTAAAAAGTTAGAGTGAGCCGAGGTGTCTGCGAAGCATAAGTTTAGTAGGTATATGAAAAATAAATTTGAACGTGTTTGTCGAGAGGATATATACAGGTAAAGCAATAACAGTAATATGTAGGTTTAATAACTGGTATCACATATTTACAATATAAACTGGTGCACAATTGAAGTGGATATTGTCAAAATATGGGCCATAATTTGACTGCTATATTTTTGGGACGAGATGGTTGATCTTGATGCATTTTTTGTGGCCATTAGCAAAATTCATTGACTATCGACTATCGTAAACAGATTTCTAAATTACGACTGTTTCTTTTATCTACAAGGTGATTAGCCAGACAATTAAATTGTTGCTAAAAGTCATCGTTCTCCCAAATTCCTAAAAGAATTTTTAGATTTTTTTTAACTATAAATTATAATCAATGAACAATACTTCTTAAACGGTTTTGGAATTGTTTATTCTCACTCTTATTAAATGAGATACAATTTTACTTCCACATCTAGTGGAAGTATAGTAACGACAAAAAAATTTTTAAAAACTTGTATTGTTCAAATAGGCTTAGAATGTCATGAAACGTCGAGATTTTAAGTTTGAGCGAAAAAAAATTTCTGTCTGTCTGTCGGTCTATCTGTCTGTCTGTAACTTTTTTTGTGCGCACGTTTACTCTGGAACCGTTTGAGATATTGACTTGAAATTTGGTACTCATATGTACTTTAACGAGATCTAGAACTAGATTATATTTTCATCTTGTTCCGTCGAAGGGTTGGGGGGTAAATTGGGGTAAATTTGGGGTAAATAGGTAAATCAAGCAGGTAAGAGTTCATAAAATTGTTATTTATTATATACAAGAAAAACTAAGGTCTCAAAAAAAAATTTGGCATTAGCCACCCCCATTACCACCCCCACCTCATTATTAAAGGGGATGAAAAAAAATTGTGATTTAGTGTGTGTACAAGAACCAGAAACCTCAAAATATTTTTTTATTTTATCCCCTAAAAATGCCCAAAACCACTTCTTTTGGGTTTTTTTTGCGGTAATGTGAATAATACTGTAAAATAATGTTATGAATGTGCTAATTGTAATGATATTTTGCCCGTTCAGTATGTTCATCGATAATAAGTACAAATTTTATGCTGATAGGTGATAAAACTACCCCAAAATTGTAAAATGGAAAACTAATGGAATTTTTTTTTACTTTTTGATTTGAGTTTAGATGAATGGGGATTGTACAATGAAGAACATTTGTTTCCAACCCTCCAGGGATGAAAACTAGCCCCATATCGCCTTTAAATTGAACTAACGCTTAGAAAAGAAGTAAAGATGTACACTTTTTAGCTTGCTTGTAATTTCTGATAAACTTCCAACGAAAAAAATACTAAAAAATTTTTTCACCCCCCCAAGCTTGCAGGAAATTGAATGAGAAGGTAGAAATATTCTTGATAAATGAACACTTCATATTGTTTGCAAAATTTTTAATAAAAAAATATAAATATGGTGCAAAATTAAAATAACTAAATTTTTTTTTCAAAATATTGTAAACAATATGAAGTGTTCATTTATCAAGAATATTTATACCTTCTCTTTCAATTCCCTGCAAGCTTGAGGGTGAAAAATAAAAATTAATATTTTTTTCGACGGAAGTTTATCAGAAATTACAAGCAAATTAAAAAGCATACATCTTTACTTATTTTCTAAGCGTTAGTTCAATTAAAAGGCGATATAGGGGTAGTTTTCACCCCTGAGGGGTTGGAAAAAAAATTACTTCATTGTATAATCCCCATTCATCTAAACTCAAATCAAAAAGTGAAAAAAAAATCCAACATTTTTCCATGTTACGTCAATTTTGGGGTAGTTTCACCCCCTCTGGTTAACCCTCGGCATAAAATTTGTCCTTATTTTAGATGAACATACTGAATTGGCAAATATCATTACAATTAGCACATTCATAACATTATTTTACAATATTATTCACATTACCGTGAAAATGGTGGTTTTTGGCATTTTGAGGGTGACGCACTATTTTTAGAGCCGCGGGACCCCGATTTTCGTGATCAGCGACACAAAAAACATGAAATACAAGTGGTCCCGATGAGGGGGGGCATTCCGAGCGTCAAACCCCGCGTTTTACATGGACTAAGTGTGATGTATCAGTACGAATAATACAATACTGGTCATTATTTTTTAAACCATTGGCGTACTATAAATATTTTCTAGAGTTTTCTTCAGCGACATCACTGGAACTCGTGGAAGTTAACTTTACTTTTTACATACTCTAAAACATTTTTAGCTCCCTTCGGCTTTTAGAGGCGGTGAGAAAAGATATAAAAAACAAATTTTGCAATATGCAATGATTTAACGAATTAACAACAAACGAAAATTACAAAAATAAAACGTGATACAAACAATAAATCTAAAAATCTGGGTGCATCTAAATAAAACACAAGAAACACCTGGGCCTATCGTTTTGATATCCTCTAACAATAATTACACAAATATTTACTTAGTACTCAAAGAAAAAAATATACATATATTAATAACCATAATATGTGGCTAAAAACATTTTATTTGAAGGTAACTGTATGATTGACTTAGGTATTGAAGGTTCATGTTCGTGGCCCTGTTTCCAGTCATCTCTTGTCTTAGGATGATTATTTTCGAAAAGTTTTATGCACATACCTGCGAACGTCAAAATAATTCAAAATAAAATATGTTTTCATCATCACACTTCATTCAGGTACGAAACCATTGATAAACAAATATTTCTGATAATTACTTATTTTTTTTTAGTCAAAATCGGCCGCACTCGAGTGCGTCTATTTCACTAGATTTATGACCAAATAATGCTAAATCACCAAATCACAAATTTAAAGTATTAACACTGTTTTCATGTATGTGTCCTGGTGAAAACAAATCGTGAGTTGTTGATCTCGCATAGTGGTGGTATAATTAGAACTTAATGACTTAACGCCGCTTGTTTTCCATCAAAGCTCGCTTCATCTCGTTGGAAACAGGATTTACTCCGTCTGTGACCAGACTATAATAAGTTTCTGTCTAAAGCAGGATGGAAATATGCAAACGCTATTCTACTTTTCTCATTATCTAGGATTATAGCTCTCAAAACCGAAATAAAGGGTAACAGCTAGAACACCTTTTCTCGACTAACGGAAATTGGTCTATTTACTTATGAAAAGTGTCAGAATACAAGAGTTTGCCGGCTTTATAACGATTTAAGTTCGTGTCATTTAACCTTACAGTTTCCGTAAGCGGGAAGTTATCGGTTATTATTATAGCTTTCTAGGAAATAGGATAGATAATTCTGTGTGAATATTTCTAAGTGCATACAAGACGTAAAGTAAAGAGAGAATATTTCAAGGCGCTTGGTAAGGTAAATGTAGAATCAAATTAAATATTCCAGGCATCGGTGATCAGCATTTCAAATGGTCTGTAAATATTAATTATGTCATTAATTGTTTATAGTGGAAGACCAGACCCTCTGAATTCGACACCCTCTATACAACTCGCGAACACCCACCTAAAAAATAGGTAATCTGATGTAAAATAACCTGCTAAACTTGATTTTTGAATTCGCCCATTGATTTGAGATTGCCAAAATGACCAAATTGGCAATTTTCTAAAAAAAAATAAAAATTATGTGTTTTTTTTTGTTTTTCATATAACACGTCATATATTTTTTATTTTATTTCAGAATGATTTAATTTTTTTACATAATATTCTCTAACTATTCTTTGATATGTTGAAAGTAAAAAACTTTACCTAAGAAATAATTAGTTGGCAAAAAAAAATAACAACTTTTCTTTGACGCAAAATCTTTAAAATTTGCAGAGTAAAATGTCCGATCGAGGTATCTTTTTTATTTTTAAAGTTAAGTGCCTACTATAACCGAAGAAAATGTTCCGAATGAACTAAATAAAATCTTTTATAAGAAGTTTTTTTTGAAATTTTGCTCCCTTATCGAAATATTCATTGATTGTTTCAGCGTCCGAACGAATGCGCGCTACTATGAATCGGCCGCAATCGCATCTAGAGCTAAACGCAGGCACGTGCCGGGTGATTATTATTTTCCAGTGTCCATTTATGTTAAGTTGAATGTGCTTTTTGTCTCAGTCCTTATATTTAGTGCGTTATAAACACATAATTTGGCATAATAAATTATAATTACTCGGATAGGATATCAAAGGAAACAAGCTAAAAACGTACTCTTCGCCTGTTCACTGGATTTTTATATAATTGTTATACATTCAATAGGATACTTTTCGTAGTTTTTGTAAATAATATTACTTTTAGACATTTTTAATTTTTTAGTACGAACTTAGTTGGTAAAAGACTCAGTGTGAAATTAAGTAAAAATAAAAAAAACTATACCAAACCCCATTTGGGTTTCGAACCCGGGACCCTTGGATTCCGAGTCAAAAGAACTACACCACCACCTTACACGTAAAAGAATGTAAATTTTTACATTATAAGACATGAGCTAAAATCATATTTTCACGGTTGTATATTACATTATGAAATGTATATTTGTAAAATATATAAATATTTAGATATCAAAATGAAATATCATTTCACCAGATTTCTATTCAATTACAAAAACATAAAAATTAAAATTTTTTTTTCAAATTTAAATCATTAATAACATTTTTATTTACCGATCGATTTTGTTCAAATAGGGTTCTTCCTCTAGCTAACACTAATTTACTGTCCAAATTTCAGTACAATCGGAATTTTCTTTCTTGAGTTATCGTGCTTACAAGAAACGTGACGGACGGACAGACGGACATTTTGAAAGCTGTTCAGAATTCGTTCACTAACACAATGGTATGAAAATTTTTTGTCTGCGAGCGATATTTACGGTTTTAGAAATGTACCGATCAAATGCAATATCCGATGACATTTTTATGGCTCTAAAACAATATTTAGAACAGAAAAAATTATTTTTATCACTAAATCCAGTTTACCATGCACAATGTAGAAGATCGTATAACCGAACTGCTTATAAAAGAAAATCAGAAATTGTAAATCCTAGTACAGAGAATACAAGTAAAAAGGGCATTTCTGCAATGTGCTATTTACAAGACAGCCTACCAAATTAAGCCCAGAATTCCAAATGTTTTAGATTTTGGATGGTACCTAAAGGAGGAAATCTTATTTCCAAAGATGATTTCAAAAAGCCCAAAATCCAATTTTATTGAGTTAACTCCATTTTGTAAATGTAAATTATATAACTGTACTACAAGCTGCAAGTGTAGCAAAGCAAACGTGCAATGTACCATAAGTTGTTTATACGAAGGAAAATGTAATCTTTAGTACCCACTTGCTGTTATAATTAATGAAAACATATTTTTTAATGTGTATGTTTCGAGATTATCCACATAATTTTATAACATTTAATTGCAAATAGAAACTAAATAATCCGTAGACTCACTTGATCGCTTAAACGACACCACAGATGGGCGACGTTAACAGAAGTTATGCCTTAAATTAATGCGGACGAGTTGCGCGGCCGCATTCAACAGCGTCGTCTCGTTACATGAGCCGAATTTCAAAAAAATCTCTTTATAAAAAAGTTTGTTTAAAGTATATGGAACATTTTTCTCGTTTATACTATAACTCTCTCTTTAAAAATAAAAAAGTTACCTCGATCGGGTATTTTTCAATGCAAATTTTAAAAAACCGCGACAATAGAACGTAATTATATTTTTTTAGGCACTATATTATTAGTTACACTATATTCTTTGCCGCCCGCCTGTCCAAGAATATTGGAGGGATAACGTGTAAAATATTGGTCTAAATCGGAATTAAAATAAAAAAGATATGATGTGTTATGTGCAAAACAAGAATTAACACATAATTTTAAAATTTTTCAAAAAATTTGCGAATTGACCGATTTGGCAATCTCAAATTAACGGGCGAACTCAAAAATCAAATCTAGAAGGTCATTTTACATAATATCATCTGTTTTTTAGGTGGGTGTTCGCGAGTTGTATAGACTACTTTTAAAATGCTTCCTACAGATTGGCTGCTCTCCGACTATTATGTTACCATATCAGATGATGTATATATAGCTAATGTACAGAAAGCATTATTCACAAAAATTTTGAACCATTTCCAAAATATAAATACTGTGAAACAAAATTTCTTATGCTCAGAAAAGGCTTTCGACCAGTTCAGTGACCAATGTGCTTTATGACCTTATCGGGGGAAAAATATAAAACGGAAGTCCTACTAAGAACTCTAGCTAACCGCTCATTTAATCAGTGTAGTAAAAAACAAAACTAAGATTTTAAATTATCCCAAGTGGGGTAAATAAACATAAGCTTGTAGCGTGATGCCCAAATGCAACAATTAAACTAGCACTACCACACGTTTTTTACCGAGATCCACGCCCGGAAAGACGCACTCAGATCGCTTTGCCTCCTCTATGTGGTTTCTCGGACTGATCATAAACAACATAAACCTATACAAATCTTAGATTTTACATTCACTTATAAGGTCACTAGACTCGCATCCAATAAAATCAAGAAGAAGAAGAATTGAAACATGGTTCTTTTTAAGAAAATCAAGAAATCGTTATTGACCCAACCAGGACAAACGAACACGAAAAATGAGGTACGATACCTAATATACTATTATGAAATTTAAGGTGTCAAGTTTAAGACAGGTCAGGTTTAAATGTCAAAGGTACCAGCACATCATTTGCGAGGTATTAAAACGATGTGTCTACAGTGCCTAATTAATGTTATCAATTTATTTACCGGTGTTTTGCTTGCTTGTGTTCTGTTAATTACCACTTTTATTCAATTTAAATTTTAAAATATTAGGGGAATCAATAGAGATTTTCACTTCGGAAAAATTCCGGGAAGGGGTAACTTTTGAGAATACATCTCTGAAGATGTCAGGAACAACATACCAAAAGTTACAATAGTCCTTGAGCGTAATTTGTTATTAAACAAATTAGTTGCAAAATACCAGTCTTTGTCAAATATATTTTAAAATATTTTAATAGGCTCATTTAACAATTTTTTATTATTACATATTCTGAAACAGCTTAGTGACTATAGTAAGTATGCCAAAAATTAGAATTTACTGACGCCGCCTTCCTGTATAAAAAAATTATTAAAATCGGCGCGCTTAAAAACGCTCGGGATAATCATGTAGTCGAGTTGTGACGTCAGATGGCTGAACCGCCCAGTGAACACGGCTGTGAATGCAAGTTAGTAGAGTAAAATCTGGAAGTAAAGTCGCTTAGTTTTCGAGAAAAAAAACCGGCGTAGAACCAAACCAGACTTAGTGGGATTCTTTAGTAAGATAATCGTGTACACGAAATCATTTTTTACGACATTTTTTGGTGGTCGAGAACTTTTTTATTTCGGAAAAACTCAAAAAATAGATTTTTTAATGAAATATGTTTTTTAACGTCTCCACCGCTATATCTCTGAAAATATTTGTGCTATCAAGCTATTTTTTTTTTTTTAGATTAAAGTAGACACAATAGCGCTTCGAACCACGTCCCACGTGAACCCGATTTATTTTTTTTTAAGTTGGAAAAATAATAGGAAACTCAAACTTGTTATTTTCAGTAGCGTAATTTTAGACAATTGAGAAAAAAATTTATTTATGAAAATTTGTATATACATGCTGCGTACAAATTGAAGCCAATAGTTGAAAAAAGTTTTTAGGATGAAAATTTTTCATGTCCCGTTCATAGTATTGAGTCAGCGATTTTTTTTAACGGGCCAAAGTCATATTCTTGCGCGCTCGGCTGTAGCAAGCCTGCCGACTGCAACGATCTGACGGTCCCGGTCGGGGTGTATGTAGTAGTTTAACTTATATCAATAGATACAAAATCAGTAGTGATCAAAAAAATCTAGGGGATCAATATTATTGTTCAATATTTCATATATTGTACAGCAGTATTGATCATATGTTGTTAATATTAAGAAATTGTATAATAAATATAATAATAAAAAGACAGGTAGGTAGATATAAATACCTAATCTATAAATATCAATCAGCGTTACTAATTACCCACCTATTAGTAAGTTTATTAGACATTTTTAAATGAATGAAAGTCAAAACGTACGCATAAAATGAGTTTTATTGTTGAAATAAATTTTCTATTTGGATAGATAAATAATATGTAGTATGTAGTTTATGTAGGCCCTACATTAATAGCATTCTAATTCGTTCATATCTGCCTCGAAATCTTTAATAATGTTGTTATAGGAACGACATTTGCAGTCGTTGCAACATTTTAGGCCTTCCTTAAAACAAGCACATTTTCGATTGTCACATTTTTATCCGAACAATGAATACTTAATGATTTTCGACAACCGCCACTTCTACTCGACTAATCTGATCAACCCTGCATCCGAGGTGTATTAATTGTGTCCCAATGTCGCATTTAGCGCTGATAAAAAAAATCGCTGTTGCCACACAGTACATTTTAGGAAAAAATATATTGTTTCAAAAACTTTTGTGATTATTAGGCTTTATTTTCTTCGCTGCATGTATGTAAATATTTTCAAAAATAAAAGTTTATCGATTGGTGAAGATTTCAATACATAAAATATATATTTTTAGTTTATCTGATTTTTAGAGAAATGAAAGTGCGAATTGTGCCCAAATCGTTTATATTGGTAAAAGCGCTACAGTGTGTGCTTTAATTTGACACAAAACAAATTTCGGTACCTTTAATAGTTTTAAAGATGGAAGATGAAAAAAACAAAAAAAAACAATTTTATTTAAAAATACATTTTTTTCACTTTTTATTGATTTAAAAAGTTCGAGACCACAAAAAAATGTCGTAAAATATGATTTCATATGCCCGGTGACATACTCAAAGGAACCGAACATGTTTGACCTGGTTCTACGCCAAAAAAAAACGACACGATAGACTTACGAAATCGCTGCTCTAATATAGGTATCGGCGCACGCCAAGTGACGTCACTCTACGAACTGTTGGTCGGCCGAGCGTGTTTCTATTCAAATGCCAATATCTCTGTGGCTATTGATTCAATTGAGCTAAAATTTTTTTCTGAGGCTATTGGTTTGTTATACTTTAAAATGAGGAAGAAAAAGTAGGAAACTGCCATATCACTAAATGACCCTGCGCCATTCGAAAGTACGGGAAATTTCACATACAAATGTATATGAAGTTTTTTTGTACGATCAAAAATTTTGTTTAACGCACGAAAATGGAACGCGAAGAAACGTAAGTACGGCGAGTGAAGCGCGCGCAGCCTCGGGAGCGTTACACTGAATTTGTTGTAACTTTTGAACTAATTAATGAAATTGCCCCCACAAAAGCTTAAATGAAAGAAGAAACATGTAGCTATTGGATTACTATATTTTCAAATATAAAGATGAATGTATGTTAGGAATACTACATATATGAAGTCGGAACATAAAGAGATTTGCGATGAAATAGGTAAAATCTCTACCATTTCTAAAAATTTAAAGATAAAAACTTAAGTCTTTCACATTTTACTCTTGGAGTAATGTATAAAAAGATCAGATGAGTGAAAAAAATCTTAAAAATTTATTTTTGAAGATGTACTTTTCCAAAATTTCACAACTTTGAGGAAATGATAAAATTTGATATATATATAACGGGCTTTAACCACCTATTTCTCTGTTTTAAATCGCGTTATTAGATCTCAATAGGTGCGGTTTTTAAAGTTTGAGATGTGTACTTTAAGATGCTTCAAGGGGATTTACCTTAAAAATTAAATTAACCTCTTTTTTACGAAAATAAAAAAAAATTTGCTCTGAAATTCGTGAAATTGTGGGTAAAACAAAGTAGGACCTCAAAATAAGTCATATGATGAAAAAATTTTGGAATATTATATAAACTTACACTTTTCACGAAATATTGAAAAAATCAGTTTTTTTTCGGTAAATCGACTCGATGTTGATTGTTTCTACAATTTATATCTTGTTTAAAATATCGAAAACATATTAAAAATATTCACGTGGTACAGGGTCATGAGTCAAATTATAATGCTTGAATAATAGAAAGAGATAAAGAGATTGAAAGTAAAACAACATCTTCGCAGCAAGCAGTACGCATCACCTGCCCTGCACGCTGTGCTGTGTGTGTGTCCGCAGAGCATTGTAAAGGTAGTTTGGGCACTTTTTCACACATCATCTTTTAATGCCATCAACTTCTTTTTCTTTCCAACGCCCAGCAGAAATCAGCCATCATATTTATATCCCACCTTCCTTGATATCGACTCTCCATTTCCTTGATATCCTGATGGAATCGTTTTCCCTGTTCTTCGCTATAAGATTTTCTGGAAAGTAGTCTACGTGTGAATCTAACAAATGCAGCTTTAAATTCATTAGGTAGCCCAACGGTTGAAAATGTTTAATCACCTCCGCTACTATTTTTTTTTAATTTGGACACTTATTATTTCCTAAAAAATTCTCCACTACATTTCTGAAACTGAGCCACACAGCTTTTTCAGTTTTGTTCATTTTTGTAGCAAAAATTTTGTCTGTTAACATCTTTCTGATTTCTGGTCCATTAAAAATTCCTTCCTTCAATTTTGCATCTGAAATGTTTGGAAATATTTGTTGAATATGCTTGAAGCAATCACCATCTTTATTCAAAGCTTTAACGTATTGCTTTGATGACGATGGAGAAAATGAGGGTCGTGATCATTTGTTTCTAATATCCATCTGTAGAAATTAGTTTTCTTTTCGGCGTTGTGTCACCAGAAAATTATTATTATTGTTATAATTTTCTATTGTGTGTGATACCAGAGGCCGCAAAGCAGCACACCTTGTGCTGTGTCTTTATATCGAGTAATTGAAGATTATGAATTTGTTAATTTTGAACAATTGTGTACTTAAATCCCCGCGCGTCGAATCGTTTATTAGTGGTAACAAAAACCTTGGCACTTGAAAGTCTGATTTGGAAATTCTCTGCGATATTCTCGTCCAATTTCATGCCCCAGGGCATTAATCCTCAGTTAAACAGTCGGTTTTGCAATCCTAGATCCGTCAATTGTAATAGTCGAACAACCGCTGTATTAAAATGCGTTGTATCCAGCAGAGAGTGGCATTTTTCACTTAAACCAGTGTATATCCATTGTTGCCATACGAAACTGAAATATTTCACGAATAAATATGTAAACGTCCATCGTCTTTGTAGGTGCACCTCCATATCTCTTCCGTTCCCGATGGAGCAATATCTTTTTTGTGTAATATAGCATTTCTTTGTTATTTATTGCTTGGAGACCGGCAATAAAGGACCCTGCACGTAGGGGTTTAATTAAGCGTCGGTGAATCTCACGGGTGGTTATTATACTGGGTGTCGATGACAATAATTCAAGAACGGACAGATGGGATCAAAGATATTTCATTCGAGAATTTGGCAGAGTCGCCGGTGATAATTCAATTTCATTTATTTAGTTATAAATCGGGGCGAGCGTAGAGGCGACTTCAATGTGAATATCAGTCGATATTCCGTTGAAGCAACGTCGAGCGCGGTTAGTACTTGGATGGGCGACCCACCTACCTTGGGAAATACAGCGTTCTCGTCCCACCTTCTAGAGGCTTGTATATCAGTGTATACTCGGAAGTTACGTAATTTCAGACGAGGATTACGTAGTGGATATACCATCCTTCGGAGGGGATGTAAAGCAGGCGGTCCCTTGTCTATTAAATGTTAGGCAAGTAAAAGATCCCTACTCTTCTTAAGGGAAGAGGTTCGGCAAAATTTCCAGGTTGGGGGTAGCTCGTCTCCTGGCGTCGGTGATAGGCCTTGGTAGCGGAAATAGGCCAACGTTAAATAGTTAAAAAAAAATAGTTATAAATCATCACTGGGCGGAGTAATACAAATTGTAAAACCTTTTGTAGCTCAATCGGTTAAGGCGTATTGAGTGGCGGATATGCTGACCGACTGTCTATCGCGCTCTGGGTTCGAGCCCCAGCTCCGGTATTGACAACATCGGTGGGTATGGATGTCTGTCTGCGTTTTTTCAAATATGTAACCCCATTCCGGACAGCCTTGGCTTTGGATTTGGGGTAGTCTACTATCTGTTGTGTGTTCATGTTTGTGATTCTATTGCTAATAATTTACATATTTTAAAAACTAAATTGAATAAAAATGGTAATCAACAGAACACACAAAGTACCGGTAAATAAATTGACAAAATTAATTAAGCACTGTAGACACGTCTTTCTAATAATAATAATAATACCTCGAAAATTATGTGCTGGTACCTTTGACATTTAAACCTGACCTGTCCTTAAAAAAATCTAAAAATCTGAGATTTGCATACGTATATGTTGTTTATGATAGTTCGAGAAGCCACATAGGGAAGACAAAGCGATCTGAGCGCGTCTTTCCGGGCGTGGATCTCGGCAGACACATGTGGGCTTGTTAGTTTAGTTGCTGCATTTGGGCATCACGCTATAAGCTTATGTTTATTTACCACACTTGGGGTAATTTATGTTACATTGAATTTAAATTATTTTATATTCCTATACGATACTCTAATACTCCAGTCAGTAAAGTAAAAAATACACCAGAAGCTCGCAAAAAATGTTATCTGAGATTTTCCTTCAGTAATTGTTAGTGGAGGGGTTATATATCATAAAACCACAAAAATCCCCAAAAAAAACACCATCATAAAAAGAAAGCTTGGCTAATTTCCTAAATAAAATTCCTATTGTAATTTTGTTGTATATGCCATGGTTTTCGAGAAAATCGATATTGAAAAAAATTCCAAAATTTGTATTTTTAATGCACGCGAATTTTCGTTAATTTGAAATATATTGCGCGGTCTATAGAAAAAATTGAATTGCTCGAAAACCATACAAGCTAGGAAGAAAAATCACAATGGATTTTAAAGGGGATATAAAATACTCTCGTGTTGCCATTTTTGATGGCTATTGATATTTATTAGTATATAAAAATAACAATATAATATAGTTATCTCTTAATTTTTTGCTTCTCTAACTATTCACAGGCCCATAAAAAATAACTGACTTTAATATAAGTTACAAATGCATTATCTTTTAGTTCGAGGTAGTACTTCAATGCAGAAAAAGTTAGGAATAAAAATATTCACATTTACAAATTTACCAGCATGTTAAAGTTAGCCAAATTTTGGCCAATTTTTTACTTTGATTTTGCCAATATAACCATTTTCATATAGGTAATTCAAAGTTTGGCCGTTTTTCCTCTCTTTTCAATTTCCTCCATTTTATTGAATAATTTTTTGAGCTAAATTTTCAAGATGTTTGGGTCTTTTTTTATTTTTAGGAAGCAATAAAAAATTGGCTAAAATTTGGCTAACTTCAACAAGCTGGTAAATTTGTAAATGTGAATATTTTTATTCCTAACTTTGTCTGCATTGAAGTACTACCTTGAACTAAAAGATAATGCATTTATAACTTATATTAAAGTCAGTTATTTTTTATGGGCCTGTGAATAGTTAGAGGGGCAAAAAATTAAGAGATAACTATATTATTTATTTTTATATACTAATAAATCTCAATAGCCATCAAAAATAGCAACACAAGAAAGTATTTTATATCCCCTTTAAAACCCAATTTGATTTTTCTTCATAGCTTGTATGGATTTCGAGCAATTCAATTTTTTCTATAGGCCACGCGCAAAAAATTTCAAATAAACGAAAATTCGCGCGCATTAAAAATACAAATTTTTCAATATCGATTTTCCCGAAAACCATGGCATATGCAACAAAATTACAATAGGACTTTTTTATTAGGAAATTAGTCAAGCTTCCTTTTTTATGATGAGCAATTTTTTTATATCTTCAACGGTTAACGAGTTATCAGTAAAATTAGGGCTTATTTCACTGAAAGGGTGGTTTTTTGGGGAGCTTGCGGCATCCCCCAGAACGGATTTTTGTGGTTTTGTGATGTATAATCCCTCCACTAACAGTTACTGAAGGAAAATCTGAGACAACATTTTTTGTGATGGAAATTTTTATAATTATTGGACTATAAGGAATATTTTCATATCCTAGGGTTGCAAGTTTCCCTTGCCCAAGGCACAACTTTCTTAAAAAGCAAATAATTCTGTTATGGTACCTTTTACCATTACAAACCGTACTGCAGTTAAATTCTACGTTTTAACATGAATCTTTTAATATAGGCCATGCCTTAATTGAATTAAAATATTTTCACCTCGTCATAAAATTTTCAGTTTAATATAAAAGCTTAAGATTACCTAACTACATCAAGTGTAGAGGAACTACACGATTAATTACCATGCTTAAATAACTATTTCCTGATTCTTACTTTAATAAAATTATTTCTATTTTATTTGTTACAACACAATTTTCATTTTAGGAAATGAATCTCTAGTTCACTGATACCTACTGTTGCAAATAAAGCTTTTGCTGTCCTTTCTTTACTTTACAAAGTTTAAATAGAATGTTAAGTTTCACCACAGCTTAAATTCGCAGACCCTATCTACTTATTCTGGTTTAAATGTCCATATCATTGTTACATTGTCACTTTTATTGACTTCCCGAAGCATTAGGTCACTATGTAGAAATTATTCTAAGCTGTATGGCTTTATTTCTTGAGTACATTCAAATCACTACCATTATTTCATTTGTTACTCTTTCCTAAAGTAAATTATTGTTTGTGTTTTTAGGTATCGCTAACTTAATATTTGCCCTACTTTTCATATTTAATGTTTATAGTTCGACTAATTATTTAATTTTGTAACAGGATGAAGTTTTGTTCGATTAGAAGTTCTAAGAAATCACCCTATTAAAATGGAGAATTTTGGCACAAAATGCTGTTCAAAATCACAGTTGGCATTAGTAGGTCAAAATTATGACCATACATACTACTAACCCTGTATACAACGTAAAATTCTATCAAACTACATTTTCTCTGAATTAATAAAGGTGGAGAGAGAACATGTTTCTTTACTTTAAAAAGAAAATATCGAGCTGTCAGGATTATTTGTCCTTTATGTCTCTCCCACATATTCCACGTCAGACACACATGGTCTGCTCTAGTCGATACTTACACAGAGAAAAGCTCCATCACAGTATTTTTAATGATGGGATTACGTCAAAATATAACTTCAAGCAACTACTTAGATATAAATAAGAACTCTTGTGGTTACGAGCTGACGAAATTTGAAACAGACGCAGAAGGAGGGGAAATAAATGTGTGTGATAGGAATATAAAACTATGTTAATACGTTGTAATGCTATACACATTTCTTAAGTATTTTCGTGGTGGGCGTAAGATCAAAGTCGTCTCACAGAATATGATTCAAGTTTAAGATAGGCTTCGACATTTCTTAGGAGAAATAGCAACATTTGGAAATATTTATTTCTTGAGTTTAGCAACACAGATTTCATCAAAATTACTGAAATTGCAAATGGGCATTTAGTACAGTACCTAGAGGTAAATAATATGCAAATCTTCGGAATAATGTCATATTGAACGGATTTCGTTCATTTTTGGCAGTATAATTGTAAAGGCTTCACAGTAAAGTTTATATATTGTGCGGGGGCTTGCTAATTTATAGGGGGTGGCATTTAAAAAATATATTTATTATTGGAGCTGAAAAAGAACTAAATTTTAAGAAGAAAAGGTTCTATGAAATTTTTCACATAAATTGATAGTTTTTAAGTTATAACTTAAAAATTGCGATTTTAGCTTAAAGGAAAGGTATTTCCAAACGGCTTTCGTCAAGTATCTCGGTAGCTAATGCCAAAAATTTGTTTGGGACCTTAGCTCCTCTTATTATATACTAAATGCCAATTTTAGGGACTCTTACTTGCTTCATTTTTTTAATTATTATTTACTTTAGAGAAATTTACATTTGTGCAGAAATAGTGAAATTTTACATTTAAATATATAAATATAGTATTATAAAACAGCACAGAAAAAAAATTAACACCACTAAATTACAAACTACTCTCTTAGTTTTACAAGGTACAATTTAAAAATTCCTCAATGCTATAAAAGCTATTTGCTAACATTTTACTCTATTTTTAAGGCCATTAATGTTTTTCACACTCTGTATAGAAGGTGGAAGGCGATTAAATAATTTTAGAGGCACTATGTATGAGCTTCTGGCTGTTAATTCTAGTCTGCAACTTGGTATAAACAGATCATCCATGTCTTGTGTTACATTGCTTAATGTTTTTACATTTAGCAAATTTCTAATAATTTTTACACACAAACATGACACATGCGAGAATATAAACCGAATATACTGTTAGAATCTTAAGTTCCTTAAATAAATTCCTACATGGGTGACTGAAACCAACGGAACACATACATCTAATGATTTTTTTTGTTGCATAAATACTTCTTGTATTTTTACAGAGTTTCCTCAGCAGAGAATGCCGTAACTAATTGTAGAATGAACGAATGAAAAATAATAATCTTTTAAAATTTGTTTATTAACAGTTGAAATAATGCATAATTATATGAGGCTAGTTTATTCTTAACAAAATTTATTTGGTCGACCCAAAATAAGTTAGAATCTATGTGTAGTCCAAGAAACTTCACCGTGGTTTGTTGTGGCAAACTCTTGTCAACCATTTTGACAAGTAAAGTGTAGTCATTTTTTTTTGTGGAAAACAACACGACTCCATTGTTTGCCGACCATGTAATAAGCTTTCTATTACAAATATTTAAACGAGAAGTTAGATCAACGATATTAAATGCCGAGACCGCTGCAGAAAAATTATCCACAAATAAGGTAGCCAAATTACTCTCAACGCTATTAAACAAATCATTTATAAAGATAATAAATAGTACTGGTCCGAGTGTACTACCTTGTGGTACCCCAACGTTAACATTTTTTCAGATTCCGATTTATACACTACATTGTTGTTAGGCAATGAAACGAGTTGTTGCCTATCTGACAAGTATGATTTTATCCATTCTAATGATTGACCCCTTATACCATACTGTTTGAGTTTTGACAACAACAAGCCATGATTTATGGTATCAAAAGCGCGACTGAAGTCATAGAATATATCAGCGCTCTTTTGTCTATCATCAAGTGATTTTAAAATGAACATATACAAGTTATTTACCGCATCCTGAATTGAGCACCCTTACTAACACCATACTGTGAACTCGTTAATAATTGCTACGTTCCAAGAACACACTTAATGTTATAAAGGAAGCTTTTTCAAATATTTTTGAAAAACCGAGAGCAAAGCAAAGGTCTTTAATTAGATATGTCGTGTTTATCACCTTTTTTTGTGGACCGGAATAATAATAGATGTTTTCAGCTCATCTAGGAATTTACCTTCTTGAAATGATTTGTTCAGTAAGTATGTGGTTGGTTCACTTATATAATCTATAGCATGTTTAAGCAACGAACACGGAATATCATCATAACCGGAAGAATTTTTATTTGTCACTGAGAAAATTATGTTTTTATTTCGTTTTGAGAAAACGGTTTTAAAAACATTGATACATTATTTGCTTCGAAATTATTTACATTATTTTTTACATCTGAACTTCACCATTTACCCCCCAACCGTTCATCAGATCTCTTTAAAATACCAAATTACAAGTCAATATCTTAAACGGTTTCAGAGTAATCGAGGGCAAAAAAAGTTACAAATACCGACAGACCGACCGACAGACAGAAATTGTTTTTGCCCAAATCTCGACGTTTCATGACATTTGAAGCCTATTTGAACAATAAAAATTTCCATTTTTACTACACTTCCACTGGACGTGGAAGTACAACTACACGAAAGACACACAAAACAGCCCAATAAAACTTCGTTATTATTCATTTTCTCCATATACATTCGCCACTATCGATTGTCTTGTATTTATAAATAATTATGTAGGTTTATTTAGTGCTCATAAGAAAGTAATATTCCTATTTGTATCAGTATTACATTTCCCCGTTAAATAAGTAGAGTTATTCGAAGCTGTAAATCAATTGGAATAAAGGTCTAGTATATTAGTTCCAACGCCTGAACAAAACATAAAGCATTCGCAACCCTTTTCGGCAAAATAATCGTTAAGCAAATTTAAAGGGCTACGATTACATCACAAAACGGTTCGAATACATAAAGGGAGGATTAATGTTTGAGTAGAATTATGCGAATTGATGTTTTACTAATAAATTAGGAATATTTACATTTTCTATTGATCTGTTGATCCTTTGGCATAATAAACATTCCCTTCTGATGATGTGTTAATATCGTGAACAAACATAATGTTATTTATTAACCACAGTATGTTTCCTTTTTATAAAGGTTAAAAGGTTATTAGACAGAAGTAAATTTATTGTTAAAAGCAGTTTGAATTCAAAAAATTCAATTACTACACTAAAAGAAAATTTTGTTTGTGGCTTCAATAATAACAAAAAATGTTGAATTATATCAATTATATAGTAAAATAGTTAGCCAAAGTCTTTGGCATAGTAGATCAAGACATTTTAAAAACCAAATCAAATCAAATTAGATTTATTTCATATTTAAGAAAACCACTGCCCAAGGAATCACTACTTCCACATCCAGATTTTCTATCCAAATCTCACAATGAGAAAAATTTGTTTATGGAACTTAATAATATAATATTTGAAATAGTCTACCCCAAAAACCATACAACGATATGCCACATTGGTAGTGAGAGTGGGAGTGGGGGTAGGGGGTGATGGTGGGGGTAGATGAAGTAAAAAAATGGGTCATTTGGTTCTTGTACACATACTAAATCACAATTTTATTTTTTTCTCCCCCTTCAATAATGGATGGGGGTGGCTAATGCCAACAAATTTTTTGAGACCTTAGCTTCTATTATATAGACTAAATACCAATTTTATTGACTCTTACTGGCTCGATTTACCTATTTAACCCCATTTATCCCAATTTACAACCCAACCCTTCAACGAAATAAAATCAAAATATAATCCAGATCTCGTTAAAATACATACGTGTACCAAATTTCAAGTCAATATCTTAAACGGTTTCAGAGTAATCGTGTGCACAAAAAAAGTGAGAGGCAGACAGAATTTTTTTTGCTCAAACTTAAAATCTCGACGTTTCATGACATTCTAAGCCTATTTGGACAATAAAAAATTTCAAAAATTTGTTTTGCGATACTATACTGCCACTGGATGTGGAAGTAATACAATTTCTTCTCGACACTTGTTTCCGTGTCCAGCCGAACATCCTATAGCCAAGGCTCCACGGCAGTTGAAGGGCTGGGCAGGAACGAGGTCGAGGCAGAATAAAATAAATTCTCACAATTACCCTACTCCTACCTATGTATGTTCATTTCGGAAGTAAGGTAGTCACATGTCTTACAACTTAACACAACTGAAAAATTTAAGAAACATAACTCGTAGAAAAAGCACATACACTATTTTAAATTTGGATTGTTGAAACAGGAAATCAACCCAATGAAAATACCTGCTGTAGACAATGAAACGCAAGAAGAAAAAGGCTATGCCAAGCCGTTGAATTTTTAAATAATTATAATTGTTTCCAAATTTAGAATAATAATTTAGAAATAAACAAACCGCTGCCCAAGGAATCACTACTTCCACATCCAGATTCTCTATCCAAGTCACTCACAACGAAAAAAACTTTGTACGTGGAAATAATAACTTTAATAATATAATATTTGAAATCCTCTAGCCCAAAAACCCATAAAACGATACCCCACATCGATAATGAGGTGTGGGTGGTAATAGGGGGGTGGTAGTGGTAGTTAGCTTCTCTTGTATATACTAAATACCAATTTTATGGACTCTTACCTGCTTGATTTACCCCAATTTACCCCCAACCCTTCAACGGAACAAGATGAAAATATAATCTAGTTCCAGATCTCGTTAAAGTACATTATGTGTACCAAATTTCAAGTCAATATCTTAAACGGTTCCAGAGTAAACGTGCTCACAAGAAAAGTTAGACAGACCGACAGACAGACAGAAAGACAGACATTTCTTTCGCTTAAACTTAAAATTTCGACGTTTCATGACATTTTAAGCCTATTTGAACAATAAAATTTTTTTAAAAATTTTTTGTCGTTACTATACTTCCACTGGATGTGGAAGTAATAAATAAGCAATAAAGTTTAGTTTTAGTAAAAAAAATGGGTGGTTAGAAGGGCTGCCGAAAAATGGACAGCGCCTGGTATGGTAATTTGTGTTTAATTCGAAACGGTGCATTATGCTATCTTATTCGTGTAATATTGTTTGTTAGCGGACTATCATCTAGTTTAAATTGATAAAATTTTTGTGATATGGTTCTGATGTATTCCGCTAGTGGCATAATGTCGTTACAACGGACTTACGGGACTCTGAGGGAGGCGTATCTATATGAATTTGATATGAGGCGAAAAAATTTTCGTTCTAGTTTTTTAACTGTCGTGGCCGACGCGCTGCGCCACGCCGCACAGTGTGGCAAAACGGTCAAAAATCGAGAGTCAACTTTTGAGCTATCAACACTTACAGAGGAGTCTGGATTAATAAGTCACTTCTGCTTTGACGAATTTTACTTCTAAATATACGAGTTGATCGCCTTAAAAACGATTGTGGAGGATAGTATTTGGAACGTAGTTGACACTATCACTCAGAGGTCAATAAAAAATATGCACCTAATTCAGAAAATAATTTTTGGAATGTAGTTGTTACTATTGCCAGGGAAAAACCCTGACATAAAATATATACAGGGTGGTCATTCAACAGACAACAAATATAAAAGGTACGTAAGGAAGTTTTGTGTAAATACCTACAGATTCGTTTTTACTAATACGATTTTTTTTAAATTAGCATGTAGAAACGCCACTCCAAAAATTAAAAACGTTAGGTGGCCGCCTCACTACCTCATACCACCTCTGCGCCCTGTATGTATGGACATCATTCGTGAACCATGCATCTTCTTACTGGGATTTAAATTAAATCATAGTTAAGACTGATTTTTGCTTCAGAGTTTTCAGACGAAAAGGAATATCTTGAATTACATAGACTCCTGCTCAATACAAAATGCATTATTAAGCACATCTGTTTCGCTTCTGACAGTTACATGCACATATCACAAAATACCTTAAATGGTAGACGTGTGGCAAATATACATCCCTTAAGTGATTTATATCCTGCGGTAGACAACCGAGGGTCTTAGAATCAAATTACGTAACTGCTTGCGTAACTGTCCGTTCCTTGAATTAATTCACATTATCCGGCGGCTTCTAAGATGGATCTAGGTATAATTCTTGAAAATTAGCAGTACACTAATCACTATATTATGTACAATAGCCTTTAATATGTATGTTAATCTAAAAACATTAAAAAAGTTATGTTCACATTATAAAACTTGCAAGTTAGGTTGTACCTCGTCGACCTCAATCTGTATTATATCTCAACCCTCGACTAATATTAAAGAGATAAAGCATCCATACTATATGAAATAAGATAATATTTATACATATTTATCGTTTTGGGACATGCAAACACCTAAATATCTGGTCTTAGTTGCACATAGTTGACAAGGCCTTAGTTGAAGGAAGTGAGAATTAGCTCATATATACGCAAGCTTCAGATGATAAGCTCTGATTACGGTTTAAGTACGAATTACAATAAAATTGTGGTTCTAGACCGAGCAAATGACTCAGAAACGTGTAGGATAAGTAACAATACTAGCAACTGCGCAAAGAATACAGATGGCAAGATCGACAACTGCAAGTTAAGTAAAATTTGGCGTGATAAATGTTCGATCCGTCCCGAGCATTCCTAGATATTAAATTTTTAGCTAATTAGTTATATTCTATAGGACTAAGGGGGAACATATCAATGTGGTACGGTCGTATATGGAAAATAAAAAAATTATAATAAGGAGTAATAATGTTATATCTTCCATAAAAAAAAATGTAGATCTAGGTGTGCTACAGGGTTAAGTGTGGGACCTCTTCTTTTTATGGTATATATAAATGATCTTCCACAACATCTGTCCACTGGTCAAGTTATAATGTTTGCGGATGAACCTTAATATCAGATTCAGCGTCGATGCCAGAAGAACTTGCTTTAAGGGTAAATCGCGCACGTGATGAATTGAATGCATGGACACAACGTAATAAATTAATTCTGAGTGAAAGCAAGAGATCTTCATCTTCAAAAAAGAGAAGAGAGAGAAATTAGGAAAAAAATGACGGATATACTGCTTCTAGCACGCTCCACATTTCATGAAATGTTATTTTTGTCACCTTGTCGTGCATCAACGCAGGGCATCGGTAACTGTCGCTTCTAACCGCGTGCGCATTGTAGTGGGAGTATATCCGTTTTTCTTTTTCAAATTTCTCTGTTACGTTATATGCAGACGTGAGAGAAAATCGCATAAGTTAAAAGATGAACAAGGAGAATCGCAGCTCATTTCATTTATATCATGAAATTTTAGTAAAGAATTTCTTGAATATTTACATAACAAAGGAAAAATTCGTAAAGATATACATAATCCTAATTTAAAGTTCAAATGCCCTTTATGCCCTGAATGAAGTAAAAAAATATTTTTGAGGCTTTTGGTTCTCGTACACACACTAAATCACAATTTTATTTTTTTCACCCCCTCAATAATGGGTGGGGTGGTAATTGGGGAGGCTAAAGCCAAAAAATTTTTTTGATACTTTAGACTCTTACTTGCTTGATTTACCTATTTACTCTCGTTTACCCCAATCTAACCCCCAACCCTTCAACGGAATAAGATCAAAATATAATCTAGTTCGAGATCTCGTTAAAATACATGTCTCGTTAAAGTACGTGTACCAAATTTCAAGTCAATACCTTAAACGGTTCCAGAGTGATTACTCTGGAACCATTTAAGATATTGATTATGCGCACAAAAAAGTTACAGACAGACAGACAGAGAATTTTCTTTTGCTCAAACTTAAAATCTCGATGTTTGATGACATTCTAAGCTTATTTGAACAAAAAAAAATTTCAATTTTTTTTTGCGTTACTATACTTCCACTGGATGTGGAAGTAATTGTAATTTAGTTTGTGTACAAGAACCGAAGGTCTCACATTTTGGCCGATGTATATCATTTTATGGGTTCTAGGGCTAGACGATTTCAAATATTATATTATCAAAGTCCAATGAACAATTATTTCCACAGTGGAATGCAAATACAGTATTAATATTTATTTTCTTTCTAAGAGAGTTAGGCATAACCCCAACGACCTCTCCATTATTCTTTTTACCTTATTTCAACATTTTCATGCATAATATATAATGTTAAGCAACCTGACCCGACCCACAAATAATCTAAACAATAGATAAGTAATCATATAAATACTGCATGATTCCTTATCCAAGTCAGTTCTAAATCTTACTTCGTTGAGTTAAGTCAGGTTAGCTACGAATAGTTGTAACCAAGTTTGTGAATAAATCAAATAAGTCGAAATACAGTTTTTGATTGTTAAGCATCCCTTAACTGGCGCAATCGGCAGTCCTTGTGCAATCGTAACTACCCCTTGGAGCAGAAGCTACCGAAGCAGTCTTTAGCGGTGTTTCTTTGAACGGAAAGGCAATTGGGCTAATTCGGCGTCAAAGATTTGGTCGTTTTCATCCCTGTATGGTACAACGGAAGAAATTCAGACAAACAGAACGATATTGGTTTCAACCATTGGGCATAAGAAGAACCTCACATCACAAAACTTTGAAAAATCAACATTCCTGTAAGTTTTTATTCCTTTTCCACCCTCTGTTTAAGGATTGGTCCTGGAAACTTGATTATCCCTTTAATCTCTGTTTAAGATTAATTCGAACTCAACCTTTGTCTATTGAAGACAGTTGTAAGAAAGAACTCATTAATTATAGGTCATTAGATTAGGATATTTCATAGAATTATTTTACATTATAAAATTTATACGAGACTAATTAACATTCATAAACACGTTCGATTTCTAATTAATAAACATGGCAAATGCAAATGCTACATATCAATTGTTAAAAATGTTTATTGATATTATACCTGCCTACGATGGCAACCCAAATTATTTAAATTATTTTATTACTTCTGGCGATCGTTTAATTACCAATTTCAGTGCCACAGATAACCCAATTCAAAACGAATTTTTAGTAGGTGCTATTAGAAGTAAGTTAGTCAAACAAGCACGAACCGCAATTACATCACGTTTAGACATAAAAGAATTGAAAGATATTAAAGATATTTTGCTTGAAACTTTTGGCGATACTGGAGATCTTCAAACTTTACAACAAGATCTATTAAAAATGTCTTTCGATCCAAGTAAAGAAACATTAATGAATTTTAGTAATAGAATTCAAGAACATCAATCTCTCCTCATGTCGAAATTAAGTAATTCTGATTTTACAGTTTTTACAGCTGACATTAGAAAAGCATATAGTACAATTTATAACAAACTAAGTTTAGACACCTATGTACGTAATTTACCCATTAAATATCAACAAAGAGTTAGAACTAAAGGTTTCGAACTTCAAGATGCCATTAATTTCGTTTCACAGGAACAACAATTTCAAACTTACAAAGATTCTGTCACCCCTCAAAACATTAACAAAAATTTTTCCCCTCTTTTAAAAAATCCACCACAAGGAGTTGTTCGTCCTAGATATTTTATCCACCAGCACCAACTGTTCCAACACATCAAATACCACCCCAAATTCAAACAACCCCAAGACCCAATACTTCATATAATTATAACAATTCTCCAAACCCTGCGGCATTTCGCCAAAACAATTTGACCACACCTCAGCAATTCCAACAAAACATTCAAAAACCATCATTTCCATGTACAAATGTATGGAAACCAGGCCAACACATACCCTATCTTAAACCAACACCTACACAGACTTCTACCATCAACAAAACTGTAAACCCTTTTTACACTAATTCCTCGAATTCCCGTTTAAATAACCAAAGATTCCTAAACGATGAAGCAATGTTCCATAACGAAACAGACCCTACACCACCGCGACAAATATATAATCGACAAATATATAATCATATAACTAATGAACAAATTCCTACTTCATTAGAAGACACTTTTCGAAACTTACAAATGACAATTCCCTTACCACAACAAAATACACAACAAACAAATATGACTCCATTTGACATAATACATGGACAAAGACAAAATCCATTTGATCTGACACCACAAATGCTCATTTCCCAATATTTACAACAACATAAAACCAATCTTGATATTCTACATAACAAAACTAAAGAACGTATAGAACAAGAGAAAAATAGAATCATTCCTAAACGAAATGAATCACTTGCCCAACCTGAACCCATTCCTGTTGACACAGAAATTTACATACGAACTGATAAGCGTACACCAAAATCAAAACCTAAATTTACAAAAGCAATCGCTGTCACAGATAATGATCTTACCGTAAATACAACGCGCGGGAAAATACACAAAAATCGTATACGCAAAACACGCAAAATAACACTTAACCCCTCGTTACAGGAAAATGAAGAACCTAATGAAGATCCTCCTCTTCATAATGGGAATCACTCTAACATTAACCGATATAACCTTCGAAACCGTACTACATCCAACCCTCTTCCTCAGTATAGGTCAACAAGTCCGAACAATTAGCCATAGTCACACTTTCACACATAAAATTGATATTGAACCTTTAATTGATGCATTCGAAAAAATTCAACCATTACTAAATGACATTGGTAGACAAGATTCCTTAAATAAAAAAGACATTGACACCTCTCTGATATTTCAACTTTTAAACTATCAAACCATGATCAGACAAGAATTACAAAAAATTAAACCACAAACAAGAGTAAGAACAAAAAGAGCATTATTTAATTTCGTTGGAGACGTTGAAAAAAAACTTTTTGGTACCGCCACTGAAAAAGATATCGCAAATTTACAAGCAAAAATCGATACTCTTTTATCAAATGAAAAAACATTACCAACTGAAGTAAACCTAAGAACCTCACTTCTTACCACCTTTGCTAATAAAACTACCGCTATATTAGATCGCATTCAGTTAAATCAAAATCATTTACTTAATTATCTTAAATCAAGAAAAAGCGAACATGGTACCAATTTTCGACGACAAATCTTTATCAATCAAATGCAATTGCTTCTTTATTATTTTCAACAAATCAAACAGACTCTCGCATTTTTAAGAATAAAAACTGTTAATTTTTTCCTATTAAGCCCAACAGAATTACAATCAATGATTCAACACTTTCAAAAAAATATATCCTGGTAATTCAATTCCTCAATTTGAATTCACTCATTCTTACTATGAATTATTAAGACCAAATTATTTTCAAAAGGGATTTATAATCTATGTTTCTTTGGATTTCCCAATTCTAACAGAAAACCTAAACCTGTTCCCATTAAACATTTAACTATTATCATTCTTGTTGATTCTTTCGATAACCACCGATGGATCGACAATGCCCCAACACTGATTGAAGACACCACCTTCACAGACGATAAATTACTTTCCACCGAAGATTGTTTCGTCGACCTTTTGCGAAGCAGAAAGACTAAGCTATGCTCAATTACGATTATATTTTACCAACAATGTCACACTGAACAAATTTCATCAACTGAGTTCCTGGTTGTTCCCACTACCAACTGCTCTATACGATATTCCTGCAATCCAAGGATTTCCAATTACAAAACTATTCAACAATCAACAAAAATTGCCTTGACTGAAAGATGCCAATTTTTTGTGAACAACGAAACTTTCATGTATGAAGAACCATACATTTCTACAACTACATTCTTACTACCCAAAATTGATGACATGATGATGGATGAAACACATTTGAGTCCTACACTCCACAACATTCTTATGAGAGAATTACATCAACTTACACATCAACTTCATCATCTCAAACCCATTTCCATTAAGGATCCACCTCACGACCCCTGGAAATTCAATTATCTATGGCTGTTAATTCCCTACTTTTCTTCGGAATTCTTCTATGGACCAAGAAAAAGACCTTGAAGACACGAATCAACGTTATCTTCTCAAAAAACAAAATGGACCATTCTAAAGGAAACATACTTATGGAAGACCTGTCAGCTGGTTTGCCTCAGCCCCAGCTCCCATTTTAAGCGGGAGGAGTTAGGCATAACCCCAACGACCTACTTCTTTTTACCTTATTTCAACATTTTCATGCATAATATATAATGTTAAGCAACCTGACCCGACCCACAAATAATCTAAAGAATAGATAAGTAATCATATAAATACTGCATGATTCCTTATCCAAGTCAGTTCTAAATCTTACTTCGTTGAGTTAAGTCAGGTTAGCTACGAATAGTTGTAACTAAGTTTGTGAATGAATCAAATAAGTCAAAACACAGTTTTTGATTGTTAAGCATCCCTTAACTAGAGACTTGGGCAGGAAATAGAAAATCTGATTACTGAGGCAGCGGTTTTTCATTTATGTACCTATTTCTATTGCTATATTGTTAATACTTGGGAATGTATTGTCAAACTTCGCCTATTATTATTACATTAATGCCTAGTTTAATACCTAGCTAGTAAATAATTTTGTAATCAATTATATTTTTTCATAAAGAAAATAAAGACGTTTTTTTAAAGTAGAATTTTTTTAAAATTTAATTCTATTTATAATACAAATTAATACCTATGGTTATCAAAACTATATCTATTACCTATCTATTATTGTAAAAATATTACACTCTTAAATTCGGCGAAACATATAAAATCTTAACAGACGCACACATCCTCCATTTTATTTCTTTCACCCTGTTCCGTTTAGCCATTGGAGGACTAAACACTGATAAATTAAATTTTCGCCTGCATACTGGGGACAACTTTGTTACCTGGAACTTTCTCAACACGACGGAAAGTTTGAAAATTCAATCTGAGGGGATCTTATAGCTCTAGACGTTAACTAGATTACACTCCACCCATCTCATATATTTTTATTTCTGTTTTTAGGAACTTTAAAACGCTGGGTTAAGTGCATAAATGCACTCACTGGTCCATTTTGTCAGTATTTTTTATAATCTACAAGATACTTCGTACAACTAAAATATTTATTTTCCCTGAATGAAGTAAGAAGTAGAATTTGGTACGTCCAATGACATGATCATTTCCAGAATCTCAACTTTCAAGCTGTTTGTCGTATTATTTTCAATAATTATATACATTTTTTACAAAAACAAATATCTCTTGTATATTTCATCTTATACAATCATAATCACAATAATCTGTATTGGTCTTGTATACTATATACATAGATAAGACACGCCAAACACAAATTTAAACAATTAAACGAGGATAAAGTATAGTATTCTGCTCGCGTATAATGGCTATTACACCCTCGGATGATTCCCTCGCTGTAATGGCTGTCGTTATACGTTCGCTGAATAATATACTATTATATATTGTCTGATTAATCATTAATCACTATCTAGTAGTGATTAATGATTAATCCCTGGCAGGTACTTCTTCAATTTATGTGCAATTTCGCAACTTTTTAGTAGAATTATTATATAAAATTATTGGATAGATATAATCAGCAGAACTGTTTTCTTTTATATCGATGCTAAACAGTGTACTGATTTACTTCGCCCTGCGATCATACAACATCTTTATAAATTAAATAGCAAATAGAAAATGAATTGGGTTTATGAAATTGCAGGATTTAGAGGTTATGGGGTTATAAAAGTCTGAACACTCCGAGTTTTATGCTTTTTGAAGACAGATGTGTAAAATTTCTGTTTAATCAGAGTGTCATGGTTATAGAAGCTTGCACGCCCAGAATAATGGGGTTATAGGGTTATGGAGTTGTTATGGGGTTACAGTCATATGAGGTTCTGGTTATGAAGTAAACATATTTAAAAAAATTCTTACTACTCATTTGAGTATGAGAGGCAAAAAACCGGCTTTTTATGGGTGATTTTTGAGATTAGGGATAAAAAACGAGGCAATCTGACAATACTAACTTCGAATTCGGATTCAGCGGGTCAAAATACATAAGGATACACTAATCAGGTCCGCCGAACAGACCACTTTCTTTTTGTGGGCATGTGTAATATTTTTTTTTTAAATAAGATTCTTTCTCTAATTAAAACTAACTTACTATCTTACTAGTTTCAATACAATCGATCTGTTCTGCCTTGAATTATCATGCTTACAAGAAACACGACGGACGGACGTACAGACAGACATATAGACACACACACACACACACACACACACACACAGATATACAGAAGACATACAGACGGACATTTTCAAAGTTGTTCAAAGTTTGATGACTAACAATGATATGATTTTTTTTTCTCTGCGAGCGATATTTACGGTTTTAGGAGTGTGCATTTTTATTTCAAGTCATAATTCTGAAAATTTGTGACTGATGAAGAATGATTTTTTATTTTTTCATGGGCTTTAATAAAAGCGTGTTTTTTTTTAATTATGTATTTTCATTTTAAATTCAATTTCAAAATCACATTCAACGAAGCATTTATTATCTGTCTATTGTAACTTACAAATTTCAAATCCGCAATAACATCGATAGCAGCTCGATCTGTTAATGAGTATTATACAACATGCACAGAACTCATTACAGTTTCCTTAGATCTACATATTGACTACAAGTTGATGTAAAATGAGTAAAAAAAAATATATCATTATTTTTTTTATTTCTTTTTTATTTTCTTCATCTTCAACTATTTCTCGTCCTCTTCTCTCTTATTCTATTTTCAATATCTTCTTTTTATCAACGTCCTGGCGGAGTTTAGCCATAGCTATTCCGTAATTCAACCATTCACATGAATAATAGTCACTTACACAACAACCATTCCCTACGCACTGCCATCTGCTGTACTCGAGACTTGAACTTAGCAGGGGTAACAGCGGTATTGTCTCACTCAACTGCGGACTAGCTAACTGTTACCATCTCGGCATCACATTAAAAATGCCATTTAACATCCATACTCTAGCCAGGATTCGAACCCAGGACTCCGTGATCTAAAGCCTAATGCGTAAGCACTGAGCCACAGTGTCGGTGGTTAATATACTAATTAATTAGTTAATTAAAGTGATGACTGATATTGATATATGCAGTCATGGAAAATACCTCACTGTGTCAAATTTCAAAGCTCTATGTAGGCGGAAAGTGGGTGAAAAATCGATTACAAGATTTGACCCAAACAAACAAACAGGGAAAGTGAGTTAATAGTCCAATATGCATGTGTCCCCGGATTGGGTACCGCACTCTGTAAACTTTCTTATTTTTGATTTGCCGAGAAAAAGTCATTCTTTATAAAAAGTTTCGCTTGTCTTAAGAAGTCATAAACAGTTGTCAGACTTGAGATAAATTGTACAGGGTATTCTAAAAATTAGAACATATGAAATCGACTTTAAGCAAACTACCTTTTTTTTTACATTTTTATTGAAAATTTTATTTAACGAAATTTTTTCAAATTATGAAGAAAGCTTAAATCACAATATCACCGTGGCCAACCTAATTTTAAATGAGAGAAACTAATCAAAATCTTAAGAATACAAGTGAAACGTCAATACTATAAATAATTCAAGCATTATTATTAAAGAACACTGAAAATTGGTATATTTAATAATAATATACCCAGTGATAGTAAATAAATGGACTATATAAAATTCAACAAGTAGTTTTTGATCTTTAAATATAAAATATGATTATTATAGGTAGTTTTTAACTTTCTTACGAAGAATTTTGAAGAAAAGCTTAGAGGGTTTAGTTGCAAAATAAGGAAAAAACAATTTTCAAAAAATATATAACATTTTATTCAACTAAGTTAAAAACTATTCCACATGTACTAGTATACATTTTTCTATTTTTTCTAAATTCTTCATAGAAAGATTAAAAAGATTACATCAGGTAACTCTATGGAATAATGTCAATGTCAGTGTAACACATATTCATTCGTATTTTGTATTTTCGATAAAATTATACTGATTATTGAATGATGCTAATCCTGGTACTGTCGTGCGCAAAAAAATGGGACGTATAACGTATTTTTGCTAAAATCTAGTTGTCTATATCTAACTTTAATTTTTGTGACATTGTCAGTTATTTGTCAAAATTCATTGCAGTACAACGAATTTACTTGCCCAAATGCTATGGAATCCAAAATGCAATTGAAGTTTTTAATAAGAAGTATTAAGGCCTTAAAGTGAGTCACAAAGCAGTACGTAAATTAATTTATAAATACGATTCAACTGGGGATGTAAAAAATATCAAAAAACCCAAAAAACAATTAAATGAAGATGATACCCTTGTAATTTTAGATTCTGTACAAGAACACCCAAAATGGTTGTTAAGGAAAAAGATCAATAAACTTAGGTATTAGCCAATCTCATATTCAGAGGATTTTAGAAAGCAACTTTTATGTATTCAAACCTAAAATTCACAAACTTCAAGTTGGAGATGATGCTCGTCGTTTGGACTTTTGAAGAAGATAAAGGCAGATAGATCATATCATCGAGAACTTTATTCTAGTTAGACAATCTACAATTCTAGTTAGATACACTTCCAGGACAGGTGGATTGACCGCTATGGACCAACATCGTGGCCAGCCCGTTCACCAGATCTAACCCCGTTGAATTACTTCTAAAGCAAAAAGTATACGCAAGCGATTTCGAAGACGACGTAGATTAATTAAAGCAAAAAATTCTGGGTGCTGTTGCAACCATAAATGAAGATGTGATCTATGGTGGCACAATTCTTGAAATCAATTAGTGATGATTATATTTCATAATAACAAAAATTGTTGTTAAAAATCGTAGGCCAGCTTCGGCAATAGCTTCAGCTTGAGTGTCATGCTCGAAGAAAGGTTTGATTTCTTCGAGAAGACATTTATTTTCGACCAACAGCTTGACCACCTTCTTCTTACCCTGCCTGAAGAGTGCTGAAGTTGTGTCACATCCACTTATGCGTGGAGAAATATGAGTGGTCTTCTGATGTTGTCTGCCAGTTTGAAGCTGTTGGGACCAAATACTTTTGCAGGTTTTGAGAAATATATGTTTGCGAATGGTGTGGCTAGAGCATTAAGCATAATGAGGAGATCCATATCCTCACCAACTACCACAACCTTCTCATGCGCCTGTGATACCTCAAGGGTCTTGGCAACAATCAGGTGGTCTGCGTCTTCATTAGCTTGCTTTATTGAGAAGCCTTCACCTTCAAGTCTCTTTGTAAGCAAGCTAGTGAGAAGTGCTTTATTTCTGTCGTTGGAAAGGAATTGCTCCTGAGTCATGGTCACCAATATTAACTCGGTAAAGATGACCTCAGAGTAGCGTGTCTTTTGCTTCGATTTCAAGAACTGTGTATCTTTTCCTGCCTCCATCTTTATATTAGTTGAATGGATCTCATAATATTCTATATGAAACCATTTTTTAACATTATCTTTTTATATATTCTACAATTTTAATATTTTATATATTTACTAAGTACAAGACTAGTACAATGGAGTGCTACTATGTTTAATATAGTGTAAATAACAGATTTTTCATAAATATGTAAAACTTGTCAACTTTGATGAGCACTAGTATGGGAACGGGTGGTCCAAAAAATATACGTTTGGTCTCATTCAATGCAGAATTTAATGCCCTACAAATTTTAAAGGACTATGTTTTCGATATTGTGAGTCCTTTACGAGATATAATCGTAAAACCACCTTTTGGGGGTACATTTTTACCCCCCACCACTTAAACACAACTCCGCCGAGGGGGAAAAACTAATTCTCAAAAATTGTATAAATGACAATCTAGAAAGTTTACTGACTCTGCATTTTTTTTCGGCCACGCCCGCCTGCAACTTATACTGATTTCTTGGTGAAGCCGGACCAAAAAAAAATAAATTCTACTAATTTTGCACATTCTAGTGTTTTATGGCTGAATTAAATCGCTGAGTCATCTCGCACAAACTGTGCGAACAACCAAAAAGGGAATACGCAAAAGTAAACCAGACGGTCTGCGCCGCTGAAATTATCACGAAATCTGTCGCAAGTTTTTGTTGCGATTTATTGTACCAGTTAGTGTAAGATAATTTAAGACTCAAAGAGCAATTCTGAAAATCGAAAGCTCGTAGAAGTTAGAATATCACCGCTTTTATGAAATTAATCGACAAACTAGAGACGGAGTTTCCTTTGAAGGTTCATAAAAAATATATACTGATGATCAAGAGAGGATTTTAACTACTAATGATTGAGAAACTGTGTATAAAAAAATTAAAATAAAACAGAAAGCCTTACTCAATAACGGAATATTCCTTTCAGGTATTTGGAATCTGTGTTTATATAAATCTCAAGAGAGTTTTGTGTAACGATTCATGACGGAGTTACAAACCAAAACTCAATATCTTATTTAGTCAGCACATAACTTTCTTAGACGAGAGTGCAAAGTGTATTTTATTCCATTCAATACAACGGATGAAATTAGTGAGAATTGAAGTGTAATGCGGTTCTTCTAATTGATGCATTAATCTAGTTGGCCTCTTTTTGCTGTATGGCGCGTCTAACAGCATCACGCTATTAGGCAAACGGTCTCACAAAAACTCTTTTTCATAGCTCCTCGATATCAGCCCAATGTTTTGGAGAGCGTCCTCTTTACCTCTCGCCATATAGTTTTCTCTGAACTAATAATCTCGAATAATTATAATACTAAAAATTTGAGGTCGATCCGATAAGTAGTTTCAGAAATATACTGCTTTAAACATGAACCGACGCACTCAAAGTGCTGACCTCATTCAATCCAAAAGTCTATTTCTAAGGTGCGTTTACGGCTAAAGCAGATTTGTCTAATCTGTCAAAGACGTACTTGATTATGGTGATTTGAAGACGATTGGAGTATTTTAACACAAGAGTATGCAGCATATAAGTGCCGAAAAGAGAGGAATATCAAAAATAACAGAGAAAGCTATATGTAATAGAATAAAAAGGTTCCTGACGGAAAATAATATTTTCACGAGTCACCAATAGGGCTTCAGAGAGGGCCACTCTACGGAAACGGCAGCTGTTAACTTTGTTCAACATATAAATGATTTTTTTTCTGACATTTGGCCACTAGCCATACAGCCAACCGCGACCTTAAAACACATAAATGATAAAATAGGAAAAAAAAAAGAATTCACAGTATTTTTCGATTTGACCTGAGCTTTTGATAGCCTAAATTTTAATTTTGTATTAGTGAGACTGTCTAAAATTGGTATTCAAGGACAACTCCAGCAATGGATCTACTCATTCCCAAAAAATCGCAAATTACTAGGAGAGTAAATAAAAACATATCTAACGAGTTCGATATAACATCAGGTATCCCCCAGGGTAGCCTCTTGGGTCCTCCAGTTTTTTTAATGTTTATAAATCCCTCCGACTATATGCTCAACGGTGAAGTGTTTCTATTTGCAGATGACACCTCCATCATAATCTCAAGTCCCGATGTACAAGAATTAAATCGAAAAATCAATAATGTGCTCACCCAGTTTGACAACTACTGCCATAAAAATAGGCTCGTCATAAATTATTCAAAAACAGTCGCAGCTGAATTCCACAAATACTCGAGACCAAAAGTAATTAACTATAATTTTCACATACCCAAAAATTCTGTTCCCTTCAGCAGCCACTGTAAAGTTCTAGTTGCAATCGTTGATGAATTTCTAAATTTTTTCAGATTTTTACATTTCCCCTCCCCCATTTTTAAGATTTTTCGAGTGGTCATATCTCGAAAATATGCATTTTTCGAAGAAATTCACAAGAGTAAAAAAATCTTATTTTGGGCCAAAAAAAGGGTAAATATATGGTTTTTTTTTTTCATTTGACCTAATTCTACAAGTTACGGAACGCGTGATAAAAGGGATGTTTTCTACCCCTTCCGATTATTTCCTACTCTAATACTTTTTCAATTTTTTTATTGACGTCATTACAAACACATTGCACAAGGTTTCATCAAAATCCATTCACTAGCACTCAAATTAGAAACCTCCCGTTGACTGGACTATTGAATGGCGTCATGCAGCGTTGATATTCTTGATTAATTTTAAAGCCTATGGAGATCTATATATGCTAAATGAGCCCATTATTTGAATTCGACAATATTTGATATTAGAAATTCGCCCTAAAATAATTTTACTTTCAATACTAAACACATACGACGGCTTTATTGGTAATTAAATGTTTTATTTAATATTAACTCAATTTCACTCACAAAATACATACAATTTTCCAGGTCGCATTGCGCGATTAATATTTTAGAAGAGACTATGTGAAGGGTCTCTATGGATGAATAATGGAGAAGGTAAGGGGCAAACAAGTTGGATAAAGGAAAGAAGGGCAAATAAGAGATCGCAAAGCGAAATGAATTTATACAGAGCGCAATTCTATTCGTTACACGTGAAATGTCTTTGTAGGTACTTGATAAGACTTTATTACATTCGGAAGGTAATTTACAAGAAAAAAAAACAGGATGTCAACACTATAATCTTCGATGGTTTATTGGAGTTTTTATATAATTGTTTTTTACCATTTGTTAGGAGTTTGACAATTTATTAAAAATGTAGGTTAATTTACATAATGTAAAATGTGGCAATACCAGTACAATAACTTTATTTAATATGAACCTGTGAATTTTCATCCTGAGATCAATATCTGCAGCTAATCCTAAATTTTTGCCACACTCGCACTATTAACACTATTAGTGTGAGTATGGTAAAAAATTCTAATATTAACTTTAGAGTATGCAAATGGGTCGATTTTTCTCTAAACTAAAGGCCAAAATCCTTTTAAGGGGAGCATTCCTCATTTCCTCCACTTCAAGTTCATAAGACTAGAGCAGGAAGTTAGAAGGTGGATGGAAGTTTCTTCCTCGCTCCTGCGGAACCTGCAACCGGGGTTGCCAATCACCTCTATAGTATACAGGTGTTTTTTGAAAGAGCCACATGATTTCTGCTTAGTCACAAGATATGTTCTGCTCGTTTCAGCAAGGGCCCTGAGATGAGGAGCTTCGGTTGCCAAAGCCCTGGGTAGGAGGCTCAAAAGTAAAAAAACTGGAAACAAGTCCAGTTTTCTACTGACTTCTTGGCATTTGATCTTGGCTAGATGAGAGCTCCCCTTAGTCAGAGAATCTGCCCGCTTGTTACCCTCAATGTTGTTGTGTCTAAACACCCAGAGAGGTTGGATGAGCTAAGTTCACAGAAAGCCTGTTTACAGTTTTGAATCAGTATTGAGTTGGTCCTGACTGAAGCAAAGGCCTTGAGGGCCGCTTGACTATCGCTACATGTATATATGTGCTTGTTAGAATATCGCCTTCGGATATTCTACTGTGCGCAGACCAAAATAGCAAAGATCTCAGTCTGCAATACCGTGGCGAATTTACTCAGGGCATAAGAAAGTTCAACCCTGGGGATTTCTCCGTATATTCCCGCTCCTCATACCTCGATGCGTCTGTGAACCAGACGATATCGGCAGGTCTTAATATGTCGTTAATTGGGTTTCAGTCATCCTTTTTGGGGATGACAACCTCAAATGGTTCTGAGAAGGAGAAGAAAGGCCATATCATCACTCCTAGCCTCCAGAGATTAGTGAGTCTCTATCACGTCGGATGTGTACCTTAATTGTTCTCCTCCAATCTTCCACTGACCACCTTAGTCTGTAAGGCGCTTTCCGAGCCTCGGCCTCAATTCCAAGTGAAGGGGCACAAGGTTCAGAACTACTGTGAGGGCCGTGCATATTGCTCCTGTGACTCCCAAACAGGCTAGTCTTTGGAGTTGTGTTAGCTTCTGTTGAATGTACTGCCTGTTTATTATTGCATTACCAAACAACAGGAGCATAAGTGATGATTGGTCTTATTATAACAGTATAGTACCACATTGTTATAACCCCCACGTTTTACCAAAAGTCCTTCTACATACCCAAAGGGTGGTCCTTTGTATTTGTCTCTCTATGTGATCTTTCCAGGTCAGTCCAGGCTGACAACCAGATACTTCACCGTATTGGAGATCGTTAAAGTGGTGTCACAGAGTACGAGTTCGACGAAATCGTCTGCCCTGCGTCTCCTAGTGAAAATTATCAGCTCTACCTTGGTTCTTTCTACCCTGGTCGTTGCACCGTCTCTGAACGATGTGCAAGCCCCTTTGCAAGAAACCGCTAACCGCATTTTGGAATTTTCTCGAGATGATAATTGTCAGGTCATCTGCATAACCTAGCGCAAATGAACCTCATTCTCAAGTTCCTGGAGTAGGCCTTCGAAAACGAGGTCCATAGCAGAGAGGAGAGGACGCCTCCTTGTGGGCAGACCCTCCATACTGAAACCTTTAGTGCTGTAGACCTGGGGAGGCGGTTAAAAACATTTTAAAACATTTGTTACATTTATTTAATTTATATGATCTTGTGTGCCATTTTCGTAATTATGTATTTGACATTATGATAATTTTATACGACACTGACACTCGTATATTAAAGAAAATTAGCTTACATTCATTCAAAATGATCAGTATGCACTTACATCAGTGAAGATTATCTCATTTGACATATAACTGTTTAAGAAATCTTGGCGACGTTGCTTATAGGAAATACTCTACCTTACTCCTCATGTTGATTTTGTTATATTCCCTAATGCTCTTCGTAATTTAACCACGCCCGATTATTCATGAAAAATGGCCCATAATTAGTAGGTGTGACATTGCTTTTAATATAAACAGAATAATATCCTGTTTTCTATCAAAACAGAAATATTTTACGTTCTATAATAATGAGGGCTCATAAGCAGGAATACCTGGATTAGTAACAAGCAAGAGAATGGTTCGGCCCTATAGCCCAAAGTTATTTACCGGTAATATTTAATAAGGTACAAATTGCGGATAGGAGGGATCGACATTAGGTCGGAAACTTGAATTTCTACCCTATAAATTTGATATTTGATCAGAACTTCGGTTAGACCCCGGAATTTTAAATTAAATAATTTCGGATATTCTTAATTTAATCAAATTCCAGGCTACACTACTGAAATAAACAATAATAATAATAGTAATCCATAATTTGTCCAGCAGTATGAATCCTAATTTCAGGACGAAGTATACAAGAAAACTACATTTTTTAAAAATTTGGTTTAAGTTTCTTTAGATTCTATGTAATTATCAGAATAAAATTTTTATTTGTTTGCATTTTTGTCCAATTTCGTATAAGCATTATTTTTAAAATTTTCAGATTTTGATTACGACGTATAAACTACAAGCCCATCGTAATTTTTAAGGGGTCAAGTGACTCAGCATGAATCATATTCAGTACGATGCTTATATATTTGATAGTTAAAGGGTGAGATATCCCGGGCGCAACTCCTACCCTAGACCCGTAGGTGCAAGATCATTGCAAAATGCACGGCATTGATTCTAAAATAATATTCAACACCTGCAACGATTTTTAATAATTGTGTTGTCAAAAAATTATGGTAACTATAAATATAAATAAACAATTACCTACGTTTGGGGTTGAATCTCATTTTTTGGCAATAAGATCATAAATTCCTGTACGGCAACCGATTTCTTGACATGATGTAACTAAATATTATCGTTGTACATTATAGCCGGTTATAATTGATGGAACCAAATGCATTAATAAAAGAAGTAATATTTCTAAAATTACTGCTATTTTGAATTTTTCTAAAGATGGAAATATAAAAAAAAAATAGATGCCGTACATTTTTACTTTCAGGATTTTCCACATCTGTTGAGATTTTCCATATTTTCACCGGCCTTTAGGGTAATTAATTACTGTACGGCATATACAAAATGTTATCGACTGTATCAAATAGCAATTGAAAATTGTGATGCCGTTCATGGTACTATCCCAGTCAATGTGGCAGCCCTATTGGCTTATTGTTAGCTTGAACGGGGCAATTATATATTAATCATTGAATGTGACAGACAATTTATCTTTCATAAACAGAGCTGGGAAATTTTATCTCGGTGACGTGAAAGTCAGGGTTGGCTCTGCCAGCGCGGAAAGATTTTCATGCAAGTATGACACAATATATCTTACCTTGTACTTTTTATAAGGAATTCCGTGATATTCAAAGTTAATATGATCAGGTTATTATAAAGACTCACTCGAAGAGGAGGTATTGGGGGATGTAACATTGAGCTAGCATTGTCTAGTTTCGACTACGGTATGTTACATCCCACTGTCACTTGCACTAAATCTAAATTAAAATTACGTTGACTGTCATTATCAGTAGAGCCACTAGCACTCATATGCGTAGGGGGTTGCGCTAGGGGATTCTCGCCCCTGTAACCAGCAAATATGTACGGCATTGCTAAATAACAGATCCATTAAAACGTAAAAAAAACCGCTGCCCAAGGAATCACTACTTCCACATCCAGATTTCCTTTCCTATCCAAGTCACTCACAACGAAAAAACTTTGTATGTGGAAATAATTAATTATGGAACTTTAATAATATAATATTTGAAATCCTCTACTCCAAAAACCCATAAAACGATACCCCACATCGGTAGTGGGGTGGGGGTGGTGATAGGGGGGTGGATGAAGTAAAAAAATATTTTGAGGTTTCTGGTTCTTGTACATACACTAAATCACAATTTTTTTCATCCCCTTTAACAAGGGGGTGGGGGTGGCAATGAGAGTGGCTAATGCCAAACATTTTTTTGAGACCCTAGCTTCTCTTGTATATACTAAATACCAATTTTATCGACTCTTACCTGCTTGATTTACCCATTTACCCCAAATTTACCCCAATGTACCCCCCAACCCTTCGTCGGAACAACATGAAAATATAATCTAGTTCCAGATCTCGTTAAAGTACATACGTGTACCAAATTTCAAGTCAATATCTTAAACGGTTCCAGAGTAAACGTGCGCACAAAAAAAAGTTACAGACAGACCGACAGACAGACAGACAGACACACGGACAGAAAATTTTTTTCTCTCAAACTTAAAATCTCGACGTTTCATGACATCTTAAACCTATTTAAACAATAAAAAATTTTAAAAAAAATTTTTGTCGTTAATTTCCACTGGTTGTGGAAGTAATTGAATTGTACAAACGCGGTACAATATTAAATCACCTTTATGAAGTAGAAAATAGTTGCAAAAATAAAATAAAATCTTGGGGGTTACAAAATACTTTTCCAGTCATCTGGAACCATTTAGTTTTTACTGATTTTTGTTTTAAGTATTAACAAACTATGCTAAGGCCGTAAACAAATTTTTCATCCTAAAATTGGTCCTTTCAGAGGGAAATAAATTTTCCTGACAGCCATGTGTACCATGAAAAATGGCATGGCAAAAAATGTCTTCATTTCATGAAAAAGCATTAAGATCATTGAATTTGATGTTGATTCAAATCACCACCACTATACTACTTGGAGGTAGGGGGTTGCGCCCGGGGTTTCTCAACCTATAACCACCAAATATGTACGGCGTTGCTGAATAATGAATCTATGAAAGCATACAAATCTAATTGTACAAACGCCGTACAGTATTAAATTACCTATATCTGGAAACATTTTCGGAAAATCAAAAATCCTTCTGGCTTCTGATCCCATTATTTTTGTACGGCAGTAGGTTCTCTAAGCGATTATTTTTTTCAACATGAAGAATGCCGTACCCAAAAGTGACGGTATAGTGCCCAAAGTTATGGTTTCGTATACCGGCACCGCACTGAATATAATTCTTGACTTGACTTCACTTGATCCCTTAAACATTACGATGGGTTTGTAATCTAGTACATTCCAATTGATGCAGGTGGCTCTGTGCATACTACTGCATGAATTCCCACATCAGTTTAGACACATTGTGCAGCTTATCCAATATAACGACTATACAGTAGTGGCATGTTAAAATATTGAGTCGATGCCAATGTAAGGTAGAAGAGAAGAGAAATGGACAAATAATATGCTGAAAAGAAAGAGATTTAACCTACACTATTGCCACTTTTCTCTCTAGCTACTTTTAGTCGTCAAGATAATCCTTCCTCTTTTACTGAATTTTCTTTGTGATACATTTGCGTCAACTCATTCTGTTTCTGTCATTTCTTCATAATTAGACAAAGACTATGTTTTGAGGACATGGATGAACTATGGATAAAAAAAACGGCACGCCCATATTTGCCTGCCGGTTTAATTTAGACATCCGAACGGGACGCGCGCACGTGTAGACTGTGGGAGGAGCTTCTAACCTGTTGCCGGCAATGCATGCGGAGATTTGACATTGGGGGAGATTGGGGAACGTCAATTATTTTACGCCATGTTAAAATACGCAGCATAAATCTAAATAAATTTAACAAATCATGATGTTTCTATAAACTACTGTTAATTAAATTATTTTAACAAGAAACCAATTGCAAATAAATCCGTATTAATCAATAATTGGATTTCATCCGATTTCGCATTTTCTTTTTGCCCCACCTTATCCCATCACTTCAGAGTATTCGCTTCGACATCCCCACCTAAAATGACTGTGATCTGGGAAGGAGAGAAATCAGAAAGACAAGTACAACTGCTGTTTTCATCATAAACGTCTCAAGCTGTAGGAGGGACAATAAGAGGGGATAGAGGGCGGAACTTTTAACATACACAAGTGCTGGCATCGTTGTTATTATATCGCTCTCTTTCGCATACATTATTTTGCTCTTTATATTTCACTCTATCTTATTATGGGTATCGACCCAAGAATTTTGGCTGTCACTACTGTATATTAGCATTCAGTAGAATTATATGTTAGTATCCAATATGACACCTTTCTTGGGATCTAATATGGAACCAATGTTGGTCTCATATGGTGCCAAGGTTGGTATCCAGTATGACGCCAATTAGTCTGGGGTCCAACAGTACGAAATTGCTCTAAATTCCAAGTAACCTGTTCCGACATGACGTACATTTTTCAACTTCAGATTTGCAAAAAGGGTCATATAGGACACCAGAAATGACTTGTCGGATTCTTATCAGTTCTTGCATAACTTCTTAAATGATAAGAAAAGAGACGAAATGATAATTCCTAAAAAAATGTTTTTTAATACATAACACGTCCTGTAAAAGAAACTATGAGTTCTATCCATCTAATTTTTTTATAGTATACACTAAAGACATAAGCGCTTGGATGAGGCTCGATGGCACTGTTTAAATATGTTTAGTTTTCTGGGAAAAAATATGAAATCTGTAACTATAAAATATTGTAGTAAGAATTTCAACATACGAGCAAGTACTTCAATTTTAAATTTTTTGTGTATAAACTATGCTAACAAACATACCCAATATATTGAAAATGTTTTTAAGACAAGAACTAAGTTGATATTGCATATAGTATTAGAGTTGTGAATTTTTAAAATGCGTGCATGATGCGGCGCATGTAATAAAGGCGACAGCTCCCCTAAAATTCATAAAGCGCATGAAAACAGTTTAAAGTGGAATTAGCTGGTATGTTTATGTATATAGTGAGTGTGAAGTTATTTGTCTTAACATTTTAACATTATAAAAACTATTTGTGTTTGATTGTTTAAATCGATTGATTATTGTTTGCGGTTCATATTTATTATTTACTAGCTATGCCCGCGGTTACGTTCGCGTGGAATTTTGAAATTGTCTAAAAAGCTTCTTTATAAACGACGTTTAAGGTAGAATCACCATTCTGGAATATTTCAGAAAACTCACAAATTTTCTGGAATATTCCAGAGTACTCTCGAATTTTCTGGAATATTACAGAAGTTTAATCTTAAAAGTTTATGCCGTGCAAATACGCTTATTGTAGAGATCAAGCTGTATCTCCTGTTCTACTAGACCGATTTTCATAAAACTTGGCTTAGTCTAGGCCGATTTCGATGAAATAAGAACTACATGTTACTCCAAGCTTAGATGAACCTCATTGGTTCAGTAGTTTCTGCGTGATGCGCGTTCAAACAGACAAGCAGACAAACAGAGAAAAATTCCAAAATCTGTCTTAATGTATTCCATTACTCATTTTACATCCCCCACATCAATTTTTTGCAAATATTTTCAACTTTACAAATGTATTATATGTATACGTTTGAATATTATTAAAAGGTAAAATAATTTAATAAAAGTGATTTAGGCTCCCTCCCACCGACGGAAGACGCTTTTCAACAACATGTTGCAAATATTACTTTTTTTTAAACAGTGTTGTGAACCGTCATTCAAATTACCTCTTGCACAAAATTTTGGATGCAGAATTGGAAATCAGGAGCTGGTACCGATAATGTCGACAAAAAAAGTTTATCTGAACTTAAATTAAAAAGTGCAACTGTAAAATAAAATGCGACACAAAATGTTCTTGTGAGTGGTATTCAGTTGCGTGCTCGTGTGCTGCTTTTCCTGAAAATTGTTTTAAGGGAAAAAGTAATATGAATCATTTTATACTGATAGTGATTCTGACTAAAGTGTTAGAATAGTTATACACAAAAATTACATAATATACAACATGAATGTTTTATTTAAAATATCTCCCTTTCCTGCTTTCTATTAAATATGCTAAATACCTAAAATAATATTTCTCACTAATGTTTTATTTCTTAAACAATATAAAAATGAGTAGAAGTTGTACTCGGGCATGGCCAATTGCGAATACCTATTTGATTAACATTTTGCTCGAACACACAATTCACTTTGTATCGATTATTATTTTTTTAAATGAGTGGCCGCAATCGGCAACGCCCGACTACTACTTTCATTCGTTTTGTTGTATTATTAACATAAAGTAATTCAAATTTGCAATTGTATTGAACAATATAGTGCTCTTTACTGTTACACTGTACCAATTATCGTGTAGACTATTTTTATTTTAATGCTGCATAATTACGCGTCTCATAAAAAAATCATAAACAAAAAACTGTATACGTTATCGACAGGATCTTTTTTAAAAAAACTTTTTCAATATATGGACTATATTTGGTAAGCAATTGTATACAGTGCGTGTAATTGCGGATTGGGCATGTACTTCCACGTAGCGCGAGAGATATGACAACCCAACAATAGCAAACTCGCCCGTTGGGCGGCATAGATTAAAGAGTCGACGCTAGACCACTTTCAAGCAGTTCTCAGTTATTTCATTTCAGCCAGCTGGCACATGCGATGTTGCAATTCTTACTCCCTATGCCCAGCCCGCCACTACACACACTGTATAAGAATTTCATAAATTTAACATAGTTGTCCGCATATCGAAATTTTTTGAACGTAAATATCAACCTTTTGATTTTAATTATTTTTTTCCAAAAAAAAATATTCTTTTCAAAAATATCAATAGCTTAGTTAGAATCACGTATATCTTTTGAGTATACACACCAAAAATCAGATCGGTAGGTTACACAGTTTTTGTTTTAACGGAGAATAACCATTGTAAAACATAATTTTGTAATTATCAATCCGTCATCTTTTTTGCGATTTCTGAAGTTGCGCAAGAGCAAAAATTATTCCGACAAGTGTTTTCTAGTGCCCCAGGTAATGCTCTCTTCATTACTTATATCAACATTTGTACGTCATGTCGGAACAGGTCATCTTGATTTTGAAGTGCTTGGACCCCGGATTAAATCATGATATTTAATATTATGCCAATATGTGATTGCAATATTGAGCGTTTATTGGACACTTAGTATATTGGTCCAATCAACTTGTGCTACAGGGGACTAGAGAGTCTAATTGAATAATAGGCTGAACAAAACAATTAAATGTATTGTAGCATATATTACAATGCACAAATTAATCACGCTTTTATAAATTAAACGTCCCAGTGCCAGTGGTGTGAGAATAAAAAAACTTATTTTTCAGACGAGTGGATTTTTTGGTTCAAATTGCTGAACGCGTTTTATAAATAGCTTTTAATAATAAATTGTGTCCGTTTTAAATAGCGTTCCGTCGCGCTTCAAAAATTATTGAAATACATTAATAAATTCGCTTTTCATTGTAGTTTTAATAAAAATGAGTAAATGTAAATTCCCATTGTCTGCAAAATTACATTTTTTGCCAATTTTAATGCTTTTGTATTATTCACAAATATGAGGAGCGCAAATTTAGTTCAAAGTAATCTGCAGTCAGAGGGGTTTATTTTAACCAGCCCTAACGTTCTTAAATGTTCCTACGGTGAATTTTCCTTTTAATAATATAAAAGTATGCCTACCCTTATAATTGGATCATTACTTCAGGCCGGATGCTGAGTTTAAAACTGCGCGGTTGGGGTGCATTTATGTAAAGAATTTCACAACGAAATTATTTTAAATTAACCACATGGAGGAAAACATGGCCGTAACCAACTGACTGAAATCTGAGTTAATTTGGTCTTATTTTTCTTAAAAATTGGAACGTTATATCATCGAGCGCTGACTTCAAATTGCTGGCATATGAAATATTGATGAAGATGGAGTGAGAATGCTTCACGGAGTATGCCAAAGGGTATGGGAGAACAATTCCGTGTTAGTGTAATAAACATTATGTGGGTGAGTCATCCAGACCATTTAGTGTTAGATTGGGTGAGCATAAGGCTTACATTAGGAAGAATGAGATTCAGAAATCGAAGATTTGCGAACACGCTTGGGAGAACGGAGATAGAATAAACTGGGACTCGGCAAAAATTTTAACAAGAGACATAACAAGAACAGAAAAATTAAAGAATCATCAATAATATTATAACCTAACAAATTGAACATTGCTGAAGCAATTGCTATATACGAGGCTCTCGAATTTATTTATTCTTCTAATTCAGACAATTCCATAATTTTATCAAATTCTCCATCGGTTTTATCTTCATTACAAAACAGTTTTTCCTTCAACATTAAAACCAACCCTTATATCCTAAAAATAAGGAAACTGCTACACAATGTTTTAGGTATGGGAAAAGAGGTTCATTTTGTATGGATAAAAGCACACATTGGCATAAAAAAATAATGAAATTGTCGACTCTTTGGCCAAGGAAAGCATCATCTCAGGATTCCCATTAGAACAAAAAAATCTGTTTATCTGACTCCTTCAACATTTTAAAATATAAATTTAGAAATAGATTGTTAGAGCAGTGGTGGGAGTTTTGCCATTCCAATCCTACTAGATATACAAATATTCATCCTGACCTCCCATCTAAGTTTTGGCAGGAAAATTATGAATATCTAATCAACAATAATACGCCTCAAATTTGGACATGCCTGTTATCCAGCACAGTTGCATAAAATAAATGTTCTGCCTTCAGAGAATGGTGATATTTGTAATATTAAAGGTGACCTGGATAATATTTTCTTCCAGTGTTCTAAATATAGAGCAGCAAGTGACAGATTATATAACAATCTTATTAACTATAATATTCAGGCTCCTTTTAATATACTTGCTCTCCTCAGCCACCATAATAAAGTAATTTTTGATTGTATCATCGGTTTTTTGGAAGAAACGAATATTCAATTACAAAAACATAAAAATCAATTTTTTTTTTCAAATTTAAACCATTCGATTTTGTTCAAAAACAATAGGGTTCTTCCTCCAGCCAACACTAACTTACTGTCCAAATTTCAGTACAATCGGATTTTTATTTCTTTCTTTATCGTGCTTACAAGAAACGTGACGAACGGACGGACAGACAGGCGGACAGACGAACAGATGGACGGACATTTTGAAAGTTGTTCAGAATTCGTTCTCACTAACACGATACGAAAATTTTTGTGTGCGAGCGAAATTTACGGTTTTAGAAATGTACCGATCAAATGCAATATACTCTTCGTTATCGTATTTGCGAAGAGTATAATAACTACTATAATAACTAGAAATATCAACAGTTCTGTGTAAGTACTAAGTATATATGGATATTGAATACAACAAATATATTGTAATATGTTGCAACCCCTTAAAATTTAAGGTTATGTTGGTTACTAAAAAGTAGTAGTATTTGCACCTACTCGAGAAACCTACCAGAAGTTAGTTCTGGTGACATCTGGAATTATCTAGAGAATGGTGGCGTCATCACAGAAAAATCGAGATCTGTCATTTTTAGGTATAAAAGACCGACCGAATTCTCGGCGAGTAGTTCAGAAAGTTCAGAAAGTATAGAAAGTGAGGTTAAGACTTCAAAGATAAACAAAGTGATAAACATTGTGATTTTAGTCAGTAAAGTGTATTTAAATTAATAATAGTATTGTGAAGTATCCAGTAAATATTTAATAAAGTGTGTTAGTGGACATCTCTTGTTATAATTTTTGGAACCCACGGAATTTGCGAGGGTGGTTTCCTAAGGGTGGAAACACGTTACAAATTGGTGTCAGAAAGCGGAATTTTATGACAAGAGGAGCTCTGAAGTTGTGCTGGAGTGTTCGAGAAGTATTCTCGAGGGTTAGTGCTAACACAGGACTAATTTACTGGACATTGTTCAAGGGTTATTTTCGAACAGGAAAATAGTGTTTAAGTGCATTTTTGAGACATTGTAGAACAGTTTATTAGGACATTAGTGTGATAATTAAATCCTTTGAACTGAGAAGTGATAGAGACACTGAAAAAGACTCATTTAGTGCGTGAAAATTTCTAGAACTTTTCTATTTGGACATTAGTGGAGATTATTAAATTCTCTGAACTGGGTAGTGACAAAAGACTCTGGATAAGACTTTTTCGTGCTGTTTCGAGATTTTTCTGGAAAGTTCCATTACCGATATTGACATTTCATCGTATGCCCGTAACAACAAGAAGTATGGCATCCGATAAACAAATACAGGACTTATTTGAACAATTCCAAAAAATCATGGCACAGCAGCGCCAGGAGGAGGAAAAACGGCGTCAAGAAGACAAAGAAGAACAGGAGAGAAAACGTCAAGAAGAAAAGGAAGAGCAAGAAAAGCGACGTCGGAAAGAAAAAGAGGATGAAGAAAGAAGACGCCAGGGAGACAAAGTAGAACAGGAGAAAAGACGTCAAGAGGAAGAAAGAAGACGTCAAGAAGAAAGGGACGAATTAAAGAAAATTATGGAAGATCAAGAAATAAGACGTCAGAAAGAAAAAGAGGATGAAGAAACAAGACGTCGGAAAGAAAAAGAGGATGAAGAAACAAGACGTCGGAAAGAAAAAGAGGATGAAGAAACAAGACGTCAGAAAGAAAAAGAGGATGAAGAAAGAAGACGTCAAGAACAAGAGAGACAACGTCAAGAGGAAAAAGACGAACTCAGAAAAATAATGGAAGACTTGGAAGAAAGACGCCAGGAGGAATTAAGGAAAATCCTGAGCGATCAAATAAAAATACAACAGGACGCAATCATTTCTGTCAAGGAAGAAGTTAAAGAAGAGATAAACAAGGTCGAAGAAAAAGTAGATAAGGTTGAAGGAAAAGTAGATAAGGTAGAAGAAAAAGTAACTGAGTTTCAAGTAGAAATAGACCGGCTTAAACGACAGTTGAGAGATAGAGGAAGCCAGCAGGTGGTATCATCAGGTCAGCGACTAAAACCTCCTTCTTTTGACGGCCAAAGTTCCTGGACGACGTACAAGAGGCAGTTTGAGGCAGCAGCATGTGCGAACAACTGGGATAACGAGGAAAAGGCCATGGCATTAGTTCTGGCGTTAACGGGCCAGGCCTCAGAATTACTTCAGACTATCCCGGTGGAGAAGCAAAGGGACTTCAAAGTCTTGGAAGCTGCATTAGACTTGAGGTATGGCGATCAACACCTTGCCCAATTATACCAGGCTCAGCTGAAATCCCGGATGCAAAAAGCTGGGGAAAGTTTACAAGAATTTGAAGCTGCGATAGAGAGACTGGCACACCTGGCGTATCCGAGTGCACCTAAAGAATTCCAGGAACAATTAGCCGTGGGGGCCTTTTTAGATGGTATAAGGGACGAAGAGGTCAGGCGAGTTTTGAGGCTGACAAGACACCAAAGTAGTAGCGAAGCTTTGGTGCGTGCACTTGAAGTAGAAGCCGCCTACAGAGATACTCCAAGGTCGAGAGTGCGAGCTGTGACTTTCGAAGAATCGCAACCAGAAATGAACCAGAACCCTATGTTGACGGAGATGCAGAAAATGTTTACCAAATTATTGAACAAAGTGGATGATCTTAGGGAGCAGAGAAAACAACAAAATAAAGGAAAGCCGAGTGGAGGTATTAAATGTTACAACTGCGGCAAGGTAGGACACATGAAGCGAGACTGTCGACAGCAGAATTCGGAGAGTCGAGTAAATGCTGTGAATCTTAAAGAAAAGCAGGAAAACAGTACCAAGGGGGTTGTTCTGGCTAGGGAATGCAATGACCCCAGAGAAATAAAGATTTCCCAGCTTCGAAGAATCGCAAGCAGTCTGTTGTTGCATGGATATGTGAACGGAAGAAAATGTTTGTTTACCATCGACACAGGTACTACGTCATCAATAGTACGGCCAGGATTTATATCGGGCATAAAGATTACCAAGAGGCAAAATGAAGAAGTGATCGTCCGGACAGCTACGGGGGACAGGGCTACGGTTCATGGAGAAGTAGACCTGGGTTTGCAGATTGGGCATTTGAGGTTCGACCACAGGGTCATCGTGGCTGACATTACGGATGACTTCATTTTGGGACTGGACATTATGGAACAGTATGGATTTATTGTTGACGTAGGGAAGCGAATGTTAAGGATTGGGAACGAACAATTTATTCTGTCAAAAGTGAACGACCAATGCGAGAAAACCAGGCTGTTGACAACGCAGGCAGTCAAAACTCCTGCATTATCCAGAAAACCAGACAAGGAAGATTGCAAGCGCTACCCTCAGGTGAGAAAATTGCCGAACATGGTTAAAGTCAACACTGTCAAGGTCGATCTTCCAGACAGTTGGTCAAAGAAAACTCTGAGGCAAGAGCAATTGCGTGATGTAGAAATTGGACCCATGTTGAGAGCAAAGGAAGGGGGAACGCGACCAGTATGGAAGGATGTTTCCAACAAAGAAGTGGGGCTGAAGGCTTTATGGTCACAATGGGATTCACTTACAGTCGTAGACGGGCTTTTAAGGAGAGCATGGGAAAGCCCAGATGGGAAGCAGGTTGCCATGCGTCTAGTGATTCCCAGGTGTCGTGTACCAGAAGTACTCCAGGAAGCACATAATGAAACATCCAGCAGACACTTCGGCATAAACAAGACATTGAGTAGAGCACGGGAACAGTTCTATTGGGTTAATAGTCGCCAGGATGTGGAGGCCTGGTGTCGCAAGTGTAAAAATTGTGCTGCCCGTGGAGAACCATTTTCGATGAGCAACTACAGAAATGGAAGCCGAGAACAGCCGAAGAATGATCGAGAGCAGATGAACAGAACTAGTAACCGCTTGAAGGCTCGTTATGATCAGAATGCCAGTACAGGGGGATTCAAGGTGGGGGATCTGGTTTGGCTGTACAACCCACAGCGGAAGGAATGGAGATCCCGAAACTTCAACCTCCTTGGGATGGACCGTATACTGTTATTACCCGAATAAATGATGTCGTCTATCGTATTCAACGAAACAAAAAGTCCAAGATGAAGATCGTACACTTGGATAGACTGGCGAAGTATGTGAAAGAGGCTGAATTGCCTGACCGGGACGTTCAGGCTTGAGGAGGGGGCAGTGTAATATGTTGCAACCCCTTAAAATTTAAGGTTATGTTGGTTACTAAAAAGTAGTAGTATTTGCACCTACTCGAGAAACCTACCAGAAGTTAGTTCTGGTGACATCTGGAATTATCTAGAGAATGGTGGCGTCATCACAGAAAAATCGAGATCTGTCATTTTTAGGTATAAAAGACCGACCGCATTCTCAGCGAGTAGTTCAGAAAGTTCAGAAAGTTCAGAAAGTATAGAAAGTGAGGTTAAGACTTCAAAGATAAACAGAGTGATAAACATTGTGATTTTAGTCAGTAAAGTGTATTTAAATTAATAATAGTATTGTGAAGTATCCAGTAAATATTTAATAAAGTGTGTTAGTGGACATCTCTTGTTATAATTTTTGGAACCCACGGATTTTGCGAGGGTGGTTTCCTAAGGGTGGAAACACGTCACAATATTCTTAAAGATGTGTATTTAATATAGACAGCAAATAAATATTTTCGTAAACATTGAGGAAGGAAACAGATTCGGTTTCCAAAACGACAGGCAAAATACGTTATTTTTATATTTTTGTTCTTATTCTTTATTTGTCAAAAACGCCCTCCAACTGTCCTTTGACGTAAAAGTCACAGGCGTAGAGGTTATTTTCCAGTAAAATACTGGATAATTGTATTATTTTGTAGATTTCAAGACACTATTGTATTTAACTAATTAACTATAAACGGGTAAATATAAATCATGGCCTTCTCCAATGTTATAGATATAAAAACCGCTGCCCAAGGAATCACTATTTCCACATCCACATCTTCTATCCAAGTCTCTCACAACGAAAATTGTATGTGGAAATAATTGTTTATCGAACTTTAATAGTTTAATATTTGAAATCGTCCACCCCAAAAACCTATAAAACGATATCCCACATCGGTACTGGGGGTGGGTGAAGTAAAAAAAAATTGAACTCTTTGGTTCTTGTACACGCACTAAATCACAATTTTATTTTTTTCACTACCTTCAATTGATGGTAGAGTGGAGGTAATAATGGAGGTGGCTATTGCCAAAAAATTATTTGAGACCTTAGCTTCTCTTATATATACAAAATAGCAATTTTATGGACTCTTACTTGCTTGATTTACCTATTTACCCCCATTTACGCCAATTTACCTGCAAACCCTTCACCGAAATAAGATCAAAATATAATCTAGTTCCAGATCTCGTTAAAAACATACGTATATCAAATTTCAAGTCAATGTCTTAAATGGTTCCAGAGTAATCTTGAGCACAAAAAAGTTGACAGACCGACATAGAATGTTTTTTTCTCAAACTTTAAATCTTGACGTTTCATGACATTCTAAGCCTATTTAGTACAATCAAAATTTTCCAATTTTTTTGTTACTATACTTCCACTGGATGTGGAGTAAAATGATTATTTTGTACAAAATTCACATGATTTTATTTTGCAGAGTAAATCTTTCATATCCGGCACAGTAGGAATATCTAGTTTTTTTTAAATATATATATGTCGACGCCTAGAAACATTTGCAATATATATAAAAGCACTTTATGGAAATAAAAATAGTGCGACACAATAAGGTGAAAAATCGCATATTTTAATATAGAAAACATCAATACCTAGTAACAGCGCAACAAAATGTTTACAATACCAATCTGCTTCTATTTGTATGAAGTAAAATATATCGACGACATTCTTTTGTAGAGCACATCGCATGATATGAATTTCTTAAAGGATACTGTTATCAATCTGTGCAACTAGAAATGAGGTAAAATGCAAGTGCTATTTTTTACCGACTTAACTGAAATACATGCCAAACATAAATTGCTTTGTTTAAAAATCCAAGTATGAGTAGCAAGAAAATATAACAGCTCCACAAAATAAAAAGAGTATGTTGTACCAGAAAAGAGACCGTCATATCCTCACTTATTTTGGTGCACTGAATCCGAATCTGACGTCAAAATTAATTTCTACCATGTCACTTTTTTGTAAATTTTGTGTTTTTTTCGCATTCTATTTGTACCCCAGTAGATAAAGACAAATTTGAGGCCAAAATAGGAAAAATTTACGAGAAAGTTGGTTTTTTGTGGAGACCTTCATTGAGATGCCCTTAGTACAGAAGTTCGAGCAATTTGAGCCATGGGTTTTTTTTGGGGGAGGGGGGGGGGGGGGGGGTTAAAGGGGCGATTTTCAGTTTTTGCCATTATCTCTAGAAGTATCACTTTTTCGACAAAAATAGAAATGAGCAAAAATATTTCTTATAAAATTCTACACAAAAAAGGTCATTACACTTTTTTCGTAGGATCAATCGTTTCAAAGATATACAGTACGTACATAAAATATTGTGTGTCTAATTGTGAGGACAAAGTTTCACAAAGACATCCATTCCCAAATCCAAAAAAGATATTAATCGATTTAAAAAATGGTTAGAAATCATCAAGCAGTAGAAAAACAGTAATAAACAAACAGTAGAAGCAGCAGAAAAACAAATAGAAAATGCGGTTGCAGATAAATTAGTTCTAGTTTCTACTGTTTCTACTGTTGTTTTACTTTATAAATATTCTATTTGTCTTCGTAGATAATCCCCAAACAGCAATATTTTATGTCATTTAAATATTGCACGATAATAAAAAAAGCAATAAAAGAAATGTAAAAATGTATTTGTTCTTAAAATAAAGAGAAACAAACTAGACAACTTTTTTAAAAAAATTATTTGTCTCTTAACGGATGGACTTCATTAAGGTTACAAAAGAAATATGGATACAAAAGTAGGTATGTATTATACGTAAGCTGTCATTAGTATCAAAATAATCCGATCATTTAAAATATAGTAAGTATTAAGAATTAATTGAATATTTTTATTATGTAAACTATTTGCACGATGGTGATGTCCAAATTTTTCTACAGTATGTGCTTAAAATACTCTCCATCCAGAGCGATTTTCCAATATGAATTTTCTGAAAAGTGTAAAACTTTGATTTTCATATTTTCTCCGAATGGAAAACATGATATCAAACAACTTTTATTCTTACCATTTATTTTTTCAGAAAATTGCAAGGAAAAGAAATAATTAACATTATACATAATTTGCAATTTTTCAGCTTTCCGAAAATATTTCACAAGGGCCCATTTTTGAAAAATTTGGACATTACTATCGTGATCGGCACATTTTTTACATTCAAAAACATATTTGTCCCAAACCAAAATAAAATGATAAAATTTTCCAACCTGTACTCCAGCTCTTCCTTCGTCTACTCTAATATTATATATTTTAAATTTTACCGTCAAAATTATTCAACGTTCCCGCCAACCGTCGCGCGCCGTTTGCCTTTTCTTACAACCACCGAAGGCGCGTCGGTTCTAGTCCCAGTAGAATGAGTTAAATCCTGAAGACTGGGGATGGAAGATCGCCAAAAATAGATTGGAACCTATTCAAAACCTCTTGTCACCGGCTCCCGATCAGTTGATCAATACTATATTCTGCTACTGTACCAAAGGCTGTAATGCTAGTTGTAGCTGCAGACAACTAGGTCTCCGCTGTTCTGCAGTATGCGGGCATTGCCGTGGGCAATCTTGTTTGAACACCGCGATGGAAGAAATAGATAATAACATAGGAGCTATAGATGAAGATATAGTTGAAGATACGATACCATCAACCGATCAGCCAATTGACGAAGCTCTTTATGAAGAGGACGATGAAGTTGACACGGAATTAGATCTGCTAGAAGAGAACGAATGATTTATGCAAAGGGTTGTTTTGAGTGTCAGATGTGGATTAGGCCTACTGTTACTGTTACAAAAATACAGACATTGTATATTTCCGTAACTTTTACTCAAAAACGATTGATCCTACGAAAAAAGTGTAATGTGTTTGTGTAGAATTTTATAATAAATGTTTTTGCTTATAACTATTTTTGTCGAAAAAGTGATACTTTTCGAGATAATGGCAAAAAACTGAAAATTTCCTCTTTAACCCCCCCTCCAAAAAATACCCATAGCTCAAATTGCTCGAACTTCTCAGGATGTACTAAGGGCACCTCAATGAAGGTTTCCACAAAAAACCAGCTTTCTCGTAATTTTTTCCAGTCGAAATGTCTTCATTTACTGGGCTATTGTGGTGGGAACGAAAATTGACAAGATATCGAAAAATTGTATTAAGAAAAAGTGCCTAAAATCTAACGAGGCCCTCATATGTTGATTTTGAACAAGATCTAAGAAAAAATAATACAAAAAAAGATACGTAGTAAAAATTTTTATTTTTATTTTTTTTCTCAGATTTGGTTCAAAATTGAAATATGGTGGATTCTAAGCACTTTTTCTTAATAAACATTTTCGATATCTTGTCAATGACCCATTTTTCGGTACCACCACAGAAAAATGTGGAAAAAAACGCGATTTACAAAAAAATTACAAGGTAGAAATTAATTTTTTATCAATAAGTTATTTTTGCGACTTACAAAAAAATGGTAGGTGATGTAGCAACTTCAGAAACCATATATCGCATGTACATTTCAGACGACTTTTTTTTTGTGTGGCGGTGTTGTTTGAGTGGATTTTTAAATGTTCGCCTGGAGCCAGCATGTGGCTGCAAGTTAAAAGTGTGATACAAACATTGAAAATGAAAATTAACTTAAAAAACTTAAAATTTCAGGTTATGTATACAAAATTTCTTGTAACGCCATTCGAAATTACAAAGCAATATAATTTTGTAAAAATAGACTAAATTCTATTGCTGTTTCCATAGAAACCAATGTTTTATTTCACACTGTGAATCAATTTTTTTTTCATTTCACTCTTTTTCTTTATTTTACATTTGTCAATAATGACATTGTTTTGATTCATTGAAACTCTCAAATAAATATCATTTTAGGATATGGCGTTACAAAAATTACTATTCTATTACTACCTTAACTTATATTTGTTTATAAAATTAAAATTCACCGAACATTTTCCAAAAAATAATTAATCATACTAAGTAATTGCGTGCTCAGGATATTAATTAGTGTAAACGAAAAAAACAATAAACATTTTCCTGCGAGTGATCCAGATTTTAGATAACATAAATAAATATGATAAAAAAAAGAAATACTGTTTGTGTACATACTTAACACAGGAAACCATTACACTACATACTATTTCATACGCTTGTAACAACACGTAATATTTTTATTTTAATTATTCAGTTTCCTCTACAATAAAATTGGTTTCTAATGTCGGTACGAACCAGTTTATCCAACAAAATTATAAATAAAAATTAATCAATTATTTCAGATCGATATTCGACGTTTAAAGTTTCTGTGTTCACATTTCAAATTATATTATATTTCATATTTTCACTAGTTTAATTTTTAACTGTTGGCATTCGCATGGGTCAATAGCAATTTCATTTTGATATGAAAGTAAACAAGAACTTCAAGTTACTAAACTAATATCGTAATAAAAGAATAATAGTTATTTTAAAGTTAAAATAAAAATTTCAGTCTCATGAGCTGAATCAGGAAAAGCAGTAAATGTAATTAAAAAAAAAATCAAACCTGCACCGAATTTAAAAAGTACCCTTCAAAGCGCACCCAACCGAAAAATTTAAAACCTGACTGCAATACATATTCATGCTGATTTTTAAATAGATAATTTACACAGCAAATGTACAAAACGATTATAAATATGTACAAGGCTTTCGTAGAATCTCATTTGTTGTGGCTTAATAGGTTGGGCGGAGTATTAAATATACATATACATGGTAAAACGAAATGAAATGAAATATTTCAGAAAAAATTATATACAGTATGTCCGTGTATGTATCTGGAGCGGGGTTTACAATAGATCTAATGGAAAAAATTTTTAACTTTTCGAGGAAATGTTATTCTTTATAAAAGTTTTTGCTTGCCTAAAAATTAGTAATGACGTTGAGAAAAATTATATTTTTGCTCAAAAACTTAAAATTCCGTAAGAGTAAACCGGTTATATTTTTTATTTTGGAGCAAAGTGGGAAATATAAAAGTTGTCTATCCAAATTCAAAATGTTATTTGAATATTGCAATGTTTTGAAATAAGTGAATTTTTAGTAAAATATTTGTCGGGTTTTGTCAAATTTTTATTTTCTTTACTTTTATTTTATTTTGAAAAATACTACAAGCTGTAGATATTTTGATTTCTATTTTAGAAACATCCTGTATAATTCCTGTAATATCCTATTTGATTGTTAGGTGCGTTGTTACCTAGTTACATCTACATATCAAATATATATTTTCTTAAAATGTTTTCAACCGCTTCTCAAGTCACCGAAGTAACTCCTTGAAAATCCAGAATGATTTTGTGTTAGGTAAAGAGAAACGAGGCCCTACAGCTTATAGTGGAGTCCGAACCACTTCTAAACAAATATTTTTGAAATGTTAACTACCGGCTCGGTGGCGCAGTGCTTAACGTGTTAGGCTTGCGACCACGGGCTCCCGGGTTCGAATCCTGGCTAGGGTATGGATGTGTAGTGGCATTTTTCACGTGTTGCCGAGACGGTAGCAGTGGGCTAGACTACGGTTGTGTGAGAGACAACACGGTCTAGTCGCTCTACTCTCCTGAGTTCGAGTCTCAGCTGCGGCAGATGGCAATGTCGCAGGGAATGGGTGTTGTGATGTTGTCTGTGTGTGTCCGTCCATCCTGGTTGAGTGGTAGAATAGCCTACGGCTAAACTCCGCCAGGACATTAATCTAAATAAGGCGATTAAAAAAAAAATTGTCGAGCAAATTGTCGGGAAACGGAAGTTCATACCATTACGTTCTTCAACAATTCAGTGAGAGATTTCCCAATGTGTATGTTTCGAGAATCGCTATTCATAAATTAAAATAAAAAACTGTTTCAGTCCTTGACGTAAAGAAAAAGGAAAAAATATATGATCACAATATTAGTGATGGCATCTGTTGCTGAAAATCACCAACTTTCGTTAAGAAATCGAGCCCGGCATTTGGAGGTGGTTAAAAAAACTTTCATCCAAAAAATTTTAAAAGAGAATAAAACATTTCCATACAAATCTCATTTTAACCATATCTTGAAAGGAGGAGATGAAGCAAAATGACTAGATTACTGTTTATGGGTTGGAAATGAAATTTTAAGTGGCAACTAGAATTTTTATAAAATCATGTTCTCCAGCGAGTCAACGTTTTCAACAAATAGCACTGTAACTTTACAACATGTTAGGTATTGGAGTGAGACCAACCAATTTAGAATTTTTACTGGAAGGTAATATAAAGTTAATGTCTGGTGCCCTATTTCGTATCATGGCATAATAGGACCATACTTTTTTGAAAATACAGTAGTAACTCTTATTTACATATGCTCAATACATTATTTTCTGATCAGTTAGACGATTTGCTGTTGGAATATTGTAATAGAATGTATTTTTAACAGTATGGATGTCCGGCACATTATGCCTATGTCGTACGTAATTGGCTTAATAGCAAGTTTGGACGACGCGATGGTGGATTGGCCGCAATGGTCCAGTTTTGTGGCCCAAGTCTAGATTTGACAATTGCGGATACATTTCTCTGGAGGCGTCAAAGACAAATTACCTACCGACAATCCATAGATAACGACGTTCAACTTCTAAAGCAGCGCATTTCAGTAGCTGTGTAATCAATTTCCATTGAGGAAGTTAGAAATTGTTTTCAACATTCGGAAACGATTGGAAATATGCGTTCAACTTGGAATTTTTCAATTGTGATATTTAATAAAGTCATAACTTTCAAATATGTATTTGCTTTTATAAATTCAGAATTGTTTATCTGATATTTACTCGCCTTGTTCGAATGCAATTAGCTAAATAAAAATTTGACAAGTATTTTACTAAAAATTCACTTATTTCGAAACGTTTCAATATTCACATGAAATTTTGAATTTGGACAGACCATATAATTTAACAACTTTTTTTTCACATTTTGTTCCAAAATAAAAATATAACCAGTTTACTCTTAAGCAATTTAAAGTTTTTGTAATTTATGAGCACCCCGTATAAAAAATATAATTTTTCTCAACGTCATTACTATTTTTTAGGCAAGCAAAAACTTTTATAAAGAATAACATTTTCTCGATTGTATTGTAAACCCCATCCGCGGACATACTGTATAATAAAACCACTGCAATTTCCACATCTAGATTTCCTATCCAAGTCTTTTACAGCGAAAAAAAATTGAAATTATATCTGCACTTTATTATGTGGAAATAATTGTCCATAAAACAATTCAAAATCACACTTAAAATCGTCTACCCCAAGAACGGATAAAGAAAGCGCATTGTTGGTGGAGGTGGTTGTGCTCTGATGCCAAAACAATTTTTGAGGCCTTTGGTTCTTATACTTACACTACATCACAATTTTATTTTTTATCGCCTTTAATAACGGGGTGGGGGTGGTAATGGGGGTGAGAATGGGAGGTGGCTGATGCCAAGTAAAATTGTTGCTCGTATATACACGAAATCCCAGTTTTATGGACTCTTGCTTGATTGCTTTACCTATTTATCCCCATTTACCCTACAACCTTTCAACGGAATAAGTCAAAATCCAGTTTCAGATCTCGTTATAATAATACATGGGTACCTTTCAACCCAATATCATAAACCGTTCCAGAGTAACCGTGCGCACAAAAAAATTGCAGATAGACCGACAGAACGGCAGATCGACAGGCCGACGGACATAATTTTGTTTTGCTTAAATTTAAAATCTCGAGGTACCATGACATTCTAAGCTAATTTTGTTTTTACTCTTACTATACTCTAGTGAGTTATCTAACTACACTTTTTTGGGGGTCCGTGGTGGAGTATAAAAGATTATCTGTTATAGCAAATGTGAAACATATCACAAAAAAACTTTTTAAAACAATTTAATTTTTTTTTTTAAATTACCAATTAAAAATATTAATCTCCTTTACCCAGTCGCGGGTCTCAGATCTCCACCATCACTTTTCACATCACATCACAAGCTTATTTAAAAAAAAAATCAAAATTTTGTTTTTACCCTTACTATACTCTAGTGAGTTCTCTAACTACACTTTTTTGGGGGTCTGTGTGTAAGTTCGTGGTGGAGTATAAAATATTATCTGTTATAGGAAATGTGAAACATATCACAAAAAAACTTTTTAAAACATTTAATTTTTTTTTTAAATTACCAATTAAAAATATTAATCTCCTCACCCATTTACCCAGTCGCGGGTCTCAGATCTCCACCATCACTTTCACATCACATTACAAGCTTATTTAAAAAAAAAATCAAAATTTTGTTTTTACCTTTACTATACTCTAGTGAGTTCTCTAACTACACTTTTTTGGGGGTCCGTGTGCAAGTTCGTGGTGGAGTATAAAAGATTATCTGTTATAGCAAATGTGAAACATATCACAAAAAACTTTTTAAAACAATTTAATTTTTTTTTTAAATTACCAATCAAAAATATTAATCTCCTCCTTTGCCCAGTCGCGGGTCTCAGATCTCCACCATCACTTTTCACATTATGTATAGCATAAGGAACAAAATAACCTATGACCACAATACTCCACCACGAACTTGCACACGGGATATAGTTAGAAAACCCACTAAGTAAAAACTGCGTTTATTCATCTGATTTGTTATACAAAATTGTACATGTGATGGACCCACGCCAATAGTTTTGTTCTGTATTAGCTATAAATCAATACATTTAAAGTAAAGATATATTATAAAGAAATTCTCGACATATAAGAACCAGAAATACATAAATGCCCTAAAATTCCCATAAGGTGCAAAACAATAGGACAGAGATGTTCCCTCTTTCTCGCACCCAAAGTTTTAACTCCTTGCCTCAAGAAATTAAAACAATAACAAGTAAAAACAAATTTAAATAGTACATATTAGAAAATGAGAGGAATATGTTTCACGCTCTAATTGACAGTAAAAATGTCTAGAAGTGTGTAGCTTTTCAACCGACTTTAAAAAATTTACAAAAAGACGAGGCTTTGAATTTGACCCATACATTATTCTGGATTGGCTTAAGCGGTTTCTGTAAGATTTTTCTCAAAGTGTAAGGCTCAGAGGTGGTCCCATATTAACTTCATCAAGCTACGTCTAGGTGAGCAAAATTAGAAGCAAGATTATTTTGAGTTGAGAATTTTCCAATATGTGGTGAAGGCGCCGGGAAACGACAATGTTAAAAATACCTGATTTTTGCCCCCCATCGCGGAATGCATAAGACCCAGAGAAAATGGTTGAAAAGGGCTCAAAATTAATAAATATACGTCTTCGTGTTATCAAAAGGCTGAGGTAAATTCTATTTCTAAAAATATAAAAGCAACCCCCAAAGTTGAAAATTATATTTATTTTATGATAACTATTAGGTATCGATTCAATAGAGATAACAAAAGGGTAAAAACTATCCCTACAATACAGAGCACCTAATATTAAAAAAATAAATAGCCAAATGACCTTCCTTTGCAAGTAGCCATTTGCATATTTACTGTACCCTTTCTCCAACAAATGAAGTTCTGTAACTTACCCAGAAGTACCTTTACAAGTAATAATATTATAACAGAGAATAAACTAATATCATTTTTAACCCCTTACAGTGATTAGGCGTTTTTAATATCTGTCTATTAAATGCAGACATAAGAACCAATAGAAACCTTTGATTTTATTTTAATTTGAAAATTTGTAAATATTCTACATTGTCTAAAGTGCCTGTCATCCCTAAACTGGAGTAGATTTTGATTCATTTTAGTCACCTCCCATTTTTTAGTATTTGAAGCGGTGAATACGACTCTACCACCTGAATAGGGTAGTTTGGTTGTTTTCGAGGTTGCTAAATAACTCGCTATTTGTTCTTTATTAAAAAAACGTGTTGACTAAAACCATACAGATCTATTGTAATATTACTACGTGCTGTAAATGTTTTCCATATTCATATAGAGGTAATTTTTCATAACAAGGATACTCACATCAAGACAAAGTGGATGTCTGTCCCTTTTACTAGTAGAAAATAATTTGGTGCATTACTAAGTGCCGTGGCATTTGTTTTTTTAGTATTCGAGATTGCGAATAGAATTGCACCCCCGAATAGGGTAGTTTGGTAGTTTGTAGAATCACTAACTAAAGCGCTTTTTTGTAATAATACTTGCTGCGAATATTATTTCATACCCTTAAGGTACGGTCAGACACAGCTACTTTTGCTGCGGTGCAGTCTAAAAAACTGCGCAGTTCAAGTGAATCTTCATGTGAATAGCTGTGCAACCTTAAAAGTAGCGCGTGTTGTTTGGTTGCGTGCAACATTTATACGCTGCGTGCAGCCTCAAAAGTAGCCACGTGTGAATTGAATTTTAAAGAGTAGCGATGGCTGTAAAAAATATCTATTTGGTTGAAACTTTTGCAGCGGCAGCGAGTGCAGTATTTTTAAAGTTGGTGTCCATTTGTGTACCTAACATTTTAAATAATATATTTGTGAATAAATTTCGACTTGACAAAACTATTAATGTTTTTAAATGATTCATTCTTGTTTGTTTATAGTATAAAAAAAAATTAAATACAGAATTAAAGCTGCAGCTTGTAGTGATTTTTTTTTATCTATTCTTTAATAAGATACAAGTTTGATCTTGGAGAGATCTTTAAGTATTTGATATTTATAGCTAAGAAACATTATTTTGACACCTAAAAGTCAATATATATTGAAATTAATTTGGCGGGCTGTCACCGTCCGAAAGTTCTAACTTTTATCTATTTCTTATCCATTATTTCATCCAAATTCCAGTTTTCGTCTGGCGTCGGCATCTTCATTTTAATAGTACAGATAATAAGCAAACTGTAGCTAGTGTCTCGTCATCATGTTTTACAGTACACAAATTTTATTACGTATATTACGGCACGAACACAGTGAGATGTGAAGGAACAATAGCTAACGGCTAACATACAGCATCTGGTTGCATGGTGTAAAAACAGCGTGTTGTGTGTGAACGTCACTGTAACCTTTTTCCAAACTTGAAGTTTTGACGGGTAGCGGCAGTAGAAAAAACTGCCCGCTGCACGCTACTTTTAGATCAGTGTGAACACGATACGAAACTTTTGCAGCTGCAACCCTAAAACTGCGCAGCAAAAGTAGCTATGTCTGACCGTACCTTTATAGGTTTTTTTTTTTTTAAATGCTGAGGTCAGGATCGGCTGAAGGTCTGGCTCAACTAGTATTAAAAAATCATTTTGTACATTTTTAATCACCTTGATACCTATTTTTTTAATATTAGGTGCTGTGTATGGCTTTCCACCCCCTGGATAGGGGGTGGAAAGTTTTTACTCTTTTTTATCTTTATTGAATCGCTACCTAACAGTTATCATGAAATAAATATAATTTTCATATTAGAATTTTCCCCCGACTTTTGATATCACGAAGATGTATTTTTATTATTTTTGAGCCTTTTCCAACAATTTTCAACCAGCATAGACAAAAATATAAACATAGGAGAACAACCAGTCCAAATTTAGAGAAGAAGAAGATATATCGATTTATTCATCTATAAGTGACCTAAATGTATAAACTAACTAACTCAGCTTCAAATGCAAGTAGATCTCATTATTTTTTTGGAAAAATATTGATTTCTTCACCTACTTTAATAATCCATTTGCCATATTTAGTTTGATAAAGAAATCTACAAAGTTATTTGAATTTGTTTATAACTATACTTTTGAAAATTATGAACAAATTTAAAAAAATGGATTAAATGGAGATTTTTTTCTTAGTGCCATTGAAACATAATTTAAAAACCTACATTTTGAAAAAAATATATCCTCCTACGAGTCGATGCACTTAATAGTGCAGGCAAATCCAGTTTTGAGTATGAACTATCTGGGGACAGCTATTTCTTTATCGAAATGGATAGCTCTATGCATGTAGAATGAGGATATATATGTCCCAAAAAATCTCAATGTGAGCTAAAGCCACCATTTAGAAAAAATGGCCGCCAGAACCGTTTCTTTTAGAAGGACATATCTCAGTAATCATTGCTCCGATTTTAGATTTCTTTTTTTTTGTTCTCTTCCCCTTTTCATGTACAATCGAAAGTGTTATTACATCTTTGGGCATAAAATAGAAGATAACTGAAGAAAATAAGACTTGAGTTCTTGGAAATATACAAGGTGTCCAGTTAGTGCCTCCTCGGAAGATTGTGCAAAAACGGGTAACTTTATAAAAAAACTTTTTTAACAAAACTTTCAATTATTTTCAATTATACAAGGTGTCACAAAAAGGAGTTACACAAGAATGTATAATTTTTTTAATGAAATACCCTCTAATTTTTTGGCGTCAGTTAAGCCCCTAAGGGTCCTGAATTACACCTTAAATTTTTTTACCAATCGGATGCAGCGTTGCCAAGTTATAATTTTTTTCCTGTTTTTTTCTGGCAAATTACAAACATTTTTTTGACTACCATATCTCCGAGATTTATTAATTGTTTTTTCTAAAAATGTAAGGTGTTATTCGATAACGATGCATTTACTGAAAAACATTTTTGAAATAAATTATTATTATACCGGGTGTCCAAAATATTTGTTTACATTTCTTATTATTTAATTATTATTTTTATCAAATTTTTTAAATGGAATGCCTATATTTTTTTACATGGATGAATAAAGCATAAAATTCCCCACATTCTAATAGTTTACACTTAATTTTTATTTCAAACCGTTTTTGAGATATGATTATTTCAAATAAGTTTTGCGCAAATTGAGGTGATTTTTATTTTAGCATTAAAATCTAGTATGGCTTTGGCCTTTTGTTTTGCGTTTGTTTTTCACTCTATGACATTTCTCTAATGTGTTTAAGATTATCGTGATTAAGTTGAATTAATATTGTTAATATTTAAAAATACAAATTATAATTATTGTCAATAGGATTTAATATCTATGGTAAATGTTATATTATTGGTAAATGTTATGTTATTGGTGAATGTGATGGAAATTGTTTATTGGCATCAAGAATGTATGGTCAAAAATATCCCTATAGAAGATATCCTAATGTGAGGTCTCTAGAAAATTTGAAAGAACGTTTTGAACGTACTGGAAGTTCTGCATATGAAAAGAAGGCGAGACGACGAAATGTATTGTAATGAAGAAAATGAGCTGGCTATAACTTTAGCGGTAATCGAAAATCCTACGGCAAGTGTTCGGGAGATAAGTAGGGATTTAGAGGTCAGTGAATCTAGTGTTTCCCTATGTCTTCGTAAAAATAAGTTTCACCCCTATCGAGCTCAGCTGCATCAAGACTTTTGGGATGTGGATTTAAATCGTAGATTAAATTTTTGTCAGTGGGCTCAAAACCAAATTGGAGAAAATGAAGTATTTTTCAAATTTGTATAGTTCACGGATGAATCAACGTTTCATCGCAACAGATTTGTGAATAGGCCCAATTTCCATTATTATGCCAGAGAAAACCCCATGTTGCACAGAAAAATCAGAAACAGAGTTTAAATGTAAGGGGAGGAATTGTACATGATTATGTTATTCATCCTCGCTTTTTTGAGGAAAATGTGAATAGAGCAGTCTTCTTAGATTTTACGCAAAATAAGTTTCCACAAATAATCGAGCATATTCCTGATTACATTACAAATAATATGTGATTACAACTTGAAGGTGTACCACCACATTTTAGTAAAAATGTTCGTCAGGCCATTAGTAATCAGTTTCCTGAAAGGTGGATAGGAAGAGGAGGTTCAATATTTTAATAAACTGTTAAATAATATCTAATTTATTATTCTATTAAATTATGTTAGGTCTCATTACATGGCCGCCTAAGTCACCCGACCTGACTTCTGTGGGTTTTTTCTTTGGCGATTTGTGAAGTCAGGCGTTTATAAAGTAGAACCAACGACTCGAGAAGATATGATGGAAAGGATTCGTCAGTGTTTCAATCGTATAAATGTTGATATGTTACACTGTGTAAGGCGCTCATTTATCAAGAGACCTCAGTGTTACCTAAATCAAAATGGTGAGCAATTGTTAGGTTAGTTTCAATATCGTGAAAAAAAAAATTATTGTTCAAGAACCGTTCATAAAAGAAAGTGTACTATATCAAAATGTGAGAAATTGTAAGCGTTACTCATCCATTTAAAAAAATTATAGGTATTCCATTTAAAAAAATTGAAAAAAATGTAAAGCAAAATATAGATGTTAATGCTAAAATAAAGAGCACCTTATTTGATATAATCATGTCTCAAAAACGTTTGAAATAGAAATAAGGAGATATTAAAATGTGAGGAAATGTATGTTTTATTCATTCATGTAAAAAAAGTATACCTAGGCTTTCCATTTAAAAAAATGAGAAAAATAATAATTAAATATCAAGAAATGTACGCAAATATTTCGGACACCCGATATACTGAAGATTTATTTCAAAAATGTTTTTCAGTAAATACATCATTATCAAACAACATCCCACATTTTTAGAAATAACGACTAATAAATCGCGGAGATATGCCTGTCAAAAATATTTGTAAACTGCCCAAAAAAAACACAAAAAAATAACTTGGCGAAATATTTTAGGATGTAATACAGGGCCCTTGGAGGCTTAACTGGCGTTAAAAAAAAGTATACTTTCTTGTGTGACTCGTTTTTGTGACACCTTGTATAATTGAAAATAATTTTGAGTTGTAGTAGAGACGAAACATTAAAAGTTTTGTTAAGAAAGTTTTTTTATAAAGTTAGCCGTTTTGCACAATCTTCCGAGAGAACACTGACTGGACACCCATTATACCTTAATGTACATTATTAAAAATGAATACAATTTTATATATAAATAACTATTACTCCGTTAATATTTGAGTTAGTAACATCGGCCAAAAAATAAATGAAATCTAATTGTGTGCTCTAGAACTTTTATTAAAATTATTTTTTCAAAAATTGACTAGAAATTTCAGTACAAACGTCTCGAATTTATAAAAGTTTAAATTTCTGTAATATTTAAATTATTTTTTAATTTCCTAAGTTTATAGTTTAATTTATCGTAAAATATGTAATTATACATTTCTGTAAAATGTAAAGTGAAGAATGGAATAAAAAAAAGAAATCTAAAATCGGAGCAACGGTTACTAAGATATATGATTTTAAAGAAAATGTCTCTGGCGGTCATTTTTTCTAAATGGCGGCTTTAGCTCACGTTGGGATTTTTTGCGACTTTATGTACTTATCCTCCATTAATAGAGCTATCCATTGCGATAAACAAAAAACTGTCCCCAAATAGTTCACGCCAAACCCATTTTACACTGAGATTTGCCTGGTCTATAAACACTATAGGCGATTGAAAGGATAATGTTAAAAATAAGGATTTTTTGCCCCCATATGAAAACGCATACGACAGAAAATAAAATGTTGGACAATGTTAGGTATATTCTATAGAAGGCCCAGAATAATGGGAAAATAGCGCACGCCACCCCTGTATAGCAGTAACACCTAGTTTGGCGGTGATACTATTACATGTTATGGGCCCAGTATATTGACCGAAAAAAAGTCACTTAAATTTTTCTTTCAGTTATTTTTTCTTGGTATTTTGGTATTTCGAAATATGAAATCCTGCCAGGAGTGGTTTTTTAAATTGCGAGTAAAAAGTGGGCTAAAGTGCGACCTTCGGGTATTGACCAAAAAAGGCCACTGAGATTTTTTTATTAAACATTTATTTTTTACCTGTGCTTCATAGTGCACACCCAAATAGTATAAAAGTAGTTACCTACGTACTCCCATATTGGTGGTATATTTTGCTCGTAAATAAACCATTATTATATATTTTTGTAATGTGGATTTATTTTATTCCATTAGTCCATAACACATAAAAATATATCCGAGAAACTGGGGGTGGCGTGCGCTATTTCCCCACTATTCTGGGCCTTCTAGAATATATGCCTAGCATTTTTGCGCTGAGATATCTAGGACTGGACATAACAAGGGAAGTAGCAGAAAATATCAATGTTGAAACACAAATTGTTTAAATTATTAGTAATGGGCATATTTAATCCAAAACTTCTCATTACATTTGTTATCACATCTAAAAAAAATTAAAACTATAACATTGCACAGCAAAACAATTCCATTCGTATTTTGACTCCACTAAAAAAAACATGGTTTATCGATTTAGGAATATACTAGATTTAATTAAAAAGTATTGTATTGTATTGCATGTATTTTCAATATTGTGTGTTATTATATATTATTATTTTGTGCACGAACAATTATGCTATGAAATGCTTCCGTGTTTATGTATTTATTTATACATAATTCATTTATTGCAAACTATGTATGTAATGATTGTTTTTATGTACGAATAAATTATTATATAAAGTTTGGGCCAACATACATATTTATTGGAAGCGCTCCATCGATAAGTATCAGATTTTCATCACAAAACACGTGTCGGAAAAGTCGAGAAAAATAGTTTAGATCGGTCAGGGCACGATATGGTTACCGTAAAATGCTCGGTGCTCTGAGACGCGTCTCGTTCCGAAAGGTCGGTAACACTGGTTCTCGTGTCGCAAATTCAAGCGTGTTGTGAGATCGACTGATCCTGCGCCTTGCAGGAGCACCCCTTCAGCAGGATCAAAGGACAGGTGAGACAAGAGGTATAGGTAACTCAAGAATAATACTTGTTCGGAGAAGGCAACGCAATAATTTTGTTATTTCGTGTTTTGGAGGATGAATTCGACCTAATGGAAATATCCCTCGGAAAAAAAAATATTACTACTGGAAGCATATAAACCCTCTGGGTGTTGTATATTCGGTGTTATCGGGAAGTCGTAAGCTTTTTCCGCACATGAAATGTAGCAAAATGAAATGAATAATAAAAAAATCGACTGCGAGAATGGAAATTCAAACAAAATGACCTAAACAAGATTACATAAGTTGAAAAAATAATATACGACAACTAGCTAAATATGATTCAGTCATATTTTTAAATCAGTCAGTAAGTCAGACTCATGCGCATTGAGTTACTGTAAACAATACATGCAGAGGTAAGTATGCAACAACAAAAAAATGGGGTGGTTAATATAATAATACCAATTTTATGGACTCTTATTTGCCTCATTTACCCTAATATACCCATCAACCCTTCAACAAAATAAGATCAAAATATAATCTAGTTCCAGATCTCATTAAAATACATACGTGTACCAAAGGAGGATATTAAGTGGCTGAACAAACAACGGGAAATGAACACGATTTTTGATAGCATTATTCCCGTAAAATACGATGATGTATTCGGTTTTGAGGAAAAACGGGAGGAAAATGTCGAAAAGTTAAGAAAATACTTGAGAATTTACAAAGTCTGAGATATTCACAAGTTAAACTTTTAAGATCTATAATATTTTAGTCCAGATTATGGTGGTTAATTTTAGTACTTTTCTCATAGAATACGATGCTCTACTTCGCTTTGCCGAAAAATGTCGAGAAAATGCGGAAATATTAAGAAAATGCTTAAAAATTCACAAATTCGAACTTTTTAAGATCCAGAGCTTATCACGCGAAATCAGATGATTTCTTGCAGTATTTTTCACGTGGGATACGAGGGTCTACACTACTTTGCAGGAAAATGCGAAAAAATTAAGAAAATGTTTGAAAACTTTCAAAATCTAGTCTGCGTCTAGTAAAATATACTAAGAACCAACCTTATTAGCTTGAGATTATTACGGTTTTATCTAACTTGAAATTAAGTTAGATACTCTGGATCATAATAGGTTTAACGTGATTGTAACAGGCTGAATATTGTAAGCAATTATTATAAAAAATTATATTTATGCCTCACAAATATTTGTAAACAATAAAACAAGTAAATAATTAACTTGAGAAAAATAAAAACATGAAACAAATAAAAACTTCCACAAACTGAAATGTGACAAGTAAAAGATATTTATGTTTTACTTAAATGTTTACAAACCTTAACTACACTCAAAGAAAATGATAGGTAAATTCAACCAAAAGGAGCATATGAAATCGCGCCTATCTAGTTTCATAGTTAAATCAATCAGAAAAGAATAGTCATACAACTTTATTTGTTTTCGTAACGTAACCAAATAGTAGTTTAATAATCATATCTTCTTGTAACAGATTAAATAGTACAATGACATTTTTTTATGTTCACTAACCATTTTCAATTTGGTCTACAATTAAATAGTACAACGACTTTGTTTTTTGTTCACCAACTAATTTTTAGGTTGATCTACACTTTATTGTATGATGAAGTTTTTTTGGTTAGCCAAAATCTCAGTATTAAGACATCAGACCACCCAAACCAAAGATTAGAGATCGTTTATAAGATCCATCCAAATATATCGATGATCCCTGAGAGAATTTGAACATTGCAATCATCTTATTAATTTTCTATAAATTCATAAGAGTATAAGATAATGCATGATTGATTATTGTCAATGATTTGTATGTGGCGTCATCTGGGAATAATTTCTGTAATAGACTACGTGATAAGCAAGCAAATTTTATGGTAATTCTTTTAGAATTTCTAGAAGACGACAATAATATTGGTTTGTCTACCAAGTACAATAGTACAGCGAACTAATACTGGATTAGAATTACAATTCGATAATATTTAAAAATAAAATATACTATTATCTAGTTTAATTTGACAGAATTCAACAAAATAATAGTCAGACGAACAAAATAATAGTCTTATTCATCTATATTTTAAGTTAATGTTTGTTTTGTTGTACGATAACTTTTTATTAATTAAAATAACAATCACCTCTTGTTTAAAAATACCATCAATATAGTTTGGTTTAACAAAATTAACGATATTGTTAGTTAACCATTTTTTTTTGTTGAATTTACCCATACTATTTCTTTGAGTGTAGTCTTGACGCCTTTTCAGCTCCAAGCTTATTCCTTAGTTTGGTCCAAATATAGCCGAATGCTATCTTGTGAAAGCAACGCCGAATGAAAGGTGGGAAATTAGACGGAAAATTTGAATTTTACAAAAACCGAGAATAAACCACAATTATCCATAATTGTCCAGAAAAATTCACCAAAAACCCACCTAAATACCCAGTGGGTCGTCCTTCTCTAAAGAAGGTGGGTTTTTGCACAACCCTGTTTTGTACACATACTGCATTACAATTTTATTTTACAATCACCTTTAATAATAGGGTGGGGGTGATAGTACCGGTGGATGATGCTAAAATTTTGAGATCTTGGCTTCTTGTACATACACTAAATCCCAACTCTATGGACTCGCACTTGTTTACCTATTTACCTCAATTTGCCCCCCAGTCCTTTTCCCGAAATAAGATCAAAATATAATCTAGTTCCAGATCTCGTTATAATACATACGTGTATCCAATTCAAAGTCAATATCATAAACTATTCCAGAGTAATCATGCTCAAAAAAATGACAGACAGACAGACAGAACAAATTTATATAAATCTCGACGTTTCATGACATCTTAAGCCTATTTGAATAAAAAAATTTTTTTTTTTTAATCTAGGTCCTCCCTGCCTCATGCCGGTAAGATTTTATCTTTTGCCCCTTTCTTCAATGTAGGCCCTTCTCAAGACGGTGTCCTTTTTGTTAAAATTAGCTCCATCTCGACTTAGTAAAAGAAGAATTTGCTTATTAAGGTAATTATGATGTGAAATTGACTGGAAAGGTACACTTCCGATAAAAAGTTACCAATTCGTCTTAATTTTGATTTCAGTTTACGTAAATAATACCAATTAATCTACCTCATACACAATTTTCTTTGAAAGTAAATTTAACGAAATCAGCGAGTGAAAAACTGCCAGAATAATGTACCAAAAATGACCTCAAGGAGAAATTTCCAATAGGTCCGAAATAGGTATTATAATCAGGTAATATTTACCTTTTTAGCGACTAAAAATATTCCTAATAGTAGAATATCTCACCAGGTAGATTTTGTTGGAAATCCTACGTAATGTATACCAACATATTTGGTCACTTTTATTACACTGCTTTGAAGTAATATTAGGTCAACAAAGTCGATAAATTCTACCTAGCTTATCCACCTAATTTCAACTTTTTATATATTTTATAGTGCATTTTCAAAGGCAGTTAACTTTAAGGTTGAATTAGATCAAGATGCCATATTTTCACACACGGTTGATGATTCCAAATGGAATTTTAGAAATGAGTGTGTAAGGAAACGAACTGACGAAAAGATAAAATGTACATAATTATACCTGTAAACTCATATTTAACAAGCATAGCATTTTTTCAGCTCAAACTGTTATTATAATTTTTTTATTTGGCAATAGGAATTTGCTTATAAATGAATATTTTGGAGGCGCATTGTTATTTTACGAAATACAGCTACTTTTACGCACAAAAAAAATTTCTACGCATAGATTTCAACAAGCGAGAACTGCAAATACTTATAAATTGGATTTAGTTTAGTTTTTGACATTCATTTTGTATCGTTATTATGAGTTAGATGTATCTCTTCAATTTTGTAGGTGACTAACAACAATATTTCGACTACTTATAGAGAAAAATACCAAATAAGTATAAAAATCTTAGTTTTTTCCTCTTGGTGTCATTTTCCAATTTTACATACGTCCGTAGATTCTACTTAAAGCTAGTCAACTAGCGAATTCACGTCGAATTTAAGTAAAATTCTCCTAAACAGGTATTAGTAACCATTGTGCGACTACAAGTAAGATTTATGTGTAATTTTACCTGTCTTAGTGAATATAATTTAATTTTGACGTCAGCGGTTTTTATAAATTTCTAAAAGGCAGTGAAATACCCCACTGTTATCGTGTCTATTTGCAAATAAAGTTATAAATTCTAACATATATTCCCAAACGTGGAATACTACATTATAAGAGGGAATTAAAATAAGCACTTTATAGAGGTGTAGCGAAATATAACAAGATACAATATCCGATTAATTATGGGTACAACCCCCTATAAAGGGTAAATGTTCGAACAGTCCTAATTTATACACAAATATTATGCATAACATTTTGAAATTGTTTAGGTTCATGAGAAACATTCATATGCGCATTCCCACATGTATTAAGTTAGGGAATAGAAGAGAGAAAAAGCTTTTAACAATAGTTGTATATTAAAGAGCATTATAAGGAATTCTGAAATTAAGTGACTACAGAAAAACTATTGACCAAATTTAAGTCAAATTCAATTCAAATTCAGATGTATTGTATATTCATAAATCGTTCCGAAGTAGACGCGCAAACGTTTTGGACAAACAGACAGACAGAATTTTTTTTAGCTTTCATTACATTCTAAGAGCAAACAAAAAAAAATTGAAATGTTTAATTGTTCAAATAGACTTTGAATGTCATGAGACGTCAATATTTTAAGCTTGAGCAGAAAAAAATTGTCTGTCGATGTCGGTCAGTATGTTTGTAACTTTTGTATGCGTATGATTACTTTTTAAGGATTTATGATATTGACTTGAAGTTTGGTACACCTATGTACTATTAGATCTAGACCAAGATTATATTTTGATCTTATTCCGTTGAAGAGTTGGGGTAAACAGGCAATAGAGATCTAAAAAAAAGTATTTTTTAATTTATGTCCGTCAGTATGATGAACGTGGAGCCACGAAGGAGATATCCGCCTAATATATGTGCGAGCACTCCGGGTGCTTTCGGCCGGAAATCGAGTTTTTTCGAATCGAATCGCAGATTACCGACTTATTTTTGTCCGTCAGTGCAAAAATAAGTTCTGTGGGTTTAGTTCAATGCAAAAACACCATTGACGCACATTTTGGTGGAAGCCGTTGATCCCCAAGTAAGCGTCAAAAAATTTAAAATTGGTAAATTTAAAAAGTATTTTTTGACGCTTATCTGGGACTCATCAAAATGTCCGTCAGTATGTTTCTAACTTCTGATATACTAAGCGGTTAGCCTCCTTCCTAATGACGGACATAAATTAAAAAATACCTTTTTTTTTTAGATACTACTCTATAAAGCAAGCAAGCAAGAATTGATAAAATGGGTATTTAGTGAATGTACGAGAACCAAGGCATCAAATTTCTTTTGGCAATCGCCATTAGACAAAAACCTGTTTTCCCATGAAAATTATTCGAGAATTAAGGGCATGGAAAAATCGCGACACGAAGTGGAGCAATTTTTCCTATGTACCTTAATTCAAGCAAAATTTTCATGGAACACAGGTTTGAGTCACTCAAAAAAAGTTTACCGAGTAGAAAATCAACCTTGTATGTATTGCAGAAGATTAATATATGATTAAAAAATATTATTTAAAATAATTATTAGAACAACAAAACTGTTTATTTAAAGTGTAAAAAAAGAACAATAATTTATGATAAAAAAATAGAAACTTTTTCTAATGTTTTTTATCATCAAACATATTATTCATTGTATCTATATGAAATACACAATTATTATAAACTATGCTGTTACATTTATACTCTTCTTCATGGTTTCATGGTTAATATTTTCTTGTGAAACATCAACAAATTGCTTTTTCTCATTCATTTTGTGTACAAAAATCAAGATGAAAACGCGAAATTTCAGATTTTAATAATTTCAAAAACTTTCTTAGTTTGACTTATGGGCCATACGAAAAAAGTAGGTAACATACATTTTTCTCGATTTTTTCCACTGATCGATAGCCGCTTTTCTCACTTTCAAAAAATCCTATTGGTCGATTTTTTTTGAAAATGTACGTTTTGATTAGTTAATAAAGTAAGAATATATTAATCGGTATAGATACTTGGATAGGAAATCTGGATGAGAAAGTAGTTTATTATTTATTATCTTTTATTTCGAATTTCCTTTCTCGCAGTGTTATTGTTACTTTTAAATTATTTGTTTTATTTACTAATGTGATATATTACAAACAGTTTTGAATTTACGTTTAGATTGGAAAAGCTGATTGTCTTTCAATAACTCGCAGAATATCCTTGGAATACTTTTGTGTTCGAAAACAATTGAAAAAGTACCGCACCGCAATCTAATTTAACTTTAGACAAGATAATCGAATAAGCGGCCCATGTTACACAAAAATTAATCGTAGAATGGAAAAATACGAAACACAGCTCGAGTGGACGACAGGTTAGGGTAGAAAACAATTTTGAGTTGTACCTAGTGGGAATTGATACAGACACCTTTTGAATTAAAATCATTTCCAACTTTCGTAATATACTTTCCCTCAATATGAAAAAGTACTTGTAATGGGTTGTAAAGGTCTGCGTTCAGAGAAAGTTTTGTTTCATGTAATATAAAAGTTTAATGCTAATGGCTCTTTATATCAGTTTAGATAAAGGCAAACACCGTATTGTGGATGAAATATTAAACAACTCTGTTCATGCAACAATAAAATATTAAATGCAAATTTATTTCGATATACATCACACGGTATGTCAAATTGCTGTTACATATTCGTGGTGGTCATTTATCGTATGTAATATCACTAGTGCTTAAAATTTTATCGAAAATTTTTTCGAAAATTTTTTCGAAAGCGTGTTGCCTGGTAATATAAAGAGTGCAAATTGGCAGTTTATTATCTGATTAAATCTTAGCTTTAGCGGGAGGGATTTAATCTTTGATAATAAACTGCCAATTTGCACGAGTTATATTAACGGGGGGCAACTTAGCTTGAGAAAAAAATTTTAGATAAAATTTAAAGCACAAGTGGTATTTGAGGAGAATATTTCACGAATAAATAATTCATTAAGTACATCTTCAATATTTTTCTCATTAATTGCCTTCAGACGTTTTCTTGTCACTTTTTAGAGTTTACTGACCTTTATTTTCAATTTCCTCATTAATTTGATATACAGAAATATTTCCAAACCAACTCATATTGTCAAAACAGCAAATCTGAAACAAACGCAGTAGAAACAATGGAGATTCCCTATATTTTAAAATAATCTAGTGACGTTTTTATGACAACTAGTAAATAAAACAAGTTGAAACCTTAGATATTATAATATATAGACTGGCTTAACACCTTTCAGGCGTTTCTGAGGTGCAATATGACGAGGAACGATAGAGAGAGCACTACATCTTTAATCTGCGAGCACTACTTCATTCCCGATGTTCCGCCTATTTATTACTATACACTCATGGTTCCGAGATTGACATAGAGAGCGCCATATAGCGCTACCGCTACTTCCATAATAATTGTTCATTGATTCATATTTACGTATTTAATCCTTATTTTTAACTTACGAAGTTTACAAATTATGTTGAGGTTTGCTTCGTTAGGCAGAGTGAATTTTAAATACAACAAATTAAAATATTGCACAGCTTTGATTCAACTAGTTACTTTTTGATAAATTACCGTATGTAAGTAGGTACCTAGGTACATTTTTAGTTTGTTTCCAGAGCGAATGTGTTTATTTGATATTTATAATAAATGATTTGCTTAACTTTGTAACTACGTTATTGAGCTATTGAAAGCTCTGCTTGACTTGTTCCTGTATTATGAGCTAGGTATATTAAGTACAATCTTTGTATATTATTGTTACCTGATTGAAAAGTAGGCAAATTGAAATAGTTACAAATAGGCAAGGGTTATAGCCTATATATTTCAGACAGGCTTCTCTTTGGAACTGACGATTGTTTACTATATATGTGGTGTGTTTATGTTTGCTAGTACATAATACAATATTACAATTTACAAGGTAAGTTAACAATTAGTAATAAGCTAGAGAAGGTACTGTCAAAAGCCGATCTAGCTTGAATTACCACTAATACTGACATTTGATTGGTGCAATGTTGTGAAAAAACGGGCTCTCATTGGCTATAGCGTCAATGAGCGAAATAATCTGCTAAATCCTCAAAATTATATTTTTCATTTGGAATATAGTTCTCACTGCTGTCAGGAAAAAATACGTCATCGAACAGAAAAAATAATTAATAAACAAATGGTGCCGAATAATCATAAACGTTTTGTGTAAATACCGTTTAGTACAGTAAGTGAAGCTTTTAAATCCCAGCCCGAAAACGATGTAATGAATTTCCAATTTTTTTTCTTCAACATGCTTCATAAGGTGTACATAAGAATCTATATTGTCATTTTTCCTGCTTTTTGGTTAGGGTAGGTTCCCACCCCTTCTTGGGGATTGTCGCAAAAAAAATAAAAAATATACATAATCTGATAGACAATCAAATTATAAGAAATAAAGGTCTTTTACACATATTTTTCGAGACATTGCGAACTTAAAATTGCAATTTTCCCCCTAAAATCAGTATTCATTCCTTTTTTTAAATTACTCGAAAAAATGTGGACTTTAATAAAAAAATGCAAGGGTACAAAATTAGAGCTTTTACGAAAACAAATCTAATGTTTTTTCTTTTTTTTCTCTCCGATGTTTAGTTTTGGAAATATGGCATTTTCAAAATGGCGCCAAAACGTTCAGAAAAAATATACGCCGTTAAAATCTAAAATTACTCAAAATCTACAACTATGAGAAATAATTTTATTCTTGTAAAAATTAAAGGTATTAAAATTTTCTTTCGATTGAGACGTATTACGACCTTTTATAATGAAAACTAAAAAAGTTACAAACAAAAAAGTAGCGCATTAAAAAATGTAGGCGCCATTTTTTTTTAGTCTTATTGCTCTAATTTCTTATTAATTCAAAATTTTTAAAAATCCTTCTTGATGTTGTTAATGCATATTATTACTAACATGCTCAAATTTTTTACAATTTTTAAAATAATTACTTTTCATTTTGTACCCATTTTCAATAATGAAAATTTTCATAATTTTTTGAAAAAAATCGGGTTTTTGGAAATTGTTCAGAAAATATTTTTCTATAAAACATTGTGAGAGTACAAAAATGAAGCTTTTTTTTTCTTTTATTTTCTACGACAAGCTGTTCCAGAGGTATAAAGATGGCGCTTGAGCGCATACACAAGAAAATTATGTATTTAAAATTGAAATATCTAAAACACTATAAGATTGATAAAAACATGACATAAGAATGAAATGAAGCTTATCAAAAAACGAAGAGTTTGGGTTCTTATTTTTTTCCTACGACAAACTGTTCCAGAAATGTGACAGTTTGAAATAATATTGATACTTTACAGGATGTGAACTATGACTAGACATTACATTCAAAAAAAGTTTTAAAATGATGCAAACTGTAAAGTCTAGAAAAATTAATTTTTATTTAAGAGAATGATTTCCTGGCAAACTTCCAAAACAATCTGCAGCGAGCCGTCGACACAGCTTTATTGCCGGAACTTATAGCGGATAATTTGTTTATTTAACCAAAAATAAAATAAAACACAATAACAAGCTTATAGTCTTATCGTAACATGTGTTTTAGAACAAAGCACTTTAGTACATAAATTACGTTAAACCCACGAGATAAAATCGAGCTAGATATTAAAATAAATCACACAAAAGCAGTAATTTGAATATCTGAATACTGGTCACTAAAAAAGACTAAAAGTTGTGCGTGTATTAACAACAGCGTGTTGTTTTAAACAAGTAAGTTGATAAGTAGATATGTACATATATACACGGATTTCTACGGATTTCCCCGCCTCCCAGTTTCCAGGTTTGTCTCTCAAATGTCATTTCCTCGTTCAAGTTTCTTGATTCCAATCGTTACGTCGTTTATCCAGTCTCTCCTTGATCTTCCTCTCTTTGTTTTTTCTGGCGGAATCCATTCTAATATTTTTCTGGGCCATCTATGTTCGTCCATTATTTTTGGGTTCCAAACCATACCAGTTGTTTCTTTTCGACCTCCTCTATAATATCTCTTTCTATGATCATTTTTCGTCTGATTACTTCATTTCTGATCCTTTCAATTCTGGATGTTCTGCAACTTCTTCTTAAGTCGTCCATCTCTGTGGCCAGCATGTTCTTTCTGTTTGCTTTACTTAGACCTCACAATGCTTTTGTAAATACGTAGTTTGGTTTCTTTCCTTATATCTTTTCCCACAGTATCGAGTTCAGTGCTCCGATAGTTTTTCTGCCTTTTTTATCCTTTCTTTAACTTCATCATCTAACTATTATGGTGAATTTTACCAATTAGTTTTGAGAAGTTTAGCACAAGAGTTTGTCTAGTAAAGCTGTGCAGAACTACATGTAAAATTTGTTAGTGTAGTTATGGCTGCTTTAATTGCAGTTTTAAAATAGTGACAGAGTTTAGACTGCCTAGCAATGGTAAAGATACACAACTTTACACCTGATAACACCTTGTTTCTGTAGCCAGTGCATAGGTAGTGTCTTCGGCAGGTTTTAGCAGTTTCTGTAAGTACAAAAACATTTATATTTCTCCGTTGTGCTTATAAGCGATTTGTTGTATTGAAGGTCTATATCCCTTGCTTTTCCCTAGATACTGTAGCTGTGGATGCTATTCTTGACTTCATTCAACATGTGTTGTATGCTTTCGGTTAATTTCACAGCGTTGTGGAATGTTGTTGGAAGTTTAGTGTCCATCCTGTTTGAACAGACAAACAAATTGTTTTCGCTAGTGTTTTATCTTTGTTCTTAAACACAACATGTTGTTTATTTGTAAATTTTTGTAATATGTTACAATGCATATCATTTCATTTCATTTATCACCATTACTTAAGTTTAAATATTGATTTTGTTGATTTAAAATTACATGTTGCTTAGCAGTAGTGTTTTATTTAATTCTTTCGTAGAGTAATATTACGTTGGCCAACTAATTATCTTTTGTTGTTAAAATGTATCTTGTAGCTTTGATGTATTGTGGTCTTTTGCCAAGCCTCATTGCCTTATTTTGTGGATTACCGTATTACTACCTTTTTTACATATGTCCGTCTCACTGTGTACCGTTCGTATTGTACAAATTGTTTGTAGAATATTATTATCGTCAGCAGATTTTATTTGCCCGCACTCTGTATATCTCTTTGCTCTACCGATTTTATGTAATATATTTGTTATATTGGGACGAGTATAGATGCGTTTCACTGTGTATGTATCCTCGATACTCCAAGTGAAGCAACGTGCAGCGCGGTTAATACTTGGATGGGTGACCCATCCATCTTGGGAAACACAGCAATCTCGTCCCACCTTCTAGCGGCTTGTATATCAGTGTATTCGCGGAAGCTATGTAATTTCAAGAAGAGGATTACGTAGTGGATATACCATCCTTCGGAGGGGATGTAAAGCAGGCGGCCCCTTGTCTATTAAATGTTAGGCAAGTAAAAGATCTCTACTCTTCTTACGAGAAGAGGTTCAGCAAAATTTTTTGGCGTCGGTGATAGACCCTGTTAGCGGAAATAGGCTGACGTTAAATAAAAAAAAAATTGCTATATTTTTAATGTTGAGTTTTATTTCAAAACTATGCCAATTGTAAGTTTTAACTTGGGAGTTAGCCAGGTAAACACAAAAGTAAAGTTTTGATACAGTAATAAATGTTCTAATATAAATATAAATGGGATTTAACCCGTTTTAATTTTACTCAAAAAAGATATAGTAAAGGTCTTTGATAACGATCCAAATTTGAAATTGGATGACTGACTAATAACTGAGCTACGAAGGTGTTTTTCAAATATTTTTTTTTTGCTTTAGGGGAGGTAACATCTAGTGTCGGGACTGTATAAAAACTGTCGAAAATACCTTTTATTATAAAAAATTATATACTTATATAAAAAATTATTACTGCATACGACATTTAATTACTGTTCTATTTGATATTAATATTAACATTATTATTATTATTATTCACTTAATGATCGTGAACGAAAATTCAGTAAAATCAATCGGATTTTTAGACTAACAATCGAATCACCTAGAACGGCTGCACCCTTAATAATATAAATTGAAATTTCATTTGAGAAATCCTGGAAAATAATTCACCTGAAATAAATCCAGTCTCTTTAAATGGCATCTAAATGCGTTCCTCACAACTAGTAACGCGTATTCAGCCAAACACCTTTAGCATATAAATTCAAGAATCCGTATGTTTCAGGCCTTTAGAAGCTCTGAGACCTTTCCATATAATAAGGTCTTCCATTTACAATGGAGAGAAGAGACAAATACAAGGTGTGTCAAAGAAACTGAAATTAGTTTTTGAACAAACCGACAGAAAAATAGTTAGTTAAAAATGTTAAAATATGCTTGTTTGCTTGTTCAGTTATAAATACAAAGGTAACTGAAGTTTTTACAATATAGTTTGTTTTAAAAGAGTCAAAAAATACAACGATGGCAATCAAATAATACATAATGTAAATGTAAATATTAAATTGTATATTTTTTCATATTTTTTTTTTTTCACCGATAGAGATTTTGATAGTCTAGGGATAAGCATTTACTTACTTGTGGACTGGCTTAAGCGATTGCTATAAAATCTTTATCAAACTGCAAGGTATAGTTCGGCGGTGGTTATATAATAATTTCATAAATAATTTCGTCTAATGTCAGGTAAACAAAAATTGGAAACGAAATTTTTTTTGTTGCTCTGACGAAGCCGAAGGCACCGCTATAAAAAACCACTACCTATGGAATCACTACTTCCACATCCAGATTTTCTATCCAAGCCTGTCCAGATCCCCCACTACCACCCTCACCCCATTATTAAAGGAAGTGGCTGATACCATTCAAAAATTTGAGACCTTTGGTTGTACACACACTAAGTCAATTTTTTTAAAAATGGAGTGAGGTGGTATTGGGGGAGCCTGATACCAAAAAAAATTTTAGACTTTGGCTTCTTATACAAACACTAAATCTCAATTTTATGAACTCTTACCTGCTTGCTTTACTTATTTAGGCAATTGTTTGTGACACCGCCCCATGTTAGTATACCATACGTTAGGTGACACTGTTATTGTTATTGAAGGAAACGCAGTAATTACTCTTACACAGTAGGCTGTGACTGATGTTAGGGTAGCCCATCTTTTTCGAAATCGAAATTTTTTATTTCTCACCCCTGCAAATGGTTCCATTTGAAGAAAAAACAGTCCCCTCAAAATATTATTGAGGCAAATTGAAGGGGTGCCGCAGAATGCATTATTATGCATTATTATGCAATAATAAAAGTAAATGGAATTATTTACATTCTTTGGTTGATGCATTGTTTTTTTTTTTTTTAATCAGCAACATTTATCTTTAGAATGACTAATCAAGTCATACAAATATCAAAGACATTATCTGTTGTGACTATGACATGTGTCATACGTAGTCTAAGAAAACTAGACTAGAAGTTTTTGAAATAAAACGTTTTTTTCATACATAGTACCAAATATTATCCTAAATCTACAAGACATATAGCAATAAAAACAATATTTTTTGCACTAGGCCAAAGCATGCGACAGGGTTTCTTTTTTTACATTTGGAAACTGTGATTTATAATCATTTACAACTTGGAGTAAAAACTGTTTTTGGTTTTCATTTTTTGTTAAAATGTCATTATAGTCAGTAATAAGTTTGATTCCTCTCTCAGCGGCATGGCATCATTTACAACTTTAATTTTGTTTACAATATTGAAACATCGGGTATAACTTTCATTTCCCCTCCATGTTGTTGGATCATTTTCCAAAAATTCCATAGACAAACCTAATTTTTGAAAAAACTGTTTAGTGTTCTCGCATATGAAGTCCTGAATTTCCTTGTTTTCAACGTCAGTAATGTTACTAATCATAGGTCGTTTAATACCCTCTTGATTTGGTGCTTTCCTATTCAAAGCTTTAACCATTTCTCTTTTAGTGGTAACTGAAATATCGTCATCAAAGAAAGATAAGCCAACATTTACTGAATTAAGGTACCACAAATGGTTCACTATTTTCCTACTTGCGGCTTGAGATATTTCTTTGTCAATATTTTGATAATTAATGAGTTCTTTACAAAAGTCTAAGTCATGAAGAGGTGCTTTACTAGCAAATGACGCTTTAAACCAGGCCTTTACATAAACCTTTACAATAAAGAGACATATATCTTCAATACCTATTTTTCTTTTTTAGTTAGTTGGAACTGATCTTGGAAAAAATATATTTTTAGACAGTAAATGGCTTTGGCCATCCAACGTGCATGATGAAATGCCCCTGGTTGATAGAATGTCGTGTGAGTGGGCTCTTCTTCAACAAAAAGTTTAGAAAGCATTAAAAATTCTTTATAATCATCACGAGGCTGTTGCAAAGTTAAAGCTGCATTTAGAAACTTTACAATTTCGGCTTTAACTGGTTGTAAAATGTGTTTTGATACCTGAAATCCAGTTTTTAGTTTATTTTGATCTATTTTAGGCCAAAATTCCCTAAAACGTTTAAATAGTGGCACATTTGGACCAGATGAGGAAGGCATTTTTGTGTCAAACACACTTCTCAAAACCACTTCAAAAATATGATGTCTACAAGGAAAATATAGAATATCTCTTTCTAATTTTTGTTGCAATAGTGTGGCTATCCCATTTATATAACCCATATTTGATGCTGTTGTATCACAACACAAAGCTATTACCTTTTCGTCCAAATTCCATTCACAAAGCACATCATAAACTGCTTCAGTCTGTTCTCTTCCAGTCGAATTGGGCAAAGCTGGTACTCCAAGTAGTTGTTCAATATCTCCACTAGTAACTAAGATAGCAAGTCTATCGATATTTCCCATTCCAGTGAGAGAAGGTAAAAGTTTTCCATCCCAATGGATGACTGGGGCCGGAAATTCAGAATTACCGAATGCAGTTTTTAATATTTCAGCTCTTTCTTCGCGGATGCGTTGTCTAGAGCGCTGAAGTGTGGTTCTGCTGATGGACAAAGATGTGGTGTCATGTCCTAGTGCTTCTGCTACTGCCGTCAAAATATGGACTCCATACCTGTCGCTTATTTTGCAAGCATCAAATGCAGCGGCTATTTTTGGTGTGATGATGTTACATGTTCCATACAATCTCCTCTTTTTTGGCTGTGACGGACCAGGCTGGTCTTGTAACAACTCTTCTTGGGCTTCGATTATTTCATCTTCATTTTCGTTGGAGTCGGCTGAATTACTACTTGATAATGGACAGGTGACTGTTTCCTCTAATCTAGCTTTTTCTTGTTGACTTCGTTGCATTCGTTCGGATAATTTCTGTAATTTCTCCTCAGCTGATTTTTCTTGAGAAGCAAGTTGGTAATCAATACCATGCATAAATCCAGGACGTCCCTTTTTTCTTTGGTTAATTAAAAACTGCTTATCTTCATCTATTTTCATCAACTCCAATGCATTTGCATGAGAAATGTCAAAGAGATCGTCCAATTTTTCAACGAAATTTTTTTCTTTACTCCCGCACTGGCCCTTTTAGCCGATTTTTGTAAGTTCCTCCACTTTGCATAAAGTTTATCTAGTTGTTTAACACAATGAAAATCCTGACGTGTCGGAATGCGAGCTTTATCCCAAAAAACTGACACCTCTTTTATTGTTAATTTAGCACTTTCATGTACACTTAGCTTCACTTCACGAATGTTATAAAAGAGCACTTGTAATACTTGTCTATTAGACGGCAATTTATTGCCAATGATTTGTGACGAATAGTGTCCAACTAAGTAAATGAAAGTATCCTTTCGTAAGGATCTAACATCAGCCATCGTTAAATGTTTTTTCAAAAAGGAACGTATGCTACAACTTATAATGTCACCACTGTAAAACACAATTGCAAACTGACATAAACTCCGTAGTGTGTGCTGCTGCATGAGCCTTTCCATCCTGTGGATGCTTAACTCGGGTTGACTCTTCTCTATCGCTTTACATGTCGTTGCTCTGAGCTGTCTATTTTGGGTTATCTTATTTCATTGAGTTTAGACTTGTAGATATTAGCGCTGGTTGTAATGTTGCAGTTTGTTATTCTTCTTCTTTGTGGGTTGCTGCGTGCACATGTGGTGTTTGCGTGTTTGTGCGGCAATTGAGGTAGGGGGATGGATTGTGGTGGTGGTAAGGAATGAAGCTGTTACATAATTTAGGATCTGTGTTAGTGGATGTCCAAAACGGCTCTTTTCGTTGGCTTGCTGTATATTTTTGGTATTGAAGTATTTTTTGGAGTGATTTTTTTTTATTTTTTTTTGACATAAAAACTTACCGTAGGTGCATTATATTTCCAAACTTCCAAAACAAATAATTTCTAGGAAATAATTACACCAATAAAACATTATGAGAAAAGAGGTAGATATTTGTATTTTAAGTAAAATTTAAATGTATTACCGTAATAAAATCTTATCTACAAATTTCTACCTGAACGCGGCACGGGTTACCGTTCACCGAATTATCTGAAACTTTGACATAAATTATTCCTAGTATAATAGTATATTTTCGTGGGGTGAGACCTAAAAAATACGCAAAAAAAATTCACCCCCTATAGAGATGGGCCACCCTACTGATGATACTATGACAACATTGTTACTGTTTGACATTTCGTATTATTATTTGATCAACATGGGTTTTAACACAGCAGAAGAAAAGTTTGATATATTTTGCCTTTAAAAATAATAAAAATAAATAAGGTGCAAGAAGAGAATACCCAAATCGTCCGGCTGCTAGTAAAAACATTTTTAAATACTTACAGTCATGTGAGAAAAACTGATAATTTTAAAAGAAAAAAACGTACCAATTGAGCAAACGAAAATGAAGACCGTTACATTTTGATTTTTTTAATGGTAATTTTACTATAATTTATTTCATCAAAATTAACAGTCAAAAGTAAATTTAGAGTCTCTATTACCGCGTCCGTATTACTACTAGATTTACTGTAAAACAAAGCTTCCTATGACCGTAAATATGTATTCTGATAGCCTTCTTGAGACGTTTGACTATGTAAAAAATTTATCTTAGAACATCGTGAAAGTTTATGGAATGCATCACATGAACTTGGAAAAAATTACTAGAAAATTCAAAGGACTTTAAAAAAGAATGATTATAGGTCATATAAATTATTACCGGTACAGGAGCTTACAGAAAACCACAAGCGAAAACGGTTAGAATTTTGTCAGCAAATGCTCCAAACCTTAATTTTCTTAAATATATACTATGGATAGATGAATCGTCATTTTCTACAGCAGGGGTTTTCAATAGAAAAAATGGACGTCCGTGGGAGAAAAAAAATCAACGACAGAGAAAAGTTGTTCAAATTAAAAATCCGGTAGAAAATCGGTTAAAATTTGGTGTGGAATTTTTGGAGATAACATTTTAGGGCCAATTATTTTCAATTTTACCCTGACACGAGAAACATATTTAGAAATAATTCTGTCGGAGGTAGCAGAGCTTTTAGAGGAATACTTTACTGATGAGGAACTTAATGAAGTAATTTGGCAGCAGGACGGAGCGGCCCCACACAGTGTTTTGGAAGTTAGGGAGTAAAAAACTGTTTCTCAAATTTTAGTTTATTTATTTGAAAGTCATTGTTCTTCGTACTTTTTTGCTAGTTTTGGAATGTAATAAATTTAAAAAATCTAAAAAAACAGAATTTAATTTTATATTGTTCGCTTCACTATCAATTATTCTGTAAATCAAACAATAATATGATATTTTATTTAATTTTATTTAATTTAAATTGGTTGCACTGACTGGTTACTCGTAGCGACACAGAAGGTATACCTTTTTTACGTAAGAAAGACAGAAAAATATGAATTTTCATTTTAAAAAAAATTTAAAAAATTCGCCAAAAATATATGACATAAACGGCACGCAAACTACCGTAGGTGGCGCCCTCTACAAATAACAGCAAAAGTATGAATAGATTTGAATCCCTCGCCACAAAAAATCCCCAATCACCAAATTTTGTTAAAGTATTTCAATTTTTAAAGAAATTATTTAAAAAAAAACAAAACAAAAATTTAACTTTGACACCCTGTACCTCTGTTAATATCAACTTTTGGACTAAGGTAAGTTTGGTTAAATCGTAATATTTTTACGTAAGGAATCTGCCATTGCTATATGTACCATTACTTATGGGACACCTACAATTTTTGCACGAAATATTTAATTTCCAATATTAAGAGAAATAAATGAATAACCCTGTACATAGGCAATTTCTGTTAATAACTTGTAAATGGTATAAGGTGCATTGTCTGTTGTAGTATTTCGTATCAAAAAAAAAATAGTATAATTTTAATATCCTTGTAGAAAATGGCCATATCATTGGCAAAACTAACAATATTTCCCAGGTCATTAATATACAGCGTAAATAATATAGGTCCCAGGACCGTGCCTTGTGGTACTTCACATTTTACAATTCTTTTTCGCTAATCTAATTTTACATATTGAGTTCTTTCAGTCACATAGCTCTTTAGGAGTGGTAATCAAATCCATGGAAATGTACTTTTTCCAGTACATCCATTAAATTTTTGTGAAATCAATATTTATTTAATTTTTGGCCTGTCTGGTTTGATATGTTTTAGATATTTGGATTAAAAAATTATCTAGATGTATTTTAATTGACATCCTCGTTCATTGCTACCAAATACTAAAATATATATTGAAATAAATACGAAATGACTTTATACACTTAAATAGTATTTGACGAGGACGTGCACAAGTCTCGTTGCTAGAGAGAGCAAATTTACAAACCCATAATAAAAAAAGGCCAAGGAATAATTTATAACCTTCCTCGGATCGAGAGTCCGCAGGTCAAACCCCAAAAGCGTCATCAGGATAAAAAGACACACATTGAAACCTTGGGGATTAATACTGTTCTCACATAGTGTATAGAGGTGCTTTATAGTATAGTAACTCTACAAGTTTATAGTTCTGTCACTAAGCCACCCACACAGAACACGCAGATGCCCAGAAATAGACAAAAATCTATAAAAGAAAGTACAGGTCATAGGTAAACCCTCTTAAGAGTTAGAAAAATGATTTCAGCTGTATGGACATAAATTCTGACCGAAGGAATTCGAAGAAAATATTTGCATACACGATAACAATGAGTAGAAGTTTCAGTCGAGCGTGGCCGAATGCGATACCTATTTTATTAACATTTTGCTCGATGACGGTACAAATCATTTTACGTGGTACCACTGAGATTAATGACATGGCTAATATATTTTTTTTTATTTCTCATGTAGGCAACGTTCGACTGCATACTAAATTACAGATGCCCCAAATTTTAATTAAGTTTTTTTCTAGGATGATTATTACAATTTTTTGTCCAATTTATTTATTTTAATACACTGTCCTACAGATTAACAAAAATGTCTTGTCTTGATTAACAAAAATGTCTTTGAAATGTCCAGAAAAGGGACTTGTTTGGCTATTGTTCTAAGTTTTGCTTGTGAAAAAAAAAGCGAAGATGGTCTAAAGAATGGTATAAAACAAAGAGCTGAATACACACACGAAACACTACTGAGTGATTTGAGAATAAGTGAACCCAGGGATTTTCAAAATTTCCTGCGTATGGATAATGATTGAAGAATTATTAGAGATAGTTATTCCCTTCATTCGAAAAGAAGAATTTGTAATGAGACAGGCAATTTCACCATTTCAAAGATTGTCAACGACACTAAGATTTCTGGCAACCAGGAGAAGCTTTGAAGATTTAAAATTTTCAACGGCAATTGCTCCACAGACGATTAGCTGTATAGCCATACCTACCCTAGACGTCGCGTCGCAATAAGTTTGTGCAATATTTAATATTGGGCAATAAATATTCAACATGCTCAAACTTTACTCAATCCTCAATATAGATCCTACACGATCAATGATATTGTGCAATATTTACTATTGGGCAAACATTGTGCAATTATATTGATCGTCTAGGGGAGGGCTTAAGAATCGATTCGTAAAAACAATTAATTGAAATTATCAAGTTAGCATATTGAAAATCATTTGTAAACTATCAAGTTGTTTCACTCGTATGTAAAATCCGAACTTAAATATGGATTCATGCTTAGAAATCCTTATTGTCACATTGTCAATTACCCCTTGCAGCAATACAATTCTAGAAAAATTGATTGTTTAAATTTACCTGATCTCAGGTTTCGCTATTACTTCCACATCCAGTGGTAGTAAGGCAAAAAAAATTTTGAAAATTTTTATTGTTCAAGTAGGCTTAAAATGTCATGAAACGTCGAGATTTTAAGTTTGAGCAAAAAAAAATTTGCTGTCTGTCGGTCGGTCTGTCTGTAACTTTTTTGTGCACAGGTTTACTCTGGAACCGTTTAAGATATTGACTTGAAACGTATGTATTTTAACGAGATCTGGAATTAGATTATATTTTGATGGAGGGTTCGGAGGTGAATTGGGGTAAATGGGGGTAAATAGGTAAATCAAGCAAGAGTCCATAAAATTGGTATTTATTATAAGCTAAGGTGTCAAAAAATATTTTGGCATTAACCACCCCCATTAGTCCCATTACCACCCCCACCCCATTATTATTAAAGTGGGTGACAAAATAAAATTGTCATTTAGTGTATGTACAAGAACCAAAGGCCTCAAAATTTTTTTTTTACTTTATCCACCCCCTCTACCACGCCCACCCTCACTACCGATGTGGCATTTCGTTTTATGGGTTTTTGGGGTAGACAATTTCAAATATTATATTAATAAAGTTCCATACAATTTTTTTTCATTGTGAGAGACTTGGATAGAAAATCTGGATGTGGAAATAGTGATTCCTTGGGCAGCAGTTTTTTGCCCCGTTTCTGATTCTAAGGGTTGCTCTTAGAAAAATATTAATAAACGCCTTTCTTGTAGACAATAACATTTACTACATTTCATGTTTTAAATAGTTTGTTGTGGGTGACACGATTCACAAAATAGGGAATATCAAATCAATTTTCGAGACAGTTTTAAGGTTAGTTTTTCTACTTGCGTCAGAAATGTCTAAAATTCCTAGATTATAAATTCTGTATTCTATTGCGAAAGTCTTAATGATATAGGATTAAAATAAACAATATGCAGGATATATCCCAGAGAAAATTTATACATAGAGTAATTTTTACACGACAGGATGCCCAACTACAGGATAGGAAGGTTACAGTGTAACACAATTTGATAATATATGCAACAGATATAACACATGGAAATTAAAATAGAACTACTTGCACTGGATAAGAGATAACATTGGATTAATGCTTGATACCAACAGTGCTGCTTGTCCTAGGACGCAGGTTAGGCATTGCCTCACCAGTAAATTTGCAAATAAATCTATACCTAATTCTTATTTTATAAACTGTATTATTTTTTCAACAATTTATACAGTTTATATAACTTTGAATTGGAATTAATAAATATTCGTTAGGTATTCTCATTTAGAACAGCGCTCCGCAGTCTGTGCGACGTGCCGTGCCTTCGAGTACGCGGGTTACCTACCGCAGGCAGAGGCATATTCAAATGTGCCTCCTGCGCTTCCTAAAATCAAGCCATTCAAATATTTCCAACTGCATATAGGTAGGCTTTCTGCAATGCACACTTGAATTAATGAGCTGAAAAGAGTGGATCTGAGGCATGCCTCATACATGTATTTAATCTCTAAGAAGCAACAGTGATAGACATACGTCGGTAATGCAGTATGTAATGTATAATAACATAGCAAAAATAGTTTTTTGTGTATAATATCGATTAGTGATAGTGACTAAGTGACAAGTGTTTAGAAGGGCATAATTTTTGGAAATGGAAATTGGTAAATTGGAATGGTCGAGGTAAACGGTCGAGGTAAACGTAAATATAACAAATATTAGAAACACACCCGATTTGTCGACTTTTTAATAAATAAACGTGTCTTTTCGAGTCTCACGTACGAGGATAAATTATACGTAATTAAAGAATTGAAGCGTCAATTCCACAGGTTAAGGCCAATCAGCTCCTTTTTCAAATCTACAATCTGGTTAGCACTTGTGGAATTGATGTGTATATACTATATTTTAATATTATTTCTGCATTTTATTCTTGACTGCATTATTAGTAGGTAAAGCAAGTACCTAACCTAATATAAATAAGACATGGCACCCCACATAGCTAATACATAATATACCTGTATGTGTGAAAAAAATATGTGGATTTATAACTATTATGGTACGAGTTAAATTTTTGTCCAGAAAAAACTGATTTTAAAAAACGCTAATTAATTTTTTTAACACACAAAAATTCGTAGCGAGACCGTTTTACAAAGGACGTAAACGGCAACTAAACTAGAGTATAAGATTTTACATGACTGTTACGATAATGTTTATCATTACGTCATAACATCAATAGCTCACGGGTCCATATTTATGTATGAAAATATTGAAAATTGGGAGAAAATTAACATTTAAATATTTATAAATTTCTTTTGTCTGATACATTTTCGCGTAAATCCTCTTTAATTTTAAAAAACAATCGCTACTATCCACCGGAGAATTAACATAAACACAATCCCATTAAATTTCTCAAAGAGCAACGACGACGATGCCGACGTCAAGAGCTCTTTACTTTTATTTATCCGTTTCCAAAAATACCACAGCTTTTAAGATTCTTACGAGTTCATTACATTAATGGCGTAATTCGCCTTGGCTGATCTAATTAACATTTACCAAAAATAACGAAGTTGAGAAAAAACAATTAGATTTGCGATTTAAATGTATACTTATTAGAACGTGAACAAATAAACTTTTGTTAGAATAAGGTCTTTTGGTGGTTTCCTAAAAGTCTATATTATATTTTTTGTTATTTCTCTTATGCTTACAGTGTCTTTATTATTTTTGTAACCTTTATGATATAAAAACTAACCATTTTCTTTAGTTTGTTACATCATTCAGAACTAAGTATACAGGGTGGCCCACGGAAAACGAAACAGGAGTGTTTTCTGCTTACATGATCATTTTTTTTGGAAGATGCCAGGACTAGTCGATTTTATTATCAAGGGGGGCACTTTTATTTGGTATTGTCGATAGCGCCACTTCAACCCTTAAGCGGTGGCAGAACCCACCACTACAATTTTAAATGCAAGTGGGGTTAAGTAGCACAACGTTTTAAAGCCCGTTAATTTTTTTTACAACGGTTTTTGCTTTTAACATTTGAACTAATAATAGTTTTCGAGAAATTGCATTCTATAATCAAAGAATTTCAAGAAGTAGTTCCATACGTTTCAGATGAATAGATTCGACGGCATTCGTTGACTATACATCAATACTAAAATGTGATCTTAGCTTTAATTAGAAAGCTTAAGCAGTACAATTTTGATTTAAATAGTATTAAAATAATCAAATTCTATTTGGAAGGAAGAGTCCAAAAAGTCAAATGTGGTAATAATATATCCCAAGAAATATACATTAACATAGGCGTGCCACAAGGATCAGTTTTTGGTCCTTTATTCTTCCTAATTTATGTTAATGACTTATCAATCAATGTACCATTAACCGATTTTATATTTTTGCAGATGACACCACAATGTCTAATGCAGGCAAAGTACTGAATGAGGTCATCGACGAGGGTCTTGATGCCCAGTTGAAGACCAAGCAATGGTTTTCTCATAATGGGTTTAGTTTAAATTTGTCTAAAATTCAAACAGTGATTCTGGTCTTAAGAAATACTAACTTTGATAATCCTGAAAGTTAAATTTCTGGGTGCAACCATTGACTCCAGTCTTAGTGGGAATTATGACGTTGATTCAGTGGCAAGGAAATTGCCTAGTAATATCTATCCATTAAGACTATTAGGTGACTGTAGACCTACATTAAAAACAATTTATTAGGTTCTGTGCCACTTCGTGATGTCATATGCCATCTTGGCATGGGGATATTCATCCTCATGGCACCGGATCTTCAGGCTACAGGGTAAAGCTGTAAGAATTGTAGATGGAATTTAATATATTGACTTGAAATTTGGTACACATGTGTACTGAATCTGAAACTAGATTATATTTTCATGTTCCGTCGAAGGATTGGGGGGTAAATTGGGGTAAATTTGGGGTAAATAGGTAAATCAAGCAGGTAAGAGTCCAGAAAATTGGTATTTACTATATACAAGAGAAGCTAAGGTCTCAAAAAAATTTTTGGCATTAGCCACCCCCTTACCACCCCCACCCTATTATTAAAGGTGATGAAAAAAATTGTGATGTAGTGTGTGTACAAAAACCAGAAACCTCAAAATATTTTTTACTTCATCCATCCCCACTACCACCCCCACCCCAATACCGATGTGGGATATCGTTTTATAGGGTTTTGGGGTAGAGGATTTCAAATATTGTACTATTAAAATTCCATGAGCAATTATTTCCACATACAAAATTTTTTCGTTGTGAGTGACTTGGATAGAAAAAGTTTACCTTGGATTTCTCCCATCCCCCCCCCCGCGCGCTCTTCAAAAAATTTTTCGGACTAAAAAAAAGTTTTTGTCGAATTTCTCCCTCTGGGTCCATATTTTCTCTCCACCGCCCTGCCCATAAACTGATAGCAAGCGGGAGGGGGGCGGAAAATTGACCTGGGCCTAGGGGCCAATTTATATCTAAAACCGGCACTGGATAGACAGTTACAGGTCGATTTAATAAAACCGTGTTAATAAAACAAGATAATGGTAAATATTTCAAGGAAACAAATATCATGCCAAATTCTCCAGACTTACCGTCTGTACAGTGTGATTTCTGGGAACTAAAACACTAAGACAAAATCCACCGACATTATGATTGAATAAGCCATAAAGGACGTAAACCGTGTTACGTATAGCTCCAAGTCGAGAGAAGTATTCCCCAAGTGCATATACCCTAATGGAGAAAAAGTAAAAATAAAATACAACTACATCTCTAGACACACTTTTTTAAACTAAAAAAGTGGCGTAAGTGTAAAATTAGTCTCTTGAGATTGCAGCGTTTATATCTTTTGGTCAAAGTTAAAAACACTAAAACATCTTATTTATAAATAGCAACTTGCCAGAAAGAAAGTTACTAAAGTATGATTAATAGTCTTGTCATCCGCTAAACATTGTGTAAGGGAAGAATACCAATAATACGAGAAACAAATGCCATTAGTAAAGTAATCCGACTTTAATTTTCGTTCATCGGAGGACACTAAAATTAAATATTACTATTAAGAAAACCACTCAAAATGTGGAATGTCCATTTCTTTAAAATAAAAACTTTATATGCGTAAAATTAATGCGACACCAGAAATTGCATGTTAGTGAGTTAAATAAAACTATTTATTCTTATTGGAAATTTTTCGAGAACTAAATATACAAATTTCTAAATCGCATGCATGATTTTTTTACAAAGTTTGGATCAATGTCAGATATTTTAAACTTTGCAAGATCGAAATTCCAACAATTTGTTTCTATGGCACTAAAAAATAAATGTTTCATGTACCTGGAAATTAATGGAAGTGATTGCATGGGAGTCTGTTTAACTGCACTGGTCTATTCTATTTATTAACGCAGAAAATTCCTGTCCAAAACTGTTTAAATCACTATTCCCTACGCTGAATGAGGTATTACGTCATGCGCCGGGATATCAATATGAAATTTTTCTGAGAGTGTGTGACACTGAGCTTCTAAATTAACTCTCACACAAAGGTGTGGAGGGTTTAGAATGTCGATGTCGGGGTCTAATGGAAATATGTTCAATTTCGATGGATCGGTATTTTCAAATATCTGAAGGGTCTGGATAAAGAAGATATATTTTATATAAAAAAATCGGGTATTATTCGCTTAAAGGGATCGATAATATCCATACTCTCGCAACAGAATTACTTATAGCGTGTACGAATCCATTATAATATTTTCGTCTAGGTTTAATCACGATTTTTATACATTTAAAATGAATTTCAGTTGCAAGCACGTCACTCAAGATACAATAGAAAACATTCCAGAGAAATTCTATTTCCGCTTTGTAATAAGTTACAGCGGTAGGCAAAATACATTTGGAAAAATATGTAGCTAATAATTTACGTGGTAGAACGGACAATTATTATGATTTGTTATATACTAATTATCTTATTAGTGATGGAAAACAGTAGAACATAGCTAAAAGTTGATCACGGCACAAAGCTCTGGTTGATTGTTAAGTAACAAAATTTCTATAAAAAAATTTAAGCATATAAAAAAACGATAATACGAAAATCATCAGAAAACATTTATCAATAGAAATATTAATGGAATCAATAGAGATTTTCACTTCGGAAAAATTCCGGGAAGCGGTAACTTTGGAGAATATATCTCCGAACATATCAGGAACAACATATTAAAAGTTACCAACAATAGTTCATGAGCGTAATTTGTTATTAAACAAATTAGTTGCAAAATACCAGTCTGTGTCAAATATATTTTAAAATATTTGTTTTTCCTTCAAAAAGTAATTGTGCCATTCGAAAGTACGGGAAATTTCACATCAAAAATGTATATGAAGTTTTTTTGTACGATCAAAAATGTAGGCTCCAGATTTGATTGACCCCACAAAAAATGAATGAAAGAAAAAACATGTAGCTATTGGATTATTATATTTTCAAATATAAAGATGAATGTATGTAGGAATAGTACATATACACTGCGTGTAATTGCCCATTAGGCATGTACATTCACGTAGCGCGAGAGATATGACAACACAGCAGAGCAAACTCCCATTGGCGAAGCATCCCAGCTCTCAGTTATTTCATTTCAGCCAGCTGGCACACGCGATGTTGTAATTCTTACTCCCTATGCCTAGCCCGCCACTACACACACTGTATGAAGTCGTAACATGTAGGTAAAAGATCTACCATTTCTAAAAATTTAAAGATAAAAACTTGGGTCTTTCACATTTTACTCTTGAAGTAATGTATACAAAGATCCGATGAGTGAAAAAAATCTCAAAAATTCATTTTTAAAGATGTACACTTCCAAAATTTCAAAATTTTGAGAAAATAATAAAATTTGATATATATATAACTAACTTTAACCACCTATTTCTCTGGTTTAAATCGCGTTATTAGATCTCTGTAGGTGCGATTTTTAAAGCTTGAAATGTGTACTTTAAGATGCTTCAAGGGAATTTACCTTAAAAATTAAATTTTTTTTTACAAAAATAAAAAAAATTATTGCTCTAAAATTCGTGAAATTATGAGTAAAATAAACGTTAATAACTTTTATAAAAAATTTATTTAGCCTACCTATGCAGCATACGTTTCTAGTAGGACCTCAAACTAAGTAAATTTGATGATGAAAAATTAAAAATAAATATACGGTGTGTTTCACTTCTCGTGAAGACACCCCTGTATCTTTTTTATTTGTGGCCGAATTCATTTCAAAGTTTTATCAGCCATACAACTCCATAAGACGACTTTGTTCAATACATAAATGCCGTCTAGTTTAAAATTTTGTTAATGAAACTTGTTCAGAATCACTTGATATGCCCCCCCTGTAAAATTTTGTGAAAATCGGAATATTTTCAAAAAAACATTTTTGTTTCACTTCTCGTGTATCTTTTTTATTTGTGGTTGAATTCATTTCAAAATTTTATCAGCTATACAACTCCATAAGGCGATTTCATCTAACAAATAAAGAGAACTTTTTCCAACAAATGAAAATTGTGAACAAAAATCGGCATTTAATAATCATTTATTAATTCTCATGGATCACGTACATGAAATAATTTTGGCACCATTGTTTATAAATATTTACAAAATATAAAAAACACAAAAATACAAAAATATTTATCTAATAGGGTTTTCCCACTAATTTTATTTGATTTCAGGGCGTTGACGTCACAACGCGCTAATTCATGGCTGTTTAAAATGAACTCAATATTTTTCAAAGTTTTTTTTTGTCACTATTAGTAAAATTAAATAGAAAATAAATATGCCATCATTTTTTTACGTGAATTAAGTACTTCAGCAATAATTTTTTTTTCTGGGAAAACCCTATTAGCTGATAATTCAAGTGAATCAAAAAAAATTTTTTTTAATATTCCGATTTTCACAAAATATTACGGGGGGGCATATCTAGTGATTCTGAACAACTTTCAGTAACACAATTTTTGTCTCTCTCTAAGCCTACTATGATTTCTCAAAAATTGCGATTTTCTTTTTATCGCAGTAGACCGGTCTTTTAGATCTAGACATAAATGTGTTGAATAAAGTCATCTCAGAGAATTGTATGGTTGATAAAAATTTGAAATGAATTCGGCCACAAATAAAAAAGATACAGGGGTGTCTTCACAAGAAGTGAGACCCATCTTTTTCACGAAATATTGAAAAAATCAAGTTTTTTCGGTAAATCGACTCAATGTTGATTGTTTCTACAATTTTTATCGGTTTAAAATATCGAAAACATATCAAAAATATTCATCTGGTACAAGGCCATGAGTCAAATTATAATGCTTGAATAATAAAAAATGATTGAAAGTAAAACATCTTCGCGGCAAGCAGTACGCATCACCTGCTCTGCACGCTGCGCTGTGTGTGTGTCCGCAGAGCATTGTAAAAGTAGTTTGGACACTTTCTCACAAATCATCTTGTAATGTTATGTACAATATCACGTTTTCTTAGGTTCTTTTTAAGTTTTTATGTGAATATTTAAATTGTGTTTTTAATTAAATAGTGTTTTAAGTTATTTTATTGCTTGATGAAAGTCGGCCATATTAGATCAGCCATTTTGAATTACCTTTTTTTAACATCATAATCTGTTTCAGCGACCTCGAAAACCACCTTATAAAGTTGAATTAAATTGCTGTAAAATTTTTCAACTTATAATAATTTTGTTAAAAAAAAAGTAAGCTTCTTTTTGTTTAAATAATTAATAAACAATTTCCTCATGATTATATGTTTAGGCCTTTTTATTTTATATTATCTGTAGAATGCCTTTCTCTATGTGGATATTTAAATCGTTTTCTTCTTCTTTTTTTCGTTTTACAACCCAGGGTGGGCCTTGAGTCTCTATCTATTTTCTTCCATTCTGCTCTGTCTTGAGATTTTCTCCTCCAGCCTCTAATATTCATCTTCGACGTCATCCAACCATCTCATCCGGGCCTTCCTCTTTCGTCTTTCAGTAATAAATTTTCCTTCATTTCAACCATGTTATGATTGAATTTTTTTATTTGAAACTTTCATCAATATTAATGTAAATAAATATTCCCCGAAATGTCATAACTACATATCTATTCAAACTCCTTAAATCCGTGAAATTTCTTTTTCGTCTAGAGCAATTAGTACAATTATAAAACTTCATTGAAAACAATGAGAAAAAATCCATAAAATGTAGTGAAACTAAAATGTACTTGTAAATATCATTTGTTTAAATTATTGCAGTGCTAAATAAGGTATCGGTATATGACAGACAGTATTTGTCAGACCAAAATTCAAGACGAAAGTTACCAATTTTCGCTTTGGAAATCAGTAGGCGCGTCGGCCGATAAATGCCAGGTTGCCGCATGTGTAGCCCTACTTTTTAATAGGCAACCTATTTTTTCGTGTTCTGCAAGCCGGGAGCTATCGTTCGGTCAAAGTTTCGTCATAAAAAACGATGACGGTAGTTTCAAAAAAAAAATTACTAAGGGTTGCCGGGGTGCAGGACAAGATGGCGGCTGGCAACTCCACATTTTTCCACTTCGCTCGATATTATCTACGAAATAGCATGCTATATATTATGAACAGATGTGACGGTAGGTAATTATGGTTCATTTTACTTAATTGTTGTTATTAGTGCCAGATTTATGACAGGCAACCCGATCGTTTCATCAAAGGGGCACGATACTAGTAACTTGTATACAAATTTTCGTGATGACAAAAATTACGGTATATATTACGTGGCCAGATCTCACACTAACAGGTCAAGTTAGTATGTATACATTTATTTCACTCAATACTGTTTGTGTGTAACTGTGTATTCAGGTATATATTCTTGAAGACTTCATTGGATCTTTTTATTTTTTAAAACGCCATAGAACAGAAGGATCATAGCATACCTTTATTGCAGCCACTTGATGAATAAAACACGTTTTTAGTTTAAAATTCTCGCAAGGGTCCACTTACATATTCTACGTTATACCGGGGATATACGCATAAACTTGTATTATGTTGGTTGAATAATTTAATACGTACTTGCAACTAACCATGATGCTCTACTAACGACAATTCGCTTTAGTATGTGCATACCTTATACACATTTGAATAAATGAAATAAAATGGGAAAAATAAAGATTGACATAAAATGTCATAATCCCACAAAATAAATAGAACACGAAAAGGTCACAGCAGTATAAATACAGTGAATTAAATATATACTAAAGATTCAATTACAAAGAGGGAAAAGGGGAAAGGACAAAATTTTCGATATTTCTTCCACTCGACTTGTTTAATTGATCTTTTTGAAAAAATATATCAAAATAGTTTTATAAAGAAAAATCAACTTCATTCGAATATACAAAAGTTGTAAAACAAAATTTGTTTTCCAAAAAAAAAAAATCTTTCTTGGTAGTATTTTTTGGAGCAACAAGTTTTTGTCTAAAATCTGTTGATACTTCTATATACATTTTTTTGAGGCAGATCGAGTGAGTCAGTGGCACCTAACGAGTAATTTAAAAAAAAATAGATGTCACAGGATTTGAACCCCAATCCACGGCGTGATAAGCAAGTGTTCTCTATACACTAACCCAGCTACATTAACCCTTTTGGCGACGCGAAATTCTTTTTTGTACTTGTGTATATATAATCAAATTTTAATAGCTCCAAAACGAAAGCCCAGTCACAAAAATTTTGCCAGTCCTCGTAGATTGTAGATTGTTCAAGGGGTCATTCGACTCTTTCAGCCTTTCTTCACATCGACCTAAAAGATCTTTTGTGAATTACCCTGCAATTAATTGTTGTCTAGGACTCTCAAGCTTTTTACAAAGCTTGGATTTTCCTGGGGGCTAATTTGAGAGCTTTTAACGCCAGCTATATAAGTATATAGATCGTTGCCCTTCGAATCCTTTTATTTATGCATTCTTGGGCACATAGGATATGCATTCTTGGGCATAGATTTCTGCTTGGAAGATGGTTGGGGTCTTGCTCTGGACAGCCTGCAACGCCATCTTCGATCCATATGTGTACTAGATGAGTAACCCCTTCTCCAACTGCAAGACTTCGACTCGGTTCGTCTCAATTAGCACATCAAACGTACAGTCAAAGTCCCGCTTGATTGGCATTAAGTCAGTGGGTTTGGTCATGGATTCAAGTTCAATTGACCCCAGAATCCTTAAGTGACCAACCAGATCGCCTGGATTGAAAAAGAGTACCTGCTGCAGCCTTAGGGCATTAAGTGCTGCCTCCTTCCTTATAATAATAATAATAATAATAATAATAATAATAATAATAATAGTTTATTATCCATAAAGCCATACAAACGGATTGGAGTCGTCATTTAAAAGATACATAGATACATTTTATAGTTCTGGAGATGCATATTTTATACATTCTACATATCTCAATACTTATAATAAAATAATAAAACCACATAATCAAAGAATTGAGTATACAATAGTATACTGGGTAAATACACATACAATAATATACTTGATAAATACACGTACAATTAATATATATTAAAATAATACACAGGTACAGTTTGACTAGGTGGTAAAATTAATGTATTCATGGACATTGTAAAAGCAATTCTGTTGCAGGAAGCCTTTTAATTTAAATTTAAAGCTATTAAAGTTGGTAGTATCGGTTATTTGCTTTGGCAACTTATTGTACAGAGAGATGCCAGAATAAGTAGGCGATCTTTCGTAGAGAGTCGTACTATGGGGACAGTTTTTAAGCAGATGCCCGTATCTAGTGGGATAACGATGTTGTTCAGAAGTACTTGTAAGAGTAGCTAAATTTTTCTTTGTGTAGGATTGTTTTATAGATGTATATGCAGGGTACAGTCATTATTTTATATTTGACAAAAAATTGACGACATGATTCCCTGCCGGGAATATTGAACATTAGTCTGATTATTCTTTTTTGCAAGATAAGGACTCGATTTGCACCATGTGTTTTCCCCCATAGTACGATATTATATGAGATATGTGAATAACAGAGGCTAAAATAGGTGCTGATTAAGGTTTGTTCGTCAAAACTGTCTTTTAAATTTAAAATGGCAAAGTAAGAAGACCTAAGCTTGTTACACAAGTTGTCAATACATGTGTTCCAGGAGAGGTCTGAGTCAATTACTGTGCCTAAATATTTGACACTGTCAGAAAGAGGGATGTTAGAATTATTGATTACGATATTATTATTTGCTATAGGACGTCTGTTATAGAAATTTACACATACAGTTTTTTCAGAATTTAGCAAGAGCCTTTTTGAGTGGCACCACGTTATGAAATCTCTCATAATCATATTAATTTGTTGCTGTGCTTCTGTAGGGTTAGGTGCAGTCACCAATATAGCCGTATCATCGGCAAACATTATAATTTCGCCCCAAGTGATATTATTTGGAAGATTATTAACAAAAAGTAAGAATAGGAGCGGTCCAATAATTGAACCCTGTACAACTCCAAGATCAATGAGAATTTACGCCATTAGCAGTAACTATTATTTTTCTATTGGTAACATATGATAATATGAGGCGCGATATGTTGCCCCTGATACCAGCTTCCTCTATAGCTTGGCACAGTAGATTAGGGTCTACGCTATCAAATGCAATGTTTAGATCGAAAAAAAGTCCTACAACAAAATTGCCTCTATCAATTTCACCGCGAATAAAGTCTAGGCATTGGATACAAGCAGATTCGGTTGATTTTTCCGACATAAAACCATGCTGAGCACAAGTTATAACCTTATATTTTTTAGTGAATTTTAAGATTCGTTTACAAATAATTTTTTCAAATATTTTGGAAAATACACTCAGTATGGCTATAGGTCGGTAATTTTCTATGTTACCTGAATCGTTACGTTTATACACTGGGATAACATTTGCAACTTTTAGTGAATCAGGAAATGTGCCTTGATCCATGAATAAATTAAATAAGTGCAACAGCGGTACCAAGATAGCATCAGATATATACTTTATAATTTGCACCGAAACTTCATCACAGCTGGTCGAATTTGTGTTTTTTAGTTCTGTAATGGCACTTTTAATTTCATCCTCGTCAATGGGAGCAATTAGCATGGAGTTCGGTAGTGAATTGCTTGACTTATTTCCTGCGCGGCTAGTTGTTTTGTTGCCATAGATTGAATTTGAACGTGTGGTAGCGTTTGTGGAAAAATACTCTCCGAAAGCATTAGCAACAGTTTTGGGGTCACTGGTATGTAGTCCTTCGTCTGTTTTTATACTTATTTTAACATCTTTGTTTTTGTTACGTCCAAGTTTGTCATTTACTAATTGCCATATCTTTTTTTGCTTGTTTGTAGAATTTTGAATTTCAGTTCTTACGTGTTTTTTTTTTTTGGTAGTCGTAAGTAATTTATTGTATTCGGCTTTTTTGACTTTGTACTGTTTTTTTAGTTCGATGCTGGATGAATTTTTTAGAAGCCAGTTCATGTTTTTTAATTCCTTGCCTTTATGTTTAATACTTTGGTTAATCCATTTTTTGAAACTGTTTGGTTTTTTTCTGGTAGTTGTAATAGTTGGACAAGTGTTTTCTATACATGTTTTAATTATGTCAAGGAAATATGTGTAGGCGTTGTGTACATCTGTGATGTTTTTTATATAGTTCCAGTCGATGTGGTATAAATTCTGTAATAGTTGTTCTAAGTTTTGTTCATTAATAATTTTTATTTCTCTTTTTGGCGGTGGTGGATTATTTTGTAGCAGGGGTTCTTTGATATTTAAGAACATTGCAGCGTGGTCGGGATACCTGGGTCCACGACCTCGCATTCAGTAAGATTGGCTGAAATATTGGTTGCTATATAGTCGATGGCTGTCGCAGATGTTTTACCATGAGTATTTGTGAAGACCTTACATACAGATGTAGAGGAAGTAGGTATTGCCTCCTGTGGGACAGGAGCACATTGCTCCTGTAATCCCTAAGCAGGCAGACGTTGCAACTTCTGCAACTTTCCTTGTGTTAATTTTTTTTCAGTTTTTGGCCACCACACATATAATGCATAGGGCTATATCTAATATCTCAATTGTGTCGATAGAGTGATCTTAAGTGCTCTCTATAAGCACTCCAGTCCGTCAATCTAGGCACTCTGCATTCATCGAGGTTGCCTCCAATTCGAATCGAATATGTCTATGATCCGACATTGAGGGCTCCTTTGAAACATGCCAGTTTTTTATTGAATCAATTATAAATGGATCCACAACGATAACGTCTAAAACCTCTTTTCTAACCGCATTTATAAAAGTGGGATCATTACCTTTATTGATAATGTCGACCCTGCTAACCCTTACACTATTACTTGAAAAACTTACATTTTTTCCTTCTTCAGGTCTACCCTACACTTAAACGCAGAGGGCATGGGATGACAGAATTGCGGTTTTTCAAATAGGCACATGTACACAGCTATCCTCAACAAAATTTTGTCTTACCTAGACACTTGATGAAAACCGTTGCCAGCTCTCCGTCTATAACACATATTCCAATATTATTGTCAACCTTACAGAATACTTGGATTATTAAATTCATGTGAAATAAACTGGTTGTTTACAAATCCAGCAAACTGCTTTGTAAAGGTCTGTAACCATGTGCCCTGCTTAATTTTTAATTAAATAATTTACATTTTTAATTAAAGGCTTATCCTTGATTAGGATTAGCTGCCTGGAATTACGAAACTTATTGCTATTTATTACTTGATTAATACTGAATGGTTTTGTTGCGTAATTTCCATATTATATCCCGGCTCTCCTGGGCAAAACTATGGCATTTACATTTGGATTATGCATTTATCCTCATTAAAATGAGCTTATGTCGCGTGTACGTTTTACATGTAATTTGTAATAAAAATATCTTTTTGAATATATTTTCTGTATTCAGTGGGTTGGGATGCATGCAAATTTTATAGAGTAATAATATGAATTCTAAATATAAGCATAAATATAAATATACCAGAAACATATAGTAGACAACCTCCAAATCCAAAGCCAAGGACGTTCGAAAGGGAGTTACACATTTGGAAAAACGCAGACGTATATCCATACCTACCGACATTGTCAGTACCGGGGCTGGGGCTCGAACCCAGGACACATATTCGCTACCCTAGTAACAATTTAAATTTTATCGTGATCTTCAGAACCTCTTGAAGTCTATTTAATAAAACTTCTGATGAAACTATATATTTCATCGACACGGTAAGCCATGAATTACTTCTACGCAAAATCCAAAATATGGGAATACGGGGACAGGCTTTCAAGTTACTTAGCAACTACCTGGAAAACAGATATCAATCGGTAAAAATAGGCACCAACATCAGTGATAAACAAAAAAATAACATTTGGTATCCCACAAGGAACTGTTTTGGGACCTATTTTATTCATAATATACCTAAATGATCTTCTTAACCTAGACTGTTACAGAGACATAGTGTCATATGCTGATGACACCGTACTATTTGTAGAAGGAGAGACTTGGGCTGAAATAAATAAAAAAATAAAGGAAGATTTAAACAAAATAACTAAATGGTTTGATAACAACCTGCTAACGATTAACTTAAATAAAACAATGTATATACCATTTTCGAGTTACAAAAGGGGTTTACCATCCTATATAACTATCGATGTTGAACTCAAACACAGGAATACTATATGGAATTTGAAAAACTCAGAATATGTTAAATATCTTGGAATAATTGTAGATAAGATAATCATTTGAGATGGAACCACCACATTGAAAACTTAGTCAGGAAGCTGAGATAGCTATCCTACATGTTTCAAAAATTAAAGTACATTTTGAGTATCCACGAACTTAAATCCGTTTACTATGCGTTAGTACAATCACTGCTTACTTACGGTATTATTGGCTGGGGTGGAGCATACTCAAATGTAATAAAACCTCTGGAAGTCATACAAAAACGAATACACAAAATCATTTTTAATTTTCCGGCAAGGTTTTCAACTGAAGAGCTTTTTAAGCATACCAAAATATGTGACGTAAGAAACCTTTTTTATTTAACTGCGTTAACAAATATGTCAAAACACAAATTAATAACGGATTACATCTCACATATACATAATACAAGACACAAAACACAAAAAAATCTATTATTACCCAAAAAAGTAAGACCATTGGACATAGAGTGTACCACTACATTGGCATAAAACTGTACAATCTTCTACCACCCGAATTAAAGCAAATAATATATAAAAAGTCCTCAAAAATAAAATTTCGCCAGTGGTTAATTGAAAATAAACCTACGCTTTTATGAAAGCTCATTATTATATCCGCTTTTCTTCTTTTTACCTTTTTCTTCTATGGTGTAAATATACATTCTTTATATATATTTGCATTCCTTATGTTTATGTTTATGTTTATATATTTTGTCTTTTCCCTTTTCATAAGATATGTGTACGTATAATGTATATACTTGTTTACGTATTGTATAACACTTAAATATCACTTTAGTCACCTATTATTATTTGATTGTTTTATTGTTATTTTAGTATTTTATTACATTTAATATATATAGCGTTGAAAGAATATATTACTCCCCAGGAATTCGAGACCTACAGTCAAGTTTTTTCGAAAACTTAAGGAAGTCTCGGACACCTACTTTTAGTAACTATTATAGTCTGCCACTATTTTCAATATTTATTTACACTGTTATTTAATTAATATATGCGTATGTACTATATAAATTAATGTAAATAAATATTATTATTATTATTATCTTTGACAAACGCTATTAAACCTTTATAAAGCTTGTATAAAGCTAAGAGGGACCACTCTTAAAAGAGTTCTGAGGGCCTTTTTTAAAAGTCATTTTAAAACCAATTTGTTTTATTCTAAAAAGCCTTTATAACGTTCTGAAAACCTCGATAAAACTATTCATAAAACCAACAATAAATCCTAAAAGCATAATTTTGGCTTTAAGGGACTATCTACAAACCGTTGTTCAAACTATTATAAAACCACTTCGTAAAGTCATCATAAAACTAAAATGCTTTAGAACTGCTCTTAAAAAAGTTATTTGCTCTGTTAATATGGTTATTTTTAATAAAAAGGTTTTATGCTTGTCATCATATTAAAACTAAGTTGGTAATGTTGGCAAATTAGTCGCGTGTTGGTAATGGATTATTATATTTGCTGTTGTTCAGCTTTCAGCTGGTCTCTCTATACTGGTTAAAATTATCAAGTTCAGTAGGTACTCACCGTGAGTGAAAATTTAGCTGCGCATCAAATTGTACTGATCACAACTAGTAGGTCGAAAAATACGGAGACCCTTGAAAAATATTGAAAATTTTGGAAATTTTTAAAATTTTGTTGACATCGTTATTAATAATAATCATTATTTTACTGCTTATTACTCATACATTGTTGAAAAAATTGCAACTAATTGTTCATTTGAATAATTCCAACATGACAGCTTTTGTTTACAAAGATATTTTTGTAGAAAAATATTGATTTTTGATTAAAATCTGTTGGTTGTCGGCAATACCACAATAAGAGTATTTGATCCTAAAATTGTCACAATGCTCTCGTACAAGAGCAACCAACCAATTTAAGTCTTCTTACATTTATCTAAGTCCATTTAGTATTGTCTAATACCAATTGATCTTGTCTAACACCATTTGACCTTTATTAAGATTTGTTGGATTTATTCACAACCACCATAAAACCTATTGCCCAAAGATATTTGACTTTTTTTGGCGTTTATTTACATATAATCAACCTCACACTTGTTAATTACTTTTTCCTTACCTTAGCTGTGCTGTGATTGCTCTGAAAGGGTCGGCTATATGCCCTTATACCCAGATGCAGTGAACTGCACTGGAATGTGAATAAAAGAGCAAAAAGATAATAAGAAGAAGAAGATAACCTCTCACATGTATTTGATTATTTTGATTAGTCAAATGTGTGGTATGGCTCTAATTGTTTAAAGTAACCACTTTTTTAAATTTTCATCCACGTTTGTGAAAAATGCGTCTCCATATTTAATTTCTTGAGGTACTTCACACAAAAGTAATTAAAAATTAACCTAAAATAAGTAAAATCTATTTATCCACCCGTCAAACTGCAACTTTTGCGGTTTTATGAAGGAATTTGTCCAGACTAAATGGTTCTTATGTTACATTTGGCATTATACAAGCCAATACAGCTTTATAGCAGTTTTATGAATAGTATATTCAGGTGCCCCTTTAAAACTCTCAGGCATACTGGTTTTATGAAGGTTGTCTCTGAGGTAAACTGGTTTCCTAGGCCAAATGATTTTATCATGGTAGTGCTGACCACCACCATAAAACCTTTACAAGTGCCAATAGACTCGATTTAAAACAAATGCTAAATGGTATTGAAACTCAGCCTCCAGGAGGTTGTTACAACCCTTAATAAAACTACTTAGGCTGAAAGAGTTGTTGGCCTGCTATACTACCGCTATAAAGCCATTTAGCAAACTTACATCCTCAATAAAGCTATTACAAAACTTATTCAATTCACATAGCATTTAAATTGTTATTTGGGTATACAATAAGATTTAGTCGACTGAGCCACTTACTACTGTAATTTTGCCTTAGAAAATATGTTTGCGTCGTTTGACGACGATCATGCCCAAGACGTAAAATTCGAAACTGCGCCGAATTTTGAATTTTAATTTTTTCTAGTTTAGTCACTGCACGACGACAATATAACAGAAAAAACCGATTGGTACATGAGCGAGTACAAGGAGTCATTTACATAAAGGTCTCTCGAAAATGAGGTCATGTCACAAAACCCGTCAGTCTCAAGTCAAAATGCTTTCGTACACTTCTAAGAAGTGAATCTTTTTGTGCCAAATCAAATGTTAGTACACGCTGTTCATTGTATGGTGGTTGAGATACACCTCCTCTAGAGGAGGCGTCGTCCATGCCCTGTTTGGGGCATGGACAAATATTAGGTTGTTGCATATTAACTGTACAATTTTGGATTAAACCAATAAATCGTATTATTTGAACTGTTGCTTTTTACCGATTGAATTATTAACTTTAATCGGTTTTTTTTTGTGTGTTGGGTCGGCACTGAATAACAGGATTCTCAAGGACCCGCACGTCTGAAATTCAGAACATCGATTAGATCACAGAAGCTGAAGAGAGGGATTCTAAAAAAGTAATTAGACTATCTTGAAATGAAGAGATACATTACGGTGTTACAATCTAAGCTCAGTGCATCGTAAGAGGAAGCCAGTCTTGGAGAAAGAGCAGTTAGCCATCCACGGTAAGTACAACTTTTACCTTTTTCGTCTAGCAAACATCTCCAAAACGTATCGAATCTGCCTGAGAGTGGGTGGGGGGGCTGGACATTCACTACAGTGGAGTATATACCGTGTGTGTAGTCGCGGGCTAGGCATGGGGAGTAAGAATTACAACATCGTGTATGCCAGCTGGCTGAAATGAAATAACAGAGCTAGGATGCTCCGCCGACGGACGAATTTACGGCTGCCGGTGTTGTCATATTTCTCGCGCTTCGTGAATGTACATGCCTAATGGGAAATTACACGCACGGTATGTTTATTCTGCATTCGGTTGGTTCTCGAAACAGCCTAATTGCATTCAGTATATCCTATAAATCACACGAAAGAAGATAAACCAATAGCTTTGTTTCTGGTTATTAGCAAACGCTCCGTACTAATTTCACTAAGCGGATTCGCAGTTTCCAATATACACAGGCAGAACAATGAAAGGCTGTTCAAAATGGATTTATTAAAAGCCATTATTCTGTGATTCATTCGTATTCATATCAGGATTGATACCCTGTCAGTGGAATTATTCATTATCCTGATAGATACCTGAATTAGGACAGACGTTAGTTTCTGTGCAAATGTTAATTTCAACATTTGAACTGTAAGGGATTGTCATTAGTATCTCGTAATGTAAATCGTGGATATCTTCCCACGTTCGTAGTGTTGCGAATAGCTAGTTCGAGAGACAATAATTGTGTTTCAAGGAACTCAGGATGGTTATTTAGCACAACGAGGTCTTCGAAACAGTCTATAGCCGGAGAGCGAAGCCCTCGAAATATGCAGAATAAAAATGGCCTATACAAATCGCGAACATAAAAAAACTAAAATAATAATAATAATAATGATAATAAAAGACTTTATTTTGTAGTATCGTAATATACAATACTTATTATACAGATGAGGCCGAAGCTACTCCACTTAACCCTACTATAGGAAAAATACGTAGTCAAAAAAATTAAAAAAAAATGAATATTAAAATATGAAATACAAGGTAAACATCTAATGTAAACAGAACAGATACAGAACAGATATGAGACTATGTGATAAATATAACAAGAATACAAATGTATAAAAAAAAGAGTGGAAAAAAAATATTTTTTTTACTCAATATAATAATTATAGTTACATTTATAATTTGACAATATTTAAAAATAATAGAACTGATCAGCTGTGAAGGAGATAAACATTAATTTAATTAATCCTGGGTAAGATATTTTTGCTTAATTTTAACACCAAAGGTGTTCAGAGAAAACGTTTTTAATTCTTCATCGATACTATTGTATATTTTATCTGCATTAAATGTGAATGATCTGATGAAAAGGGTTAAATGAAAACGACATGAATATCGCGTCTAAAGACCAACTTTTCACGCAAGTAAGGGGGTAGTGAAGTAGAAACAAGCTAAAAACGCACTCTTCGCCTGTTCACTGAACTTTTTATATAACATTCTATAGCAGTTTTTTGTAAATAATGTTAGTTTTAAACATTTTTAATTTTATAGCACGAACTCAGTTGGTAAAATACTCAGTGTAAAATAAAATAAAAATAAAAAAAAACTATACCATACTCCATTTGGGTTTCGAACCCGGGACCCTTGGATTCCGAGTCAAAAGCATAAGAACTACACCACCACCTTACACGTAAAAAATGTAAATTTTTACATTATAAGACATGAGCTAAAATCATATTTTCACGGTTGCATATTACATTATGAAATGTATATTTGTAAAATATATAAATATTTAGATATTAAAATGAAATATCATTTCACCAGGTTTCTATTCAATTACAAAAACATTAAAATCAAAAAAATTTTTTTTTCAAATTTAAATCATTAATAACTTTTTTATTTACCGATCGATTTTGTTCAAAAACAATAGAGTTCTTCCTCTAGCTAATACTAATTTACTGTCCAAATTTCAGTACAATTGGATTTTTCTTTCTTGAGTTATCGTGCTTACCAGAAACGTGACGGACGGACGGGCGGACAGACGGACATTTTGACAGTTGTTCAGAATTCGTTCACTAACAAAATGATATGAAAATTTTTTAATTGATTAATTTAATTGACTTCACTCTATCGAATTTTTTGAGTCCAAAAATAAAACGGCAATAACAATTTTGCACCTTTTGAAGTCTACATTTTGTAATACTGTCCAGACAAAGAAAGTATAAAGTGATGCCATAATTTAGTTTAGACAAAACCAGCGTTTCGGTTAATTTCTTGCGTAATTTAAAATGCTAACGTAACAATAGAGCAGTTTTAGAGCAACATATGATTTTTTTACCAGAAGGGAGACATATTCTTCAAATCTTAATTTGGAATCAAATATAATACCAAGATGTTTTCCGCTCTTGACGACGTTTAGAGTCTGATTATTAATAACTAATTTCATATTATTATTTAGCAATTGCTCTGTCGATTTTTGACAAAATATAAGAGCGTTGCATTTGGTAGCATTAAGTTGTAAGTTATGTCTCACAGAATATTCATGAATTGAATTTAGATCCTTATTTATAAACTCACAGACTGAATTTACCTAGTTTGGGTCAAATGATTGATAATATCTGTGTGTCATCTGCAAAACCTTGAATAATTTAGTGCTTAACTTCATTAAAAAGGTCTGATGTATATATGAGGAATAATAAGAGCCCCAATATCGATTCCTGCGGCACGCCAGATGTTATATAAGCTGGCTCCGAAGACAGTTCATCAATGACTACTTTTTACTAAGATAAGAAGTGAAGAACTGTACGGCTATATCATTACATCCAAAGTAAACTAGTTTAGCACATAACAAAGAATGATCGAAAGTGTCGAAGGCTTTAGAGAAATCCAGGAGGACAAGTACTGACGCTAATCCTTTATCAAGAGACCTAATTATAATCATCAGTAACATTTGTAAGCAGCGTCGTCATGCTATAACCTTTCCTGAAGCCTGATTGTCCATTGGAAATGATATTATTAACGAGAATGAAGTTATTGTTAAACTTGTTAGTTTTGTAATATTCTGTGTAAAATGGCCTGCTGAATTCGATTATGGACGTCGTGATTCGATCTGGAATTGCGATATCGGAAAAAATCGCACTTTTCCACATTTTTTGGAAATGTTTACATTTCTCATCCCATAAATTTGTTTCTAACCATTGACTCGGCTTAAAAATCTGGACACATTCATTCCAAAACAATAAAATGATGGCAATATTGTACCAAATATGAAATATCTAGTATAAAAAAAATATTTTCATTCGAGATAACATGAATTTTTCAATAGCGACATTGAAAAGTCTGTACCGAGGAAACCTTTTTATTATTGAAGATAGAGTACTGGTATAAGCGAGTGAAATGTAGTTTAAGGTCTGAATTAAATTTTGAAATAGGCAGTTAATAATCCAAAATGAAGCGGGGACCGATTTAAAAGTGGAGCTTGACAATTCGACCTAATATTTGTTTATCCTTTTTTTCACATTTTTGTTCTCTTGGTTTCGCAAAACAGTTGAACAATTTTAGATTGGACTGTTTGCATATACATGGTGGCCCTGAATGAGGTTACTTCTACCATGGACCTAAGTTTTAAATTTTTGATAAAAAGTTACTCTGTGTAAAAGATTTGTTAAAAATATACGGTTTGTGTCAAGGAAATTAATTTTTTTATACAAAAATTTCAAAAATATAAATATTTTTCGTTTTCAATGAAAATTCCATTTGAAAAAAATCGATGTATTTCAAAAAAAAAAGACGATTTTGCAGTCTGAAGTCGTACACTCTATATATAAAAATCAAATAAGCTGTCGTGTTAAATTTTATTGGCCTGAATGCCACAAGGGCTTACCATATCTACCCTATCGTGCAACAGACAGGTGTATTATAAAATTTATACAAGCAGTGCTTTATTTCCTGAAAAAAGTAGGGTTCTTAGTTCTTACTATCAGTATAACATTACCAAAATATTACCACATTTAAATATTGTGCCTCGTAGAAAATTGTTTCCGCTTCATGACGTGCTGAAATCAAATGCCATATAAAAAAGTATCATTTAAATTCCATGTCTAGAGTCCCGCTCAGAAATGTCTCTAGACTTTTTTAAAATTTTCTTCTGTACTTAAGGTTAAATACAGAACAAGTGAATAATTAAACAAGCAATTTTGAAATTATTAGTTGTAAATAGAGTGAGTGGCGTAAATGCCAGGCATGGTGTAAAGAAAATGAGCTGCTTGCGGAGTACCTGACATAATCGTAAAAATTAACATGAGTAAACGTTACATTCTATACACTTATACGTTGCTACCTCCCGAGTACCATGTATACTAATAATTTGAAGCTTTTTTCTAGAATTTTTACCGTTGATGATTATCTTCACTTGCATGAAAACTTAGTATACAATTTCTAATATCAATTGAGAAAACGACGTTGATTTTTACCATGACGGTACTTTGGCGGTGGAAATGCAATGTTATGCCTTTTACACGTAAATCCATTCCTATTTCCTACAATTATAACATAGATAATAATATACTTCACCACTACGTGATTTAGGCGTTATCCTTGACAAAATACTTTCTTTACATATACATAATTGATTTTGTTCAAAATCAGTATGGTTCTTCCTCTAGCCGATATCAGCTTGCTGTCAACATTTCAAAACAATTGGACTTTTTTGTTTCTTAAGTTATCGTGTTTACAAGAAACGCCACGGACGAACAGGCAGACAGTCGGACATTGTAAAAGTTAAAGAATTAATTCACTAACACAATACGATTTTTTTTTCGTATTTACGAAGGGTATATTTCCTAGTTGTTGAATATTTGCTGTTGGTTCACTTTCTACGTTCACGTTGAAAAATCAAAGAATCAAACCATCGTGTGGAAACAAAATTAGTTTGAAAAAAATGTCTTTACAACACTTAGTGCGGCGTGAATCTCGTCGCACTTGTCATATTACTTGCCTCACTTAGTTAGAAGACTGTCTTGATCTTGATTACTTGACTTAATTCGATAAGACAGATCATAAACGTCTAATTGGTTTCCGCGCCGCCCCCTCGTAATGTTGCCATTTAGTTTTGGCAGAAGAATGGTTTAAGTATTTTTAAATAAATAGTTTTTCGTGGATGAAGTCTATCAAAAATGTAAAATAGTTCCAATAATAGAACAGTCGAATTTAATTTAATTTTTTTCAGTATTGTTAATTCTTAGGTATTACTAAGACCTCCTGGTAAGACCTCCTGATTACGAAAAAAATATTTGAGCCCAAAAATTCCGTGTGCGTCAAAAGTTATATGCACTTTTTGACGCCCTTTCACAGATTTTCAACTAATCTGCTTAATATATCTTGTACTAATAATCGGATAGGAATTTAAAAAACACTGGCTTATTTGAAATAAAATTCTTAAAAAATATAGACCTATCCGATATGTATTGGTCAATCCGCCATCTTGGAAAAAAATAGAAAACACCAAGAATAGCCGAAAAAATCAAAATTGTATATCTTTTCTATAAGAAGGAGTAATTTCACCAAAGTTAGCAAAAATAAAACTGCTCAGTATTGCGCTTGGTTTCAGGTACGATTCGTCTATGCTTCAAAACTGCTACCGCCAGCGTATACCTAATAGCACTTCTCCAGCTAAAATTATACTTAAATTTATAAGGAAATGCGATAAAGATGAGATGTTACATTGCAGGAAAGTAAAACGTAATTTATCTACTAAAGATTTGGACAAAGATTTATCTGATTTAGTTAAGGAGCATAATATGATATATATAAATGAGGTTTTAACTCAAACTAACAAAAAATTACTTATGAAGGCCAAAGAATTTAAAAAGTCTAACAATATAAAATTTTTATGGACAAAAAACGGTAACATTTATATGAGAAGAACGGAGGATTCGCATATTGTAGTTATAAAAACTGAGTCAAATCTAAATGAAGTATAAACGGTATTTTATTATATTCTTAGCTATTTTATACAGCCATGACTTTGTTAAGTTCTCAGGGTGCGTCGATCGATGTTCTCTTCTTGTTTACAATTTCATATATTTGTTTGCTGGCTTCTATATTTATTCCTCAGATAAACAATGAACAGAAACGCAATAAAATCACATTTAACTGTAGTACTATATAATATTCGTTCATTGTTAACCAAATTTGCAAATTTTAAGGAGAACATTGTTCGGCGCAACCCCGACATTATTTTGATTGTGGAAACCTGGTTAAGTAATGATGTTAATGATGACTTTCTACATTTAAATAATTATAATTTTTTTAAATATAACAGGCAGGGAGGCAGGGGAGGTGGAGTTGGAATTTATATTAAAACAAAATTTAAATGTACTGTCATAAATTATCTTCCTCTGAATCACACTGAGCAGCTGTGGATTTCACTTATGTTGGATGACAAGCCTACTTGTGTTGGTGTTGCTTATAGACAGACCCCCTAAATACTCAGTATTAGACTTTTTAGAAACTTTTGAAAACTGTTTAAGCACATTGGCACCTAAATTTGAGAATATATTATGTGGTGGTGATTTGAATATAGATTACTTAAATCTCTCTAGCAATAGTCACAAAAAATTAATTGAACTGCAGGACAGTTTTGGACTAGTGCAAATTGTAAATGAACCGACTAGGGTAGGAACAACTAGTGCTACTATTTTAGATTTGATTTTTTGTTCCGACAATTTTAATGTAACAAATAGCAGTGTAATTGATGTACCGAATATGTCTGACCACAACCTAGTTTTATGTAATATTGAAACAAGTGAACATACCTTTCAGCCTTTTCTTTGCACTTATCGCTGTTATAGACATTTTAATCTGGACAATTTTTATAGGGATCTGCAATATGCAAATATCGAACAAATTTTCTATATTGATGATCTTGATACCAAATTGGAAACTTTTAACAATTTAATATTAGATGTATTTAATAATCATGCACCATTAGTCACTTCTAGGATTTCTAAAAAATATTGTCCATGGTTGACTGATAATATAAAATATATGATAGGTCTTAGGAAAAAAGCACTGCAAAAATTTAAAAAAACTAAAAATAAAACAGACGGAGAGTATTATAAAGAACTAAAAAATTTTACAAATGTGGCCATTAAAAATGAAAAGAGGGCATATTTTCAGTTTAAGTTAAATAATAATAATCATAAAACTCTGTGGAAAGATCTTAAAGAACTAGATATTTATGATAAATCTGATACTAATGTAATTCCTGATCACTTATGTGAAGTTGATGAAATAAATAGATATTTTATAAATTCTCAAAATTCTAATGAACCACATTTGGATAGTTTAAACTACTATAATACTAATGTTAGAACTAGAGTTGACACATTTAATTTTATGTTAATATCTAATGATGATATACTTAAGCATCTGTCCTCAATCAAAACTAAAGCTGCTGGCTGTGATGACCTTAATATTAACATGATTCTCTTATGTTGCCCTTATATTTTGCCCTTCCTTACGCATATTGTTAATTCATGTATTGAAAAAAAATATTTTCCTAAATGCTGGAAGTTAGCGCACATCATTCCACTGCCTAAATCTAAAAATATCACGGATATGAAAGATCTACGGCCTATAAGTATTTTGCCAGTACTTTCAAAACTCTTTGAAAAAATATTGAATGAACAAATTCGTGAGCACCTTGATAAACATAAAATTTTACCCGCTTTGCAATCAGGCTTCAGACCTGGACATAGCTGCGCATCTGCGCTGCTAAAAGTGACCGACGATATCTTGTCTGCTATTGACGAAAATAAATTAACAGTTCTTGTATTATTAGATTACTCTAAAGCGTTTGATTTGATTAATCATCGGTTACTCTTGGCAGTACTCCGTTACTTTGGTTTTGGTGTCGATGCTGTAGCTTTGTTAAATAGCTATCTAGTAGGACGTAAACAGAGGGTTTTGTTAAATAGTATCTTCTCGGAGGGTTTGGAAGTTAAAAGTGGGGTGCCACAGGGATCTATTTTAGGTCCCTTATTGTTTACAATATATACATCTAATTTTCACTCTTACTTGACTTACTGTGAGTCCCATTACTATGCAGATGACACCCAATTATATTTTTCGATATTACTGATATGGATGACGCGTGTTTAAAAATCAATGCTGATTTGCAGTCGTTAATAGTTGCGTCATCTAATCATTCACTTACAATTAATCCTAATAAATCTGCTGTTATGTTATTTGGACGAAAACTACAACGTGAGCAGTGTTTACATAATTTGAATATCGTTATAGGTAATGAACCTTTAAATGTTGTAGATATTACGAAGAATTTAGGGTTACAAATTGACCCCAGTTTAAAATTTAGTCACCACATTACCAAATGCATAAATAGGGCTTATTGTAATTTGAAACTATTATATGGTTGCAGTTACATATTAGATAAAAAATCCAAAATTATTCTCTGCAACTCGTTAGTTTTAAGCCATTTCAATTATTTAGATGTGGTGTATCACTCATGCCTGACTATGTCTGACCAACTAAGGATACAACGTGTGCAAAATGCATGTATTAGATTTATTTTTGGAATTAGAAAGTATCAGTCTGTATCGTATAAATTACGGGAGCTAAAATGGCTTAACATGAAAGAAAGAAGGATTTTACATATCTGCTGTTTTTATCATAAAGTTGTTACTCATAAAACGCCACCTTATCTATATTCTAAAATTGTATTTGGTAATGCATTGCATGAACTTAATACTCGTCACCGTAACAGAATATTTGTACCTAGGCATTCTACTGCAATGTATAGAGTTCATTTTCCTATTCGATCTGCAAATATTATAATGCCGTACCTGATCATTTAAAAAAACTGCCGATCAATACTTTTAAAAAACATTTAAAAGAACATTTATTTGATAAAACTTTACTTTTCTAGGTGTTCATTTATCCTAATAATTTAAATCGTTTTTGTGACATTTTCATGGTTGTTATCATAGTTGTTTAGAAAATAATATTATTAAAATAAATAACCTCAATAAATTCCGCTTTTATTCGTCTTGTGTTTCCGTTTTTTTCTTCCTTTCTTTTTTTCTGATTTTAATTTGATTAATAATCTCGTTCACTTTTTTTTCTCTCTTTGGCCTTTACACCTCCTTACATATGCTTATGAACAGTGGCGCAGCCAGAAAATTCATCTGGAGGGGGCCAATAGAACCGGCCTCCCCAGAAGATGAGGAAAACTTTTCAGAAAATGGCTCTACTAGATAATATTGGCATTAATTACAAAATATTTATTTCAAGGGATAATTTGAATACTGCTTTATACTGATAGAGATCATGCTTCTTTATTTTTTGGTTCATGGAAGACGGCTTGGGGGGTGCCCGGGCCCCATGGCTTCCCCCCTGGCTGCGCGCCTGCTTATGAATATCTTCTATTAGTTTATTTATTATTTAATTCCATAATATATGTCTTCTTGTAAGTTAGAATTTTCATTGTCTATATTGTAGTTAAATCATTATAGCACATTATTTGGTACATTATTTAACATATGGTAATAGGTTTAATCTTATTTAATGCACGTACATAATTATTATAAATTGCACATTATCTCAAGTTGTTAAGTTGTTGTTATGTGTACTTTCTGAATTAATTTAGTACATTTTGATTTAATAATTAATAGTTTTTTCTGGGTTAAGTGGAAGAGCGGGTGTACTACTGTACCACCGAACTTCGCCCTTTCATTTGTGTTTGTTTAATTTTTTTTCTTGTTTATTGTATGTTAATTTGTATACACAATGAATAAAGGCATTTATTATTATTATTATTATTATTATTTATGGTCAAATATTTTTTCGTAATCGGGAGGTCATAATATATAAGAACCAAGAATAAAATTTCAGGTGCAATGTTGACGTCAAAAAAAATCAACTGCACAATAAGAAACACGTCAGGAAATGAATATTACGAAACATATATAAATCGCAACACTCAACTTGAGTTGATGATTAAAAGAATAATATTAAAGAGTCAGCGTATATAAAGAAAGATACATAAAATATATGTCATGCGAACTTTGAAATGTATACGGCTATGTAGAATATAACTTCATTAAATATTCTGATATAAACATGAAAATCGTGTAGCGAAATAATGGAAGCAGTACACGAAAGTTTATATTGCAGAGATGCTGCACTGCTGTACAAACAGAACAATTGTCATACTTTACTTACATTGAGTATTATGCAGAAACCATAAACTGGGAGCAATTTCATCCATACATCAAATCAACTCCAACTGCATTGTTGCAAGAAATATTTCTCTACCAAGGTTTTCATTTGTCGTAAACCTAAAAATTTATTGAGCACAAAATTAGAATATGCTTTGAATTGCAAACAAAATATTCACTAAAATTAAAATTGTTCTCAAAATTGTACTTCGTGAATTTGAAAATTAAATACCAAATGAAACAAATAATCGAGTCAATGAAGGATTTTACTTCTTAATTCTCAGCAACAGCTTCGATTTTGATTATTTTTTTAAATGTGTCTTTTTTAATACTGTTCAAAATCAGAAACATTCCAAGTTGCGCAAATAATTATTTATATTGTTTAAACAATAATAACAACTTTTACAGGAAAAATCAATTTTTGTATGTTTTTTCGCGATATTCATGAAAAAGTGAATTTAGTCCAGTGTTTTTGACGGTTTTTCGCTCAGAATTCTTTCGGACACAACCGATTGATATGAAATTTAGACAATAATTAAAGAATGCCTCAAGGAACAAGTTATATAGTGCCGATGAGAGCTTTTACCCTGGGGGTGGATGCCATCCCTTTCTCGGGGGTGGAAATTATTACGTTCAAAGTAATCGCAGAAATCGATAGAGGAATGAATTCTAAGCAATAAATGTTCTATGAAATTTTTTTAATGAGTCAATACTTTTTGAGATATTCGCGATTGAAAATGTTGATTATTCATCTAAAAAACGCACGTTTTAGAACGATTTTTCACGAATAACTCAAACAATTTTTACCAAAAAAATGATTATAAGCAACAATGAGCCTATAAAATAACAAATCGATTAGTTTTTTTTTTTTCTATTTCTGTAGATGCAATACGAACCGAGTTATGGCTTATTGAAAGTGTTCGCCGATAACTGAATTCGAACCTTTCAACGCTAAATAACGGAAAAACGGAAATTTTTTGGAGAAAAACATAGAAGTACTTGAAAAGATCTTTAAAATGAGCTTTGGTAAAAGTCGTTAGCATAAAAACTAACGGAGTTATGATGAAAATAAAATGACTGCCTCTTTTTTCGGAGAAAAATTCAGCAATGAAACCAATGGCTTCATCGCAAGGATTGAAATTAAACGTAATCCATTTACAATTTACTTTATTTAAGTTCTAACAATGTTCTAGAAGTTTGACCGGTTTGGGATGCCTAGATTTGAAAAAAAGTTTGATTCAAATTTGGAACGATTTTTGAAATGTCTTAGAAAATTTTCATTTTTTCACAATAATTCAAAAATTGAAGAAGATACGGAAAAAATGCTAGATTACAAAAATTTAGGTTTTTTTTTACTGATTATTTCACTCATTAACGCTATAGCCAATGAGAGCCCGTTTTTTCACAACATTGCACCAATCAAATGTCATTATTAGTGGTAATTCAAGCTCGGCTCTTGACAGTACCAACATGCAAAATTTATCGCACTAATTTTTTATGTCGCTGCAGCGGCAAATACTGCGGTAATTTTTTGACGTTTTGTTTCGTGAAATATTTTCGGCAAATAGGGCAACTCGCGCTTTTAAATTTTATCTATAAATATCTTCTCTAGCTTATTACTAATTGTTAACTTACCTTGTAAATTGTAATATTGTTTTATGTACTAGCAAACATAAACACACCACATATATAGTCAGTTCCAAAGAGAAGCCTGTCTGAAATATATAGGCTATAACCCTTGCCTATCTGTAACTATTTCAATTTGCCCATTTTTCAATCAGGTAACAATAATATACAAAGATTGTACTTAATATACCTAGCTTATAATACAGGTCAAGCACAGCTTTCAATAGCTCAATAACGTAGTTACAAAGTTAAGCAAATCATTTATTATAAATGTCAAGTAAACACATTCGCTCTGGAAACAAACTAAAAATGTACCTAGGTACCTACTTACATACGGTAATCTATCAAAACGTAACTAGTTGAATCAAAGCGTGCAATATTTTAATTTGTTATATTTAAAATTCACTCTGCCTAACGAAGCAAACCTCAGCATAATTTGTAAAGTTCGTCAGTTAAAAATAAGGATAAAATACGTAAATATGAATCTATGAACAATTATTATGGAATATAACTCTAGTAGCGGTAGCGCTAGATGGCGCTCTCTATGTCAATCTCGGAACCATGAGTGTATAATAATAAATAGGCGGGACATCGGGAATAAAGTAGTGCTCGCAGATTAAAGATGTAGTGCTCTCTCTATCGTTCCTCGTCTTATTGCACCTCAGAAACGCCTGAAAGGTGTTAAGCCAGTCTATATATTATAATATCTAAGGTTTCAACTCGTTTTATTTACTAGTTGCCATAGAAACGTCACTAGAATATTTTAAAATATAGCGAATCTCCGTTGTTTCTACTGCGTTTGTTTCAGATTTGCTGTTTTGACAATATGAGTCGGTTTGGAAATATTTCGGTATATCAAATTAATGAGGAAATTGAAAATAAAGGTCAGTAAACTCTAAAAAGTGACAAGAAAACGTCTGTAGGCAATTAATGAGAAAACATAATATTGAAGATGTACTTAATGAATTATTTATTCGTGAAATATTCTCCTCAAATACCACTCGTGCTTTAAATTTTATCTAACAATTTTTTCTCAAGCTAAGTTGCCCCTAGTTAATATAACTCGTGCAAATTAGCAGTTTATTATCAAAGATTAAATCCCTCCCGCTAAAGCGGTCGGGATTTAATCAGATAATAAACTGCCAATTTGCACTCTTTATATTACCAGGCAACACGCTTTCGAAAAAATGTTCGATAAAATTTTAAGCAATAGTGACATTACATACGAAAATTTAGGTTTTTTTTCCTCTAGGATAAAAATTAATTGAAATATCATCGTTATAATTTTGCATTTTAGTGCGAGGACCATCTTCGCCGAGCCGTTTAAACTCAAAAATCTCAAAATCGAAGGGTTCAAGGAAGTTTAATTTTACATGCCTTGTAGCCCTTAAAATTCCCTGTAAAATGATTCTGGGGCGATTGGATAGCTTAAAAATTAAGGAAGTTATCGTTGAAAAACCAATCGCATTTTTTCGGAGCATGTAAATTGTTTTAAAGTGGATCATCCAAACAGTGCAAAATTAATCCTTTTTTCGCATTGTTTCACTGGATGTGATACAATGTCTGCGTTCTACAATAAAGGTAAAAAAAAAATGTTTCAATCTTATAGAAAATCGATTTAAGAAATCAGGTAAAGATATTTTATAATAGTACTTCAGAGATGAAGAAATTTTAGAATCCAGTAGGTACTGCACAATATTACTATACTATTCAATAAAAACAACTCAATTTAAATATTTTTAAATATTTTTTTCTTGTAAATATTGTTATTATTGTTTAAACAATATAAATAATTATTTGCGCCACTTGGGATGTTTCTAATTTTGAATATTATTAAAAAAACGCATTTAAAAAAAATTATCAAAATCGGAGAATTAAGAGGTTTTGACAATTTTTAGGCTTCATTGACTCGACTAAAATAGCAATACACAATCCTTGATATTTTCACCACATGGGTTGGAAAGATAACGTTCATTTTCACTTGTAGTGATGTTGTTTTAACGTCAAATTGACATTAATAAGAGCAGAGATTAAATTTCTCTCAGTAATGCTATTTTAAGGATTTCTTAAACTTTCAAAACCTACAAAAATTGAGCTGACTGCAACTTGTAAAAATAATTTCTTATAAATGACATGTTTCTTCTGATGTCACTTAATGTCTAATTTTGATTTGAAAAACATTAATTGTTACGTCACAAGGGCAGAAAATGAACCTTAGTAGCCCGAGGATATTAGGTGTCCAAGTGAGCGAAGCGAAGCGAGGGCATCTGACAGCTAAGGGCTGCTGATGCGTTTTCTGCATGTGTGACACACAACTGTTTTTCGCCTAGCATTAAACAAAAATGGAAAAAAGGAAAAATATAACAAAGGTCTTTAATTTTATAAATACAAACACAATTTAATAAGAAACTTAAGTAGTAACAATTTACGAATTTATTTATTATAGTAATTAATGTTTTGTTGTCTGTTTTGATTCCAAACTTTGGCTTAAACTGACATATGCTAGGCGAAATAGTTATTTACGTACCAAGGCTTGTAAGTGTATTTTACAGGTCGAGAACACATTGCAATGTTCAAGACCTGTAAATACACGATATAAGCCGAGGTGCATACGATGTTTTTCGTACTACTAGCAATCTTACAATTATTAGGAAAATTCATTCAAATTTATTAAATTTCAAGATTTGTCTAACTCATCTATTAGTTGGCTTATACTCGAATTAAAGTGTGTTTGCTTCCTGCTATGGTTACTGTCAATAAATTGTCAAATTGATAACTTCATAATAATTTCCGCCATTCAAGTTATTTACGTGAGTTTTTGCAATGAAATATGGATTATGATGAAAGCATCGACATTTAGGAGGCAGCCAAAAATGCGTGTGCTTCGTTGGTGCCAGAATTTCAATATTATTTAACTTCCTTATTACTTTACTTTTTTCCCTAGGGCATAAAAGTAAATTTACTTTTTTGGCCTAGGACATAAATAGTTATTTATGTACCAAGGGTCGTAAGTGCACTTTTTTGCCGAGAATACAGTCTGCAATCCGAGGCACGTAGGGCCGAAGTTTGCAAGTATTCGAGTCCAAAAAATCGCATTGTACTACCCGCGGTGCATATTATATTTTTCGTCATACCCATAATCATTAGACTAGAAAAAAACTTAAGAAAAACTAGTGGAAAACTACAATTATTTGAGTAAGATTTCATATTTGCTAAGCAAATAGGAAAGGCAGCGATGCTTGGAATATCCATGGCAACCGTCAATAAAATAAATTTAGGACGCGGCTTCTATTCAAATGAGCACTACTGTCAAGATAAATTAAATCATAATAGCTCGGAACGTTTTTGAAAATAATGTCGGATATAGCAAGGCTTGTCTGGATTTACTTCCAAAAAAGTTAAAAAATTTAATTTAACACTTGTTATATAAAAGAGAAAAATTTCCCAAAATTACTTTATTTCCCTAGGGACGTTATGATAAATATAATGACCCGTTGCCAATGGCAACAAGTATTTGGTACATAAAGAGTCACTTACGATCGACAAAACTATGCGATTAGGAGAGGTATGACGAAAAAGATATTTTAATTAATAAACTTGTTAATATCAATTTAATTCTTGACACTAGTCGGTAATTTAAAGTTCGACATTGCAATAGGTTTTTTCGCAAACTTCAAAATATTAAACACTACACTCGGTGCGAGTTTCACTAATTAAATTAACATCAACAGCAGTCCAAGATTCATTGCCACCCAACGGTGACAACTTGGTTGGCGAAATTTATATTAGACATTTCGCTGTGTTTCGAAAAAAAAACAGTGCCACATCCAAATTTCCCTGTCAGAATTTTAGTGTTAAGTTTTCCTCTGAATAAAGAGATATTTACAATATTTAATTAAGGATATAGCTAAGAGCAATGGATGCCCTGTAACCTGTAACTTTAGTTGATAAATGAATTATGAAACACAGATTTAAGGAAACCCTCCGTAAGGATGACAGGATTGATTGGGTGAGCTAATTCATGACATTTTTTTAATACAGTGTCTGCCAAACAGTCTGCACTATATGTAAAACTCTGTTGTTATTGACTTTCTGAAAAATTTCATTTTTGATCAAAGTTAGTGCATATTCTCAAACGAAAAGGGAGCTGCACAAATGTGTGTTAGTCCTCGCGCATAAGTCGGAAAAATTTTTTTTTTGAAATTGTCTCAAGAGTAAACTACCTTTATACTTCCACATCCAGTGGAAGTATAGCAACGACAAAAAATTTTTAAAAATTTTTATTATCGAAATAAGCTTAAAATGTCATGAAACGTCGAGATTTTAAGTTTGAGCGAAAAAAAATTCTGTCTGTCGGTCTGTAATTTTTTTTGTGCGCACGTTTACTCTGGAACCGTTCAAGATATTGACTTGAAATTTGGTACACATATGTACTTTAACGAGATCTGGAACTAGATTATATTTTCATCTTGTTCCGTCGAAGGGTTGGGGGGTAAATTGGGGTAAATGGGGTAAATGGGGGTAAATAGGTAAATCAAGCCGGTAAGAGTCCATAAAATTGGTATTTAGTATATATAAAAGAACTTGAAGTCTCAAAAAAATTTTTGGCATTAGCCACCCCCTTACTACCTCCACCTCATTAATATTATTAAAGGGATGAAAAAAATAAAATTGTAATTTAGCGTGTATACAAGAACGTAAGCCTCAATTTTTATTTTACTTAGTAGGTTTCATTGAAGAAAATGCTTGAAGTAGAGGATTTACTTCTATCGTGTAGTCCACGGCACAGAATGATGTTTTATATCTTTGTCATAGTATTTTCTGCGTATTACTTGCACATCCAGTTGAAGTATACTAACGCAAGAAAAATTTTTGAAAATTTTCATTGTACAAATAGGCTTAGAATATCATGAAACGTCAATATGTTAAGTTTGAATAAAATAAATTTGTCTGTCGCGTCGGTCTGTCTGTCAGTCTGGTATCTGTTTGGTGCTCACGATTACTCTGGAACCGTTTAAGATATTGACTTAAATATGGCACACGTATGTATCTTAACGAGATCTGGAACTAGATTATATATTGATCCGTTGCAAAGTTGAAGGGTAAATTGAGATAAATAGGTAAATCAAGCAATTAAGAGTGCATGAAATTGGTGTTTAGTAAATATAAGAGGAGCTAAGGTCTCAAAAACATTTTTGGCAATAGCCACCTCTATTACCACCCCCACCCCATTATTAAAGGGGGTGAAAAAATATTGTGGTTTAGTGCGTGTACAAGAACTAGTCATCAAGAATTTTTTTCACTTCATTCACCCCCACTACTACTGATGGGGCATATCATTTTATGGGTTTTTCTGGTACACAATTTCAAATATTATACCATTAAAGTTCCATAAACAATTATCTCCACTTAGTGGAGTGCAATTATAGTATTTTCGTTGTAAGATACTTAGATAGGAAGTCTGGATGTGGAAGTGGAGATTCTTTAGGCAGCGGTTTTTTTTAAGATATCGAACAATGTTATTTAAAGAAGTTGCTTATAATGTGAAGTTATATCTAGATATCAAATTTGGCTGTTCTATTGTAAAAATACAAGTTTTCCACTTTTTTTATGCATAATTCTTGAAGTACATTTTACTTCCACATCCAGTGGAAGTATAGTAACGACAAAAAAATTTTTAAAAATTTTTATTGTCCAAATAGGCTTAGAATGTCACGAAACGTCGAGATTTTAAGTTTGAGCGAAAAAAATTTCTGTTTGTCGGTCTGTCTGTAACTTTTTTTTGTGCGCACGTTTACTCTGGAACCGTTTGAGATATTGACTTGAAATTTGGTACGCATATGTACTTTAACGAGATCTAGAACTAGATTATATTTTCATCTTGTTCCGTCGAAGGGTTGGGGGGTAAATTGGGGTGAATTTGGGGAAAATAGGTAAATCAAGCAGGTGAGGGTCCATAAAATTGGTATTTAGTATATACAAAAGAAGCTAAGGTCTCAAAAAAAATTGGCATTAGCCTCCCTCATTACCACCCCCACACCATTATTAAATGGGATGAAAAAAAATGTGATTTAGTGTGTGTACAAGAACCAGAAACCTCAAAATGTGTTTTACTCCATCCACCTCCGCTACCACCCCCTATCACCACCCCCACCCCGCTACCGATGTGGGGTATCGTTTTATGAGTTTTTGGAGTAGAGGATTTCAAATATTATATTATTAAAGTTCCATAAACAATTATTTCCACATACAAAATTTTTTCGTTGTAAGTGACTTGGATAAAAAAATCTGGATGTGGAAGTAGTGATTCCTTGGGCAGCGGTTTTTAAATAGTTTTCTGTTAATAATAATTCCCTAGATTTAATAGTTTCAGCCTAAATAATGGATTAAAATCCACTTTGAAGAACTTTTAGCGGTACTTTCTTGGCCAAATAAATATTTTGGGAAAAAATGCTGAATTTCTTGGTGCATAGAAAAATATTTAAAAATATAGTTCAGGAATTATGCGCAAAAAAGTGAAAAAAAAATGTATATTTAAAATAGAACTGCCAAATCTGACATCTAGATATACCTCGGCATTATAAGCAACTTCTTTAAATAACATTTTTCGATATCTTCAAAAATAAAGGTAGTTTACTCTAGAGACAATTTCAAAAAAATTTATTTTTCGACCTATGCGCCAGGACTAACAGGCATTTGCGCAGCCCCTTTTTCGTTTGAGAACATGCAATAACCTTTATCAAAAATACAATTTTTCAGAAAGTCAATAACACCAGAGTTTCTCATATGGTGCAGACTTTTTGGCGGACACTGTATAAGTGTAGGAACATTATCAGTGATAATTTAGTTTTAATCATCTCCCAATGATGCCAATATGGTTCGCGAAATGCGCGTCGAGTAACAGCGTTAGAGTGTAGTGGTCAAGCGTTTTGATACTTGGAGACTACTTCAGAGACAAAAATTTATTAATCTATTTTTTTTTCGTCGTAAAAGCTTCTTGCAAAAAATGTATCAAAGTATTCTAGAGGTTCTGACTTTTAAATCAATAGATCTTACCATTGGCTGAGCAGTAAATCCCAATTTCGTTGAGTAATTCTTCAATAATATACCACAATTATTGTAGATATCCTTTCCATGGTCACCAGATTTATGCCTTTGTACTTTTTTGGGTGTAACAACCAGGAGCCTTCGATACGTAGGATGCTAAATACAAGTCGACATAGAAAACGTAGGTTAATATATATGATAATAAACGCGCCAAAGGCTTTGAAACAATGACAAACTTATGTGAATAGCACAGTATCATTAAGTTAGAGAAACCAAGTGGGTATTTGCACTGTTATTGGATTTAAGTTGCTAACAAAACCCAAAGTTTGAAAATTAATTAGTTGAGACAGAGAGAAGTTTAATTTCAAAGACTTAGGCATGTCGAGTATTTTCTAAGCACTATTCTGATTCACCGTAACAATTCATACTAATGTATTTAAATTAACAAAAAATATACTTACCAGCATACATTTTCTTCCATATCTCTAACATCATATTTTACAGCACTACACGACACAATAACAGTGGAAATTCATAAGATGTATTAATTTTTTACACTTTCCCACTTCAGACATAAAAGATATAAAACAATAATAGGTGAAGATTTGCAAAAAGTCAACCTTGAACTACAATGTAGAGGTGAAATGAATACAGAATTTTGTCCATTATATATTCAGTAGGACCACGTGAAACTAATTTAGTAATTGCTAGATTATAATAAATAGAGCGGGAAAGTAGAAAAACTGAACAATTTTTTAATACTTATTTTAACCGCTGGTATTTTTACTTTAGAGGTTCTACTGTATTTAGATAATATTATTTAGGTATTAAGCAAATCACACTTTTTTTATTTATTACGAATAACCTGTTGTTGCCCTAATCTGGGCACGCTAATATACTGAATTACATGATAAAATTCCTGGCATTTTAAAGCAAAAAAATACGTATTGAAAATACTTAAATCGTTTATTTAAATTCAGACATTCACATTTTTTTATTTAATATGAAATTATCTACTTTCTGTATACTGGTACCTTAATCATTGGAGAACCAATCAAAACAACTACTCTTCTAGCTAAACTGACGAAGTGTTGAATTACATGATAGGATTCCTAACGTTTTAAGGCAAAAAAATATACTGAAAATACTTAAATTCAATACTTCGTCAGTATTAGCTAGAAGAGTAGTTGTTTTGATTGGTTCTCTAATAATGAGTGTTTTATTAAAGTATTTACCTAACTAGTATATTAGCGTGCCCAGATTAGGGCAACACTATACATAAAGTAGGTAATTTAATAATAAATAAGAAAAGTGTAAGTTGTGATTTGCTTAATACCTAAATAATATTCTCTAAACATGATGCAAGCAAATACATGAAAAATAATTCATTCATTTACTGTATTTATTTACTAGTTATTTATTTAATTAAATGTTGTATTTATATATTTTTCAATTACACCGTTGTGCTTTGTCATATGTTCTCTTTGTTTATCATATGATTTAAGAAGAAAATACGAAACTTTACACAGCTGTTTATTCTACAAGGCATTTCATCCTAGCCAAACTGCTTTAAAGGGAGGGGAACGGTGTATATTGTTTTTTGCAAATATTTAAAAAAATAAGTGTTTTCTCGAAAAATAGATTGTTTTTTTCAAGTTTATTTTTTCATTAATCTAAGGCCTTTTTTCACCGTTAATTTTTTTTACGCTTTATTTTTACAATTTACTGGTAGTACAAATGGGGAGGTTACTATAGTGGGGCCAAAACTTGTAACTTTTGTTTATATCTTTCTAGTACAGGGAAATATTGAAAGAAATGACTGTAATTAGAACAAAATTTGTAGACTTTAAACTTTGGTTATAAATTTAAAATAGGCCAAAGTTCACGAAACAAAAAAGTTTAAGAGTTTATCGAAAATAATCGATTTTTCTCCATTTTCTCGGGAAATATGGCATTCACAAAAAAGTTGTTGAAATAAAAGTTGTTTCTGGCAAAATTATCTTTAATTTGGTGTTTTTAAATTAATTGTATAGCAATAATTAACCGAAATACGGCCATTTTTCGATAGGGGGATGGCGGATGGATTTTTTTTCTAAAACAAGTGTTTTAAAGGGACAAAATAAATTAAGCATCTAGGTGATGCTATATATTAACGAAAAACAGCACTTTTGAAAGAAGAATTAATTACTGAGCAATTACAATAACAAAATTCCGATATTTTTTTAACAAAAATGTGAAAACCCACATTGCATCGGCCATAACCTCTTTATTTTTTGTGATGTAGAAACAAAAAATCATTTTAAAAATTGATTAATTACCTTTAATTTTGTTTCTTAGAACTTTTGATGGAAGTGTCAGAGTTTCTAAGATATTCAACATTCTAAACTAAATACTTCATCCTAAAACGGTCGAATGCCATCTATAAAATTAAATATCTCCGAAACAATCAACCCTCCACAAATATATAAACAAAATTAATTTATTCTCAGTTTATATGCTTCATTCTTGATGTCCACCATATTTTCTCTTAAATTAATATTTACTGAGATACAAGGGCCGATCTGGACCTTGAGCTTGGGGAGGGTAACACTGAATCCAAAATTTTTTGATGAGCGGGGGGGGGGAAAAATTTTTTCGTCCCAAAATTTTTTTGAAAAGCAAGAGGCAAAAATCCAAAAAATTTTTCATCCTAAAAAATAAAATTTTAAAATGAAAGTTTTCTTCCCAAAATTAACAAAAATCATAACATTTTAAAACAAAAGTTGATGATTTACAGAATCTTGGGGGGGGGTAATTACGTTACCCCCCCCCCAATAAATCTGCGCCTGCTGAGATATTTGCAGATAAACAAGAATGTTACATTTTTTCTAAAATCCCTTTACAGTTTAAAATGCATTTTTTTTCTAAAGCAAACGCTGTAAGTCGATGAAAAAAATTGAGCGTCTAGGTCACACTATATATTAACGATAAACAGTATATGGGAATATATTTTTGTAATTACTGATTACTTACATTAACAGAATTGCGACGTTTTTATTTAAAAAAAAATGTGAAGTATATTGTTTCTGTCGTAACTTCTTCGTTTTTTATGCTATAAAAATAGGAAAAAAATCATTTAAAAGCCTAATCAATAGTATTTCATATTGGTTATTAGCGTTTTTGGCCTAAGTACCATAGTTTCTGAGATACTTAACATTTAAACTAAATACTTTGTCTTATAAACGTTCGGACGCCACCTTTAGACTTCTAGATTTTCAAAAGCATTAACTCTACAAAAATTAGAAAAAAACGAAATTCATCCTTAATTTAGTAGCTTTCTTATTTGTCTCTAGCATGTTTTTGCTTAATGTAATACCTTTCGAGTTATCTGACAAAAACGTATTTGAAATACCACTTTTTCAAGCTAAAATCCCAAGTCTTCTAGTAGTTATAACTTAAATATATCAATTTATATGTAAAGCATAATTTAATTCTCTCTCGGCACAATGTTTTTTTTTTTTTTTTAGGTGCCACCCCCTGAAAAGGGGGGCATCCACTCCCTATAAATTAGCAAGCCCTCGCATAACATAGAAACTTCTGCATTTACTTTACTTTTACGCATTTACTAATGAACGAGATCTAATTCATATTAAACCTCTAGTATTTCGGTTAATTATTGCTATAAAATTAAATTTAAAAACATCAAATTAGAGATAATTTTGTCAGAAACAACTTTTGTTTGAACTATTTTTTTGTAAATGCCATATTTCCCAAGAAAATAGAGAAAAATCGATTCTTTAATTAAAAATACCCCTTTTCACTCCCCTATAGATTCCCGCGGATCCGTAAAACTCCTAAACTTTTTTGTTTCGTGAACTTTGGTCTATTTTGAACCTATAACCAAAGTTTAAGATCTGCACTTTGCTGCGAAGTAAAGTAATTTTTTTCTGTACTATTTAGAGGGCAGTATTCTTTATCATATCCATGAAAAAAATCCACTCTGATAACCTTGTTGACAGTTGAAACTTTAGGTAAGTTCAGAAATTGTCAAATTGGATATAGATGCATTTAATTTTTTTTATATAACAAACTTAATCAGCTCTACAATATAGTGATTTTAAAATTAGAGTAAATGCCGTTTATAACCATTTATGAAACTTTATAATTTTAATACTCTTTTAGGTACTAATTCGTTTATTGAAAATTAGCTCTAAACTGAATTTATTTGAACCTTACCTTACCATTAACGTTTTCCCCAAAGTGAATACGCCGCACAGTAAGGGATTTTGCTATATATTTTTTTAAATTCTATTTTTTTTAAATTCTGTAAGTCGCTCAATTTTGAACGGATTTTAATGTGGTTGGGCTTAAAATGCTTGAAAAGTTTCACTCTGGACGTGCAAGTGCCACTTTCTCATAAACTATCACGAACAACCCCTAGAATATGTAATATCAACCCCTAAAATAGGGAAAAGGGAAAATTTCAGGAAAGACCTATCTGACATTTTAAAAGACATTTTTCTTGTAGTAACATTTTAAAAAATTTTAAGATTTCATTTAAAATTTACCCTCTTTTAAAGATTGATTTTATATTTTTTTAGGGGTTGTACGTAAAAACGGACTTCAGAAATGAAAAAAGGAGACCAAAATATCATTTTGAGACCTCCAATATTCATTTTTTCCATTACATCCCCAAAAAGGATGTGTATAATTAATTTGTATATATATGATTATTTTACTTCCAGGAAATGCCCAGTGACCTTTTTCTTAAATGCATTAACTTTTAAAATTATTTTTACATTATTACATTTTCGAGGGGTTGTACGTGATAGTATATGAGAAAGTGGACTTGCACGTCAAAGAGTAAAACTTTTCAAGCATTTTAAGCCCAACCGCATCAAAATCCGTTCAAAATTGAGTGACTTGAATTTTGAAAAAAAGTAGGTATAGCAAAAACTCCCACTGTGCGCCGGTAATATAAAAAAAACTTTAAATTTTTTGAGGTCGGTTAAAGATGAACATCTATACAAAGCTTCATCGATCGCCTAATTTTTCCTTCATATTTTTCATTTTTATCGAACTTTTAAAAAAATATATGAATACATCGAAAGGCTTAAAAATGTCGCAATTCACGACCTAACAAAATTCCATTATTAGTACAATCGATTACAAGAAATGCTGAAAAAATATTCGTTTCACCTCCATCAAAATATCTTATTCGACGTAATTCACTAGACTCCACTGAATAAGTAACAAACCAATTAAAGCAAATTACTTACCAATTTGTCGCTATACGTCTATCTTAATCTCTGGACTTACCTGCAAAAAATTTATTCAATTATACTTTATTCATTTTATACAAATAAAAATCTGACACTTAAAAGCAGTTTTAATTAATAAAGTTTTAACAGGAACTGGTCTTTCATAAGTAATATAACAAGCGTATATACTTTTTTCTGGATACATTTGAATAAACGTGTTCCTGGGTGATTTGTTTAACGATAGCATAAGTGCGGGTGACTATATTGACTGAAAAAATACCAACTTGTGGAGGACGAATTTTTTATGTCAATAAAGTCACCTGCATGAATGCTACACCTGTGCCTTATGCTTTTCTCGCACGCATATTCATTATAACATAACCACAAATTTCTTAAAAGTCAAGTTCCTTTATTGTTCCATCTAAAAATAGGTTTTTTTTTGTATACCATCGATCAGTGATAGTGACTAAGTGGCAAGTGTTTAGTAGGGTATAATTATTGGTAAATTGAAATGGAATGGAAATCGCGTAAATATAATAAATATTAGACTCGTACCATAGAGCCATGAGGAATATTAGAAACACAAAAATATTAGAAACGCACCCAATATTGTCGAATTTTTAATAAATAAACATGTCTTTTCACGTACGAGGATAAATTATACGTAGTTATAGAATTGAAGCGTCCAGTTCCAGATTTAAGTAAATCGCTAATTAACGTAGGTGTAGGTGGAAATCAAATCGGGCTTTCACTATAACTTGGTACTGGCTTACCGAAAGCGTAGAGTTAAGTAAATTATTTTGTTGACTACAAATTTAATCAACTGACGAAGTAGAGAATTCCAGACACTCCAGTCAAATAAGGAAAATTAGAGGGAAAAAATTGATAAAGTTTTGAAATTTCGCAAAGATGGTCATTACGGTCTACTGTTAAATATACTAAAAGTCCCCAGCTCTATCTCTTGCGCACGCGCTGCCATCTTGGAAAAATGATGCCACGATATAGTTTTTTGCTTGTATCTCGCTAACTATTGGAGATATCGAAATTATGTTTCCTATAAAAAATACTGCTGACACGCAAAAAAAAAATGTTTTGATTCAAGAATATATTGGTTTATATCCCAAGTAACAATATAAGTTTTATCACAATCTACAAGAGGTTATTAAGTCTATATAATAAAACTGATCGTAAAACTGTTTATACTAGATAACCTTTTAAAAGCTATAATAAACCCGGCATAAAACCAAAAAAGACCTTTCATAAAGGTTATAAATATCTTCCTTAAAACTATCAATAAAACCAACAGTACTTTAGAATCCAAATTTGTTAGATGTTTTCAAGTCAACCATAAAACCTTTCATAAAATCTTCTTAAAACGGTTAGTACTTGCAATCAAATTTTAAGCCGCTTTGAGAACATCATAAATAATTGTGTCTTTAATAATTCTTTGTCGAAAACTTGTTGCACTTAAACTGTCTAAATCAGAAAATGTCACCAAGTAATAAAATATGTCTGCCTCGATTGAAATATCTGCATGTGTTAACGTTTTAAAATTTGATATTAATAAACAACCTAGTATCAAAAAATTGTCTACGCAGACCACTTTATTGACAAAGTATATCAAAAAACTTTTAAAAAAATCATGCGCCTTTCATTTGTCAGCTTATTAATTATAATTATTTACAATTAATAAAAAAATAGTAACCCTAGTTTTAGCTTACTCAGAATGACTTTGGGCATTTTAGGGGTTTATATGACATATTAACACATTTTAGATAGATGCAGGCTAAATGTAAACTGTAAGAATAAGAAAAATATAACTAAACACTGTTGCCCCAACTTTGTTCAAACATGTCTGCCATAGTTAACAGAAAAATTAATAAAACCGTTTTTGTTAAATTCCAATTGCTCCACTTTATTACTATTTTAAAGCCTGTAAGACTTTACCCAGCCTTACTACTTTTCTTTAAAACCTTTAAGATTCGTCTTTCACAGTCTCTAATCCAAATGTACTTAGTTTAGATAACATAGCCTAAAAAAACATTATTTATTTCGTGTGTTTTTGAGTGTGCGATCACAAAATGGCGTTTACTATGCGTTATATGCCCCTCCTCTCAAAGTTTAAAGGCGTAAGTGGGGGAACCAAAGGATTTATAAGTGCTTTATAAAATCCAAAAAATTTTAGTGTAGCTTAATAAAGCTACCAAAAAACTATTAGGTTTTAAGGAACCTTTACCAATTATCGTTAAAAGTAAATAGTATTTATGATAATATATATAAAGGTAAGACTACTTAAGAGTTATTAGTTTTATTGTTTGATCATAAGGAGCATTTAAAGACCATATTTTAAAACTGCCATAAAACCTAAAGATTTATAGATATCTACCACAAAACTTAAAATATTTAAAATCCACTATAAAACTTAATGAGTTTATTGTGGTTTTGAATAATGCAGCAATTAAGTGACTATAAAACCAATCGGTCTTAAAGAGCAAAGAGGTTTAACAAATTGCTTTAAAGATGACTTGAAGGTCTTTTTTTAAGTACATATTATCTGTAGATAAATTGTTATGCACAAAAGAAACAATATAGTTTATTTGCCTTCTTAAATCTGTGATAAAACCCGATACTTGTTGGCATTTAAATTGTTACATGGGATATACGTAAATCAATACATTCTTCATATAAAATAAATAGTTTTTTTCAAGAATAATTAATTTACCACCAGCTTTTGATTACTTGCCACAAAAGTACTTGTTTTAAATGAAGAATTTATTTATTTGCTATATATAAACCAATATACTCTCGAATCAAAACAATTTTTTTTTCATTGTATAAAATTCTCTACAGAAAATGTAGTATACATTTTTTCCGTATTTATTATTATAATCTTCGGAAATAAGAAAAATTGCATTTGATCGGCACATTTCTAAAGCCGTAAATATCACTCGTAGAGAAAATAAAATTTATATTATTATGTTGGTCCTAAAAATCGGAATAACTTTAAAATATCCGTCCTATGTCCGTCCGTTCGTTTGTCCGTATGTCTCTCTGTACGACACGTCTTTGTGAGTAGGATAACTTGCAAGAGAAAAGTCCGATTTTATTGAAATTTGGACAATAAGTTAGTGTTAGCTAGAGGAAAAACCAAGTTTATTTTGAAAAAATCTGTCAGTAAATATAAAGGTTATGAAACATTTTATGAAAAAAATGTGCGTGAAGAGTGTTGTGACATCTTTGATAAGATTTTATAAACACAAAGATACTGCATAGTATACTGACCAACGTTTCAACACTCAAGATGGTATTTAAAATTTCAAATATGGCATTTAAACCTACAATCTTATCAAAGATTACAACACTTCACGTGTATTTTTTTCATAAAATATTCCATTACCTTTATATTCTCACATCGATTTTTTCCAAAAACGCTGAGGTTCTTTCTCTAACTGTCACTAATTTATTGTACAAATTTCAATAAAACCGGACATTTGTCTATTAAGTAATTTACCATAAAAGAAACATGACGGGTGGAGAGGCAGACGGACAGACGAACATTTTGAAAGTTGTTGGGAATTCTATGACAACACAATTATATGATATATTTTTTCTCTACGAGCGATATTTCCAATTTTTGAAATGTGTCGATGAAATGCAACACACTCTTTGCTTTTGTTTTTCTAAAAATTATGATAATAGATATTAATAAAATGCTTGTAGAGAATGTTATAAGCTTTGTTTTATATAAATATAATTTCGATATCGCTAGTGGTTAGAAAGATATAAGCAAAAAAATGAATCGGAGCGCCATTTTCCAAGATGGCGGCTCGAACGCAACAGGACTTTTAGTATGTTTTACACTGTACTAAAGTTAGTAAATGTAACTAAACAAAACTTTAGGTAGGAAGACTATTTCCATAAAAAAATCTGATTCGTTTACTTACGTAAACTAGATTCTTACAATATAACAAATATATTCTGGTTATAATTCTTGCCTAATTAACTGCATGATGTCCCCGCCTCCAATTCAAAACGGTACTGATCACTGGGGAGCACTTAATGAATTCTCCAATAGTGAGCGTTCTTAATGGACTGTTTTATTGAAATGTTATGTTATAAAATAAATCTACTGTGTAAAGTTCGTCACGGAGAGAATGGTAGAAATAAACATAATAACGTAATAAGATTATTCTAGGGAGAGGTAAAAACATTCAAAATCATAAAATAACATGGAGCCTGAAATTTCTCTCCGCTATTACATTGTGGAAATAAACGCATGTTTAAAAAAATACGATTATGTATATTTATGAAAAAAAAAATTCGTGTCGAAATATACTAAGGTAATAAATATGTCATACGAAAATGTTATCCCCAATTAAATAGTAGATTAGTGTACGACCAAACTTTACCCTTTCAAGTCAAAATGTTGTCATTTTTGCAGTTATTTTGCCTTTATTTCGATGATAATTTACTTTTTCCTTTTTCTCAAAACAGACCCATCCAGTATATTTAAATCCTGTCCAGCATCTCCGATACAAAATGAGATCTGGATTGTTTTAAAAAAATTGGATAATTTTATACTCATTTCGCCAACCACGATGGTATCATCTAAAGATGAAATATACATTGTTCTAATGGAGGAGGGCGTATAAGGCCGGTTTCGGCCCTTTTTATTTTTGGTCAAAAAATTTCGAATTTTTTTTTCATATGTATTCAATATCTAATCCCGTGGCGCAGCCAGAAAATTCATCTGGGGGGGGCAATAGAACTGCCCCAGAGGATAAGGAAAATTTTTCAGAAAATGATTGAAAATGGATGTGTATGTAGATCCCTCTATTAGATAATATTGGCATTAATTACAAAATATTTATTTCAAGGGATAATTTAGATACTGCTTTGTACTGATTCTTTATTTTTTGGCTCATGGAAGACGGCTTGAGGGGGGGGGGGGGCATGGCTGCGCCCATGATTTAATCTATTCCATCCCAAACAGAACTCCCCCCAAATTCCCTCCCTCCTCCATGTATCCCCCTTGAATTACTAAAGAACCACTTTACATTAGTACACATGCTTTGATGTTATTGAACTTGAAAATCAGATTTCCTTTGAACAAACTGCACTCTAAGCTCCCCCTACAACTATACAACACCCCCATCGACAAGCATCCTCTCCCCCCATTAACATAAACCTTTATGCTCCTACCAGATATAAAATAGTTTTAAAATGATTTTTTTTATTCACATTATTAATAAAATGTCAATTCCTCTTCTAACCCACCCCCCACCACCCAATCTCCCAAACCATTCCCGACATTATCATACTGCTACAAGCTTGAAAATGGTATAACGAAGATTTTTTTTATACTTTTTTATCGGCAGAAAGATATAACCTTGCGCCCGTTTTACTCCCTTTCCCTACGTCCAAAGCAACAAAAATACGAACAAAGATAGTTAAGCTTTACGTTCTGAAAAAATCAGACAAAAGTACATATACTATAAGCTCTAAATCAACAGATAAAAAAACAAAAGGAAATTCGAACCGACCGAAACTTCTCTACACAACAGAATGGTTCGGGATAGAGGGTGTGTGGGGGAGTATAAGAGGAATTGGCAATTGGTAAAATTTAAAATTCCCTGAGATTGTTGAGATTGCCATGATTATTTTAAGATTTTTAAAATTCTCTGAATATTTCGGGTTCTTCAGGTTTTCCATACGAGTCCGATCCCTGGCAATGTAAATTGATTGATAGTTTAGAAAAAAAATTAGAAGAAAAGAAATGGAGAGGACGCCCTTCGAAACGCTGGGCTAATGTCAACACAAAAGTGGGTGGCAAACAACTTTGGTGAGGCCATGCGCCAAATGACGTGATACGAGATGCTGTCAAACGAGTCATACAGCAGAGGGAGGTCAATACAAAACAAAACGTCTGTCAAAACGTTGTTGATAAGGAAAGAAAGTAAGCTACCATGTTATGCTTTTCTGTAATATGGTTGATGTTAATATTGATTTTAACGTAATAACGATAAAAAAATGTTAAAATTTGTTTTTGTTCAAATAGGCTTAGAATGTCATGAAACGTCGAGATTTTAACTTAGGGCGAACGGGGCGAGCGTAGATGCGACTTCAATGTGAATATCATTCGATATTCCGTTGAAGCAACGTCAACCGCGGCTAGTACTTGGATGGGGTCCCATCTTGGGAAATACAGCGTTCTCGTCCCACCTTCTAGCAGCTTGTATATCAGTGTATACGCGGAAGTTACGTAATTTCAGACGAGGATTACCTAGTGGATATACCATCCTTCGGAGGGGATGTAAAGCAGGCGGTCCCTTGTCTATTAAATGTTAGGCAAGTAAAAGATCCCTACTCTTCTTAAGGGAAGAGGTTCGGCAAAATTTCCAGGTTGGGGGTAGCTCGTCTTCTGGCGTCGGTGATAGGCCCTGGTAGAGGAAATAGGCCGACGTTAAATAGTTAAAAAAAAACTTAGGGCGAAAAAAAATTCTGTCTGTCTGTCAGTCTCTGTACCTTTTTATTTTGTGCGTACGATTACTCTGGAACCGTTTAATTGAATTGAAATTTGGTACACCTGTGTATTATAACGAGATCTGGAACTAAATTATATTTTGATCTTATTCCACTGAAGAGTTAGGGGCACATGAGGGTAAATAAGTAAAGTAAGCAAGAAAAATGGGATTTAGTATATGTACGATAAATTAAGGTCTCAATCAATATTCTGCACTCAGTAACCCCCACTACCACTTCCATTGACACTCCCACCCCATTATTAAAGGAGGTAAAAATATAATTGTGATTTAGTGCGTGTATAAGAACAAAAGGTCTCAATTCATAAATCGAAAACTAAGCTTCTAAGTAGTTGATTTTCGTCTGGTAAACCATATGACATGACATTACACTTTCCTATATTTAATGGTAATTTATTTATAACGCACCAATTTTCAAGTATGATAAGGTCGGAGTAGCATATCGCAACCACAAACTGAATTTATGTTTTGAAATATTTTTACGTCATTGGCACACAATAATGACTCAGAGCTGAGCTCCAGGTTGATGTCATTAATAAAGATAATAAAAAATAGGAGACCTAGAACAGATCCCTCTGGAACTCCAGAGGACGATGTGAAGGTAACCGATTGGAAGCCTTGGTACTGAGCGAATTGTCGCCTATGTAATAAGTAGCTAGAAAAAAATTCTATAGAATTAATTAAAAAACCACATTTTGTCAACTTATTCAGAAGTATACCACGGTCCAATCTATCAAAAGCTTTTGAGAAGTCGGTATAAATGATATCCACCTGTTCTCCAGAGTTGCACGATAATTTTCAATTTCTGATTTGCTTCCGCACATTTTATGGCTAAATTAAATATGCAGGCTAATGGGTCTGCTAGTGCGTTTAAACAGTCCTTAATAAGAAAAGCTGGCAATCCATCAGATCCATTAGTAAATTTTGGTTTAATGCGTTTGAAAGCTTACAAAACATCACTTTCTGTTATATTGGGTAAGGTTACAACATTATTTTCTTGATCATCATTTATTGTGGGGTCTGAGTTGATGTAAGCTGATGAAAAGCTGATGAAAAATGTCTGGATTTTCAAGATCAATACCTTCGTAGGTCAGTAGTATGTTTGAAATTTAAATAGTTTGTTTTTTATGTGCAGGTAATATAAAAACTTGTTTCCAACTTTTGCTCACCTTACAATAGGCATACAGGGTGGGCCAAATTAGATGAGATTTGGAGTTTTCTCTAAAGCTATGGCAGATAGACAAAAACCAATATAGGTGTCCTGAGCTCGATTTTCGAGAAACTAATAATGGCGCAAACCGCGATCGTCTACCCTTTTCGACTACCGAGCTACAGAACGTTTTTGAAAAATTGGCAATTACCAAGTGTCGAATTGAAAATCGAGTAACACATTCTTGAGCAGAATCCGTTGCTGATAAGAAGAAAATTATGCATGCCTCAGTTTTCGAGATATAGACATAACTTGTGTTTTGTAAATTATTTCATTGTTCGATCACAACTTAAATTATCTATCCAACGATATGTCATGTCATATTTGTCTCTATATGTATGTATATGTTTTTAATGTAAATTTTATCCCTGGAGTTTTAACTACATTAAACAACATTGAAATATTATTTGATTTTGATTATGTGGAACCCCACAAGCTGCATTTCGGACAATAACTCTTGTCATAATTGAAAATGCAACAAATGCTGTAAGGAGGTGTCAAAAATGCATAGATGTCAATGGAAGACAATTAGAACATTTATTTTCCTTCGCTTGTCCTCGATATAATTACAAATACATATACACCCTGTAGTTTCCGTCTGACTTACTCACCAGCACGAACGTTCAAAGAAAGAAAAACTTATCACACTGGGCTGGACTTATCGCACCAGGTCTTCATTCCGTTTTTCGTGCTCATCGAGTGAACGTTAATTTATTGTTCGGTTTTACTTATTTAAAGTGAATAGTTTCAAGTAAAATATTTAGTGGGTGAAAGGTAATAATGCCAAAAAGGAAAAGTGTATCGCCTAATTCAGGAAAAAAGCGTAAATACATACAGTTGAAAAAGAAACTAGTCATAAAATAACCGCACTGGTAAAAAGTCGCCCAATTCCAATAGTTCAGGTAGGAAATATTCAATATAAGTTTTATTTCAAAATAAAAATTCTCAGTATTGGATCAGATATATATTGACCTAGACAACATGCATTGCTCTTTATTTTGATAAGTACCTAAACTATATAACACACGTTATAATATAAATAGTTCTAATACAACACTCGTTGCTCGTTAGAATTTAAAATAGTGCTTAGACAACATGCATTGCTCTTTATTTTGATAGGTACCTGAACTATATAACACGCGTTATAATATAAATAGTTCCGAGGCAACACTCGTTGCACGTTAGAATTTAAAATAGTGCTGAGACAACATGCATTGCTCTTTATTTTGATAGGTACCTGAACTATATAACACGCGTTATAATATAAATAGTTCCAAGACAACACTCGTTGCTCTTTATTTTCATAGGCACCTGAACTATGTAACACGCGTTACAAATAAATAGTTCTGGACAACATGCGTTGCTCCCGCCTAGCTTGGTACTTTTTCATATAAAAACGATTCTCTATCCTGATTTTCATGCATACGCACTAGAAATACGTAACAGGCGTTCCAACATAAAATAGTCTGAGCAACATGCGATGCTCTTAAAGTAATAAAATCTCTCTACAAAATATAAATCTGATAACAATTTGCAGATTATTTTGTTTTCTTACTGGAATTATCTGCCATATGTATTTTTTTATAGAAACATTGTCCGTAAAATCTACAAAATAATACAATAATTATCCAGTATTTTACTGGAAAACAGCCTCTACGCCTGTGACTTTTACGTCAAAGGAACAGGCGTTTTCTGACAAATGATGAATAAGAACAGAAATAATAAAGATAAGTAATGTATTTTGCTGACGTTAGGAAACCGAATTAGTTTATTTTCACAAAGATTCTTACAAAATCTTTAATGTGCCGTGTACATTAAATACAGATTTAACTCAAGACCAAGTGACCTCTTAAACAATCTATAATCTGCACATAACTCTTGATATAATTGATACTTTTATTTTACCATTACTACAGGCGACCTCAATATAAAACGAGACTCAAATAGAGAAAGAGGGGGTCGGATACGTTCAGGGATCGATTCAAGTAAACACGGCAGAAGAAGATGCAATATCACCGCAACTAAAGGTTCCAACATCCCAGGTAACGAATTATGCAGGCTCTCTAGCTAAACTCATTACCAACTAGAGAAATGTTACCAAGAACCAAGTGGAAATTTGCTGAGTAAAACGAATTAAAATATAATTTCATAGAAAACGTCTTCAATCTAAAGTTTAGATCTCTGATAACAATTTAAAAATTACAAAAACGCCATCCAGGAACTCTCTTAGAGATAGGTGCTATAAGCAAATGTCAGCCAGTCAAAGATCAGGTCTTGTCGACTTCCCTTTTAGTGATAAAAACTTGATTCTAAAAGACTCCTATTTTCTTGTTCCTATTAGAAAAAAAAAAAATCTCAAATGATGCATTATTTCAGTGTAGTAACCCATTTGGGTTAAATTATATGGCACCATTTCTCTTTACTACATTGCTTAAGCAAAAAAAAAAAAACCTCAGAGTGATTGAAAATTATTTGTGTATTCTAGTTAAACGACTTTTCAATCATAGCACATACTAAATTGGAATGCTAAACGAATACAGACATGCAAAGTTACTTAAAACCTCAACCGTCCAAATATATATATATATATTTTTTTTTTTAGTTTTTTTATATATTACGATAGATATGACAATAACTTTACTTGAAGATAAAATCATAATAAGTAAAAAATCATAAAGAAAAATTCTACGTAACAACCATCCAATTTGCAAATTAGTTAATAGTTTGGCTTCTGCTTACCCCGTCACAAGATTTGGTTTTAATCATATCAAGTCTTTCGAGAAAATAAAGCATAGTTCTTTAAGAGGAAATTATAAAAATTATAGCTCTGAAATGCTTATTCTTAATTCTTAATAAACGAGTTACGCAATATTGGAGATGGACAAGACATTAAGCTGAAAAATTTGTTCTCTGATAGGTCTCTGACAGGCTGAAGTAGTTGTTGCAAGGGACTACGATTTTTGGGACAAAAAAAAAATCAATGCATACTAATTTTTTAGAAACCAAAGCAGTTTTCTATGCATTGAAATCATTTGTTTAAAATAAAAAATAAAAAAATGCGAACTGGAGGAGGAAGTATCAAATTTAATTATTTAAGCGAAGCCTTAAGAGACTTGAGGTATTGGTGCATACTTTATAAAAATTACCGGCTAAAGCGTATCATGTGGCGAATATGCTGGTCGCACTACCTACATTGTACTGGGTCGACTCCCAGCCCGAGCCCCATCACTGATAATGTCGGTGAGTATGGATGTGTCTGCATTTTTTTTCAAATGTGTAACCCCTTCCGGGCAGCTTTGGCTTTGGACTTGGGGGGAGGGAGTTGTCTACTGTATGTGATGGATTTATGTATTTATGTTTATATGTTTATTAGTATATGCAACTTACAACATATTGAGCTATAATAAGATGCGGACAAGGAGTTATGAATAATATGAAAATAGACACAGAGTATCAACTTAATATCAAATAAATTGAAGAAACCAGGATTAGATTTATTGATAACACGTATTAATAAGAAGCATGATAAATATATTTCATGGTTTCCCGAGCCGGATTTCTTGTCTGTAGATGCATTCATTTCAAAATGGAAAGAATACGATTTTTATACTTCCCTTCCTTTTTCAATAACGTATTGGAAAAATCATACAAGAAAAAGATCTAGGTATAGTTGTCGCCCTTTAATGGACTCTGAGCTTGGTATCCTGTGGGTCAATAGTTATTATAGTAAACACGAAAAATATATGAAACAATTTAAAGTACATCTAATATACATCAATTGAAATATATTTTTGATATATTTCATAAATGTTTCATTAGAAACCTGAATGAGGTAGTACATCCAAAGTAAATGAATCTATTTCATAAATGTTTCAGAAACAAAAGAATTTTTACTGGGGAGCCAATTATTTGAAACCAGAAATATGTCTACTCATTTTTCATTTCAGAAAGAGTCGCCCACTTTACAGAAAAATTTCCCTCGTCGCAGAAAAAATATCTATTATTATTATTGAATATAAGAATATCTTCATTCCAACTCTAATTGCTTCCCTTACAGATGTTCACTGAAATAATATTCAACTTGTTGTAAAAAATGATGGACCTTCTGTGAGTGAAAAGTTCATCCTTATGAATATAATTTTAATAACACATTCTTTTACATGCAATTCTTAACCGAGATGCTACAAGATGGCAATTATTTCATGCAGGTCGGCTCTTAATTACCCACCCATTTACATGGAATTCCGAAACTCAAAAATAAAGTTTTTATCAAAATAGAATCCTCACGTCTGGAACAACTATAGTATAAATTGATTATCTTGAGGGCATTAATAACAGGTCATAGAGTGCATATCTTGGAAAAAATAAAAACGTCTTGACCTAATAAAGCATAACCCGTATTAGTTTTCCATACTTCGGAAACAAACCAAAGATATATACATATTTTTATTTATTAAAAACAATTTCTTTCCGGAATAATGACCATCACTTAATTATTGCACATAAAACTCCCTTCCACTACGCAACTCCATAAAAAAAAAGACTTTTGGTCTAGGCGGAATAAATATAACACAATTTTCTAGCCATAGCGTACGCCACGCATCAACAGCTGTTATGTCAAATTATGTTTTTATGTACATGTTGAGGTAATTGTTAAATTAAATATAAATGGTTATAAATTTTCTTTAATTATACGTTACCTTATTTAGCTACTGTTTAATAAATTTCCGTTGTTACAAAATCGCCGTTTACTCTAAACATCTACAGGGTGTATATGTATTTGTAATTATATCGAGGACAAGCGAAGGAAAATTTAGGGATTAATCGACTTACCTGTAAGGAAGGTTAATCCTAATTTTCCGAGCTTGTCCGAAGATATAATTACAACCCGCCCACCCTTATTCCCTCTCAATAAGCGATTTTGTAATTAGCTAAAACCGGAATGAAGACCTAGTGCGATAAGTCCAGCCCAGTGTGATAAGTTTTTCTTTCTTTGAACGTTCGTGCTGGTGAGTGAGTCAGACGGAAACTACAGGGTGTATATGTATTTGTAATTATATCTTCGGACAAGCTCGGAAAATTAGGATTAACCTTCCTTACAGGTAAGTCGATTAATCCCTAAATTATAGTTTAGTTTTTCCTTAGATACACGATCGCGGTTTGCGCATTTGTTTTTTTTCTCGCAAACCGAGGTAAGGACACCTATATTGGTTTTTGTCTATCTGCCATAGTTTTAAAGAAAACCTCAAATCCCATCTAATTTGGTCCACCCTGTATATTGATGAAACTATAATGGATTTACCGCTTTACCATACCCAACTGTTTGTGATAGACTTGATAGAAGTCGCCTAAACTACGAGTAATCATTCAATATATTTTTAAAAAACACATAGAAGAATTGAGAATCATCTTTTTTACATTTTTTGAAATCTGTCAGTAACAGGAAAACAAGCTTCGAAGACACGTAATGAACACTTTGAAATCTGTCTAACTCATTGTTTAATCGACATACTAAAAATAACTTGGAACTTTTACCTAAGATATTCAACCCTCTCACTAAGAAATATTTTGCAAATAAAGAATCCTACCAAGAGTCCGGGTTCATTATGACAATGCCTTAAAGTTTTCACCCTTAATTCCGTGTGGAGGGTGCAGGACGCGGTTTACAAGTTGACACCATAACTTTGCTAATACCTAAACATGCATAACAACTCGTCTAACGTAGTGGCAACTTTCTTCACTCAATGTAGAATACACAAAGCTCAGAATTGCCCTAAGCGCATCATAACATGACTTCGGGTCTCGAATAGTTTTATTGGGGGAAACAAGCAATGCGTAAAAGTGAATTTATGCCGGAGGACATTATATATTAAGAACATCAGCAATGTGAAACATCTAACGTGAATTCTGGAATGTCTATCTTTCAGGGAGGATTCAAGACGGGCGCGCAAAGGAATAAATTATTAAGATGATGGTACGTAAGAATGCATGTTTCGGTTATAAAGTGTCTTACAAAACCAAATAAAATGTTAGGCTTCTTTGAAGTTCAAGAGTACAGTCATTTTTCGTTTTACTTCATACAAAAGTATTATTTTATTAAATGTGAATACTTTTATTAATTCATTGGACATGTTAAGACCCCAGAGATTTTAAGCCTGGTTTATTCATATTGTCTTGCTCATGTGGAATAGAATTTAACTGTACAGCTCCACATTATTTATTAAACGTACAGTTTCTTAGAATAACATAGTTTGATGTAATTTTGTTTCTATAAGTCCACATAATGTAGTCAATATATACATTTGAGCTCGCATTTGAGGAAACGTTAAATATAAGAGAATTTTGTCCTCTACACTCAAAGAAATAGTATGGGTAAATTCAACAAAAAGAAATGGTTAACTAACAATATCGTTAATTTTGTTAAACCAAACTATATTGATGGTATTTTTAAACAAGAGGTGATTGTTATTTTAATTAATAAAAAGTTGTCGTACAACAAAACAAACATTAACTTAAAAAATAGATGAATAAGACTATTATTTTGTTCGTCTGACTATTATTTTGTTGAATTCTGTCAAATTAAACTAGATAATAGTATATTTTATTTTTAACTATTATCGAATTGTAATTCTAACCCAGTATTAGTTCGCTGTATTATTGTACTTGGTAGACAAACCAATATTTTTGTCGTCTTCTAGAAGTTCTAAAAGAATTACCATAAAATTTGCTTGCTTACCACGTAGTCTATTACAGAAATTATTCCCAGATGACGCCACATACAAATCACTGACAATAATCAATCATGATTTATCTTATACTCTTATGAATTTATAGAAAATTAATAACATGATTGCAATGTTCAAATTCTCTCAGGGATCATCGATATATTTGGATGGATCTTATAAACGATCTCTAATCTTTGGTTTGGGTGGTCTGATGTCTCAATACTGAGATTTTGGCTAACCAAAAAAAACTTCATCATACAATAAAGTGTGGATCAACCTAAAAATTAGTTGGTGAACAAAAAACAAAGTCGTTTTATTTAATTGTAGACCAAATTGAAAATGGTTAGTGAACATAAAAAAATGTCATTGTACTATTTAATTTGTTACAAGAAGATATGATTATTAAACTACTATTTGTTTACGAAAACAAATAAAGTTATATGACTATTCTTTTCTGATTGATTTAACTATGAAACTAGATAGGCGCGATTTCATATGCTCTTTTTGGTTGAATTTATCTATCATTTTCTTTGAGTGTACAAAATTCATAATAACTTTTTTCCGAAGGATCAACAGGAAACGATTTATCTTAGTGTTAAGGCTTTCTAGGAGCTGGTGATCTGGCTGCTGGTTTTCGGGTCTTCTTCCGCGTAGACTTGGTTGAGTGCTTGATGTTTCGACCATCTTGTCGTAGTCTTCTTCTTCGAAGAACAGCACGACAAGACGGTCGAAAACAAAATCTACGCGGAAGAAGACCTGGAAACCAGCAGCCAGATCAGCAGCCCCACTGAAGCCTTAGTACCAAGATAAATCGTTTCCTCTTGATCCTTCGGAAATAGTATATTGTGTATTTAGGTGTGAAAGCAATACATTCCCGGCGACAAGCATCGAAGTCCGGGAATGTGCTTTCACACCGAAGTACACATACTGAAATCATAATCAATATTATTATAAATTAAGGAATTTGTATTAATGCATAACATTTCTTCATTACAATCTAACTGTTTACTAATAAATGCAATTTTAATGTGAGTTAGTTTGTCTGCGTGTATTTTACTGCCTAAAATATACATAAAAAACCGTACGGGAATGTTACTTTCCCGGCCTAGGCCGGGAAAGTAACATTCCCGTACGGTTTTGTTGATCGTTTCCGGTCTGTTTTCTGATGGTTTCTTAACAACGGACTAAAATACTGGAATTGTGCATTTTTCAATCTAAAATCGCGCAGAAAATGTAGACATTGCCGATCGATTTCAGAAAAAGTTATTATGAATTTTTTTTAATTTTTATTGTTCAAATAGGCTTAGAATACCATGAAACGTCGAGATTTTAAGTTTGAGCAAAAAAAAATCTGTCTGTCTTTCTGTCTGTCTGTAACTTTTTTTTTGTGCGCACGATTACTCTGGAATCGTTCAAAATATTGACTTGAAATTTGGTACACGTATATATTTTAACGAAATCTGGAACTAGATTACATTTTCATCTTATTCCATTGAAAGGTTGCGGGGTAAATGGGGGTAAATAGGTAAATCAAGCAGGTAAGAGTCCATAAAATTTGTATTTGGTATATACAAGAGAAGCTAATGTATCAAAAAAAAAAATTTGGCATTAGCCACCCCCATTACTACTCCCATAATTCGTGAATTTGTGATATGTTTTATTTTGTTTTTAGTCCAACTTAAAGTAAATTAAATCAATGTATGTGCATTTAAAAGCCAGAGGTAATTTATTCGCTGGTAATTTAGCTTGCGTTTATTCAATGACAAACTGTTGTCATTGGTTGAAATTTAAAAATTCACGAAATGTCATTGGTCTACAATTTATGAGGGAAACAATCATTAAAATTATCCCTTTACAAATTTACTTTTTCAAACCCACCCCCATATTCTCTCTGATTTTGGAGAACTAATTAGCTTACGAATACATATATCATATTTGATATAAATAATTCGCAAAACTACTACGGAACAGCCCGTTGTGACTCTGATATTCTAAGCCATGTTTATATGCAAGGGCGGATCGGGGGGGGGGGCAGTAGGGGCAATTGCCCCCCCCCCCCCCCCCGAGAAGAGTCTTCGTTACTTTTTCAAGGCGAAAATTTCTGTTTTTCTTCGCATGAGGTGGAAAATACATTTTTTGGATTTCTAATAGCACTCCTGTGTATGAGGCGAAAAAATTTGTGTCCGGATTTTAATTTGTATCTCCCAGCATGAGCCGAAAAAATTTTTTTGCACCCCCCCCCCCCCATGAGGCGATAAATTTTTTTTAGATTTCGAGGAGAAATTTATTTTTCTGATTTCTAAAATTTTTTGTAAATGTTAGTGCCCCCCCCCCAGTAATCTTTCTGGATCCGCCCTTGTTTATATGAAATTTTTATGAAAAATAACACTTGAATTTAAAATGCTAAACTTTTAATATGGTTCTAGAAAATAACACTGAAATATATATATAATTTAAAAAATTCAGTACTACAAAACTGGTCGGTCAGAAACACCGTGAGAGTTAGAATCGACTCGGAATATACTGACATTGTTATTTTCACGGAATGAACTTTTGTTTTTTTTTTTGCTGCTTACCTCGTTCTAACATCGGCCATAACAACCGGATACCCTTCAGAATCTGTTATCAAAACAAAGCTGTCCTTATAAAAGGGAAGATTTCACGGAAATAAAAATATTATTTATTTTATTAGCCCTTCATTCGACTATTTATTTATAAAATAAGCTTGAATAAACGACAAATAAAAGTAAAATCCGGCGGTCGTTTTAAGCTCAACACGCCGTGCATATACCTAGTTCAATATTTAAATAGTACCTATTATTTATATTCCCTTCTCGACTTTTCCAGTCGCTTCCTTATAGTAAATTATTTGTTTCCTTTCCTCTTATATCCAATTTTGTCGTAAAAACAATTCGCTGGTAATACGAATCACCAATCTTACAGACACAAAAAGTTAAATTCCTCTCGCTTTTGTTTCCAGGCAACGGCAAGTGACGTCAGTTATTTATTTTAGAGGGTTATTCCAAGACACCCGACTTTTAGTTTTCAATTTGTGTACGTTTTGAGCTTTTTTTCATTTAACATCATACATATATTATGTCTAATGGAAAACATTTTTACCTTCGTAAGTTGTTGACTCACCAGTTTATATTTTTTGTTATAGCATAGCAGCAAGTGATCGTCGACGGAAAAATCAATACCCAAGACATTATAATACTTAATAGGTTTTACATCTACCAGCACGGTAGGGCAGCAGCTAAGAGCGTACGATTAAGCTTGATCGCACCTCCTACCGTGTAGTGGGTTCAATTCTCGCTCTGACACTCGGTAATGTCTGTGGTAATGGATTTTGTCTGTGATTTTTTAAAATGTGTAATCCTCTTCCGGACAGTATTTGCTTTGAATTACCCAATATGTGTGGTGTGTTATGTGTTGTTATTTTATTTAATCAAATAGATATATTATAACCGAACTTAAATAACAAAATAGACTTCTGGCATATGTCAACCCGTCGATTTGGCCATGGTTCAAGATATAAAAAACAAACAAATTATGTCACCGTTCTAAGGCTCATTTTTTGTGTACGTACACCTTTTGTGCCTAAAATGAATAAAATAGGATCTCCAGAAAGTGTGCTACGTCAGGGGGCGCAGCCAGAGAGGTCAAAGTTGTAAAAAACCGAAGGTACAGCACGTGATCGTTACAAGCTATTTTTAGATTGAGAATATTTATTTAAATGCTTTTAAACACAGAAAAAAATTCCCAGAAAGAAACTCCTACCAGTATAGCCAGCCAGAAAGAAAATATTTAGAAATTTTGAAGAAAATTGGATTTTTTTCGCATATTTCATCTCAGAATTGCAAACTTACAAGTTTTGGCTCATTTTTGAAACGTAAATATAAGCTCCTTTGACAATAAAATAGCCTCCTTAGAAAGTTACTACTGTCAATAAAAGTACCATACACTCTTAAATACACAGGAATTTAACACTCTCGGCTAACTTGAGCTCCTACCGTATCTCAGGACCTCTATTCTGTAAAAGCGTGAAAGCACATTCCCGTGAGAAGTGTGCGGAGTTCACTTGAAAATGAATAAAACGCTATTCTGTAACTACGGGAGTAATCACCTCGTACGAAAAATGCGCTAACTTACATCTACTGAACCTCTATTCTGTAAAAGCGTGAAAGCACATTCCCGTGAGAAGTGGGCGGAGTTCACTTGAAAATTAATAAAAGTCTATTCTGTAACTAAGGGAGTGATCACCTCGTGCGAAAAATGCGTGAACTTACTTCTACTGGTAAATCGTGAGGGAATCCATCAGCTCCCCGGGAGAACGGCGATCCTAACCGTACTTTTATGACAGTTTGCGTCGGCCAAAAATTATTGTTGTTAAATCTGTGACTCGAATAGACATTGCGGAGTTGTTCATCGTCAATGAGTTAACAATAATATAATTCTTAGCAATTATTACAATTTCTCTTTTATTTTACTATAGTCATATTTTTTTAAATATATGTTACCAATAACGAGGGTATATCCTTACAGAATTTTTGATCAATAAATAAATTCTAGGTATTACGAGGTCTTCCTGATGCCGAGGAGGATTTGCAAGGGGAACGGCAAGTTGTACTTCATAAGATTAACCCTTTTGACCATTAACCGACCGAGCATTTATAAGGAGGGTCAGCAAAGAACTTGCCCGTGATATAATCCTTTCATGCAAGCCCCATACGACGTTGAGGAATCACCATCGAGCATAAAGTAAATACTATCACTAAGTTTCTCCAAAGGTGGACCCAATAAAATAACAACGGAACACTGAACAGCTGATGCTTTTGCGCCAACCTAATTGGTTGTAAATTCGGCTATTCTCGCTGAATCACTTCACGTTCACCACCTACTCACTGCACTTACAGAATACAATCTAGGACGGTCGGGTGAGATGCGTGTGATGGGAGCTCTCGCTTCGCATGATGAATGTTCACTCTCCCCATAATTAAGGAATAGAGGTCGCTGGTATATCGTGAGAGAATCAGTCAGTTCCCCGGGAGAACGGCAATTCTAACATATGACAGTTTGCGTCAACCAAAAATTATTGTTGAAAAATCTGTGAACCAGAATGGACATTGCGGATTTGCTCATCGCCAATGTGGTAGTAATAATATAATTCTTAGCAAATATTACAATTACTCTTTTAGTTTATTATACTCATATTTTTTTTAAATATACATTACCAATAACGAGGTTATATCCTTACGGAATTTTTGGTCAATAAATAAATTCTAGGTTTTACGACATCTTCGTGATGCCGAGGAGGATTTGGAAGGGGAACGGCAAGTTCTTCATAAGATTAACCCTTTGCATCATTAATCGACCACTGAACAGCTGATGCTTTTGTGTCAACCTAATTGGTTGTAAATTCGGCTATTCTCGATGAATCGCTTCACGTTTATCACCTATTCACTTCACTCACGGAATGCAATCTAGGACGGTCGGGTGAGATGCATGTGATGGGAGCTCTCGCTTCGCACGATGAATGCTCACTCTCCCCATAATTACAGAATAGAGGTCCTATGTATTGTATCATTACACAGGTCGAAAAAAAAAAATTCTGGTCCAAGGACTAAACCTAACATGCCTTAAGTATTTTTGTGGGTCCCCATTTTTGTGCTGAATCCGAATTTTCAATCAAAAAAATTTTTTACCGCGTAGATTTCGAGTAAACGTCAAAAATTGTCAAAAAACCGTACAAAAAAAAATCTGATCCAAGGACTAATCTCATCACTCCTTATGTATTTTTGTGTGCTGAATCCGAATGTTCAATTTAAAAAAATTTTTACCGCGTAGATTTCGAGTAAATCCCGGTTTTTATCGTTAAAATACGGTTTTTTGACAATAAAAACCGGGATTTGCTCGAAATCTATGTGGTAGAATTTTTTTTTAATTGAAAATTCTGATTCAGCACACAAAAATACTTATGGCATGTCCTTGGAGCAGAATTTTTTTTGTCGACCTGTGTTATTAAAAGGTCATTTTTACATTTAAAAATTTATTATAAATTTCCTGACTAAGAAATTATGCACCTTAAGACCAAATTTCCGTCAGAACAATTTCTACACGTACATAAAAACAAAGAAGCGGACGATTTTACGCGAAATTGACGTTAACGTCGCATCTCGGAGGTTATAAATAGTTTTTAAAAGTTTTGTCATTCTTTTGCTACCTTAATACAAGTCTCATTAACAAAAAATATGCACTACAGAACAAAATGACCGTCAAAAGTTTTTACGCTCAGATACAAGATACCGCATACTATCACTATACTCATACTTCCACGCCCCTACGTGGATGTGGAAGTAATATAGGATACAGAAAAACCGTCTGGATTGATTGATGAGAGAGGGGATGAGCTATGGAAGTAACTCAATCAAAATCCATATTCAATAAGGCAAGAAAATACAAAACTACATTATTTTATACATCAATTGAGAATATTTTGACAATGAATTTTGACTACAAAATTCTGAACTCAGATTTTGACAAATTGACTTGGATAGGAGATTGAATTTTATTGCAAATTCTTCAATAACTACTGAGGTAACCTTTTTGGAAAATTTGTTAAAAACTGATGATAATAGGTATGTTGCTAATAGTCTTCACAACCAAAGTATACTAATTATTGGACTACTCGGGACCCAAACACTATTAATGAAGCTCAAAAGCAGTATCATTTTGAGCTTATAGTGTGGCATGGAATAATAGGAATGGTATAAGAGTACAGCGAATAAAGGTAAATATCAACTATTTACCTCCGATTTCGGTGAACCTCCATCGATTTGCATGAAAATTTGGGATTGAGTATATTTTACCCTCAACTTCAAAAGTGACATATGCTCGACTTGCGCTTTTTGCATTTTAGGGGTGAAATCCACCCCTTTTGTTAAAAATGGAAAAAAATGCAGATTTAAGCATTCTGGCGTAAGTAATCTCGTTTAATTAGATAAAATAAATATTTTTCAACACTTATATGCATGATTTATGATTTTAAATAATTTTTCAACCCTTTTAGCAACCACCCCTTAAATCGAAAATCATGAAAAAATCATTTTTTGTATTTCTGAAATATGAAATCGCATATTAACATTACACAAACGGTTTGTTTAATGTTTATGATATAATTTTTGGTTGACTGTGAAATTTCAACCCTTAAAAACCACCCCCTTAATGCAGAATCATTGAAAAAATTGGTTTCAAGAAACTTTAATCATTTGAATAATACATTACTGAATTGAAATCTCATTTACTGAGTATTAAAGTAATTATTTATTTATTTATTGCGAAATGCATACTAGAAAGCCCCACTATGTTTTCGAGCAGATGTTCAGAATTCCTTTCACTTTTTCTATCTTCAAAAGAAACATACACACACTCACACATGTATATTTTGTGAGCATGTACCTATCGACACGTCTACTTCTTACTATCCTATCTTTTTTCCTATATATGCATACAAAATCTCTGCTCAAAAAATTTTTCCAAAAAAATGTTATCGGTTTTTTTACAATAACTCCGTTAATTTTTATGATATCAGGTTCATCCAAAAACCATTTGAAAGGTAATTTCAAGGGCTTAAGATCGTATTAAATTTAATCTTTTAAAACCCTTATTTTTTAAAAGATAAAAGGTTAAAGGGCCCCGGTTACATGGTTCTCGCAGTAAAATTTAGGCTTTAAACGTTTCTATCTCGGTTATTTTTTATCCTACAAAAATAAAAAAAAACTAAAATCTTTGTTAAAAAAAAACTCAAATTTCGTTCTCTATTATTTTTTACGTATATCGAGTATTTTTGGAGTTATTATCAAAAGAAAATGAAATTTCCGAAAATTTAAAAATACTGATTTTTTTAAATCATAGTTTTTTTCAAAAATATGCATTCTAAACCGGTCAAAATTTTTAAAATCATTACTTATGCTAAAATAAAGAAAGTCTTATAGGGATTACTATAAATTTTAATTTTTGTGGAAATGGCGTAGGTTTTATTTTTCACTTTTTCCTTAAAAATTCGAAAGGGTCCTCTTATTTTCATCATAACTTGCTTAATTTTGATGCTATCAACTTCTTCTATAGCTCATTTGATAGGTATTTCTGTACTTTGAAAAGTGTTCAGTAAGTATATTTTATAAAATGCATGGTTTTCCCGTTATTTAAGCTTGAATACTTAGATTTGAGTACTCGCCGAAAAAAAATATACATTCAATTACCTATAGCTCACTTTGAATTAATATTAAAAGGTTTTTTAAGGAAGGAATTTATTCGTTTTTTTATTAGCTACAATTTTGGTAATGACAACTTTTTTGTAAAAACTTATAGTTTTTGAGTTATTTATGAAAAACCGCTTTAAAACATGCATTTTTTTCACGAAAAATCAAAATCTTTGATCTTTAATAACTCAAAAAGTATTGATTTATTTTAATAACTTTATATAACAAATTTTGCTTAGAATTGGTCCCTCTATCGATTCCTGGGGTTATTTTTCATAAAATAATTTCCACCCCCGAGAAGGGGTGGCATCCACCCCCAGGGTAAAAGCGCAAGTTGGCACTATGTCACTTTTGTTTCTTGAGGTATCCTCTAACTACTCACAAATTTTCATGAAAATCGATGGAGGTTCAACGAAATCGGAGGTGAAAACCTTCAGTGACTGTACTATAATAAAAATAGAAATTATCTTGAAAATTAAGAAAGCTTATGTAATATATAAGCTTTCTGTACCAAATTCTTTTCAGCTCATATACGGTACCAATCCTTGTGCCAAATTTCATCAAAATTGGTTGGCTTGTTCCGACGCAAGCGTATCCACATAACTATACACATATACACGCACAGATTTTTTTAACCCCCCCCCCCCCCCTTTCAAGTTCCTGGGGCCAAAAAACGTAGATATTTTCGATTTCTGAGTGCAAAAGTTAAAAATATTTCGATTCAACGGGACACAGTGCTTTTTTTATCATTCTTGGGGGGTTCAGGAATATCTGAACATAAACATCGAACAACGAAAGAGGGCTCGAAACTTTTGCTGGACTTTCTGCTCACCAGATTTGTCCCAGACGTGTCAGCCTGACTTTATTTTCTAACATTCTCTTACTGTACTACATTATCTACTTATCTTTTAATTATTATTTAGGACCTGTTAGAAAAGAATGATATGATATGAAAATAGTTTTTATTTGCATTACAGCTTGCTTTATGTCTGAACTATTAAAAGTGGACAGATCAGTGGCAGCTGGTGAAATTTCAATATTTTTTTTCTCGTCTGTGGCGCATGGAACCCATACGAAATATGGGAAATAACATCTAGAGAAGCTTTTCTCTAATGACTCCTAAAAAATTTTGAAAAAGCAGTTTGCGAAAAAGTTTTTGAAAATTCGGTAGCCTCCCTTGGGTCTCTGGACTCCTGTTTATTATTTTTTTTTTGTCATATGCATTTGACTTTTCATAAAAATACAACAATACGTTTTGGAGTTTATGAAAATATTTTCATTATTAACTGAAATAGAATGAACTGAAATTTTGAAATTTACAATTTAACAAATTACAATATTTCAATTCGTTGTATCTCAGTTAGTAATTAAAATATTTTCATAAACTCCAAAACGTATTGTTGTATTTTTATGAAAAGTGAAATGCATATGACAAAAAAAATAATAATAAACAGCAGTCCCTAGACCCAGGGGAGGCTACCGAATTTTCAAAATTTTTTTCGCAAACTGCTTTTTCAAAATTATTTAGGGGTCATTAGAGAAGTGCTTCTCTAGATGTTATTTCCCATATTTCGTATGGGTCCCATGCTCCACAGACGAGAAAAAAAAAATTGAAATTTCACCAGCCGCCACTGAGACAGATAGTGTAATATGAACGTTAATTCTGTATTTGACGAGCTCTCGAATTGCTACATAAGTTAGCTGACGTCAGTGAGGGTAAGGTAACACGTGTCAAGTGGCTTTATTCCAGAGTGCAGATGAGATTACCACATTCATTGGATTTTTTTCCTTCAACTTCTCCTATTTTCATCTCTGTCCCTATATGAATTCCGATTCTATTTTAATTGAAAGATAGTCCTAACATTTTCATTACACTTCTAATATTTCAGCAGGCTCTTTCGCAAATGTTTTGCAAATAAATTAGGAAAAGCCTTAAGGATCGGATTTTGCAGAGTGAGAGGGAAATATGCGTCTATTTTCCGTTTATTATAAATATTTAAAAAATCATAAATGGTATAATTTTTAAAATAGTTTCAGATACTTCCCATTGCTCTAAGGAATACAACCATATGCAGTTTTTATCATAAATTTTGTATATATGTACAGTGTGTCCCAGGATAGATGTAACAAGAGGTGTAATGGACCAAAAATTTTGGAATGGTATTTGGGGATTGAGTCCTGCTTGTTGTAAAACTAGAGTATACCAAAAATGACTTGATTTGATGTTCTACAGGGTGTTTTATAAGCAAAGTTGTAAAAATCACCACTTATAAAGTACCTTTATTTTTCAAAATATGAAAAAATTCCACTAAGAAAAGTTTTAGAATGCAATTTTATACCTCTATACCAAATTTCAGGAATATAAAATAATTTTTTTGAAACTTCCCATTTTTTGCGAATTAAGAGTTGAATTCATATATAAAGTTGTGTAGGAGCAAATGTTAATCATCTCAAAAAGTAGGCTATTGGTAAATAAAAAATTGAATATACGAAATGTAAGAAGACATAATGTTAATCGAACTAATTGTAAAACAAGAAACAATTACTAACAGAAGATTAACAGAGGTTTAAAAATTATAACAAGTAATAAAACAGATTCACAAACAAATTAATTATTGGCCAATACAAAACAATGTTTACAATTTTTTTATTATTCGACGTAGCTACCACCCACATCCACACACATTTCGATCCTTCGCCTGAAGTCCTTAAAACTTACGGCATTTGTAATTATCTGCTTCAATACTGCTACATCGTTAGGAAGTGGTTCAGCGTAAACCAACTGCTTGAGGCGACCCCATAAAAAGAAATCCAATATTGATAGGTCTGGGGATCTCGCCGACCACTTGATCGGTCCATTCCTGGCAATCCAATTTTCTCCAAAATTTAAATTCAACCACCGATTAACCATTTCCGTGGAGTGGCCAGGGCAACCATCATGTTGAAAATGAACTAAAGTCATATCTCTTAAAATATTTAAATGTTCTTTAGAAAATCTTTCAAAACGCCGTAAATAAGTGTGCTGGTTTAACCTTCCCTCAATGAAATAAGGTCCAATAACTCCAACGTGATAAGAAATGGCACACCACACATTCACTTTTTTCTAATATTGTCTTCTACAATGAATTCTAAAAATTTGGATTTTCAGAAGCCCAAAACCGACAATTCTGAGATGAAACAACAGCATTGGTTGTGAATGTGGATTCATCTGAGAAAATTATGAAATGATGAAAAAATCTCTCTTCCAAGATTTTTTCTCCAATAGTCAAACAAAAATCCAACCTACGGCCGTCATCTCCCTCTTCAAGCGTATATTTATAATTTGCTTTATATGCCCTAATTTTTTTTGCCTTATAAATTCTTTGGAGTTCAGACTTGCTAATATTAATAAGAGCTGATCTCTCTCTTAGTGGCATCCTAGAATTTTCTGTAACAGGGGCATGAGCTATAATAGCCCCAACATTGTCTTCATCATATGCTTTTATTTTTTTTTTTTTCATGTTAAGAACACTACCAGTAGCCAGAAACTTTTTAATTTTTCTCATAGCCTGAGTACGTGACAAAGCAGTGTTTGGAAATTTCAAATTAATTTGGCTTACCACTTCTCTTAGCGAGTTTTCACCGCCAATTCCGTAGCATTGCACAATATAAATTTTTTCACGCACTGTGAGTACCATTTTCACTTAATATTTTATAATTGGTTCGTTAATTTGAAACAGAAATTAAGGATAATATTGACTACGTTTGACAGATATGTCAATAATAAATGATAAATGTGTATCCACTGCTTTTCCCATAGCCTACTTTTAGCCTCTACATGACTTTAAATATTAATTCACAAAAAATAATTTCTATGCAGTTTTAATTGAATGGTTCAAAATAAAATACTAATTTATTGAAAAAATGGGAAGTTTCAAAGAAATAATTTTATATTCCTGAAATTTGGCATAGAGGTATAAAATTGCATTCTAAATAACTTTTCTTAGTGGAATTTTTTCATATTTTGAAAAATAAAGGTACTTTATTAGTGGTGATTTTTACAACTTTGCTTATAAAACACCCTGTAGAACACCAAATCAAGTCATTTTTGGTATACTTTAGTTTTACAACAAGCAGGACTCAATCCCCAAATACCATTCCAAAATTCCAAAATATTTGGTCTTGTTACATCTATCCTGGGACACACTGTAGTTAAATGCCGTCTCTAATAATGAAATTAGGAACTATTTTCATTGACAAACCACGATATTCGAGTACAACAGAAATTTACAATAAAAAATATATATAGTTGTATTCGTTAGGACAATAGCAATTATTTAAAACAGTTTTAAATATTATACTATGTTTGGTTTTTTAATTATTTATAATAAATCGAAAATAAACGCAACTCTGCAAAATCCTATCCTTAAGTATTGTTTCGGAACAAATGTTATATGAAAAATTGGCGCTAAAACAGTTATTTTATCTCTAATCTCGTAAAGAAGACGCCAAGTGGTCACATTTAAATTTTTGGTTGTCTGTTTATGGCGGATTTTAGCAGCCTGCCAACAAAAACATATTTTTAGAAATCAAATTCATAGATGTAATATGCTTAATGTAGAGTTTTATAATTCACACGCACTTTGTTTATGTGGGTACCGAATTCACAGACGACTATATGCTATTTATAAGAAAAAGTACCATGACTTATAGGTAAGAAATTAATTTTTAGCGTTATTTCTCAAAAAGCAGGAACTGAAACTTAGTGCTCTAGATATCAACAACTATAATCTGTAAAACTGCCAAATATGAGGCCGATACCGTAACCTGACGTATTTATTTTTACATAAATTTTTACAAGGTGTTTGGGAAATTATTATTCATAACTTGGGAATATGTAGAGCAAACTAAATGATGACTAAAACCTCAATAAAGTTTGTTATCCAAAGTGTTTCCAAAGGGGCCTACAGCCCCTACAAGGTTAACAAAATTATAGACCGGTTACCATACCTTCAGGGTTTTTAAAAATTATTATTGAATATTGCTTTTTAAACCGATTAGTTACTTTTTTAATAAAAATAATGCACTTTCACATAACCAGCACGGATTCTTATAGTTATTAAGGTATCAAGGGTGTCGGCAGTGTACTTCCCGAGGGCCTCTGGCCCGAGGGAATGTACGTCGACCGAGGGCGCCATTATACTATAACACCCGTGGTGCCTTCAACGTTTAATATCCTACAAGTCTGTTATTTAATTAGAATTTTTTTTTGACATTTATGATTTATTAATTTGACATCTATTATGTTCAGAACGATTTGATTTAAAAGAGAGTAAAAATCAAAATTGTTTGTAAACGCCGCCGTTGCATAGCAACGAATTTTATTTGTCAATAACGCTATCATAATTTACTTTATTAAGCAATAGTAAAAAAAATCAGCTGGTTAGTAATCATTTTTGTGACCTCGTTATTTGTACATAATGGAGGTGGGGGACGCATTCGGTCAAACCATCGATTTTGTAGGACAAACGTTTTTTCGTGTTTTTTATCAAATTATCCCAAGATTTAACTAAAAAACTAACTGTTAGTAATAAAATTTGAACAATCACCCAATCGACATGTATACACCCAAGCGCAACTTGTTAGCTACCACTACCGAGAATTTTCGCAGAGAGAAAAGTTGGGCGTCTCGTCACGAAAATTCAGCCTGTTAGTAATCATCAAAAAAAAGGGCGCTGTACTGTGGACTAAGAGAGACGTTCTGCGTCCTTAAATCCATTACGTGTATAACATTTGACATTTACCTTTTAATTTAAGTTTCTTGAATGAGGATATTATGAGATTATATTTAAAATGATTAGATATTAGAATAGACGAAGCTTTTAAATTGAAAATTACGCAGGTAGGAGCACGGCAATTACCGGACTATATATGGAAAACTAGTAGTGCCACGTTATACATCTATATATAAAGTAGTTTATAATTTCATCATCGTGAAGCGACACAAATAACCAATTCACCCGGAAAATGTGGGATCTCGTTACACTATGAACCGCCAGAACGATAATCGCTCTGAAACGCTTCGAACTTTTAAGACGTTAACGCTACATTACCTGCTATTTTATTACCAATTTATATTCGCAGGCATTGAAGTAGTTATTGGTGAAACGCTCCATAATAGGTGGAATTGTTCAGATAATAGCTGGTATGACATAAAATAAAAATTAACGATCGCGATTTATAATGTTGAACGTCAATCATATCCCGGGATAAATTAATAGCAACAAAGACATGCTTAGATGTACAGGATTACTCATTATATAGGTACTGACCGCCCCCCCCCCCCTTTATTCTTGTTATTATAAAAAAAGTTTCGTAAACAATTTATAGGGTTGTATACAACGTGATCTACCATGACATGCGGAAAATTTAACAGTAGGTTGTCTCCACCGAAAGGAGTTAAAAAAATGACCAAAAAATGACCTTATTTTTTTATAGAAATACGCCACCAATGACTTTAACTAATCTGACTTAACGCGGTACCACCATATCACTTTATCAGACTTGGGAATGACACTATTGACACTAAAGCTGGAGATAATAGAAGTGACTTTTTGGTTTTAATCAAATCACACTACAAAAATAGCGAAATAAATCGAAAAGACAATGACCCTAGGTCAGTCAACTCTGCAATAGCAAGAGATATTTACAATAGCACGCCGGTGTCCTCATTATTCGACCGAAAGCAAAAAACGCGGCCGTCTTTGATCTGTGCTTTGCCGTACTTGGCGGCTTCACTTTTTATGCCAATTAACGAAATGTAAACAACTCCAATACGTTCTTTCACAAGATAAGTTCGTCGACCTATTCCCGATCTTCTCAACATCAGTAGTGTATCTTCGCAAAGGGCATAGCCGAATAAGTAGGGTGAAACGGCCCCCGGTCCTATCTTCATTGAGAGAAGGAATATAGTTAGCAATCAGTGAAGGGAACAATTTCGCAAAATATTAACGCAAAAGGGTGGCGTGTTTCACGGGGTGACGAGGGGGATGAAATCCAAAGACCAATTTTTTGTGCCGAAACGCAGCAACCGAAAATTTTGGAAAAAATATATGTTGGACAAGTATTGGGGAGGATTCTCAGAAAAAAATGTCGGTCAATTTGGAAAAGAACTAAGGGCGAGAAGACATCGGTATACTTTTCAAATATTTTTAAGGGTAACTTCCCCTCGTTGCACCACATTCAGAATTTTTTTGTAGCGTCTACTTTCACCCCCATATAACATATTTTTAACATATCATGTTTTTTTCGCAGCGTGGTCGGAACATTACGTCATAGTGAAAAAAAATCACGTCCGTGGTTTTTCGAGACTAGTAGTCTATGTAATGAAGGCAGAAAGAGTGTAAATATTTCGTGCAAAGACGAGATTACCTTTCCCTCCCGTTTTCGAGGGTGCTAAACACGATGGAAGTGGTGGGAGAAGTTTTTGACCGCCGCAACCCCCTGAAACGGCCAAAACCACCCCTTTTATGGATCCCTTTATGTTTTCATATATAAACGGGTCTGGGGAGTGATTTATCGACGGGTTATACTTGAAATAAAACGGAAGGGGGTTATAGAGTAAGTGGAATCCAGACAGCAGGCCTAGAGGGTTGATTAAACCCTCCCGAGGTGAGGGGTGGAAAATAATTTTTTTTCAAATGATTCGGTTCAAATACATATCCCCCCGTTTTCGGGGTAGCTGATCATAGGAAAAATATTCATTTTTAGCTTCAACCCCTCGTCATCCTTCAAACGGGCAGTAACCACCAGAAAGCATGCTATCCAGGATTTACGGTTTTTTTTCGGCACATGATCGTTATTCCTGTGCATATCCCTTCATTTTTCACGGAAAAGAAGGTGGTAGCGACCTCGGGGGTTGCTTCAACCCTTTCAAGGGGTATAAAATTCATTAATTATATTTTTATCGTAATCAGCGCCTGCGAAAACGGGGGAAGGCGTATCGACGATGCAAAGTGTAATTAATGAATTTTACACCCCTTGGAATGGTTGAAGCAAAGGTCGCTACCACCTTCTCTTCCGTGAAAGATAAAGGGATATGCAGAGGAATAACAATCATGTGCCGAAAAACCTGCAAATTCTGTATAGTATGCTTTCTGGTGTCTGCACGTTTGAGGGATGAGGAGGGGTTGAAGCTAAATAATGAATATTTTTCCCGTGATCGGCGACCCCGAAAACGGGGGGATACGCGTTTGAACCGAATCATTTGAAAAAAATTATTCCACCTCTCGGGAGGGTTTAATCAACCCCTCTGCCTGCTGTCTGGATTCCACTTACTCTATAACCCCCTTCCATTTTATTTCAAGTATAACCCGTCGATAAATCACTCCCCAGACCCGTTTATATATGAAAATATAAAAGGATCCATGAAAGGGGTGGTTTTTGGCCGTTTCAGGGAGTTGCGGCGGTCAAAAATTTCTCCCACCACTTCCATCGTGTTCAGCACCCCCGAAAACGGGAGGGTAGGGTAATCTCGCCTTTGCACGAAATATTTACACTCTTTCTGCCTTCATTACGCATAGACTACTAGTCTCGAACCACGACGTGATTTTTTTTCACTATGACGACCACGCTGCGAAAAAAATATGTTATATGGGGGTGAAAGTAGACGCTACAAAAAGATTTTGAATATGGTGCAACGAGGGGAAGTTACTCTTAAAAATATTTGAAAAGTATACCGATGTCTTCTCGCCCTTAGTTCTTTCCCAAATTGACCGAAATTTTTTTCTGAGAATCCTCTCCAATATATTTTTTCCAAAATTTTCGGTTGCTGCGTTTTGGCACAAAAAATTGGTCCTTTGGATTTCACCCCCCTCGTCACCCCGTGAAACACGCCACCCTTTTGCGTTAATATTTTGCAAAATTATTGCTAACTATATTCCTTCTCTTAATGAAGACAGGGCCGAGGGCCATTTCACACTACTTATCCGGCTATGCCCTTTACTAATAATTTAATATACTATATTACCTCAGAACACTCTAAAATTTTGCAGGAGCTTTCCCACATTGAAGACTAGTACACCATTTTATTTTCCGCATATCATGGTAGATCACGCTGTATATATATTTTTTAAATGCAATTAAAAAACAATTGGTTGCATAGGTCACGTGGTATAACAATGAAGATTGTTTTTTAAATGGAAAACCCTGTATGTTTTTACAAATTCTTTTAGATATTTTTTTCCTCATTTCAAATATAAAAGGGTTGATAGGTCTAGCTGTAATATTTCTTGACTAATCGCACATTAAATATGATCCAAACATAAGCTCCAAACATACAAGCGCAGTAATTACTCTTATGCAGTAATAAAATCATCTTGTAAAAAATGTAAATAATTATTACCATTTAAATTTCTTGGCAATTCATGTGGTTCTAGAAAACGGTCCCCAATGCTTCCACACCGAACATTTTGAACTCATTCTCGCTTTATATGAGGATTTTCAACTTTCCAAAAATGGTTATTTCTTAAATTGAAGATTCCTCGGCGGGTAAATGCAGCTTGATCCGTAAATAATATTCTGTTGACGAATGAGTGGTCAATATTTTGTCTATTCCGAATATCACTTGCAAACTGATATCTTAGTGGAAGATCGACAGGCAATAAATTTTGAACGGGCGTAAAATGGAATGGGTGGTATTTTTCTACATGCAATATTTTTAGAATGGAAGTTTTACTGATTCCTGTAGCTGCACATAATCGTCTTGTACTAACTTGTGGATCATCTGCAATGCGAACTAATATTTCTTCTTCTTGGTCAGGCGTAATAATTTTCGGTCGACCTAAATTATCACTTTTAGGACGAAATGAACCACTTTCGCATAAATTTCTGAACAGATTTTGAAATAGTCTAGGATCAGGTTGTAATCTGTTTGGAAATTTTCGCAAATACTCACGTTGCGCAGCACGTCCATTGTAATTCGGTTGACAATAAATATTAACCATATCTCTCATATCTGAGTTTGAGTAATTACACAGCCCCACAAAAAAAAAAGTTCAGACCAGCGAACCAGACCCATGTATCCCTATGTATTTTCGGTCGATGAATCCGAATTCGGGGTCAAAAAAATTCGTACGCCCCCAAAATCTTTAGCTAGAGCCAAAAAACACCCCCGGACTGGGGTAAAAAGAATATTAAGCTGCGAGAATAGTTGTTACATCCGAATCGATCGAATTATACAAATTAAGGTTAAATAGCAGCGTTGATATAATAGATATGAAACACACCCCCCAGTGAGGGGCGAAAACTAGCCCCCATTTATAAAAATCGATCCAAAACAGTAATGACTGCTGAAAAAGCACAAAATGTCTAAGTTTTGTTAAAGTGATAAAAAACTGCATCAGGTCCGACGTAATTTTCATAAATTGCCCCTATAGGGTTGAGAACAACCACCATTAAGTTTAAAGGACACAAAACAAGAGAAAACGTAAAATCCAACAGGATTTCTATTTTACGTAGTACTCTAAAATAGAACTAGAAATTTACGTACCATCAACATCCTACAAAGTCAACCCTCAGATGGTGTGAAAACTACCCCCTATGTAAGATTTATCCATAAAAAGTTACAGTGACTTGATTGATTGATTTACCAGCGTGTTTAATTTTAATTATTATCACTACCGTGATTTCTAGCATTTATTCCTTGGATGGTGGCTTATTGAAGGGTCTTCTTGTATTAATTTGATTCATTCATGTTTTGCTTTCTCTTCTTCCTCCAGTTTATCTCCACTGTTGCCGTGGTATACCTCTTCTCGTGTATGTGTTATCATTTTTTCTGTATGCCTCCCTGCCGCCGCTTTACTGCCCCTAACTCTTTTCCCGTTTCTTTGATTTTGTGATCCTATGTTCTGTATTCGATTCATCATCCTTGTGTATAGATACCATTTCCTCAGAAAAACTATGCATTTCCATTGAACTGCAAGAAATTCAGCCCCCGGCGTATTAAGCCAATAGTACGCCACTGATCAGATTGTCCATTTATTACCCAAGTTAATGCTTGTTTATCTAAGAAACTCTGTTTTTCTTAAGGAATAACACCATTATTGCCTTGCTATAAATTTACGGTGACAGCGGTCGATGGTTTCATAATCACTTCTCATATTTTCGAAGAAAGTCGCTTGAATCAGCCCCTCACCAGTTTATTACAGCATTTATGATGCAGAATGCAACACCACAAAACCACACTCTTTTTAATACAAATACAAATTATGTACGTAATTAATCACTAATTGCACCTCCCAAGATATGTATTATTCCTCAAACCTGTCGCTTACTTGACAAAAAAATATGCAACACCACAAAATTACACTCTTTTTAATACAAACACAAATTATGTACGAAATTAATCACTAATCGCACGTCCCAGGTATGTATTATTCCCCAAACCTATCACTCACTTTTGACACCTTAAAAATTTGCATAAAAAACATACAACACCACAAAACACATTCTTTTTGATACAAATATAAATTATGTACGAAATTATCTATTTATTCACTTGACACCTCAAAAATTATATTTTTCACACTTTGTATTTAGCTAGGGCTTGGACCTAAAAAGCATTGCAATGGTTTTATGCGGCAGACACTTGTTAATCATTAAGACATAAATAAACTTAAATAAACTTGGGTGGTACTTTAAAAATGAGAAGATACTTAGCTTATCTATTTCTCTTGTGTATTGCCTGGTCCTTTAAGCTTGTTTCTTTATGCATAGCACTGCACTATCGGTTCTGCCACTAAATACTCTGTATTAGTTATTTTCAAATATTAACTCTATTTCAATTTTGTTCTTTTGTAGTGATATATCGATTTGCGCGGAATTCTTTACTCTACAAATTCACCTAATTTTTATCAAATTTGGCGGACTTTTAGCGGGCGTTTTCACGTTTTAATGACAGCATTTTTCGGGCGCGTCCGTTCGCTCGGAAAGCACAATTCGAACTCCCTATCCATAAAAAGTTACAGTGACTTCTATAAAAATTCGAAACACCTGCGTTGTGTGGAAGTGAGACTATGTTCGACGCTGTGCTTGAAAACCACCTCCACGGGGTTGCGTATCCGTAGGATGCTGGAAAAACAGAGAGAAACTAACCGGATTTACATTTTTATGGATGCTATGATTAGCAAAAATCGTGATGCACACTTCCATCGTCCTACGGATACAGCATCTCGCAACCCCATGGGGGTGGTTTTCAAGCAAGGCGTCGAACATAGTCTAGTTTCTTCTCACTTCCACACAACGCAAGTGTTTCGAATTTGTATAGAAGTCACTGTAACTTTTTATATATAAATCTTACAAGGGGGTAGTTTTCACACCATCTGAGGGTTGGCACTGTAGGACGTTGATGGTACGTAAGTTTCTAGTTCTATTTTAGAGTACTACGCAAAACAGAAATCCTGTTGGATTTTACATTTTCTCTTGTTTTGTGTCCTTTAAACTTAAAGGTGGTTGTTCTCAACCCTATAGGGGCAGTTTATGATTACGTCGGATCTGATGCAGTTTCTTATCACTTTAACAAAACTTAGACATTTCGAGCTTTTTCAGCAATCATTACTGTTTTGGATCTACTTTTTTATAAATGGGGCTAGTTTTCGCCCCTCACTGGGGGTGTGTTTCATATCTATTGTATGTACGCTGCTGTTTAACCTTAATTTGTATAATTCGATCGATTAGGATGTAACAACTATTGTCGTAGCTTAATATTCTTTTTACCCCAGTCCATGGGTGTTTTTTGGCTCTAGCTAAAGATTTTGGGGGTGTACGATTTTTTTTGGCCTCGGATTCGGATTCAGCGACCGAAAATACATAAGGATATAGGTTCGCTGATCTGAACTTTTTTTTGTGGGGCTGTGTTATGTATCGGCATGTTCTGATTTTCGTTAATTAACTGATATTAAGAAAAATAGATAAATAAAATTGCAAAAAATGAATGTCACGACAATTTTTAAATGTCAAAAGTATTGTAGGCATCGACGCCTACTACGTTAATATTTCTTATAATGATTTATGAGGTTGAATGTTAAAATGCGATTTTCTCGAAAACGGTCAATTTCTAACACTAATGACAAATATACTTTTTTTTCGCTAAAATGAGATAGGTTTAGGATTTTTTAATTAAAAAAGGGATAACGTTACGGGTAAAAAAATTAAGAGTACATTTACACCTTAAACAATGTTTATGTGGCACCCTCTAGGATCTACACAAAAAATGGGAGCAGATTTGAATTTTTCATCTCAAAAAACCCCCATTCACCAATTTTGACAACAATACTTGAACAACTTCAAAAATTATATGAAAAAATTAAAAATATAATATTGACTTTAACACCTTGTATCAACTTTTATACTAAGGTAAGTTTAGTTAAATCATATTTTAATGTCAGAAACCCACCATTACTTACGGACCACTCTGTATAATATGGACAGATGAACCGTCGTTTTCTACAGCAGGGGTTTTCAATAGAAGTGGCGTTCGTGGGAGAAAAAAAAATCAACGACAAAGAAAAGTTGCTGAAATAAAAAAATTCTGTAGAAAATTAAAATTGGTCTGGAATTTTTAGAGATGATTTTTTTTTCAATTTTACCCTGAGTAGTTAAGTAAGGAGAGTTCTAACTCACTTCAAGGTCAAGCTGGAGCTGTGACGTCAGCACGCCCGAAGCCCCGCGGGGGGTGCGCAGGTGATAGATGATAGATCCTATGATCTAGGTTCTAGTGTGAGGTGAGATAATGCTAGATGATAGATCCTATTATCTAGGTTGTAGTGTGAGGTGGGATCTTCTTAGATGATAGGTGATAGGACCTAATGGGAGGGGGGAGATGGGAGATCCAATCCCTGAGCTTAGATAAGAGATTATATCTAAAAGGACGTGGCTAAGAGTATACAGGGTGTGTCTAAAATAAGATGGCTGCTGTTTATTGACTAATAGTATTGTATGTTTACGTTAGTGGGCGTTAAGAAAATGGCTACTGACGTCCATCATTGAGATTAAATAGACAAGTCTTATAATTATGAGATAAATATTCATTTACTTCTATATGTTAAGATTTGAATGTAAAACTGCGGTCAAATGCAGAGACGTTATCGGATTCCAGGAAATTGTTAATGTAAATAAATGCGACTGTCTACGGCTATATGTATATTTAAAACGTGATTAATTACCTTTAGATAACTACAGCGGTTAGATCAAAGGAAATATCGAGAGCCAATATAAACGCTTTTCAGACAAGACTCTTTAGCCTGAGTTTTATATAAGATAAATATTCGTTCGCTTCTCTACGTTTAGATTTCAATTTAATAAGAACATAATGCAGAGCTGTTATCGGATTCCTGGAAATTGTTAATGTAAACAAATGAAATCATTTCTGATAGCCTACTAACATAAGATAGGTATACGGTAAAGATGCATGCGAAGAATTTTGTGTCTTACAATACATGGTTTCTTATGGGAATATGTAGCCACCCCGCAGCGATATAGCAATTTAACATTGTTTTATATGTAAAAGACGAACAGATTATGAAAATTCGGGGGCCTTTTAGAAATCGTTCACTGCAAAGTCACGTGACCCTCGGCCGCCGAGTATAAAAGCAGCGTCATCTCCCCACCTCGATCATTAGCTGTTTATCTCTCGCGGTGAACGGTTGTCTAATTGAAACAGTATGTCGTCTACCGAGACCGTATCTAAACTCAGTACTGATATAATTAATTTAACTAAAAAATCATTGCTGCTCTTAAAGACCGATGATGAAATCGATCAACATATTTCGATAATTAATAGCAATATTAAACTAGTAGCCAAGGCAATTAAAATCAAAATTCATATCGATAATAAAGGTGAAAATATATTTAAATTGGAAAATAATTTAGCGCTTTTAAAATACTACCGAGAGCAATTGAAAAAATTAAAATTAAAAAATAAAATATTAGGCGGTTCCTTAAAGCCGACAGCACGAAAATATTTAGTATATCAAGAGGTAGAATCTTGTTTTAAAAATCGTCGTGTTAAGTCCGGTATAATAACTAACGTACAAATTAAAGAACCGGTATTATTTTTTAAAAAAGCGTTTAGGAGCTTCTCTATTCAAATTAAAAAATGTTTGAAAGATGGGCTAATTAAAGTAAATGTTATTTTTGAATGTAACTTCGTACAGCCTACTAATGGCACAGTGGAATTAAAAACATCTGCTACAAGGAACACCGTGATAGACTTAAATACGGATTTAAAGGAATGGTATAGAGAAAATGTATCCGAACGGTTATTGAAACATCTAGAAGACTTTCAAGGAAAAGATTCAGGCTGGGCCTTATCGGAAATTATCGGGCTAAGAGTAAATGTTAATAAATATTGTCCTATAACAGTGGGATTATCAACATACGCTGAAATGCCAAACTTTATAAAGGAAAAAAAGTGCGTTATTAACGTTAAAAATAATGACGAATATTGCTTCTTATGGTCAGTAGTTTCGGCATTATACCCGGCTAAGAAGAATGGGGAGAGAGTAACTTCATATCCTCATTTTGAGGACGTTTTAAAATATGATGGCATCGAGTTTCCGATGGAATTAAGAAATATTAAAAAATTCGAACGCTTAAATGATATTTCGATAAACGTATACACCGTAATTAAAAGGGAAGTTTTACCGATATGTTTAACTAAATACAGTTTTGAACGCGTCGTAAATGTATTAATGATTCCTACGAATTCTGCTGATAATTTTACTGATGCTACGCAATATCATTTTGCTTGGATAAAGAATATGTCTCGATTATTATCTAATCAGTTATCTTCACATAATGGTAAACTATTTATTTGCAACCGATGTCTTAATCATTTCTCTACTCAAGAACTTCTAGACCGACATTCAAATGATTGCAATTCGAAAACTAATACTTGCAAAATTGAATTACCCGACGAGGATGAAAAGTTTTTAAAATTTAAAAATTACCGATATAAAGAAAGGGTACCGTTCGCTATTTATGCTGATTTCGAATGTATCTTAGAGGACTGTGATGCTAACACGAATCAAAATACTCAAAATTACCAGAAACATACAGCTTTTAGCGTCGCGTATTACTTAAAATGTTCGTACGATGACAGTCTATCACAATTTAAAATGTACCGAGGCGCCGACTGTCAGTACTGGTTTGTTAAAGAACTTGAAAAAATTTCAGACCGAGTTAATGTAATCATGTCCGACATAAAACCTATGGAGTCGTTAAACGAGACACAAAAAAATGAATTCGATCTCGCGCAGGTCTGTCATATCTGTGAGGGGTCCTTCAAAGAGACGGACATCAAAGTAGCCGATCACAATCATTTAACTGGGTATTATAGGGGACCGGCGCATATGAGATGTAACATTAATTATCAAGATAGTCACGTGATTCCGGTTATATTTCATTGTTTATCAGGTTACGACGGCCACCTGATAATCAAACAGCTAGCAACGGCATTTGACGGACAAATTTCATTATTACCGATTAATAAGGAAAAATACATTTCTTTCACTAAACGAGTTAAAGATACGAAAATTAAACTAAGATTTATTGATTCGTTTAGGTTTATGGCAGACAAAATCGAAAAACTAGCTTCCTACCTCGACGATGACCAGAAACGAATCACTAAATCGTATTGTAATAATGATGAACAATTTCAATTATTAACGCGGAAAGGTGTTTTTCCTTATGATTATTTAAATTCTTGGGAAAAATTAGACGAGGCATCTCTACCGGCTAAAGAAGAATTTTACAGTAAACTGACTGACGAAAACATAACAGAGGACGATTATAACCATGCTATAAATATCTGGAATAAATTCGATATTAAGACATTAGGGGAATATTCCGATATATATTTAAAAATAGATGTATTACTGCTAGCTGATATATTTGAAAATTTCCGCGAGACATGCATACAGACGTACGGACTTGACGCTTTAAATTATTATACTGCTCCGGGACTGGCATTCGACGCGATGTTAAAAATAACTAAAGAAAATTTAGAGCTTCTCACAGACATTGATATGATACTGATGATCGAAAAAGGCGTGAGAGGCGGTGTAGCGCAGGTATCTAACAGATATTCGAAAGCTAACAACAAGTACATGGGGGATGCGTTTAATCCCGACGAAAGAGAGACTCACATCATGTACTTTGACATCAATAACATGTATGGAGCTGGGATGTCTGTTCCGCTACCTACAGGTGCTTTCGAGTGGGTACCCGTCGAACAATTTTATGCCTTAGATATTCCAAATTTATCGGACGAGTCAGACATCGGTTATATTTTGGAAGTAGATATCGAGTATCCACTTGAATTACATGAGCTACATAAGGATCTCCCGATGTGTCCAGAACATATGGTGCCGCCCGGTTCAAAACATTCAAAATTAATGACCACTCTGTTAGATAAAACGCGATATGTAATGCATTATAGGACTTTAAAAAAATGTTTAGAACGCGGATTAAAACTCAAGACGGTACATAGAATTTTAAAATTTAAACAGTCGCGATGGCTAAAGAAATACATTGATTTAAATACGGATTTACGAAAACAGGCAAGTAACGAGTTTCAGAAAAATTTCTATAAGCTAATGAACAATGCGGTGTTCGGAAAGACAATGGAGAATGTCCGCAAGCACAAAGATGTTAAATTGGTAACTAAATGGGAGGGGAGATGGGGCGCCAAGTCTCTGCTCGCGAAACCGAACTTTCACAGTTCGACTGTCTTCGGCGAGGATATGATTATTATTGAAATGAATCGACTAAAAATTAAATTCGATAAGCCAATATATGTGGGGTTCGCCATTTTAGATCTTTCAAAAATTATTCTTTACGATTTTCATTATGATTATATTAAAAAAGAATTCGGTGAGCAAGCCAAACTACTTTACACGGACACAGACAGTTTAATTTACGAATTTAGCGACGTTGATATATACAACTACATTAAAAAAGACATCCATCAGTTCGACACATCGGATTATCCTGTAGACAATGTCTACGGAATACCTCATGCAAATAAGAAGGTACTAGGCGTAATGAAAGACGAATGTCAAGGGCGCGTAATGGCAGAATTCGTAGGACTCCGTGCAAAAATGTATAGTTATAAAGTGGAGGGTGTGTCGGTAAATAAAAAAATCAAGGGTCTCTCGCGTTCGGTAATCAGAAAAATTACATTTGAAGACTTTACGAATTGTCTATTTAATAAAGAAATTTTGACCAAAGAGCAGCGATTAATTCGATCAAAGAAACATGAAATATATACTATCAAACAGAATAAGGTGGCACTCAGTCCGTATGATGATAAAAGAATTATAAATTATATAAATACTGATACGAAACCTTGGGGATATAATTTCCAACAAGTCTCGGCTCGTCAGATGACGTCATCGACGCAGTGAAGCGCTTGGCAGTAGCCGTTAGGATTCATTTACTTTAGAGACTTTGATCGCGATGGACGGGTTAGAAAAAGAATTGCAGTACAAGCTTGTACTTATCACTCGCGACGTATATGAGAGGTACATTCAAAATGCATTGAATTGGGGTAATTATCAATTAGTTCATAAAATTTTAGAAAAGATTGTTATACCGGACAAAGCTTTATACTGGATGGCTTTAAGAGATAGTTCTAATTTCGATTTAATGAAAAAAATATTTACGAAAAAACTTCAAAACGATGTTTTTATTCAGCAGTTGGAATATATTTTCCAAAGAGAATGTATTACTCACCTTACCGTGTATCGATTACGAGAAGTAATTAACAGACATTATCCCGCCGCGAATAATAGTTATTTTAGAATTTTTTTAGAAGAATTATTAACGTGTAATGGTGATTATATGTCAATTGATTTTTATTCGAAATCGTACCCGGCTAAAAATATTTCTGATAATTATAAAAGTATTGATTGGTCGATTAATAAAGCATTTTGCGAGGCAGCTTACTTTACACAATACGAATTTCTTGAAATTTTGTTTCGAGTAATTGGTAGGAATAATATACATTTCAAATTAGATATTAATTTCAATGAAGAGCATAAGCAGTTAATAAAATGGCTGGAGGATAATATATCCAAAGGTCGCTCTGGGCAGCCGATTGGTTGGAGCTCTGGTCCAGACAGCGGGCACTGGCCATCGACTACCTTAGAAGATTATGTTAAGACGCTTGACATAGTTCGTCTACATTTTTTGTAATTAGTATTAAAGTATTGTAATATAAATATTTTACATTTAATAAATTAAATTATTTATAAAATGTGTTTTTATTTCCTAATACCTATCCTGACATGATGATCATGAGAGAGGCAGGTGAGACAGCTTGGGCTGGTACGGTACCTGTTACACCTGTTGGAGCTGTTCGAGCTGTTGGAGCTGTTCAAGCAGCCCATATACATATACATATACATGTAATATATAGGGTCAGTTTCAACAGCTCGAACAGCTCCAACAGCTCCAACAGCTCGAACAGGTGTAACAGGTACGGTACCTGTTACACCTGTTGGAGCTGTTGGAGCTGTTCGAGCTGTTCAAACAGCCCATATACATATACATATACATGTATTATATAGGGTCAGTTTCAACAGCTCGAACAGCTCCAACAGCTCCAACAGGTGTAACAGGTACCGTACCTGTTACACCTGTTGGAGCTGTTGGAGCTGTTGGAGCTGTTCAAGCAGTCCATATACATATACATATACGTGTATTATATAGGGTCAGTTTTAACAGCTCGAACAGCTCCAACAGCTCGAACAGGTGTAACAGGTACGGTACCTGTTACACCTGTTGGAGCTGTTGGAGCTGTTCAAGCAGCCCATATACATATACATATACGTGTATTATATATGGTCAGTTCCAACAGCTCGAACAGCTCCAACAGCTCCAACAGGTGTAACAGGTACGGTACCTGTTACACCTGTTGGAGCTGTTGGAGCTGTTGGAGCTGTTCGAGCTGTTCAGACACTTAATAAGTATGAGATGCTATCAACTCATTGAAATAAAAAAAGATTATTAATAACATTTTTTATTAATATAAAAAATTATAATTAAAATTGTGTAGAATTAATAAAATAATAAAAACACTGGTCTGGCTATCCGGCAGGAGGGCAGATCGTATGTTAATTAAAAAAAGAAATTTATTGGTCTCGCCGGCTGACAGATCGACTTCTCCAAATCTCCGAAGAAATTCTGAGTTCAATGGAGTCTGTAACAATTTAAAAAAATATCTATAAGTATTGAGTTATACGAAACGGAAAAAATATTTTAAATACCTTTCATGATGTCGGCTAAGAGTATCAGCCGGGGCATCTCCTGTGGTGGCCGTGGTGGTGGCGGTTGCGTTACGGGGTCCTGGGGCTGAGGCAGCCCCAGGTACCTCCAGCCCTCCGGTGGGACTTGACACATTGAACATTGGCAAATATTGCCCGCTATCAGCTCTCTAAGCCCCGTTTGATTGTGCATCTTTGCAACGTCTAACTGATCACCGCGCTCTGACTCGAAGCGAGAGCTCTCCCCCCACTTCTCTCTTTCTGCCCCCCACCCCACTCATCATTCATACACGCACACATGTATACAGAAATAAAAGCCAGTATGGTTAGCATAAATTTGTTTATTCAAAATCCTTATCTTTATTTACAATATACCACTGATATATCGAGTAGACATTCTGCCTAGAGCAGCGTAAATGATTATTAATATGTTTATGACAATGATATTCTAAATTATTTAACATTAAACTATTCATATTATTACAATTATATAAGTCTATAATATTATTATTATTAGACAGATAATGCTGAAGCCATCGCTTCTTTTCCAGTCCCTTGACATAAACTTTTGCTTCTCTCTCAAGTACGTGGCTGTCGATGAAGTCCTGCAGGTCGCCGTACCGGAGATTATCATAAGGCGTGGACCATTGGAGACCGTGCACATGATCAGTTATCCAATTAATTTGCTTCTGAATATTGTGTGTAAGAAGCCCGTAACTAACAGTCGGTTTAATTATCCGATGTACACACGAGACATCGGTAATATTAAAAATTGAAATTTCTTTACATGTAAAAGCTAACTCCTTTTTATGCTGGAAGCCCTGCACGTCTATTATATACATATTAGTATGGACGAACTATACTGGTTAAAGGATTGTAAAAAATCAATCTATCATGAATTATAAGACAATATGCAGCAGTGTCTTTCGGAATATTTTTATTAGTGCTAAATTCCAGCCTAATGTCCACTGCACTCGACTTTACAACCTCATTCTGACACGAACAGTCGATAACTACCAGAGGAGCTTTTCAAAATTTATCATCTTATTGGATTTTATTTCCACTTTTAACGTATTTTTATTGGATACTATAGAAATATGACCATCGTTACCATGATTCAGAATAAAATGCTTTCTTACATAATTATTTATATCTTCTATTTCATACGAGCCCTCCGGAATTTTTATAAACTTATCGTCTGTATCATAATATATATGATTATTTGTAGCGTCTATGTTCGGTATGGAGTTATACGCCTCGAAATTTATTAAAGCAAGCGAATATTCAGCGTCGTCTTCAAGGTCTATGGGTGGGGAAAAGTGCGCGGTTAAATTAGATGATTTGCCGGATAATGTAAACGTACAAGACATGTTGCGGCTTCAAGGTTAGCTCTGAGAATGAACGTGACTTAAAAGCATGAAGCATTATATAGAAATTGTAAACACAGATGTCCACAATTTACTGTGTCATAAGACTGATACTGCTTGTGATTGTATTCAATAGAACAATTTAAATATTTTATTAATTCGAGAGGAGGCTGTAAATTACCAAAACTATCATAATAAACGGCTTTCGAACCGTTCTTCCAGTATGCAGTCCAATGAGTACCATTACCGCTATCACTATCCAAGTTCACAATGCCCGTCTCAATTTTATGTACGCGTTTAGGTAGTCGGTCTCGCATAAATATTCCTCGAAAATTAGGTATATTTAACATCTTAACATATTTTTTCAGATCCACGTCGGTGAGCGCTCGATTTGGTAATTTTACTAGTCACTTGCTGTTGGTGTTTTTATTCATGTATAGGCCAAGTCCCGTTCGATAGGGACGAAGATAGAGTCCCTTACCGAGGGCGATACTCTCCATAGCCTGATTGTGACGTTTAGATTCTCTAAGCTGGGAGGCTGCCGCCTGAGAATCTCTTACAGCTTTCGCTATACCTGCAGATCCACCGGCTAGCGCTCCCAGAGCACTAAGTCCAGCAAATATTGGTATTAGCGGTAGAACGCCACCCGTCTTCGGTATAGGAATAACGCGAGCAGCCATCGGTGATATTTTTTTATCTTTTTTAATACGCTGTACTGCACGAGAGGCCTTTTTAATAGCATCTCCGACAGAGGGAGCTCCACGTACTAGTTTACGAATTTTATTGGATATTTTTTTAAACGTCATCGTACCGCCACATTTTCTTTTTTTACATCCCAAGCCTAATTTAACTTTAGCACTCATGATGCCTGCTACACCGGCTGCTGCCGCTCTTTCTCCGATGGACGAATCCCTAGCAAATACACGCTTCAGAGCACGTTTTGCCAATTCTTTATCGGCAATATGCCGTCCTTTCACATCATTGACTTTAGAATATTGTATGTCGTGGTCACGACACGCCTCATCTAGACCATTAATTCCGCGATCTCCTCGCGCCAGTCTTTTTTCTAATTTAGTACCCGGGCCGCAGAAACGATAGCCAGGGATATGGGCTTCGAAAGGTAATTTATTTATGAGAGTGTTTACAGCCATGTTACCTCTATCACATGTAATAGTAGACTGAGGTGTTACAGGTGATCGAAAGCTATTTATACTTAAACTCCTGGTGGAAATACCTCAGTGTCAATCATGCGTTTCATCAAGACAGGTAACAGTCTGAAAATCGATAATCTCGATTTCGACAGTCATGTGAAAAAAGATAGTAGACATGGTCCTCTGTTACCCGACAGCATCAGGTGTATCATATGCGGACCTTCAAATTGTGGGAAAACAAACATCGTGATAAGCCTGCTGACTCATCCACACGGCTTGCGTTTCAAGAATGTTTACGTCTACTCGAAATCTCTCTACCAGCCTAAATATGAATATCTCAGAAAAGTACTCGGCTCGATCGTGGGATATCATGAATTCAAGGATAGCGATGTAATAATGACGCCTGCGCAAGCTAAAATTAATTCCATTTTTATATTTGATGACGTAGCTTGCGACAATCAAAGTGTGATGCGTGACTACTTTAGCATGGGGCGGCATAAACAGATAGACAGCTTCTATCTCTGTCAGACCTATACTCGCATTCCAAAACATCTGATAAGAGACAATGCAAATTTACTGATATTATTCAAGCAGGATGACATGAATCTTAGACATGTATATTCCGATCACGTTAATACCGATATGAGCTTTGAGGATTTCAAACATATGTGCTCGTTATGTTGGAAAGATAAATACGGATTCCTAGTGATAGATAAAGATAGCGATATCAAACATGGCCGATACAGAAAGGGGTTTGACGAGTATATATACCTGTGATTTTACTATCTCAATCAGTTGATAATTACACATGTTATCTGATGCACCTGTCGACATGGACATTACTAATAAAATTATCGAAGCTCGGAAAGCCGTAAAGCGCAAATTAGAGGCACTCAAAATGCACGATCTGCAAATCGAAAAGTCTTCTGCCCCAATCACCGCACCTTTACATTCAATAGCTAAACATATCAAGCTTGAGACGGACGAGAATTTAAACATTAAGAAAAAGTCTGAACCCTCAGAGGATGAAAAAAATATTAATATTACACCGTCGCCGTCGATTGTCGACTCTGAAGAAGGCGACCAGTCAGATGAGAAGTATCTTGAGAAATTTAGCGATCTGCCTAAAACGTATATATCTGAGATGATGCATGATACTGAAAATACACATGATTTTCGATATGGTGTACGATATAATCCCGAAGAAGATAAATATTATATTGGAAATTCTGCCATTCAGTTTGACGGTGACAATTTAATAATAAATAATAAAGAGTATCAGGGCACTCGCGGTCTTTATGAATTACTATTTAAAAAACGTTCGCATCACTATAACTATGATGATAAGAAACAGTACATTGATATTGTAAAAAGGACTAGCGCACATAAGAGAAATTATGATTCTGAAAAGCAAAAGTCTGGTAGTAAGAGCTGGAAGTACCTGCATATTATTAAACCGATGCTTTACGCTCGCGAACCTCGGCAACGTGCTCCTGGTAAAGTAAAAGGCGGTGAATTAATGATGCAAGTCACCGATAATGCTATTGATTACGTATATTGGGATGATCCTAATGAACTCGTCGATCGTCTTAGGCTTTTGATAGCTTCACAGGAGGCAGGCAATTCAAGTCATACGAATGAAATAAATAGAATTTTAGAGGAACTATTAGAAAGTAAAATAATCGAACCGCTGGATTAATTTAACAGTACGTAAATTATTGTTGAACTGTAAACATGTCTGCTATAAAAAGAGATATTGTTAATGAAATACATAAGCCGGCTAGAATTAACTTTAAGAGACGAAAAGTCGTAGTTAGAGGTTTAAATGAATTGCTTCAGGCTGACTTAGTCGAAATGATTCCATATGCTAATTACAATAAAAATTATAAATATATTCTCATTGTAATTGATGTTTTTTCAAAGTACGTATGGGCTGAACCAGTTAAATCTAAATCTGGCGTAAATGTTACTCGAGCTATGGAAAAAATATTAGTCGCAGATAAACGAATCCCCGTCAATTTACAGACTGATAATGGAACCGAATTTTATAATATTAATTTTCAAAAATTAATGAAAAAATATAAAATTAATCATTATTCTTCGTATAGCACTAAAAAATGTTCAGTAGTCGAACGCGTAAATAGGACTATAAAATCTATGATGTATAAAGAATTTAGTATAAATGGTTCTTTTCGGTGGTATAATTTACTTGCTGATATTATTAAGAAATATAATAATACTAGGCATCGTACCATTGGCATGAAACCTGTAGATGTAAATAAAAAGAATGAAAAAATACTCTTGAAATCCGTTTACAATTATCCTACAATTACATACTCACAATTACCTAAATTTAAAATTAACGATCATGTGAGAATAAGCAAGTACAGAGGCGTGTTCGATAAAGGTTATACTCCTAATTGGTCTAATGAAATATTTACTATTTCAAAAATTAATTATACCAGCCCCATAACATACTTACTGACCGATGCACAGAAACAGCCAATAGAAGGATGCTTCTATACTGAAGAACTGCAGAAGGTTAAACATTCAGACATGTATCTCGTTGAGAAAGTTTTAAGGAAGAAAGGAAATAAGGTTTTCGTTAAATGGCTTGGATTTGACAGTTCCCATAACAGTTGGATTGAAAAAAGTAGCATTGTTTAATTTTTATGCACTTATATTAATTATTATTATTTTTTTTTTTTTTTCGGTTTGCCCGCTGCCGGACAGGACTTCCGTGGCCTCCGACACCTCACGGTAGCCGCGCCGGCGAATTCCTTGCAGCCACTCTCCACGACCTGTGGAGTTAGTGACTGCAAATACCTAAATCGTGTGCCCTAAGTAGACGAAGGGACCCCAAGATAACCGCCTTCTGCATCTGGCCTGCCAACCATTCTGCCGAATTCTTTATTATTATTATTATTATTATTATTATTATTATTATTATTATTATTATTATTGCTATTATTTTTATAGGTTATGTATTCCATGTACATATATAAGCTTTATTACTGTATTATGCGTTCAGATAAATAAAATATATTATAAAAATTAAATTATTTTTTTATTTTTCGTCTGGGGTGGCTTTATTTTTTAAGATTTAATTTTTTTGATTGCATATTTGAATTCAGCATTAAAAAACACATAAAATGTAGCATGAACATTTTCGTTACAATAAACTTGAAAAATATGAATTTTTTCATTTTTTGCCTGGGCTGGCTTTATTTTTTAAGATTTAATTTTTTTGATTGCATATTTGAATTCAGCATTAAAAAAGACATAAAATGTAGCATGAACATTTTCGTTACAATAAACTTGAAAAAAAAATCTGAATTCTTCATTTAATTAGGAAATGGGTAATAATAGTCAACCATTTTTTAAATTAATTTATTAATACATATAAGAAAGAGGTTACATGTTTTGCGATATAATAACAGAATATTTATGTTCAAGTACTGGATTAATTATTTGAGCGTATCGTAATATTTTAATTTGAAAACGATCTCGATCGCGGGCGTCTTGCATCCAGTTACCACATCTAGCAGTTCTATGGGCATAGCTCCAATGGTAAATGTGATGAATTTTAACGTCCTCGCTGAACTGAACTGTTCTTGGACTTCTTCGGCGGGATACTGACATGTTGAAATGTACGTAAAACTTCAACGTACTTAACGTCTTCTCCGAGTAATTTTAAATTGTTTATAAAGTGCTGTAACCTCTTCTTATATGTTTCGGGATCCATCTTTAGGACTCGATGAATTCAATGTTAGTGGTCGTGCCTGCTAGCCCTCTATATACTAAGTACACTTCTTTTAGTATAATGGTTTGTTGTAGCGTTACCATATCATCATCAGAAATAATGCGTGAGTATCTGGCTGGTAGACTCACTTTACAATTTTCGAGGATTACTTGGACCTGGATACCATACGGTGAAAGTGCTTTATATATATCTAGCACTTTATATTTTCTATCGACTTCCAGCTCATAGATTTTCATGAACGGCGTGACATGAGCTTCAACATTAATTTTTGCGAAAGACATTGCTGCTGCTGCTTGTATATATCGACTTTAAGATTGTGAATGAATGCAGCGATCTCAGGTCTTTACTTTTATGCTGTATTCCACCCCCACTTTTCGTATCGAGTAAGCAGAAAAAAATATGGGAAAAAATATGATGATTTCATTGTTTACATTATTTCTCTCCAAACCCTGAGACGCTCCTTATAATGGATCACGTGACTTATTAGTCATTGTATTATAACCGTCGGATGCTGTTATCTAAAGACAATTAATCACGTTTTAAATATACATATAGCCGTAGACAGTCGCATTTATTTACATTAACAATTTCCTGGAATCCGATAACGTCTCTGCATTTGGTCACAGTTTTAACATTCAAATATAAAATTTACGTATTGAAGTAGATGAATATTTATTCCATATATAAGACTTGTCTATTTAAACTCAATGATGGATGTCTGTAGCCATTTTCTTAACCTCTAACGCCCTCTAACGTAAACATACAATACTATTCGCCAATAACTATAAACAATAAACGGTAGCCATCTTATTTTTATTACTAGATACACCATATCACTAGTACACCTTATATACTTATTTTTATTACTAAATACACCCTGTATACTTCTTTTATTACTAGATACATCCTATATACTCTTAGCCACGCCCTCTTAGATATAATCTCTTATCTTTAGCTATAATCTAATATCTAAGCTCGGGGATTGGATCTCCCCCCTCCCATTAGGTCCTATCACCTATCATCTAAGAAGATCCCACCTCACACTACAACCTAGATAATAGGATCTATCATCTAGCATTATCTCACCTCACACTAGAACCTAGATCATAGGATCTATCATCTATCACCTGCGCACCCCCCGCGGGGCTTCGGGCGTGCTGACGTCACAGCTCCAGCTTGACCTTGAAGTGAGTTAGAACTCTCCTTACTTAACTACTACCCTGACACGGAAAAAATATTTAGAAAGAATGCTGCCAAAGGTAGCAGAGCTTTTAGAGGAACACTTTTCTGATGAGGAACTTAATGAAGTAATTTGGCAGCAGGACGCGGCGACTCCACACAGTGTTTTGGACGTTAGGAAGCATTTAAATAGTCAATTTGACATTTGAATTGGTAATGGCGGACTAATTTCATGGTCACCAAACAGCCCTGATTTAACACCTTTGGATGCACTTTGGTAGGGGGATTTAAAGGACAAAATGAATTATGATTTTAATCAGAATGTTGAAATACTTAAAACTAAAATTACCAAAGCAATTTTCGAATTAAACAGGGACAATAATAGCTCTGTTTCTAATTGTTTAAATAATTTAATAAAAAGGCATGAGCTTTGTATTTTAAATAATGGTGGCCATTTTGAACAATTCTAATAGTTGATGAACCTAGTGCTGACGCTGTTGTAAAATTTTCGTTGTTATTATACTCTTCGCAACTACGCAAACGAAGAGTATATTGCATTTGATCGGCACATTTCTAAAACCGGAAGTATCGCTCGTAAAGAAAAAAAATTTCATGTCATTGTGTTAGTGAACGAATTCTGAACAACTTCCAAAATGTCCGTCTGTCCGTCTGTCTGTCCGTCTGTTTGTCCGTCTGTCTGTCCGTCTGTCTGTCCGTCCTTCACGTTTCTTGTAAGCACGATAACTCAAGAAAGAAAAGTCCGATTGTATTGAAATTTGGAACGTAAGTTAGTGTTAGCTAGGAGAAGAACCCTATTGTTTTTTAATAAAATCGGTCAGTAAATAAATGTTATTAATGATTTAAATTTGAGAATTTTTTTTTTTTGATTTTTATGTTTATGTAAAAATTTACATTTTTTACTTTTTTTTACGTGTTCTTACGCTTTTGACTCGGAATCCAAAGGTCCCAGGTTTGAAACCCACATGGGGTATGGTATAGTTTTTTTTTATTTTTACTTTATTTTACACTGAGTCTTTCACCAACTAAGTTTGTACTATACAATTAAAAATGTCTAAAACTAATATTATTTACAAAAAACTGCGATGAGTATCCTATAGAATGTGTAACAATTATATAAAAAGTTTAGTAAACCGGCGAAGAGTACGTTTTTAGCTTGTTTTATGTTATAAAATATTGTTACCTCAGGATTTTATTTTTATAATATATCAAACTTTTCTGCTTCTGTGTAACTCATTTTGATCAAATAATAATACGAAATGTCAAACAATAACAATGCTGTCATAGTATCATCAGTCACAGCCTACTGCGTAAGAGTAATTACTGCGCTTCCTTCGATAACCATAAAATACCTATATGGCTGTTTAAAAGTGTTCCTATAATCCAAAATATTGAAAAATGTATGAGATTACGGCCAAAAATATGCTGGACAAAAGGTGGCATCATCAGAGGTCCTTTGATGGCCCATTATTGTACACTGGTTGGCAAATTGAAGGACGGCCAGCTGCTGGCCGATGGGACATTTCGCTTCGGGTCCATTTATGACTCTCCATAAAAGTACCAATTACGATAATGCTGGCGATGGTGTGCAGGACCACTTATGTGCCAATTATGAGTGTTTGCTGGGCTATCATAGTATTATGCTTCTGATAAAATTTCAAACTGAACTGGTACATGTTCAAACAGCATTAAAAGAAAAGTAGTAAATTATTAATTTTTAAGAGAGTTGTTATGAAATTTCGGTAGAGGTATAAAGCTCACGAATATTCATCAGATTAGAATTAATAATAATCTATCTAATTATCTAGTAAACCAATTATTGGTGGCTTATTTGCGATACTTCGATCTTGTAGTGTACCCCAATTTTCTTTAGGATTAGATTCACATTTATTTAGCTTGCATCAAAATATGGTAAACTACCATCTGAGTTTCAGCCTCGATACTGGTCGACTTTTACGACATTTTTTGCACCTTTAATTCGACGGTGATCCTCAAAGCAGTAGATAATGTCATCCCTAATATCGCGGATATGATAACATGTCCCCGAGGTCTCGGCTACGATCCAAGATATGAACACACTAGGGTGGCCCATCTTTTTCGAAATCGAAATTTTTTATTTCTCACCCCTGCAAATGGTTCCATTTGAAGAAAAAACAGTCCCCTCAAAATATTATTGAGGCAAATTGAAGGCAAGGGGTGCCGCAGAATGCATTATTATGCAATAATAAAAGTAAATGGAATTATTTACAATCTTTGGTTGATGCATTGTTTTTTTTTTAATCAGCAACATTTATCTTTAGAATGACTAATCAAGTCATACAAATATCAAAGACATTATCTGTTGTGACTATGACATGTGTCATACTACTGTAAATTCGTAGTCTAAGAAAACTAGACTAGAAGTTTTTGAAATAAAACTCTCGTTTTATCTTTGTGTATTTTATTATGAAACGTTTTTTTCATACATAGTACCAAATATTATCCTAAATCTACAAGACATATAGTAATAAAAACAATATTTTTTGCACTAGGCCAAAGCATGCGACAGGGTTTCTTTTTTTACATTTGGAAACTGTGATTTATAATCATTTACAACTTGGAGTAAAAACTGTTTTTGGTCTTCATTTTTTGTTAAAATGTCATTATAGTCAGTAATAAGTTTGATTCCTCTCTCAGCGGCATCATTTACAACTTTAATTTTGTTTACAATATTGAAACATCGGGTATAACTTTCATTTTCCCTCCATGTTGTTGGATCATTTTCCAAAAATTCCATAGACAAACCTAATTTTTGAAAAAACTGTTTAGTGTTCTCGCATATGAAGTCCTGAATTTCCTTGTTTTCAACGTCAGTAATGTTACTAATCATAAGTCGTTTAATACCCTGTTGATTTGGTGCTTTCCTATTCAAAGCTTTAACCATTTCTCTTTTAGTGGTAACTGAAATATCGTCATCAAAGAAAGATAAGCCAACATTTACTGAATTAAGGTACCACAAATGGTTCACTATTTTCCTACTTGCGGCTTGAGATATTTTTTTGTCAATATTTTGATAATTAATGAGTTCTTTACAAAAGTCTAAGTCATGAAGCGGTGCTTTACTAGCAAATGACGCTGTAAACCAGGCCTTTACATAAACCTTTACAATAAAGAGACATATATCTTCAATACCTATTTTTTCTTTTTTAGTTAGTTGGAACTGATCTTGGAAAAAAATATTTTTAGACAGTAAATGGCTTTGGCCATCCAACGTGCATGATGAAATGCCCCTGGTTGATAGAATGTCGTGTGAGTGGGCTCTTCTTCAACAAAAAGTTTAGAAAGCATTAAAAATTCTTTATAATCATCACGAGGCTGTTGCAAAGTTAAAGCTGCATTTAGAAACTTTACAATTTCGGCTTTAACTGGTTGTAAAATGTGTTTAATTTTTGATACCTGAAATCCAGTTTTTAGTTTATTTTGATCTATTTTAGGCCAAAATTCCCTAAAACGTTTAAATAGTGGCACATTTGGACCAGATGAGGAAGGCATTTTTGTGTCAAACACACTTCTCAAAACCACTTCAAAAATATGATGTCTACAAGGAAAATATAGAATATCTCTTTCTAATTTTTGTTGCAATAGTGTGGCTGCCCCATTTATATAACCCATATTTGATGCTGTTGCATCACAACACAAAGCTATTACCTTTTCGTCCAAATTCCATTCACAAAGCACATCATAAACTGCTTCAGTCTGTTCTCTTCCAGTCTAATTGGGCAAAGCTGGTACTCCAAGTAGTTGTTCAATATCTCCACTAGTAACTAAGATAGCAAGTCTATCGATATTTCCCATTCCAGTGAGAGAAGGTAAAAGTTTTCCATCCCAATGGATGACTGGGGCCGGCAATTCAGAATTACCGAAGGCAGTTTTTAATATTTCAGCTCTTTCTTCGCGGATGCGTTGTCTAGAGCGCTGAAGTGTGGTTCTGCTGATGGACAAAGATGTGGTGTCATGTCCTAGTGCTTCTGCTACTGCCGTCAAAATATGGACTCCATACCTGTCGCTTATTTTGCAAGCATCAAATGCAGCGGCTATTTTTGGTGTGATGATGTTACATGTTCCATACAATCTCCTCTTTTTTGGCTGTGACGGGCCAGGCTGGTCTTGTAACAACTCTTCTTGGGCTTCGATTATTTCATCTTCATTTTCGTTGGAGTCGGCTGAATTACTACTTGATGATGGACAGGTGACTGTTTCCTCTAATCTAGCTTTTTCTTGTTGACTTCGTTGCATTCGTTCGGATAATTTCTGTAATTTCTCCTCAGCTGATTTTTCTTGAGAAGCAAGTTGGTAATCAATACCATGCATAAATCCAGGACGTCCCTTTTTTCTTTGGTTAATTAAAAACTGCTTATCTTCATCTATTTTCATCAACTCCAATGCATTTGCATGAGAAATGTCAAAAAGATCGTCCAATTTTTCAACGAAATTTTTTTCTTTACCTCCAGCACTGGCCCTTTTAGCCGATTTTTGTAAGTTCCTCCACTCTGCATAAAGTTTATCTAGTTGTTTAACACAATGAAAATCCTGACGTGTCGGAATGCGAGCTTTATCCCAAAAAACTGACACCTCTTTTATTGTTAATTTAGCACTTTCATGTACACTTAGCTTCACTTCACGAATGTTATAAAAGAGCACTTGTAATACTTGTCTATTAGACGGCAATTTATTGCCAATGATTTGTGACGAATAGTGTCCAACTAAGTAAATGAAAGTATCCTTTCGTAAGGATCTAACATCAGCCATCGTTAAATGTTTTTTCAAAAAGGAACGTATGCTAGAACTTATAATGTCACCACTGTAAAACACAATTGCAAACTGACATAAAAACCTACCGTAGGTGCATTATATTTCCAAACTTCCAAAACAAATAATTTCTAGGAAATAATTACTCCAATAAAACATTATGAGAAAAGAGGTAGATATTTGTATTTTAAGTAAAATTTAAGTGTATTACCGTAATAAAATCTTATCTACAAATTTCTACCTGAATGCGGCACGGGTTACCGTTCACCGAATTATCTGAAACTTTGACATAAATTATTCCTAGTATAATAGTATATTTTCGTGGGGTGAGACTTAAAAAATACGCAAAAAAAATTCACCCCCTATAGAGATGGGCCACCCTAGAACACTCATTTTGGTTGCCAACTATTATGCTATACAGTGTTTTGAAAGCCGCTGTGCTAGAATAAACTGGAAATGTTACCAAACAAATAACTGCATCGTAAAATTAAGTAAAATTGAAATTTTCAATTAGTCGACAAAATTAAACCTACAAGCATTGTGTAGAGCTACCCATTAAAAAGCTATTAAAACATAATAAATAATCAATGAGCTGTGCAAATAAAATTAACTCTAATCTAATCAAGTTTAAACAGTGCCCAATAAACTCACTTGTCAGTCATTGTTTCATCAAATTGAACACGTCGGCCAATTTTTGCCAGATAAAGCAATCTAAATAAATAAAACAATTAATCACTTTATAATTAATATTAATTTTCTTTTTGTAAAGGTAACACAAAATCGATGTTTCAATTCAACATCCTAAAACTGGGAGCGATTTAGTTAATACAAACACACCACATATATTACACAATCAATTACAGAGCCACAGCTGTCCGACAGAGGATTATATTTTTGAAAAATGAACATTCCTTCCAAAATGGAAGCAGGAGATCTACTCAGAAGATACCGAGAATGACTTATTACAAAACAAGTTCTGCTACCATGCTCGTTATCAGGATAAATATATTTTCACATTCATGGGAACTGATATGTCTTGTCTGTTAGATTACCTGATTTAACCCCATGCTACTTTTTCTTTCAGAGATTCGCGAAAAATACCGACTTTGTACCCCACTTTCCGTTAATCTCCATGCAGGAATGTGGCAATCGCATCATCGCGGCTGCCATTGAACATTTTTGAAGTATGTACAAAATAGAGTTTACCTTCATTTCAACGTAATAAGATGTGGTATCTGTTACGTAATTTATTTGCGATGAATTTATAAATTGTTTCACAGACTCATGAATAATACTGTAACATTGGAGTATAGAGATAGAGATATCTAAACATCTGGTCTTTATCTAGTGCCGTTACATGGGGTTTCCACCATTTAGTGCTTGCCCTGGGTTGGCGTGTCCTGTTCTTCATTGAGCTATCAGTGAGTATACAGGTTAATTGTTTTCTTATTGAGATTGAAGTGTTTATTGTACATTGATTGAAATCGAGGCAGTGTGTGTTAGTGGAAATAAAAAAAGAGGGATAGAGTTGTTTGTTTTATATGGTGACATGTTAGTTAATTTCTATGGGTTATTTTTCTTTGTTAGTGCTAGTGTATACCGGATATCCCAGAATTACATTAACAGGCGATATCTCCGTCATTTCAAAAGATAAAAATATAAATTAAAAAAACTGCAAAAGGCATGAAAAACTATGTAACCTGGAACTGTATTGTCCTTTGCAACCCGTATGAAAAAATTCCCAATAACTTCCACATACAGTGGAAATTTAGTAACGCAAAAACTTTTTGAAAATTCTTATTGTTCAAAAAGAAACATCGAGGTTTTAAGTTTGAGCAAAACAAAAAAATTCTGTATGTTGGTCTGTCTGTCGGTCTGTCTGTAACTTTTTTGTGGACACGATTACTCTGGAATCGTTTAAGATATTGACTTGATATCTGGAACTAGATTGTATTTTGATCTTATTCCGTTGAAGGGTTGGAAGTTCAATTAGGGTAAATTGGGGTAAATAGGTAAATCAAGCAAGAGTTCATAAAACTGGTTTTTAGCATACACAGTGTGACCCACTTAACATCGCAATGCCCCTGTACACCCGTTAACTGATGCTTGATTAACTTCAAACTTTGGTGGTAAAAGAAGATCAAAGGTGATTTTTTAAACTTAGTAATATGTGATACATGTCAGTATAGTGCGATTTTAAGGGGTTTGAAAAGTCGATTTTTCAAAAAAAGTATTAGCTATTCTTTTTTCGAATTTCTGTTTCATCATTGTAAAGAGCGCCATTTAAAACCCTTAGGTATCCATTTTAAGTGAGATCTCTTATCTGGTTACTGAGATGTAAGCCCCCAAAAATTCATTTTTGAACGTTTTCATTTTACGTTTTTTCGTAAATGATCAATTTGTTTGAGTTAAATTTTGCCAAAACTGATTGTGCATGTTCTGAGCATTCACGACATTTCTTTTTTTGTTCATTACATCATCAGTTTTTAGAAGTATGCCGGTATCAGTACCCGGTAAAGTGACCAAGACTTTTCAATAAATTCACAAAGAAATATCTAAATTTATTTAAATTGTTGAGGCTTCTACCAAACCTCCATTTATTACAACATATTTATTATATCGTTTCTATATATTATTGACTGCATACCTTAGCTCTTCGTCTTCACTTCGTTTTGAAAAAAAATTCAATAAAAATGTAAAAAAAAGGTAGTTTGCTTAAATTCAATTTCATATTTTCTAATTTTTATAATATCCTGTATCATTTATCTTAAGTTTGACAACTGTTTATGACCTCCTAAGACAAGCAAAACTGTTTATAAAGAATGGCTTTTTCTCGGCAAATCAAAAATAATATTAGTTACAGGATTAATTTCACTATAGCAAAAATATTTTACTAACTTAATTTTTACTAACCGTTCCTCCCCTTCCTCCCCATCACATTCGTCCTCTCCCGAGTCATCACTATTGCCAATTGCTTCATCCGGTACTTGCAAAGTGTCTTTTTGCGAAGAATCTGCGTCACCGTCATTAACCATCGTTTTTTTTGTTACAGAAAATCACCTGTACACCACACTATCAATAAAGGAAAAGACTTGCTAACGATTTCTCTGGCAGGCCTATACTATGATATTCCACGCGCCCTTGTGTTCGCTAACTTAAATAAGATTAAGTCTTATAATTCTACAAATCTTGTTATAAATTGCCGTGCGAGGGTCAGAGATATTTTTAAACGTATCGTATGATATTATGGATTGTTACTATATAGTTATCTATTTAATATTACTGTATAGAAATTGTTTCGTTTTATTTTACAAACACTAGACAGAAATTACTTTACACGTATGAGGTAGGAACTAAAACAATAACTATACCGGGTGTCAACGGAATCATTAGACAAACGGTAACTTCCTGAGTTTTCAAGAGATAAGACTCAAATTTGGCAGTGGAAAGATATACCATAAGTAGACAATTTTTCATTATTTGACACTTCTATCATTTCCGGTTTACCCGGTGACCCCAATATTGAAATTGTAAAAGGAACACCCTGTATATTACTTCCACATCCAGTGGAAGTATAGTAACGACAAAAAAATTTTTAAAAATTTTTATTGTTCAAATATTCTTAAAATGTCATGAAACGTCGAGATTTTAAGTTTGAGCGAAAAAAAAATTCTGTCTGTCTGTCGGTCTGTCGGTCTGTCTGTCTGTCTGTCTGTCTGTCTGTCTGTCTGTCTGTCTGTCTGTCTGTCTGTCTGTTTGTCTGTCTGTCTGTCTGTCTGTCTGTTTGTCTGTCTGTCTGTCTGTCTGTCTGTCTGTCGGTCTGTCTGTAACATTTTTTTGTGCGCACGTTTACTCTGGAACCGTTTAAGATATTGAAATTTGGTACACACATGTACTTTAACGAGATCTAGAACTAGATTATATTTTCATCTTGTTTCGTCGAAGGGTTGGGGGGTAAATTTCGGGTAAATGGGTAAATCAAGCAAGTAAGAGTCCATAAAATGGATGTATACAAAAGAGAAGCCAAGGTCTAAAAAAAATTTTTGGCATTAGCCACCCCCATTACCACCCCCACCCCCTTATTAAATGGGATGAAAAAAATTGTGATTTAGTGTGTGTACAAGAACCAAAAGCTTCAAAATATTTTTTTACTTCATCCACCCCCATTACCAACTCTCTACCACTACCCCCACCCCCACTACCGATGTAGCATATCGTTTTATATGTTTTTGGGGTAGACGATTTCAAATATTATGTTGTTAAAGTTACCTTGAGTAGTATGGATGCGCGGTGGCTTTCCTCGACTACTATGGATGCGCAGAAGGTTTCCCCGAGTATTATGGATGCGCAGTGGCTTTCCCCGAATATTTGGATACTCAGTGACTTTTTTCGAGTATTATAGTAGGTTATATCAAGTAATATGGATGCGCAGTGGGTTATTTTAAGTAGTATGGATACGCAGTGGCTTTCCTCGAGTACAATGGATGCGCAGTAGGTTATCACGAGTAGTGTGGATGCGTAGTGGCTTTTCTCGAGTGCCATAGATGCGCAGTAGGTTACCTCAAGTGATATGGATGCGCAGTGGGTTTCCTCGAGTAAAATGGATGCGAGTGGGTTACTTCAAGAAGTATAAATGCGCAGTGGCTTTACTCGAGTAAATTGGATGCACAGTGGGTTACCTTGAGTAGTATGGATGCGTAGTAGGTTTCCTCGAAGAAAATGCTTGTAGTAGAGGCTTTAATTCTATCGTGTAGTTTACGGCACACAACGATTTTTTATATCTTTGTCTTGCCATTTTTTGCGTATTAGTTCGACATTCTGTTGAAGTATATTAACGCAAAAAAAATTTTTGGAAATTTTCATTGTTTAAATAGGCTTATAATATCAAGAAACGTCAATATTTTAAGTCTGAGCAAAATAAATTTGTCTGTTGCGTCGGTGTGTATGTTAGTCTTGTATCGTTTTGGTGCTCACGATTACTCTGGAACCGTTCAAGATATTCACTTAAAATATGGCACACGTATGTTTTCTAACGAGATCTGGAACTAGATTATATTTTCATCTTATTCCGTTGCAGAGTTGAAGGGTAAATTGAGGTAAATGGGGGTAAATAGGTAAATCAAGCAAGTAAGAGTCCATGAAATTGGTATTTAGTAAATATAAGAGGAGCTAAGGCCTCAAAAAAAATGGCATTAGCCATCCTTATTACCGCCCCCACCCTATTATTAAAGGTGGTGAAAAAATAGTGTGATTTAGTGTGTGTACAAGAGTCAAAGTCATCAAGAATTTTTTTCACTTCATTCACCCCCACCTCCGTTACAGATGTGGCATACAATTTTATGGGGTTTTGGGGTACATGATTTCAAATATTATACCATTAAAGTTCCATAAACAATTAATTCCACATAGTGGAGTGCAAATATAGTATTTTGTTGTAAGAGACTTGGATGTGGAAGTAGTGATTCCTTGGGCAGCGGTTTTTTTTAAATGTTTTGATTCGAAGATGATTTAACTGTGACTGCAGTTTAAAAAATGAATCTGTAAAAGTATTTTCGCAAAATTTCTCTCTGTATTTACTACTATTTAGCGCCTTTCATGTATTAATTATATTTCTGTAGAATGACTACCCTGTTTATTTCTTTTCTAACTAAAAGTACAACGGGTTTTCTTCCAGGCCAACCCTGCATAGATACGTATAGGGTGGACCATATTAGATGGGATAGATCTCTAAAACTATAACTGATAGACAAAAACCAATATAGGTGCCCTGAGCTCGATTTTTGAGAAACATGCAATGGCGCAAATCGCGATCGTCTATCTTTTTCGACTACTGAGCTACAGAGCGAAATTATTTAAATCCTCAATTTGAGGAAGATTGGATATGTATCTATATATGACTCAGGACTAGTTTATCAATATCTAGTTAGCTAAGTTAACTAAATTATTAACTAATAATTAATTTAGCTAACTGGACATTAATAAACAACAAAGTAGTTTAGATAGATATTGTTTAATTTTTAGGAAATAATGGTCCTATTTTGTGGCCAGCTAGGTCTCACGATATAACTTCTGCCGACTTTTGGCGTTGGGGTTATTTAAAAAATATTATATATATATAGAACGTTCTAATAACATAGAAGAATTGGAAAACAAAACATTAGCTGCGTTTCGGACAATAACTCCTGTCATAATTGGAAATTCAACAAATGCTGTAATAGTCCAGGAGGCAGTGAAATTTTTCCGTACTTATTTTCCCAGTCGGTGTATATGAATTAATCTGTTCTCTTAGTGACAAAAAACAAGAATATTTGAGTCTGGCTAAAATTTTTGGATGGATTCAAAAAATAAAAACACAATGCAAGTCCACTTATTTTCCCAGTCATAAATATTTTACATTTACTAAAGTGGAACATAAAGTTTATGAAAATAGCAGTCTGGCTTATCTCAGATAGCGGAAAGTGAGTCTGGCTGAAAATTTGCGGATTTCAAAATTTGACGAATTTTGCGGATCCGTAACCCTTATTTTGCCAGGCTTGAAATTTAGCACATAAATTGATACAATTCTAAACTGTAATTAAAAATAAGTCTGGCTCATTTAAGAAATTGGCAAATGAGTCTGGCGGTATCTTCAAAATGGGAAAAATAGAAAATTTTTGCTCTTATTTTCTCGGATTTGAAAATTTGCCACATGATAGATTATACTATAATTTCATAGAAAATACACGTCTGGCTGACATTTACAATCACGAAGGCCTTACCAGACTCACAAGCCGATGTAAAATAAAGATGTAAAATAAAGACTTTTTTGTGGCTTTCATTAAAATTCGATTTCATCAATAAATTTTTTCAACCTGCCCCATCATAATTCTACACTCTATACAGTGTATTTGCTTTTTTGTATTCAATTATTTAATGCTGTCATAAAAAAGAACATGTACGTATGACACTAATCACCTGTATAATTGAACGTGCCGAATTCAGCGCGCCTGACGATCATTAGACGAGTCTGGCAAGGCTTTAGGGGTGTTCCACATTAGCCAGATTGTATTTTAAGCTGTTATTATAATATAGGCCATCATCTGATAAATTTTCATGACTGCGAAAATGAGGGAAATTTTTTTGATGAAAACTTTTCAGTTTTTCACCTGCCAGACATATTATCCATACTCACAGATTAGCCAGACTATTTTTTTTACTTAACTTCAGTATACCTCTTTCTACTAGAACTATTTTTATCACTGGGAAAAAAAGGGCAGTGTATTCGTATGTTCTGACGCATTTTCCGCCTCAACCCATCGGAAAACCCCCCCTAAATATATATGAATTTTGCTTAGAATTACTAACCGAACAATTCTATCCATGTTTGCTGACTGGGAAAATAAGTACCGAAAATCGTCACTGCCTCCTGGACTATAAGGAGAAGGTGTGAAAAATGCATATAGATGCCAATGGAAGACAATTCGAACATTTCGAGGGGTCAGCCACTTCGGGAATACCTGTACAAAATGTTAGGAATACCATGGCAATATTTGGGAATATCGGGAATACTAGGAAATACGCGGGAATATTAGGAAATACGCAGGAATACATGAGAATATTCGGAAATATCATAGAATACTCAGGAATAACTGGAAATAACGGGGAATATCTAGGAATAATCGGGAATACATCGGAAATATTCAAGAATAGACCCATTCGTAAACATTTCGGAGAATCTCGGGAGACGTCGGCCGACGATCTTCCTTCCCGTACGTTTGCGAGGAACACACGCAAACTATCAACAGTCACCACATAGTGAATTACACTGTTTCCTCGATATTTTATTATTGTTAATACATGTTAACGTGAAGCTGAGCATGGAGGTTAAGAACAGAACCATCTGACGGCAATAAAATTACTTTATCATAAAAGATAACAACTATTGGTGATTTGAATTCAGCTCAAAATTCGCTTATTTCTGAAAGTTCGGTCCGTGATACAGAATTAAAACTATAGATAAAACTTGGACACGGTGTAAAAATACGAGAGAAAATTATAAAAATCGCTACTTCGTGTATTGTGACACTCTTCAAGCTCTAGTTCAGTAATAATCGAAAAGCCTAAAGACCTGTATTATTTTGAACATAAGGTAGATATATTTATTTATGTATACCTTAAAAATTATACACCAATATAAAGGACACTTATCCTTTATATTGGTGTATAATGTTTAAGGTATACATAAATAAGTATATCTTTAAAAATATTTGCTTTGAATTTCTACGAAATATTAAATAAATCTATTAACTATGCGCACCATATCTTTTATTTTTCACGATACCAATTTTGTTTAAAGGAAGGTATTGTCTGTCTCATGTCGATCTGTCTGTTGGCGCTATATCTATAAAACTATTTGACGGAGAAAATATTTGGTAGGCAGTTGACTATTATCTAGGAAGAAATGGGATATACTATTAATGAAAAATATACAGGGTAGAAACCCTAAAAAAATAAATAATGAAGAAAATTTGAAGGACAAAAATATTTTGCATGTAGTTAACACAATTGTCACGGAAGATATCTGCAATACTTTTAGAGAAAAATATGCAGGGTGGACACGCTTAAAAATTAATAATATTAGTAACAATTAATTAACAAAAGATGGTGGAAAATATTTTGAGAGTAGTTAGCATTATTACCGAAGAGGAAACCTGATGAACTTTTAGTGAAAATATACACGATGGTCACTCTAAAAAAACAATTAAGAAACGACGCGGCGGAGGCAAGTAATATTTAGAATGTAGTTGACGCAATTGCCAGCAAGAAATAATATACAAGGTGGTCATCCAATAGAAAAACAACACAGGTCTACAGAAAAGAAGGCCTTGTCTTAAGGTTCTCATCTAACTTTTCTGAAATATCTTGACGCTCTGAAGCCAATTTTGAACACACAACATTTTTCTGTCGTGTACCACTTCCTTTTATCCCCTAGAAAGGTCACACAAGGACAATTAAGTAATAGATTTTTTTTATTTGATGTGGTTATTTGCCCATATAAGTACTCGGTGCGTCAGTAGTGTGTGGATGGGCAATTTCCTCATCCATTTGAAATTTGAAAAAATGTCTCAGATAAAAATTGTTTGAGATAAAGAGTGGCATACTCTAAAATAATATTAAAATCTACAGGGTGCTTCACAGAGTAGTGGCAAACTAATACTCGGATTTTTTAAATAGAACACCCATTATTTCTTTATATATTCGTATTTGACTCTTACTCCTCTATCCAGAAATATATTATTTTTGGATCTACACTGCAGCCTTACTACTTTTCCATTTTTTCCGAAAATAATACGTTTGCAGCGGTCAAGAGAAAAATCTGCATAAATCTGAGTAATTTCATTTTGAATATTCTCAAGACTATGTACTAATTTCCAGGATTCTCAGAGTTGAACCCAATTCTACATGGTGTTCTCCAAGTTGATTAAAACTTTTACTAGGTATTTAAACCATCAAACTCAGTTTTTTCAAATGGAACACCCTGTACACTTTTATTTAAAATGTTTCGGCAATCAACTGCCTACACGCTGGTACCTCATAGTGAATACTTTTTTCGACGGTTTCAAGCGAAAAAAAGTAGTCATAGATTTAATAAGTGTTCAAAGTGATGCTATGCTCCCTTTTGCACAAGTGTACTTTCTTACTAGTGTAGATTACAGATTTTTATTTTAATAATTACTTAGTATTAATCTCGATATTGATTATTGCTTGTACACACAGTACGCATACAAATTATTTTTCATACAAAACATTCTAAAAAGAAGTTTTTAAAGGCAGGTGCGAAAAACGATCCTAAATATTGAGCTCTTCATTGCACTTTCAAAATTATACACCGACTGGCTATGAATTATAACTTGCCTCAAACATTTCAGTTTATTAATCATGTATCAAAAAATTGATGATATATGTTATGGCCCATCCCTTAACAAAATTTTAGATGGTATGTTTTACTTTCTCATCAAATATGGAACACTCTGTATAGCGTACAATTATTTTACCAATATTTTACGTCAAACAAAAGGCCCATTTTATCGTTATTAGGGCGGTAGTCGAAAAAATACGAGGAACAATATCGTATGCATGTCGGGCTGTATACAGGGTGACCCAATTAAAATGGGAGCACCCTCATAAACTTTTTTATTTTTTTCCGATTTGAACCAAGTTAGGATCTACTACTTATTGCCAAAAATACATTCGCCTCCTACAAGTGCAAGTGCGGTGTTAAAATAAGCAGAAAAAAATTAAAAAATCAGGCATTTTTTTTATCGAAAAATTTTATTACTTGAAAGTTGTTCTCCAAAATTAATCAAAAATAAAAAAATATTGAAATTTTGTTTAAAATGGTGTGCAAGTCCGAAAATATAATTTTATTATTATTATTTTTTTTTTTTTTGAAAATTGTGCTACGACAATTTTGTTAGAAATTATACCCAAGCTATTAGGCAGTTGTCAAGTAATGGGTAGTTTTTTGTATTATTATTTTTCAGTGTTAAATTTTTTAAATTTAAGTTTTCAATTTTTTTTATTTTGATGAAATTTTGAACAATTTTGAACAACTTTTATTAATAAAATTTTCAGTTAAAAATATGCCTCATATGATTTGTTTTGACTATAAGTAGATCCTAACTTGTGCTATGCTTGAGTAAAATTTGGTTCAAATCAGAAAAATAAATTATAGGGGTGCTCGCAGCCAATCATAAGTGAAATTTCCGAAAAATTTCAGACTGTACACGCATACTTAATTTGTTTTTATTGTCAAATACCTATATGTTGGGTACGGTTGGGTTAATAAAAGTTTAGTGCACCATTTAACTAATATAGAACATTTAAAAGTAGTATGTTAATCTGGGAATACAGAAAATACTTAGGAAATAATTGGGAATGTTTGGAAATACTCGAAAAAGTTTGGGAATAACTGAGAATACTTGGAAATAACTGAGAATTCTCGGGAATAGTTGGGAATAACAGAATTATCGGAAATACTTGGGAATAACTGAAAATTCTTGGGAATACATGGAATAAATCGGGAATAGAGAGTATTCCCGGAATACCTGTACAAAATTTTGGGAGTGGCTGACCCTTCGGAACATTTATTGTAGTTTTAGACCGTGGGATAGTGACAGATTTTTTTAAACGTTTGGTTCCTATCTGGCCTTTTGGGAGCCTTTTCTACCTGATTTGTACTGACCCTTTTCGTGTTTATCAAACGGTTATCCAGGGTCCCTCAGCGGAAAACAGAAAAGAAAATTTCATGAAAATGAGCAATTTCAAACGTTTTGTTCCTATCTGGCGTCAAGTTAGACTTACGTTTTAAAGAAAAACATCCGACGGAAGCTTATCGCCAGACAAATTCCGTGGGCCGGAAGGCCCGAAATTTCAATCCGAAGTTGTAAGAAAAATGGTCAAAATCAAACGATTTGGTTCTTATGAGGGAATTGTATATATAGGTAAATAGATTATAATTATCGCGATATAACAAACGCCAGACAAATTCCGAGGGCCCAACAGTGGAAAAATTATTGTTCAAGTTGTCAACTATTCCGCACAAATCAAACGATTGGTTCCCATGCGAAATGATTTTTTTTGTAAAAATTAACCAAAACGGAAATGTACTGTATCATTCACAGACATTTTTAGTGGGCCGAACATATTTTAAATCTTAAAAGAAGTGCAAGAAAAATAGCCATTTTTTCAAACGATTTATTCCTGTCTGGCATTTGGATTTTAAAAAGATGTGGTAATAAATAAACCATATTTCAAGTCCCAGACAAAAAGCATGGGCCAAACATATTTTAAATCTTAAAAGAAGTGCACGAAAAAAAAACATTTTTTCAAACGATTTATTCCTGTCTGGCATTTGGATTTTAAAAAGATATGGTAATAAATAAACCATATTTCAAATCCCAGACAAAAAGCGTGGGCCAAACATATTTTATATCTTAAAAGAAGTGCACGAAAAAAAAACCATTTTTTCAAACGATTTATTCCTGTCTGGCATTTGGATTTTAAAAAGATATGGTAATAAATAAACCATATTTCAAGTCCCAGACAAAAAGCATGGGCCAAACATATTTTAAATCTTAAAAGAAGTGCACGAAAAAAAAACCATTTTTTCAAACGATTTATTCCTGTCTGGCATTTGGATTTTAAAAAGATATGGTAATAAATAAATAAACCACATTTCAAGTCCCAGACAAAAAGCTTGGGCCCAGTCGTAGATATATTGAGTGAAAGTATCGAAAAATCAAAAAACAGTCGTGTAAAAATCGATGCATTTGCAAACGATTCACACTCGTCTGGCATTTCATTAGCTTGTCATTGTAAAAGAGTATTTTATACACAAACAAATTTGTTTCGCGTCACTACTTAAATTCCGCAAACGCGGATTTATGGGGGGTAACGGAATCTTTGGGGGTAATTACCCCCCAAGATTCCGTAAACAATCAACTTTCATTTTAAAATTTCATAATTTTTATTATTTTATTTTATATTTTTGAATATATATTCTATTTAGTTGTGTTTATAATTTTTTTTTGAGATTTTCTCCCCCCCGTTCATCAATTTTAATTTTCGAGGAAAAACATTTTTGTTATTTTCAACACGCGGCTATATAAACCCCCCCCCCAGCTCAAAGTCCAGATCTACCCTTGAAATGCCGTTTTTTTCTCACTTGAAACTCATTTGGAATTTGATTTTCTTTATCACTGGAATCAATATAACTGTCACTTTCACATTCATAATCCCTTGATCGAATAATATTTACAATAAGTAAGTTACATACTAGCAAAAAGACAAATATAAATTATTACATATTAATATATAATTTTCAACCCTGCACTACACCATATCTGAAACTGAGAGTCCTCGTAAGTCCGTACCTGTTTTATTCTCCCTTGGCGTAGATAGTCAACCACACAAAAGAGATTTCTCCTCTTATTTTAATGCACGCGACATAAGACACGTAAGATGCGATGTGGTAGAAACATATGTGGTATGCATTGCTTGCGAGCGACGCTGCTTTTTATACTCCCCGCTCGTCCCGAAGTGGTTTTTATTTATCGTTTGCTAATGGGGAACTTGCTCATTTTTTTAAATTTCATTAAAGTGTGTGTTTATGAATAGACTGGGTGGCGGATGGCTTTGAAACGTCCGCATATTTGGTCTTTTGCTCTTTATGTTAGAGAAAAAATAAAAAAAGTGTCGGAAAGCTCAATCAATTCTCTTTACATAAGCTATCTACAAATTTTTCGAAAAAAACAATAATTATCGAGATATTCGAAGAAATGTAGGAAATTACACGTGTTCCTATAGTGTATGTAAATCTAAAAAAAATAGTTGTTCTCAGAAACCTTTGTTTCGAAGGACCGAAATTAACGAAGCGTCAAAGTAGTACATGATATTAAGTGAACATCATATTATATGAGATCGATTTCAATTAATTACCGATTAATTACGGTGTCAAAATGGAGAAATTTTACCGAAAAAAAAAAAAGTCCCAAATCCCGCCCCCTCTAATTCCTTCATTTTTGTCGGAATTCAAAAAATAAAAAAAAGAGTTTTAGCATGTTTTATTCTATTTAAATTAGCTAGAGTAGTCTTTTGGCGTAGGAGCCAAGATTAAAAAGTTGCGATATATCTACAGCTGCGCCCCAGATTTTTGTCTGGCACTTGAAACATGGTTTGTTTATTATCTTTTTAAAAAAACAAATCCCAGACGAGTGTAAATCGTTTGAAAATGCATCGATTTTTACACGACTGTTTTTTGATTTTTCGATACTTTCGCTCAACATATCTACGTCTGGGCCCAAGCTTTTTATCTGGGACTAGAAATATGGCTTATTTATTAACATATCTTTTTAAAATCCAAATGCCAGACAGGAATAAATCGTTTAAAAAATGGCATTTTTTTCGCGCTTTTCTTTTCCAATTCGTCTGGGAATCTTAAATTGAAACTACTTATTGCCTAATATTAACAAAAAAACAAATGCCAGACGAATGTAAATCGTTTGATTTTCGCGGAATAGTTGACAACTTGAACAATAATTTTTTCACTGTTGGGCCCTCGGAATTTGTCTGGTGTTTGTTATATCGCGATAATTATAATCTATTTACCTATATATACAATTCCCAGATAAGAACCAAATCGTTTGATTTTGACCATTTTTCTTACAACTTCGGATTGAAATTTCGGGCCTTCCGGCCCACGGAATTTGTCTGGCGATAAGTCTCCGTCGGATGTTTTTCTTTAAAACGTAAGTCTAACTTGACGCCAGATAGGAACAAAACGTTTGAAATTGCTCATTTTCATGAAATTTTCTTTTCTGTTTTCTGCTGAGGGGCCCTGGATAACCGTTTGATAAACACGAAAATGGTTAGTACAAATCAGGCATAAAAGGCTCCCAAAAGGCCAGATAGGAACCAAACGTTCACTATCCCACGCCCACGGTCTATTTAGTTTCTCCTATTTTTGGCAAAATAATTTTATTAGTGTTGTTATTGTTAATAGTTTTCCATGGCCTCCTCACAAATATATTAGATTTTTCGAAAATTAACCACTTCTTCCAGGGATAAATATGACATATGATATATCGTTGGATAGCTAACTTAAGTTGTGATCGAATAATGAATTAATTTATAGGATGTTCCATTTAAAAAAACACAAGTTATATCTATATCTCGAAAACTGAGGCATGCATAATTTTCTTCTTATCAGCAACGGATTCTACTCAAAGAAGTGCCTTAAGAATGTGTTATTCGACACTTGGTAATTTAGATGTAGAGGTCATCCAAAAATTACAATTTTCCAAAAACGCTCTGTAGCTCGGTAGTCGAAAAAGATAGACGGTTTGCGACATTGTTTGTTTCTCGAAAATCGAGCTCAGAGCTGATTTTTGTCTATCTACCATAGTTTTAGAGAAAACCCCAAATCCCATTTCATTTGGTTCACCCTGTACACCTACATGTAGCTTGTTTTTAAAAAGTTTTTTTACATTTAATTTTATTTCACCATATTCAGGGCCTTTTGTAGATCAACAAGTTCAAGATAAAGGTATATTCAACAGTTTAAAATGCTGCCTACTTTAAAGGAATAAAATACAAATTTATATATAAAAACGTTGCATTATGATTCATGTAGCTGCAGACGGAAGGTAAATGAGGTAATGTATACATATATAAATAATTAATTAATTACTGACCTGCGAGATGACTCATACCATCGATGCCTAGTTAACCGTACGGGTGGGTGTGGATCCAAGGCACAAAACATACCAGTCGGAGCACTATTTTTTTCGTTCATTCTGAAAATTAAAAATTTAAATTAGTGAAGATCATAAACATTAGTTTGTTTTTAAAACTACGTCAAGAAATTCCTATCCAAAAATCTTGTATTATATAGTGAAAGCATTGTTTGGATTCACTTGGTGGAGAAAGGTCATATGTTTTATAATTGGGGATAAAATAAATATTTTTATAATAATATATCGTTACTTTGTTGATTTTTTACAAAAAAAATGAGAGGTTACGGAAAAAGTAAAAAATAGCGATTTTATGCCCTACTTCGAGACGTCATATATCTGATTCATAACTGACCCTACACACCTCTGTGGGGGGGGGGTCATTTTTTTCGTTATATTATGTAGTATGCACCCTCACATTTTTCATTTTTTTCTCTATCTTAATTTCCCTAAGTTTCAGATTAGTACAGTAACTACATCTTTTAACTTCGGAATAATGTCATATGAATTAGATTTCGTTCATTTTTGGCAACTTAATAGTAAATGCGTCAAAGAAACGTTTCGATATTTTGTGGGGACTTGCTAATTTATAGGGGGCTACACCTTTTCAGGGAGTGGCAACTAAAAAGAACGAAATATTGGAGCACAAAAAGAATAAAATTTTGAAAAGAAAAGGTTCTATGTAATTTTACTTCCACATCCAGTGGAAGTATTGTAACGACAAAAAAATTTTTTTTAAATTTTTATTGTTCAAATTGGCTTAAAATGTCATGAAACGTCGAGATTTTAAGTTTGAGCGAAAAAAAAAATTCTGTCTGTCAGTCTGTCTGTAACTTTTTTTGTGCGCACGTTTACTCTGAAACCGCTTAAGATATTGACTTGAAATTTGGTACACATATGTACTTTAATGAGATCTGGAACTAGATTATATTTTCATTTTGTTCCGTCGAAGGGTTGGGGGGTAAATGGGTAAATCAAGCAGGTGAGAGTCCATAAAATTGATATTTAGTATATACAAGAGAAGCTAAAGTCTCAAAAAAATTTTGGCATTAGCCACCCCCATTACCACCCCCACCCCATTATTAAAGGGGATGAAAAAAAATTGTGATTTAGTGTATGTACAAGAACCAGAAACCTTAAAATATTTTTTTACTTCATCCACCCCCACTACCACCCCCTATCACCACCCCCACCCCGATGTGGGGTATCGCTTTATGGGTTTTTGGGGTTGAGGATTTTAAATATTATATTATTAAAGTTCCATAAACAATTATTTTCACATACAAAGTTTTTTCGTTGTGAGTGACTTGGATAGAGAATCTGGATGTGGAAGTAGTGATTCCTTGGGCAGCGGTTTTTCATATAAAAAAAACCCGCACAGAGGTCAAATTGGCTGAATTACTTCCACATCCAGTGGAAGTAAAGTAACGATAAAAAATTTTTGTTGTTCAAATAGGCTTAGAATGTCATGAAACGTCGAGATTTTAAGTTTGAGCGAAAAAAAATGTCTGTCTGTCAGTCGGTCTGTCTGTATCTTTTTGTGCGCACGTTTACTCTGGAATCTTTTGAGATATTGACTTGAAATTTGGTACACATATGTACTTTAACGAGATCTAGAACTAGATTATATTTTCATCTTGTTCCGTCGAAGGGTTAGGGGTTAAATTGGGGTAAATTTGGGGTAAATAGGTAAATCAAGCAGGTCAGAGTCCAGAAAATTGGTATTTAGTATATACAAGAGAAGCTAAGGTCTCAAAAAAATTTTGGCATTACCACCCCACCTCATTATTAAAGGGGATGAAAAAAATGTGATTTAGTGTGTGTACAAGAACCAGAAATCTCAAAATATTTTTTTACTTCATCCACCCCCACTACCGATGTGGGGTATCGTTTTATGGGTTTTTGGGGTAGAGGATTTCAAACATTATATTATTAAAGTTCCGTAAACAATTATTATACAAAATTTTTTCGTTGTGAGTGACTTGAATAGAAAAACTGGATGTGGAAGTAGTGATTCCTTGGGCAGCGGTTTTTTTCTACATAACACTATTTTTATTAAAACAACAAATCTTTTTAGTGCAAAATATTATAAAAGGCTACTAGAAAGTATTACAATATAAAATGTAAGAAAACCATGAATTCGAAATTTTTTTAAATTGACCTCTTGTTGAGGTATTTTAAATAGGTTTTCGTCAAATAACTTGAAAGATATTAAACTGAGCAAAAATATGCTAGAGACAAATAAGACAGCTACTAAATTGAGGATGAATTCCGTTGTTTTTTTTTTCTAATTTCGGAGATCTGGAAGTATAAAGGTGCGGCGTCCGAACGTCTATAAGATGAAGTATTTAGTTTAAATGTTAAATACTTTAGAAACTGTAAACTGCTGCTAGTGTTGTTAATAATTCATCTCAAATAATTCAACATTCTTTAATTGTTACTGACTGTAAATGTAGTATTCGTCTATTTGCTTCTATGTAATTTACATTATTCTTTGTATTAAAAAAAAAATCCTGTTTAGTGTGTGCCTATTTTAAAAATGTGTTGTCTAGTAAACTACGTTTTTAAGTTTACTCAACTGAAACATCAGTATTGTTGACTTACTACAAATGTATGACATGTATACAAGGGTGTCCCACGACGAACTGCGGCGATAGATATCTCGAAAAGCAATCATTGTAAAATTTTGAAAATTTGGTAGTAAACTAATGCCGATGAGGGCAACTCGGCTAAAATATTCTCAAGATGATGGCACTTCCGGTTATACCGGAAGTAGATGTCAACTTGCTTATTTTAAATGGGACACCCATATTATTTTTGGATTCTACGCAAAATTCTAGGCCGATTTGTGTATCATGTATTTGACCTAAGTCTCTCTGTTTTTGACATATTTCAATTTTTATGTCAAAAATCGTTTGCAGGCCCTAAAAGAATTATCAATTTTTCCTATAAGGAAGCCTTTATTTTCTAATTTGGGTTGGATTCTTTGTTGAGAAAGACCTACTTTACTAGTGTTTTTATAATATTTTGATAGCTAATAAGGGTAAATTTGTGGATAGATGTTTATTCCGAAAATGTTTAGTATTCGAAATATTGCCAATTCAATATTTTTATATGGGGATTTTGCTATGGAGTTTAAGTTCAAATACTCTTAGTTGGCTATGACGGCGTTGGCTGCTAAACAAATGTATGTAGCTGTCACTTACCATTTGACAAGTATTAATTATCATGCCGGGGCGCTTAAATTATACGCACGAGGATTATTTAAATTTGTTTATAATCTATGGAGAATGTAACAAAGTTTTATCAAGAATATGTGAAATATTTGGTAATAGATATCTAGAGAAACGAAAACTGTCTCCTAACAGTATTAAACGAATAATGGAGAATTTTAAAAATTTGAACTTAATATCCATAGCAAAATCCCCATATAAAAATATTGAATTGGCAATATTTCGAAAACTAAAAATTTTCGGAATAGACATCCATGCACAAACTTACCCTCATTTTTAATGGTAAATAAGATAAGATTATAAAAATTTGGGGGTTTCCATTTGAAAAAATTGATTTTCGACAGTTTTCTCAATTTCATTTTTATTCTTATTTTTTTAACACTGTGCATTAATAGTTATCAAAATATTATAAAAAAGCTATTAAAGTAGGTCTTTCTCAACAAAGAATCCAACCCAAATTAGAAAATAAAGGCTTCCTTAAAGGAAAAATTGATAATTCTTTTAGGACCTGCAAACGTCGTTTTTGACATAAAAATTGAAATATGTCAAAAACGGAGAGACTTAGGTAAATACATGGTACACAAAATCGTCCTAGAATTTTGCGTAGAATCCAAAAATGTAATAATGCAATGTAATATAGGGTGTCCCATTTAAAATAAGTAAGTTGACATCTACTTCTGGTATAACCGGAAGTGCCATGATCTTGAGAAGCCGAGTTGCCCTCATCGACATTAGTTTACTACCAAATTTTCAAAATTTTACAATGTGTACTTTTCGAGATATCGATCGCCGCAGTTCGTCGTGGGACACCCTGTATAATGTAATCAATTTATATAAAAAAAAACTATGGCATTTACGTTAAAATTGCTGACAATCAAAATGAAAGTCCATTAATTAGGCTTTTAAACAATTTTTTGGTTATTATATAGATAGTATAAATAAAATTATATAAAAAAAAATATTTTTAAGAAAAAGCTTTTATTTGAAAAAACTGTACTAAAAGTAAAAATATTTTTTTTTAAATTCATACACCTGGAAACCAAAAGCTTTGGGGACGGTCAATTGAGCAAAGTAACAATGGAATAGTTCTATATGCCGTCCCCAAAGCTTTTGGTTTCCAGGTGTATGAATTTTAAAAAATTATTTTTACTTTTTAGTACAGTTTTTTCAAATAAAAGCTTTTTCTTACAAATATTTTTTTATATAATTTTATTTTTTACTTTTTAGTCTACTTATTTTACAAACAGACAGACAAAACCCTTTTATTTGATACAAATGGCAAGGGAGTCGTGAAAAAAAAGATAATTTACCATCCTAGGGCGTCCGCCATATTGGATTTATAATGGCGTTACATGATTAATCGTATTTTACTTCATTTGATATGTGAAGAAAAGATACTCCGCCATATTGAATTTAGAATGACGTCACGTAGTTTATCGTATTTTACTCGTCAAACCTTTTCATTTGATATCCATATCAAGGGGGTTGTGAAGAAAAAGGCGATCCGCCATCTTGGGACGTCCGCCATATTGAATTCAGAATGACGTCACATAGTTTATCGTATTTTACTCGTCAAACCCTTTCATTTGATACCCATATCAAGGGGGTTGTGAAGAAAAAGACGATCCGCCAGTTTGGGACGTCCGCCATATTGAATTTAGAATGACGTCACGTTGTTTATCGTATTTTACTCGTCATTTCTCGCCTTTCATTTGATACTCATATCAAGGGGGTTGTGACTAAAAAAGCCGATCCGCCATCTTGGGACGTCCGCCATATTGGATTTAGACCGATAATGGCTACACTATGTTGTATTGTCACCGGACTTATACACGTGTGCCAAATTTAAAAGCTCTAGCTTAGTTAGAAATAGCCGAAATTTTTATTGCAAGATTTGACCTAAACAAACATACATACAAACATTGCAAGTTAAATAAAAGCTTTTAAAAACAAGAGTTATGACAGAAACAATGTGCCTTTTCACATTTTTTTAGATAAAAACATTTTTGTTTCTTTGCAAATATCTGAATAAATATTAGTTTTTGCGAAAAAATGATGGGACATCCAGAATCAAGTTTATATATTGAGAATAAATTTGTTTTTATTATATATTTGTGATTGATAGATTCGAATGTACCCATTTAATTCTAATAATAATAATAATAATAATAATAATAATAATAATAATAATAATAATAATAATAATAATAACAGGTCTTTATTTAGGGCGAAGTTCGCTTGTAATGCGCTCTTCCACTTAACCCTTAAATCTGTCAGTGCAGTGCAAAGAAGTGAAGTTGACAAAGATCCAACCGAACGACCCATAAAGGAAGCAATAAATCATCACAAGCTAAGTCCCCAAATCTTACCACTTATACCCTTAAACTATTCACGTCTTAAGTACTTGAAGACAACTTAAAGAATTTCATGAACAGACCTGACACAGGTCAGGCAATAAATTAGAAATGTCAATAAACAATTCTCTTCCAGCAAATACACATATCAACCAGTGGCGTACCATTAGGGTAACAGTACACCAAGCGAAATTAAATCAATTTCGAAAATAATACAAATTTGGATAAAATTGTTGCCCATTAGCTTGGTTTCAGTGCCATTAAAATTTAAAAAATCTCATGCCTGCTATAAAAAACATACTGATTGTTTACACTTCACATCTGGTATGCTCTGGTAAGGCTGGGGAATTTCTATTAAAAAATTTAGGTCCGTAATAACAAGCAAAAAGTAAACAAAAAATAATAACTCTACAGAAAACACAAAAATAATGTATCCACTACAGAACGTAAGAACGAAGACACATCAGCTACTGGTACAAAAAATCGACGGCGACGGAAACTGTCTATATGGAGCACTAAGCCATCAGTTAGAAGAAGAAAATATAACAAGCCCGGCACACACAAACGCTATGAAAAATCTACGGAAACAACATAGATTATTTCACTCCGTCCATGCTGGCATCCATCAACGAACTGGAACTCCGTTACAATCAAAACAGCACCAACAAGGAAAAATAGAGGCGTTCATCGGAGATCTGAGAAAAGATGGTTTTTGGGGTGGACAGGAGACGGTAGTAGCAACAGCAAACTTGAAGAGGAGGACAATAATAATGCACAAGGAGGAGGGGGATTTCATAACTTTTCACCCCAACAACCAACAAGAAGACGACAACATACCAATTGAGATTGTGTACAGGAAGCAGGGAAACAACAGAAATCACTACGACAGCGTAATCACTACGCAGAGAAGCAACGAACTAGAACGATTAGAAGAGCAATAACGCCCTGCCCAGAATGGGAGGAAGCACTTATCAAGGCTGTGGAATCTGATACAAGAGACAAAGCTGGATTAGGAGCTCTAAGTAAATCTAGAACAGAAGCGCCACGAGAGATCCACGAGGATCGGGATGGTCAAGGCCAATCACTCAGCTCCTCTTTTCTAATCTAATCTAATCTAATTATAACGCAAAATGTGAAGAAAATAAGCTGACTTGCCATTTTTAATTGCTCTCCACCTCGAATTGATTTCTGCAAATATAGGTACACTTTATTTATGTTGAAATACAGAGAAACCACAGTTAACAAAAAAGTTAAAAATCAAAACGTTTTTCAACCGACTTCAAAATTTTTTAAAAGGGTGGTTCTCAGTTCGACCCGTATGTATGTTTGTGTATGTGTTCAATAATTACTTTGGCATAGCTTATGCGATTTCTATCAAATCGATTTGCAAACTGCAGAGGTGTGGCGGTGTTCCCGTTGTAGTTTCAACAAATTATCTCTCAATAAATATATTGGATTAAACCGTTGTCCGGTTTCCGAATAAATTCCGGGGTGGATTTAATTTCTATGCGTTCACTACGCGACGAAGTTTATATCGATTATTATTAACGTACTAAAAAAATCTAGTATGGTCTGTTCAATTTTACGATCTAGATATTGTTATTTTTCCATGCGGCAACGACAAATTGTATTATTTGACGTTTAAATGCTGCAGAATTAAAATGTAAAAGAATTATAAAAGAAACTTATTATTAGGCACCATCTTCATGAGCTATATCACGCTGTTATTTTCTGCAAGGGAATTATCTTTATTAAAGTCCACAAAAGTGAATCTACTAATTAAATAAAAAACCTAGCTTATTACTTCAAGGAGATAAATCCCTGTCCGGCATATACAAAGGTAAAATTCGTAAATAAACTAAGGGACTTTTGAAATAAAAAAATTGTAGGTAACAATAACAAAATTTATTACAAAGATAAGGCACCGGTAGAGGAAAGAGGTATTACATGGTGTAGGCAAATAAAATATGCTGACGATAATATTCTACAAACAAATATCAAATAGAAGGTATACACGGAGAGACAGACATAAATATAACACAATAACAAAAGGTAATGAGTGGGCAGATTTCTAAATTCACCGGTACATCGCACCGGTAAGCAATAACATTATTTGATTGGCTATTTTGAAAACGATAGCCAATCAGCTTCGTATTTTGTCCACCCGGTGCGTCCACCGGTGAATTTAGAAAAGTGCGGAGTAAAAACATAAGATATGGAAGATTGGGCAATTCCGAATATTTAATATGAATGTAATTGTAAACAAATGAACGGTTCATCCGGCTAAGATAATTAAAATTATAAACATAACATAAACATAAACTGTTTAAGAATGAATAATATAATCAATCATTACGAATCCACAACAACGTAACAGACGCCGGCAAGATACTGGGAATTGTTGATGACCAAACGGGGGAAAATGAATGTGTAAGTACTTATAGGAACTGAAGAACTGCTGGAAAACGGACGCTGTTGTTGGTTACAAACACAAATTTTACAGATTGATATCATCTGCAACCACAATTAAAGGCAAAATTATACCATTATAGGTATAGTTAACACTGGCACTATTAACTACCCGTAAAGCAAACATAATTACTTTATCAGCTTCTTATTAATTCTGCACGTATTTACGAGACAAATGGTGTAATATTTTATAAACTACTTGGTAAGAATCACCGTTGCGAGTTCAATACCACTATTAAACAAATGCAGGGGCTCAAATTCTAACGATTTTGCGAGCCCGATGAACTGTGTGTCTATAACATTATATTCGCGCCTAGCGGTCTCCCTTCTAGATTTGTACAGAAGTGAAGCATCAGTATTATGTCATATTTATCGTGGCCATTTACCCGCGCGCATTTTACTTCCACATCCGGTGGAAGTATGTATAGTAACGACAAAAAAATTTTTAAGAATTTTTATTTGTTCAAATAGGCTTAGAACGTCATGAAACGTCGAGATTTTAAGTTTGAACGAAAAAAAAATTCTCTCTGTCTGTCGGTCTGTAACTTTTTTTTGTGCGCACGTTTACTCTGGAACCGTTTGAGATATTGACTTGAAATTTGGTACACATTTGTACTTTAACGAGATCTAGAACTAGATTAAATTTTAATCTTGTTCCGTCGAAGGGTTGGGGGGTAAATTTGGGGTAAATAGGTAAATCAAGCAGGTAACAGTCCATAAAATTGGTGTTTTGTATATACAAGAGAAACTAATATCTCAAAAAAAAAATTGGCATTAGCCACCCCCATTACCACCCCCACCCCATTATTAAAGGGGATGAAAAAAATTTGTGATTTAGTGTATGTACAAGAACCAGAAACCTCAAAATATTTTTTTTTACTTCATCCACCCCCTATCACCACCCCCACCCACTACCGATATGGGGTATCGTTTTATGGGTTTTTGAGGTAGAGGATTTCAGATATTATATTATTAAAGTTCCATAAACAATTATTTCCACATACAAAATTTTTTCGTTGTGAGCGACTTGGATAGAAAATCTGGATGTGGAAGTAGTGATTCCTTGGGCAGAGCTTTTTTATGCTATTATGAGATGTTAAGAATGTCATTTCGTGAACAACAAACCAAAGGCTTTAAATAATTTTGATAAAAATAACAACATTTCCAATCCCACTGCTATCAAAGGATGAAGTCTCTTACATCTGAAGTGTTTCCCTTCAAGAAATCAATTTAATGACCCCATTGCTAGCAAGTTACTATGTTCCATAACACTAGATAAGCCACAGTCATTTATTACTTTGCCTACAGCTTTAAAATAAGCCATCATAATGTGGAAAGGTCCTAAATGTATAAACAAATTATAATATTTAGGTTTTTCAGTAGCTTGGATTTGTAAGGCTACTTTCGCAATCGCGAGATAAGTGCCTTGGATGGAAGATTGTTTTAAGTCTTGACAAATTTGCTGACTTTGCTTCATAGTCTCCAGACTTATTAATGTATTCGTAGGTGATGAATTAATTGATAAGAGTTAGATAAGAAATTATTTGTTTCTATTATTATTGCTACTTATTAAACTATTGAAACCAACCCACATCGGAACATTTGGTAATTGTAAAGGATGGCTAATCATCCTAATCATCCAAATAGTATCTATGGCAGTATGTAATTTTAAATTGACAGGTTATAAATTTTCAACTTCATGGACCGACAATTGCAGATCATCTGTCATCCTTGGTTTCTTAAGGTAAGCAACTGCATCTAAAGATGTAGCTTCAAATGTTCTCCGTCTTCTTTTCTTCTTATTCAAGGTTTCTTCGTAACTGGGAGAGGGTAAGTTTGATATTTCTGATACATCTGGAATATTCAAATCAAAATTCTGGTAGATAATGCCAACAGTATCCATGCAAAGTATCTTGCCACTTCTTGTTTCCACGAACCGATCAAAATTGTCGTAGGCAACACCAGTTCAGGACATGAAGATTTTTTAATTGTTTCAGGACATAAACTTGATTTTTGTATTGAAGTATAGGTCGCTTCTGTTTCCAGCTCTTCAATTCCTGAATAACTGATGCAATGTCCATATCTATGAACAATATCAATAACTTTTCTACTACTGGTTAAGCTTTTTAAAGCCATTCCTAACATAATGTGCTTTGATATTTTGACTCTTTCGTTGTGTACTCCATGTTATTATTATTGCATTATTATTATTATTAATTTTATCATGTCTGGGGGGATGTTAGGCCTTTCGGATTGGTCTAGCTGCTTACAAAAGGTCTTAAGATAGTACTTCAACTAACATATATAAAATTTAAGGCTTGCTACTATAACGTAGGTTCCCTATTTTTTTTTTTCGAGCTTGATGGCGTTTGGCGGAAGTTAAGGCCCACCGAAAGTGTCTGGCAATAATGAATGTTGATTTTCACCTGTAATACACCTACAGCATTGATAATACCGAGATAATTTTGTCATAGTGACTGCTGAAAGCGTGTTGCTTGGTAATATTCTATTGCTATTACCTTTAAGCAACACGCTTGAAGCATTCTCTACGACAAAATTTTGAGTACTTATCAATGCTCGAGGTGTATTCGGTAAGATAATTTTACTTCCACGTCCAGTGGAAGTATAGTAACGACAAAAAATTTAAAAAAATTTTTATTGTTCAAATAGGCTGAGAATGTCACGAAACGTTGAGATTTTAAGTTTGAGCGAAAAAAAATTTTCTGTCTGTCTGTCTGTCTGTCTGTCTGTCTGTCTGTCTGTCTGTCTGTCTGTCGGTCTGTCTGTCGGTCTGTCTGTCGGTCTGTCTGTCGGTCTGTCTGTCTGTAACTTTTTTTGTGCGCACGATTACTCTGGAACCGTTTGAGATATTGACTTGAAATTTGGTACACATATGTACTTTAACGAGATCTAGAACTAGATTATATTTTCATCTTGTTCCGTCGAAGGGTTGGGGGTAAATTGGGGTAAATTTGGGGAAAATAGGTAAATCAAGCAGGTAAGAGTCCATAAAATTGGTATTTAGTATATACAAGAGAAGCTGAGGTCTCAAAAAAAATTTTGGCATTAGCCACCCCCGTTACCACCCCCACCCCATTATTAAAGGGGATGAAAAAAAATTGTGATTTAGGGTGTGTACAAGAACCTCGAAATGTTTTTTTACTTCATCCACCCCCACTACCACCCCCTATCACCACCCCCACCCCGCTACCGATGTGGGGTTTCATTTTATGGGTTTTTGTGGTAGAGGATTTCAAATGTTATATTATTAATGTTCCATAAACAATTATTTCCACATACAAAATTTTTTCATTGTGAGTGACTTAGATAAAAAAATCTGGATGTGGAAGTAGTGATTCCTTGGGCAGAGGTTTTTTATTCTCCATTCAATTCGTATTTTCTCACCGAACAAACTTCTAAAAACATTTTCCACGTATTCTTTTTACTTTTAATGGTGTTTTGGGTGCATTTTCTAATACAATTTGATTAACTGAATCGTTTACCAAACCTTTGTTACATTTTCAATTTGACCTTTGTTGAATTTTAATCTGACATTTGAACATATCATGTGTGCCTTGCCTGATAACACCACATGTAGTGGTGTTATCGCTGTAATCTTTTACTGATTGGATGAATTTTGACACATGACACGAAATGCAATATTTTGATTGGTTAATACATTTAGTAAAAAATTATCAACAGTATTCTGTAAAACATATATAAAAACCAGCTATCATACTTTAACGTAGGTTAGTAAGGTTTTTATGTACTTTTAGCACCTGTTACCTGTAAAAGGGCCCCGCTTTCACGCTAGCAAGTACGCATACGTTCTTAACTACATATTACACTATTTATAGTCAAAATATTAGCTTTGCTAAAATCATGTAGGTCTGGGGGCTCTGGGATCTTGGACTATTTTATCCGATTAAAGAACAGTAAAATTCAAGCAACTTGCGGGTTGTGCACTCTTGGTTCTATCAACGTAGTCTTTTTAGTCTAGGCAGCACAGAGGCATAAATATGAATGAAATTTTCATTGTGAAATTCCGATTTATTCCGCAGATCCACATCTTAACGATATTTTCGTTCATAATATTTATGCAGCTCCTCAACCTTTAACAGAAAAAGATTTATACAAGTACATGTGGATCAAGCGCCGTAAGACAACTGTCATTTTGAAATATGAATCAGTCTGGTACCATTATCCATCCTCTACTTAAAGAAGACATATTGTTTTTTAAAATGTTCCCATTACCATAAATCCTTCTAGATTTCCTATGCCATTGCCTGACCAACCACCACGTAGTAGAGATTATTTTGTCACTTTTTATTCCGACTAATGTGCTCATAGCAAATTATACGAAACATCCCAGCAATGCAGAGTATTTTGAAAGTCTTGACTTATGGTCTATGGAATACAAAATAGCCGACAGTTCGATTTAATGGTAAGTTTCAACAGAGGAGCGAACCCTGGATATTGCATACATGGTGGTGAATGTTTATAAATGACACTAGATCCCGAAAAGTGTGAATATGCAATAATGTGCATACACAATACATATATTAAAAACCACTGCCTAAGGAATCACTATTTCTGCATCCAAATTTCCTATCAAAGTCTCTTAAAATTAAAAAAAAAATTATACTATATTTGCACTTCACTATGTAAAAATATTATTGTTCGTAGAATTTTAATAATATATTTGAAATCGTCTACCCCAGAAACCCATAAAACGATATGCCACATGGGTAGCGGGTGGCTGGTACCAAAAAAATATTTGAGGCCCTTGGCCTTTGTACAGACACTAAATCACAATTTTATTTTTTTAAACCTTTTAATAATGAGATGTGTAGGTGATAATGGAGGTAGCTGATGCCAAAACAGGTTTTAAGACCTTGGTTTCTCGTACATATACTAAATCACAATTTTATATAAACTGGGTCCACGGATTAACTAAATATATACCTGTAAACTTTTTTAGTTTTGGTTTTTTGATCAACTTTTTTGCTTACTTTGAAAAATCATTAGACATTCTCAGGATTACGAGTTATTATACCGGGTGGTTCAGCCGATAGGAACACTCTTGTAACTCTTGAACGGGAGAATGGCTTTTTCAAATTTGGTGTAGTGCTATGGGATGGAGTTTCCAAATATGTGATGAAAAGAATCAAAATGGTCGACTTCCGGTTTCGATGCAATTGACATGAAAATCAAATTTATAATGGGACAATCTGTATATTTTTGCATATTTGGATGCTGCTGGCCAAAATGTATATGATCTGACCCTCAAATATTATTTTGATTTCCAAAAAATATAGATTTTTAATTTTTAGTTTTAATCATAGAATGCCGCAATTTTGCCAAAATTGTTAAAAATTAGTCTGAAAGTACTTTAAAATATTATCTCTTCATTAAGTTTTAGTCGGAGAATGAGCAATGTCTAAGATGCACCCTCTATAACACTCGCGAACAACCACCTAAAAAAAATTGATTATTATGTAAATCGACCTGACGGATCCGATTTTGGAGTTCGCCAGACAATCCGAAATTACGAAACTGGTCAAAATCGGCAATTTCCGAAAAATCTCAAATTTTATGGATATTTTTAAATTTTTACTTATCACCCCATATATCCCTTAGTTTAAGTCCGATTAAATTGAAATTTTTAGGAGAATCAATTTAGACCTTTGACAGAAATGCAAAAAAATTTACGTGTCACCAGTAATATTTTTTTTTTGTAGTTGGTGACACGAAATTTGTTAAAAATGCAATAACAAATACTCGATCGAGAAAACTTTTTTGTTTTTAAAGATAGATGTATATAGTAAGCTACCAAGTTGTAGCCAAAGAACCAAATAAACTTTTTTATTTCAGTGATTTTTTTGATAATTGGCTTGGTTTTTAACCTAACGGTGCCGCAATATAGAAAAGAGCTATGCCGGCCGCGGCCGATCACGTAGTGCACAAGCGATAACACCATGCGTAGCTTGAGAGCGCCAGGATTTGTATTGTACTAATAATAACCTATTTAATAATCGTTTATTCAGTAAATTTTAATTTTGAAAAAGGAGCAAAATATAAAAAATTAAGTTTTAAATTTTGATAAAGGCAATTTAGACATACTCATTTTATTTCCACATTTAACTTCTACTCGTATAATTAAGCAGCAATATTTAAGAGATAGTTAACATATTTGTATTTTTTTTATCGCAAATTATACAAAGTTTTGGGCTTTCAACGGTCTTCCTTTTTTTATAACCATCTTGCATGATAGACAGGACATTTTGACAAAAATTAATCCCTTTTTTGGTGTAATATTTCAACTTAAGAGAGATATCATCCGACTTTATAGAAACTGCTTTAAATGCTTAATCCAGTGCTTCTTCTGTAACACCCTGCACAGTTTCTTCACTATTTTGTTGGCAAAATATGCATTTCATAAAGTTTAACTCTGGGTTTAACTGTTAAAAAAAAGTTGAAAACGCGCACAAAACTGCTGACGTTAAAAAAATTGCTTAAAAGTTGTTCTTTGTTCAAATTAAATATTAAAACTAGTTTTAAATGTCTGGAAAAGAAATTCCGTTACTTTAATATGCACTTTACCCTCTATAGCACTTTCCTAACGCAATAATAATAATTATTATAGCTGCAACTCATCAATTTTCAATAAGAATAAGCGTCATAAACCACACAGACGACAACTCCTGTCAGTCGGTTGAAAACAACTAAATAAACGTTTTATAATAGCAATTTATGTAACCAGTTACAAAAGACGTAACAACACGAGTTACATAAGATTGTCTTTCGTTACATACATGATTTTTCTAATTTTAAAATTCTAAAAACAATTTAAACATAATAAATGAAATGGATGTATTTAAAAATCTTAAAAATTAAGTAATCTTTTTCATAGTTACCTTTGCTGCTATCACACATTATAATTTTAATGTCAAAATTGACAGACGTTGTTTAGTCAAGTTACAATATTATTTGAAATCCTAATTTGATAACATAATAAAGGTAAATTGTATTAATGCAAAAGTTTTATTAGCGTATTTTGAAGGAAAGAAGAATTTAAAAGCTTCCACTTTATGGACTTAGTATTCTATTCTGTGCTGAATAAACATTGTTTCTTTATCTTTTTGAGAGTTGTTTATCTTTCCTAATTGATGACATAAGGAACTTTTTGTAACGCCATATCCTAAAATGGCATTTATTTGACACTTTTCATGAATCAAAACAATGTCATTATTGACAAGTGTAAAATAAAGAAAAAAGAGTGAAATTAAATAGAATTTAGGCTATTTTTATAAAATTATATTCTTTTCTGATTTCGAATGGCGATACAACAAAATTTGTATACAACTCGAGACTAAAAAAACACCATTTTAGCCACTTGTTATATAAAATACTATTTTGTAACGCCATGTCCTAAAATGACGTTTATTTGACAGTTTCAATGAATCAAAACAATGTCATTATTGACAAGTGTAAAATAAAGAAAAAAGAGTGAAATAAAGGAAGTTTATTTAACAATGTGAAATAAAACTTACTGGTTTCTATGGAAACAGCAATATAATTTAGTCTATTTTTACAAAATTATATTGTTTTCTAATTTCGAATGGCGATACAAAAAAATTTGTATAAAACTCGAGACTAAAATGTGTTTTTTTTACTCGTGTGGTTTATAGCACTCGCCTTCGACTCGTACTATAAATGCCCCACTGGTAAAGAAAACACCATTTTAGCCACTTGTTATATAAAATACTATTTCGTCACCAGTTACGTAAAATTTTACTTTTCATAACTGGTTACATAAAGTAGGACGTTGTGACACTTACATCAGTTTTGAAAACTGTTACTTTATACGTTAAAATTATAAAAACCAATATTCACAACTACGCATTATTTTATTCACATCGGGCGGGGCATCCTGAAAGACGAGAAACAAAGCCGCGGTATAGGCCAACCCAATCTTTTATCTTGCGACGCGACCCGGCGCGGCGGTCAAATACTGCAGCACCTTTTTCTTGAAAACTAAGTAAGTTATCAAAAAATCACCGAAATAAAAAAGTTTCTTTAGTTCTTTGGCTACAACTTTGTAGATTACTATATACATCTATCTTTAAAAACAAAAAAAGTTTTCTCGATCGAGTATTTGTTGCTGCATTTTTAACAAATTTCGTGTCACCAACTTTAAAAAAATATATTACTGGTGACACGTAAACTTTTTTGCATTTCTGTCATGTCAGTCATGATAACAAAGGTCTAAATTGGCTCTCCTAAAAATTTCAATTTAATCGGACTTAAACTAAAAGAGATATACGGTGATAAGTAAAAATTAAAACATTTCCATAAAATTTGAGATTTTTCGGAAATTGCCGATTTTGACCAGTTTCGCAATTCCGGATTGTCTGGCGAACTCCAAAATCGAATCCGCCAGGTCGATTTTTTTTAGGTGGTTGTTCGCGAGTGCTATAGAGGGTCCTTAAATGCATCGTAGAGATCCCTCGTTCTCCGACTATTTAGCGATATTGCTTTCTCGACGAAAACTATTTTTTTTTTAAATGGAACTCATATGCGACAACCTGTTATTTAATTAGATCTTTAAATTATAAAGAAAATGATAAGCAGAATGGTTACCTTCTCTTTGTACTAAATTTATAACTAAATAAATAATAATTATAATTTTTTTTTAATATTTTTTGAAAATCAAAATAATATTTGAGTGTCAGATCACATATATTTTGGCCAGCAGGATCCAAATATGCAAACATATACAGGTTGTCCCCTTTAAACATTTGATTTTCATGTAAATTACATCGAAACCGGAAATGTTGGTTCTTTACATCATACAATTGGAAATTATCTCATAGCACTCCACTAAATTTGAAAAATATCCATTCCCCCATCTAAAAGTTATAAGAGTGTCCCTATCGGCTGAGCCGTAAGCTGAAAGGAAATAAAGAAAATATAAATTTTTTACAATCAGTAAAGTACCTTTTTCTGAAATCGATTGGCAATGTCTACATTTTCGGCGCGATTTCAGATCGAAAAATCCACAATTCCAGTATTTTAGTCCGTTGCTAAGAAACTATCAGAAAACAGACCGGAAAAGATCCCTTGCCAAGCAACGATCAACAAAACCGTACGGGAATGTTAATTTCCCGGCCTAGGCCGGGAAACTAACATTCCCGTACGTTTTTTTAAATATATTTTAGACAGTAAATAAATACACGCAGACAAACTAACCCACATTAAAATTGCATTTATTAGTAAGCAGTTAGATTGTAATGAAGAAATGTTATGCATTAATACAAATGCCTTAATTTATCATAATATTGATTGTGATTTCAGAAGAAATAGTAAGTGTACTTCGGTGTGAAAGCACATTCCCGAACTTCGATGCTTGTTGGCATCACAATTTGCATCGTCGTCCGGGAATGTATTGCTTTCGCACCTAAATACACAATATACTATTCTCTTAATGAATATATCGAATCTTATGAAAAAAGTTATGTAAACTTTAAAAAATTTGATCTGTAAAGGTGTTTACGCAAAACTTCCCTCTCTATTTAGCACATTTTTTTTTAAGTGATCATCCTGTATTTTCACTAAATAAAAGTATATCAGATTTCCTCCTTATTCCTTGGTAATAGAGTCAACTACATTCCAAAATTTTATTTTCCATCATCGTTTCTAATTAATTTTTTTTAGGATAACCATGTGTATATTTTTTTTAACTAAAAGTAGGTACATCGATTTTTCTTTCTGGCAATTATGATAACTACATTCCAAATATTGCTTTCCTCTCTTAATTATTTTTTAAAGTGACCAATAAAAGTATACCTATCAGGTTTCCTCGCCATTAACAGTGTCAACTACATTCCAGATATATTTTTTCCACCCTTAAATAATTATTTTAGGATGACCACCCTGTACATTTTTTAATTAAGTAAGCATGTAAATGACTTCCACTTCTGCGTAGTGGAATGAAAAAATATATAGTAATCGTAATTTTTTTTTTAATTTGTCTTTGTTCAAATAGGCTTAGAATGCCATGAAACTTCGAAATGTCGAGATTTTAAATTTGAGCGGAAAAAAATTTATGTCTGTCTGTCGGTCTGTCTGTAACTTTTTTTATGCGTACAATTACTTTGGAACCGTTTATGATATTGACTCGAAATCTGGGACACCATATATTATAACGAGATCTGGACTAGATTATATTTTGATTTTATTTCGGGGAAAGGGTTGGGGGATAAATGGGGGTATAACAAGTAAATATGAGTTCACAAAATTGGGATTTAGTGTATGTACGAGAATCCAAGGTATCAAAATTTTTTTTTGGCACCTTTTCCAAATCAAAAATGAATCGTTTTGGGAAGATAGAATTTTTTAACATTAACAATGAAACAAAGTACATAAGGAATTTGTTCAATTTGGGAAATAATCTTGACCCCTCGAGCTCTAAATCTTATCACACAAACTGCGGGTAGCTACATTTTTTTTCAAAATTTCGATTTTAAGCAAATGCTCTCGACTTAATAATTTACAATAATAATTTTTAAGATAAATTATTAAGCCTCGAACATTTTCTAAGCAAAATTTTACAAAAAAAAGCTACTGGCAGTTTATCCGATAAAAATCAGAGCTCTCGGGATATAACCTATGAATATTCTAATTAGGTATATTTGCAACAAATTTCTTTGATCATCTTAATATTGTTTTTAAAACGAGTACCTATTTGTCATAAACATTCAACCAATTAATATACACATAATGAATTTTGGTCTAGTTGTACAACTCTTAAAATTGCCAGTACATCTGTTCTCTTATTCAACCAATAGAGCTTAAGTTAATTACAACACTGTAGATTATACATTTTTTTGATCATATTTATTAGGGTTCAGAACAGTTTGAAGCATTGTACCTAAGTATACCGAAGTAAGTAAATGCCAAACTGAAATTCAAGTACAATTGGAGGGAGACAACTAACTTGCCCTTTAATTACCACAATGGCAGCTAAGTAAAATTGTCTGGGATTATTTAATTATTTAGTAATAATATTGTCCCAGATTGTTAAGACATTCTTTACACGTCACGCCACTGTTTTACACGCCTATCCGGTGAGCAACTATACCGGCTTGTCAGATTTACGCTCTATGGAAGACTATTACCACTTTATATAGACGAGCTGCGAAACAAAATACAAAGTGTATTATATAATAAGTTTAATACTCACTTTAGCGAACACAACACATATTTAATAAAGTATCTTGGCACTTTAAAGCTATCCCATTTCAAATTTGTCACCCTATTTTTACATCGCACTAAACAAACAAATACGTAAACAAATAAACAAATTCACTCTTAATCACAGGGAGTCAAGTTCCTGCACTCAGCTGTTAAAGTTGCGCGCGCATCACGTTATTATAAAGCACGTGTCGATGTACAGTGGGGGTCTAAATGTATTTGGTGTTATGTATTCAATTCTAATGAGAAACAGGAAACGGTTCAGAATAATGTGAATATTTAGATCGGGCAGATTAAGGGTTTTAAATCCAGGCAATCTTGGTCAGATGAAAGATGAAACTGATAACTTTATTAGGTTCAATTGGCGCATTCCCAATTTTAGACGTTTCTGAATTAAGCCGCGTTCTCACTATGCAACATGTTTATAAAACAATTAATTGTTTTAAAACAGAGTTTTATAACTTGTTACAAATTCAGAGGAAAAATGTTTTAAAACAATTGTCGAGATTTGTAACAAGTTGCACTGTTCCCGTCTTGTGTCGATGAACATCAAAGAAAATCGGTACCTAACTTGTTTTAAAAACATGTAATTCTGTTTAGAAACTGTAACATGTTATAAAACACTGGCGACGGTGTTGCCACCCGTCATTTTCGTCGTCTGCATTCAGTCACTGTAATCTGTTCAGTGCAATTAACTATGGAGAGTGGAGACAGGCTGATGTCTATAAACTTATCGAAATGTACAAAGACCGTAAATTGTTGTGGAACCAACGGAAGAAGATTACAAAAATAGGAATAAAAAGCATGATATGTGGCGTGAGTTGGACGAAGAGCTTTTAATAGAGAATGTAAAAGGTGACAAAAACAGGAAAGGGGGCAGGTGAGAAAGGAAAGTGGATGTATTTCAACCATCTACTTTTCTTAAGAGATAAAAATCGACCCCGGTCTACCATAGACGGAATAATCCACACTGATGTCCACAATGCTGTGGACAACGAGTATGTGAAAGATGGAGCGGGTGACAGCCAGGTGTACCATCCTTCACTCATTTCATAATTTATTATTTTATTAGAGAAATATTAATATGAACTCAAAATCCTGACTTGTCATTCTAAGAAAGTTTTTACAACTACCATCAGTTTTAAGTTCTTCAGCTAACAGATCTCGGTTGTCACGTTGAAGATCACTCGAGAGGTCACTGTCGCTATACTTCTTCCTGGCCTGTAACGACGGATGAACCCAAAATTGTCTCTTTTTAGACATTTTTTTATTGTTGGAACTGAACACCACACAAATTGCAACTACAATAAGACCATCCTCGCTTGGAGACCAAGATGGCCATGGTCATGATGACTAAATGTTTTCAAACATAGTTTGATACTCCTTTTGGAATGTTTTGAAACCCTGTAATTTCAAAACAATTGCTTTAAAACAAATGTTTTATAAACATACTGCATAGTGAGAACGCGGCTTTACTAACGATTAAAGTTGAAAAATGACAAGAAATCGTGTAAGTACAAATCGCTGATAAAACGAAGACAAACACAAAAAAATTGCTCAGGACCTTTTTTGTATAGCATTACAGCGACCAGCACAAACAATATACAACGAAAAAATAATAAAATGTTAAATGTTACATTAAATATACAGGGTGTCCCACTTAAAACTCCCGGCGCCATTTTCTCGATAACCAAAAGCGATATTTGAATTCTGTAAAAGGTATCTACTAGAATATATAAATGACTTCAGTTTGAGGAAAAATGGTTATTTTACACATTGAGGTATAGATGGCATTGCGATGCAAAGAAATTTTTCGATCCTAGGAACCATGAAATGAAAAACATATTTTTATTATTTACTATCAATATCGAATCGATTCCACCCCAAACGAAACTTTCTCGCACTTACCTCCCTTATTTATACTCCTCTAAACTATTAAATAATCAGCATTCAGTAGATTTATTTGCAGTTCATTGAAACATTTTAAGATGACTGTTGCTGAATAAGGATATTTTTCATTTTGTACGTGTATTTTCGTTGTTTCGGAAGAGGTGGGAGGGGGGAAGAGAGGGTAAAAAGGGAGGGTGGGGGGAAGTTTCGTTTGGGGTTGAATCGATTAAATATTTTTAGCAGATACTAAAAAAATGTTTTTCGAGTTTTTTCCTCAAGAAATAAATTAGGCCAAAAACCGGCCTTAGAGACCCGCCTCCTTTATATGCTAAATACCCAAAATAATGTTTTTTAATAATAATGTAAGCACAAATAAGAGATATTTATTTTTAGATAATATTTTATATAATTTATATCACTTGTCAATGCCAACATATTTTTTCTACGAGAAAAATGTTCAAGACAAAGTTGAAGAGGACAAAATTTCCTAAATTTTTTGTATATGCATTTTTATTGTAGGTTTAATGTTTAAAGATATACAGCGTCGGAAAGATGGATTTAAGAACAAAAATAATTTTTTATTATATAATGTACGCTTACAACATAACATATTTTATATTATTTATACTATTATAATTAAGATCTACTTGTATTGAAACTAAAAAAAATATGAAATTAAGGAGATAGTATTACCGTGGTTTACTTCATACCTCGACAATAGGAAATAAATTATTAAATTTAATGACAGTTATTCAGAAGAATTGGCTATAAAACGAGGGATACCTCAAGGGTCGGTTCTTGCTCCTATCCTCTTTTTGTTAGATATTAACGATATTTGTAATTGTTACAAGAAATATAACCTCCAATTGTTTGCGGATTGTTAACCGTAAGAAAATGTATATATAACGAAAAAAAATAATTGAAAATTAAAATAGTTTCCCTACATAATCGCATTGTGATATGGAAACCCTTTAAAAATAATATAATTTGTTCATAGATAATTTACAAATAAAAATGGAGTTTGACGATTTTTTGAAAAAAAATTCGTTAAACTTCATTTTCCCACCGCTATATCTCGTTGCATATTACACTTACAATAAAAATGTACATTCAAAAAATGTAGGAAATTTTATCCTCTTCAACTCTGTCTAGAACATTTTTCTCGTGGGATCGAGCGCTGTCGAATTATTTAGAAAAAACAAATTTCTTGCACCTTTCAATCAAGATGGCGGCTCACGCACCTCCCCCCCCCCCACTCCTAAGGCCGAAAACTTGTATTTTTCATCAGGGCCTCGACTTAAACAACATACATCAAAATCATTACTACTCCACCTTTTGTAAGGCTAAGGCCATTTTATGTTCTTAGTGACTGGAGTAGTAAACAACGTTTTTTTGCTCATAATAGTAAGGGAAGTGGAGTACTTTTTTAACGTCATTTTCAGAACTTCATTTTGTTGCTGAAATGTGAATGCCGATCTGGCAATGCCGTCGATTAACTGGTCTGATACACTTATCAACTTCTCCCGGTAGCTCACATAACCTTCAAAAATTTCAGAAAATTCTTGAGCAATTATTTTAGCTTATATTCTCTATATTTTTTGACATCTTCTTGGGAATTAGTAGAGGCAGGGACAGATTATCCATAAGGCTAACTGGGCCTAAAAAAATATTGACTCCTCACCTCCCCGCTAACCAATTTTCGTTTTCGAGAAAATTTTTTTTTTTAGATTTCTCCTACCCGCTCATCAATTTTGAAACCCGGACGGAATTTTTTTTTTTCATATTTCTTCTCCCAGCTCGTTAATTTTGAATTTGAACAAAAACATGTTTTTTTCAGATTTCTCTCCCCTGCTCATCATTTTTTTTTCCATTTAGTTCAGTAATATATATAAATCGGACAAAATTCATACAGTTTTGAAAATTGGTACAAATGTTAAGGAAAGCGAATTAATAAACCGAAAAGTCCCCATCCTTAAATGATGGAACACTAAATAGTGTGTTTCATCCCCTAGGACGTCGTTTCCACCCCCATTTTGAGGTTTTCTAGATTATCTCGGGAACGGTGCATTTTTTGATAAAAATACCTATATACAAAATTATTCCTTATAGAATTCTCTATCAAAAACGTCTCTACATTTTTTTTAATGAAATTGATAGTACCGTGGGAAATAAGGCGCACACAATAAGGGTTGGTTCCAGTTAACACAATAAATTGTAATATTTACTATAATCTACTTTAAAGTTCAATGTTTTGCGTTAAGCAGCAGCTACTAAACTCCACTTAAAATTATAATGAATGTAGCGCTTCCACCCTCTCACCACTAAAAAATATCGCAATTTTTAAAGAAGCGAGAATATTGTATATTGTACTTGTTGCCACGCCGCCACCCCATAGATAAAGCAATTGCCCCTTTTTTTACGGGGTGTCGGTGTCCCCTGTATACCTAATCCACTAATTATCAGAGTCACCTGCGTTAATTAATCTTCGTCGTCTACCACAGATTCGACATTCATGCATGCTTGTCCGTGGCAATGGTAACACACTGTGGAGCAACGTAAGCCTGCTTCTCTGCAACTACACCTGTTTTCGCACCCTAATTTGCATTAACAAGAAATTAGTGTTAAAACAGATTCGGTAGCTGGTTCTTTTGTTGTCATAGTTGGGGTTAATATACCGCCGACTTTTTTCATCCCCAATCCGTAGCCTCTAGCGTAACATTTTTCTATGTTTGAATTTGGCAAGAAACGCGATATGAGTGTTGCCGAGCAGTAGCAGAAGTTGGTGGTTTTTCGACGAGACGATCCCCTTTTAATGGATAAATCGTCGTAAATACAATATTTGTTTTTTCCAACATTAATCCTTAACAAAACCAGCTTGCTCAGGGGATATTAGACAAGAAGAAATAGAGTAATGCTCCACAAAATGTTCACCTTGTACAATATAAGCGTGCAAGGCCAAAGGAAAAAATTATATATGTATTTAATAATAACATGAGTAGGTACCTACAGTTATATAGAATATCAGTAATTATACAGAATAAAAGTACCTTATCACCATAGTCCGAAGTTTGCAATTGATAGGCATAATAATTAGTGAACTAACGAGGAAATAATTACCGATTTTATAACTAATGGTAATGTTGTCATTAACTCAGTGAAATCAAAGGTACATTATTAATGTATAAAATTTACATTTTACGTTTTTATGGATACTTAGTTTGATTAATATTACAATTTTTTTATTCGCGTTGCTAGATTCAAAATGGTGAGGTCAGATGAGGAAACATGTTTTTTCCAAGAAACACATATAAAATTACAAAATAATATAAGTGAAATTTCGTTAGGAGGGATAAAAAGCCATTTTTTTAACAACTTTGAAGGCTTAATGTCTTTCTCCGCACTGCAACACCATTGTCGTATCGGCATTCATATTTCATCAAACAATATAAACTTGTGAAAATGACGTTCAAAAATGTTCTCTGCCTCCCTTACTATTATGAGCAGCCATAAAAAAATATTTCAACTTTAAGCAGGACACAGGGTGGTAGTGGGGGTGGATAAAATAAAAAAAATTAGGCCTTCGGTTCTTGTACACACACTAAATAACAATTTTATTTTTTCCACCCTCTTTAATAATGGGGTGGGGATCGGTAATGGGGTGGGGATCGGTAATGAGGTGGCTGCCTACAAAATTTTTGAGACCTTATGTATACTAAATACCAATTTTATGGACTCGTATTTGCTTGATTTACCTATTTACCCCAATTTGCCCCCCAATCTTTCAACGGAATAAGATCAAAATATCTAGTTCCAGATCTCGTTAAAATATATAAGTGTACCAAATTTCAAGTCAATATCTAAAACAGTTCCAGAGTAATCGTGCGCACAAAAAAAGTTACAGACAGACCAACAGATAGACAGAAATTTTTTTTGCTTAAACGTTTCATGACATTCTAAGCCTATTTGAACAATAAAAGTTTTCAAATTTTCTTTTGTCGATACTATACTCTGATAAAAAACAGAGATGTAAATTTTGCGGTGACCCATTTATTTACTAAAGAATCTTGCCCAGCGTTAGGACATAAATGCAAGATATGCCATCTTAAGAATCATTTTGAGAAAGTATGCAAGAAGAAGAAAGAAGCATCAGAAAAATCCAAGAATGCCAAGGAAGTGGTAATTGGAGTTCTTAGAAGTAGCTGTTTAACTCCAATAATTATTTAGTTCTTGATTTTAAAGGATATATAATAAACTTCTGAGAGTGAGATAACCCAGGTAGTTTCTACCAGTATTGGAATATTTTTCTCTCAGCCCAAGCTTAGATAGTTGCTTTGGTAGCATTTAAAGATATGCCAAGTGCCGGTTTAGGTCCTATAAATCTAGATACCGCACCTACCCCAGCCAAACAGTCGGCTATTTCATTGCCTTCAATACCAGAGTGGTCCGGTATTTAGACCAGAGTCCGGTATTTAGGCCAGAATCTTTATTTCACATTAGAGCTTTAAGAGTTGCTTAGTCATCTGAGGAGATTTTGTACTGATCTGTGTCACGGATGCGTGTGTTGCATCCTACATTACTACCTAGACACGAAGTTATTCTTACTTTTGGATTGCGATTGTATACTTCAACTCCAATTCCTTCAGGGATTTTAGAGCCATCTGTGAACCAACAGCCGTCTACCCATTGGAGCTCGGTCTTGTTCCAATCCCACCCATGTTTTCCAGGATGTTGACAGGTAGCTCGTAGTATGCATCACATCTGGAGGCATACCCAAGATGCTGTGACTGTTCATGTCATTTAAAAACCTACGGCGTATGAACCATCACTTGTTGCAGTCTGCGTGTTGCGCATCTGGCTTCCCTTTCCAGGTAAATATGGAGAGGGGTATAGATCCAGAAGGATTTCCAGAGCAGCCGACGGTGTAGTAATTTTTGCATCTTTGTTTCCAGGCATAACTGTCTCTGTAACCCAAAGAGTTTGGTTTTGACCAGTGCTCAAGTTCTTCCACAAATTTTTCGGCATGTCCACAAAGACAGTATTGCCTGGTGGATTAACTTTTCTAAGGGAGAGATCCAGTTAAGTGATTTATCTAGGGTAATACCTAGTTATTGTCTAAACGTTGGTTCTGACATTTTCTTAATTTTTCTCTATTCTTATTGGGATGCTCTGCCACATGTATTCTTCTAAACAATGTCTGAAATCTACAAAATAATACAATTAACCAGTATTTTACTGGAAAATAACCTCTACGCCTGTGGCTTTTACGTCATAGGATCAGTTAGAGGGTGGTGTTTGACAAATAATGAATAAGAACAAAAATATAAAAATGACGTATTTTGCTGACGTTTCGGAAAACGAATCTGATTCCTTTCTCAAAGCGTATTATAATGTTTGTGGGCTGTGTATATTAAATACACAGCTTTAAGAATATATTTGTTATATTCAGTATCCATAGATACTTACTGCTTACACAGAACTGTTGATATATCTAATCGATAGTTTTATTTTAAACAATGTTGAGTTTGTTAAGTTCTTCTTTTAACATCGGCAGCCAGGTTGTGCAAACATCTACGGAACAATTCGACACGCATTTATCGTCATTCAATAGTATTATAGCCGCTTCTTTAATTTTTCTTTTCTTGCTATCTGTCTCTTTTGTTAAAATTTTTGCCGAGTCCCAGTTTATTCTATGTCCGTTCTCCCAAGCGTGTTCGCAAATCTTCGATTTCTGAATCTCATTTTTTCTAATGTAACTCTTGTGCTCACCCAATCTAACACTGAATGGTCTGGATGATTCACCCACATAATGTTTATTACACTCACACGGAATACTATAAATGCAGTTTTTTGAATTTTGCTCATGATTTAGCGGTTTTGTTTTTGTTAAAATAGATCTCAATGTATTGCCCGTTTGAAATATCGTCCTAATATCAAATCTATTGCCTATACGGCGTAGCTTTTCAGATAATCCGTGTACTTAAGGAATTAACGTCGTGTACCGTTGTTCAGGTTTTTGTCGTACATGATTATTATTTTCTATATATGTGAAAGTTCTATCAACAAAAGCTTCAGGGTATTGATTGTTTATAAGAACCTCTTTTATAAAGCGTTTCTCATTGTCTAATATTTCATCATTAGAAGAAATTATTTTGGCCCTATCATATAAGCATTTAAAATTCAAATACCTATTGGTGAGTGTTGGTTTTCTATAAACGCTTGTTTCAACCATATTATTTACTCTTTTAATTAAAACATCTAAAAAGGGTAGTTCATTTCTATTTTCTTCTATTTTAATTAAAAGAGTAAATAATATGGTTGAAACAAGCGTTTATAGAAAACCAACACACACCAACAAGTATTTGAATTTTAACTCAAATCAGTCGATGCATGTTAAAAAGGGTGTCATAAAATGCTTACATGATAGGGCCAAAATAATTTCTTCTAATGATGAAATATTAGAGAATTTTGAACTTATGCAAACGTGTTTATTTTAAGACGAGGAATTTACATTTAATTGTACTGTATTAAATTTAAAATATAATGACCCGAACAATTTTCAACATGTCGGTAAAATATAAAATATGCACAGAGATTCATTGTACATTGTCATTGTTATTACCTAATTGAAATACTATGTAAATTCTCCTGCGTGGAGCAAAAACGATTTGTGGGAATTGTTTGTACCTACCACTGAAATTTCCAATGAACTATAACAAAACGATCAATGATTCGTTTCCGAATTTTCCTATAAAATATTAACCAACAGTTGTAAGGAATAGCTTTCAGCGTACATAATGCAACAATTTTACGTTGCAATCTGTGACATCAATGTCATAACCTTAATCATTTGCATTAATTAGCATACCATGAACTATAGACTCTATTTCCCAAACGTTACATTATCCAACAATGTACACTTTACTCGCATATCCGCTGATGTATTAATTAACATTTTAATTTGTAAGTTTTAATTAGTTTTCCTAATACCAGTACAGGTATAATAAAAAAGATACCACATTAATTAAATAAATTGCACTGGCTTCGTGTGGCGGATTTTAAATATAAAATACATACAGCCGTAGTACCTATCAAGTACTGTGAAATGAAAAAATAAATGCAGATTTTCAACATAAAACATTATCTGTGTTCGGCATAATGTATTATTAGGAAAATTGAACAAGTATGGTGTAAAGTCAAAATCATTAAAACTACTTAAAATTTATTTCGAAAATAGAAACCAAATCACTGTTTACAACGGTGTGATATCAACAGTAGCGGGCATAGATCATGGAGTACCTCAGAGATCCGTCCTTGGACCTTTGTTATTCTTGGTCTATGTCAATGACTTACCACAATATGTTTTTAATGCTAAAGTTGTGTTGTATACAGATGATGCTACTAAAGTAAATTGTAATGAGAACCAGATTGAGTTGGAAAATATTATGCTGCAAACACAGTCGACTACTTCCGAGTGCTTTCAAGCCAATATCTTAAGTTTAAATGATACCAAAACATCAGACATGGTATTTTCTACTCGTTATATTGAAAAGTATGAAAACCCAGATAATGTAAAATTTTTGGGAGTAGTTCTGCATCCCAAACTGTGTTGGGACCAACATGTGGACTGTTTAAAAAAAACTGATAAGGTGTGTTTATATGATAAACAAATTTTATAGGGGAAGTCATTAAATGTCATTAGGACAGCTTATTTTTTATTATTCCAAGGCACCTTTTCTTATGCAATTCTACCTTGGGGGGATACAGCTCATTTAGATAGAATATTTAGTTTGTAAGATCGATTTCTAGTCTCGGATATAGAGATGACGTAAAATATAAATTCATTGAACATAGAAAGTTAATCAAAAGCGTGTATAAAAGTATCAAACAATGAATATCAAAATTGTGCTTTCAGCAAAATGTTCCCTTAAATAGTACAAAAAACGTGTAAATTTTAATCAACTTCAAGAAATTCAAAAAAGTATGCTTTTTTTGAGTTTGTTCACTCATTGCTGGAGTAAAATATTGTAGTTAATAAGATAAAATTAAAATTGTTTTTTAACTTTTAACCTTTTTGCAACCTGTACGTTATCTTAGACTTATAATTGATTTAAAAAAACGTTATTAAGGACCATATCATCTGTTGGTTATTTTACAATTTCTCTTAGAGGACGCCACATCCAACACAGTAGACAAAAACATTCAGCTCTAACTTTTCCTGGTAACTTTATCGCCAACTGATTATTTTTTATTTATTAAAGAATATTATTTAGGTATTAAGCAAATCACAATTTACACACTTTTTTATTTACTATGAAATAGAATGCAAGGTTCAATAATTGTTATGAATGACTGAATTTCAAAAAATGATTCAAGCATTTTCAATATACCGTGCGTGTAATTTCCCATTAGGCATGTACATTCACGTAGCGCGAGAGATATGACAACACCGGCAGCCGTAAATTCGTCCGTCGGTGGAGCATCCCAGCTCTGTTATTTCATTTCAGCCAGCTGGCACACGCGATGTTGTTATTCTTACTCCCCATGCCTAGCCCGCGACTACACACACGGTATTTTTTTGCCTCCTAGCAAGAGTAGTTGTAGTAGTAAGAGTAGTTGTTTTAATTGTTTCTCCAATGATGAAGGTTTTCCTAAGTAGTATATTAGCATGACCAGATTAAGGTACTATACACAGAAAGTAGATAACTTCATTTAAATAAAAAAGTGTAAATGACTGAATTTAAATAAATGATTTACATGGTACGGCCTTCTTGTTCATGTATTAACGAAGATCTTATCGTTTAATAATTTCGTGTTTTGCCTTTTTGCCATATATTTCACAAAATCATAAAGAGTATTTTTATTTTATTTAACGGCAATAAGTGTGGTCGTCAAAAATCTATAGTACTTAACTCGTGTATAATTTGTTCTGTAATATGCTTCTCAGGGGCGTAGCGAAGGGGGGGTATGGTTTGTCAGACTTGGCAAAAGTTGGATAAAGGTCGGAAATTCGAGATGTAATTTGGCAATTTTTATTGAAAAATTTTTTTTTTAGATTTTCTAAGCGCATCAATCTAATTATTGTAAAGTGAAGTTACACAATATATATTAACATGAGACAAGACAAATATGTTCATGCCGGTATACCCATTGCCATCCTGACAGCGTGTTGGACAGGCCTATATATATATTTACCCAAGTAACAATTTAAATGGGGGGGCGAGCGTAGAGGCGACTTCAATGTGAATATCAGTCGATATTCCGTTGAAGCAACGTCGAGCGCGGTTAGTACTTGGGTGGGGTCCCATCTTGGGAAATACAGCGTTCTCGTCCCACCTTCTAGCGGCTTGTATATCAGTGTATACGCGGAAGTTACGTAATTTCAGACGAGAATTGCGTAGTGGATATACCATCCTTCGGAGGGGATGTAAAGCAGGCGATCCATTGTCCATTAAATGTTAGGCAAGTAAAAGATCCCTACTCTCCTTAAGGGAAGAGGTTCGGCAAAATTTTCAGGTTGGGGGTAGCTCGTCTCCTGGCGTCGGTGATAGGCCCTGGTAGCGGAAATAGGCCGACGTTAAATAGTTAAAAAAAAAACAATTTAAATTTTATCTTCAGAACCTCTTGAAGTCTATTTAATAAAACTTCTGATAAAACTATATATCTTGGACAAACGCTATTAAACCTTTATAAAGCTTGTATAAAACTAAGAGGAACCATTCTTAAAAGAGTTCTGAGGGCCTTTTTTAAAAGTCATTTTAAAACCAATTGGTTTTATTCTAAACAGCCTTTATAATGTTCTGAAGACCTCGATAAAACTATTCATAAAACCAACAATAAATCCTAAAAGCATAATTTTGTCCTTAAGGGACTATCTACAAACCGTTATTTAAACTACTATAAAACCACTTCGTAAAGTCATCATTAAACTAAAATGCTTTAGAAAGCTATTTGCTTTGTTAATATGGTTATTTTTAATAAAAGGGTTTTATGCTTGCCATCATATTAAAACTAAGTTGGCAATGTTGGCAAATTAGTCGCGTGTTGGTAATGGATATTACAATAAGCATTTGCTGTTGTTCAGCATTCAGTTGGTCTCTCTATACTGGTTAAAACTATCAAGTTCAGTAAGTACTTACCGTGAGTGAAAATTTAGCTGCGCATTAAATTGTACTGATGATATCGCAACTAGTGGGTAAACAAATACGGAGGCCCTTGAAAAATATTGAAAATCAGGCCTGTAGCTAGGCCCGTCCTGGAATAATTTTCGCCCGACCTACGGCGACTGCAGGGGGGCAACAGGCGCGGATTTTGGGGGGGGGGGGGGGGGGTAACGGGGTAATTACCCCCCAGGATTCTGTAAATCATCAACTTTTGTTTTAAAATTGTATGATTTTTGTTAATTTTGGGTTCAGTGTTACCCCCCCAAGCTCAAGGTCCAGATCCGCCCTTGGGGGGCAATTTCAACTGCCTTCTCAATATTTTGAAAGGGATTGGGTCAAAAAATTTTTTTTGGATTTCTCCCCTCCGTTCATCAAAAATTTTTTCAAATTAAAAAAAAATTTTTTTTGGAATTTTCTCCCCTGCTCATCAAAAATTTTTCGAACTAAAAAAGTTTCTTTACGGGCCCCCCCTTGAAAAATTGTTTTTCCGCCCTTAAAGCACTTTCTAGCTACAGGCCTGCCGCGCTCTTCAAAATTTTTTTCGGACCAAAAAGTTTTTCTTGGATTTCGCCCCCCCCCCCCCCCGGCTCTTCAAAAAATTTAAAGTTTTTCTTGGAGCAAGCGGGAGGGGGGGCACATAATTGACCCGGGCCTAGGGGCAATTTATATCTAAAACCGGCACTGAGTATCAGGATAAACATATGGTATTTAGAATACAGTTAACACAAAAATCCTTGTTAGAAGGCAAAAACATGTGTGTTATTTACTATTTTCAAATAGTTATTTCTGACTTTCCATTTAAAGTAACCACTTTTTTTATTTTCATCCACGTTTGTGAAAAATGCGTCTCCATATTTAATTTCTTGAGGTACTTCACACAAAAGTAAATAAAAATTAATCTAAAATAAGTAAAATCTATTTATCCACCTGCCAAACTGCAACTTTTGCGGATTTATGAAGGAATTTGTCCAGACCAAATGGTTCTTATTATACAGGCCAATACAGCTTTATAGCAGTTTTATGATTAGTATATTCAGGGCCCCCTTTAAAACTCTTAGGCATACTAGTTTTATGAACGTTGTCTCTAAGGTAAATTGGTTTCCTAGGCCAAATGATTTTATCAAGGTAGTGCTGACCACCACTATAAAACCTTTACAACTGTCAACAGACTCGATTTAAAACAAATGCTAAATGGTATTGAAACTAAGCCTCCACTAGGTTGTTACAACTCTTAATAAAACTAGGCTGAAAGAGTTGTTGGTCTGCTATACTACCGCTATAAAGCCATTTAGCAAACTTCATTCCTCAATAAAGCTGTTACAAAACTTATTCAAGTTCACATAGCATTTAAATTGTCACTTGCGTAAGTTATGTTATTATGTACATTTATTATGTGTATTTCTTAATAAGTTTCCGCCTGTATTATATTTTTTAATGTGAGAATAAATGACAGCAGACAATCAATTTTTATTTTTACTTCTACTGACATTTCTTGTTGCACTTTGTCTGACAATATAGTTCATTTCAATAAAGAGAAAAACACTTTTAAAAAATTACAGTTTTGAGACCGCTGCTCACCAGTATAATAAATTGTCAGTTAACTTTGCCCATTCCATAGAACAGCAAATTGACATATCTATGAGACATCTTGCAGTATATTGGACATTATTTCTAGTTAAAATAAATAATATATGTGCGTAGGGAACTAAACATAGTATTTTCTTTTTCTTTCATAATCGTGGTCTAAGTGGCAAACATTTTTTATGCAAAAATTCCTAAATCAGTTATTACACGAACAAAAATAGTGTTGCTAAAAATATATCAAATTTAATGACGGGAATTTTATCCATCAGTGTGTTTCGATTTTCCAGTTCAATTATATAAACATTTGGTAACATTTTCAAACACAATCTAACGCATATTACTGCTTTATTTTTCCTACACCAGTCAAAACAAATTTCAGACAGATTTCACACTTAACTTTTACGATTTTCTCGCACGGACAAAAGCAATAAAGGAAATACTTGCTTGTAGTATCCACAATTAGAAGCACACATCTTTTTCACGATCATGTTTGAAAAAGAACTTAACACTCACTATTAACTAAATAAACATAATTTATTAATGAAATAACATCTTAAGTACACAGGCGGTAATAGAGTCGAAAATCTAACTAACCTAGCAGTGGGAATCTGTGTATCCAAAAATAAATAAACCTGAGGTACTCACTTATATTTTTGTTGTCCGTTGTGGATTTGAACTTCACACATGATAAAACAGATCTAAATATTTGTGTTTAACTTTCTTATTTATTTAATTGAATTGTTTGCAAATAATTAAAATAACAATTATAAAATAAATCTATTGAGACTTTACGAGTTTGTTAAATATATACAGGTTGAAAAGAGATATTAGTAGACTAGTGTTTATATTTTTTACGAGCCTACGAATTATGACTTCCTTTAAGAGATACATTACACAGGGTGAGGCAATAGTGCGTCGGACTTCGACATCTCGAGTTCTGCGATAGCCAGAAATTAAAAAAAAATGCAAGTAAACTAGGTAAAAAAAAATCTATAACCGGAAATTATTTTCGGATATACAGGGCGAGCCAAGACGAAATTACAGGTTCAAGTGCCTTTTTTTTAAATGGAATGCTATATATACAGGGTGTTTATGGAACTTTAATATTAAAATATTTGAAATCCTCTACCCCAAAAACCCATAAAACGATATCCCACATCGGTAGTGGGGTGGGGGTGGTGATAGGGGGGTGGTAGTGGGATGAAGTAAAAAAATATTTTGAGGTTTCTGGTTCCTGTATATGCACTAAATCACACTTTTTTTCATCCCCTTTAATAAGGAGGTGGGGGTGGCTGGTGAGGGTGGTTAATGCCAAAAATTTTTTTGAGACCTCAGCTTCTCTTCTATATACTAAATACCAATTTCATGGACTCTTACCTGCTTGATTTACCCATTTACCCCAAATTGACCCCAATTTACTCCCCAACACTTCGACGGAACAAGATGAAAATATAATCTAGTTCTAGATCTCGTTAAAGTACATACGTGTACTAAATTTCAAGTCAATATCTTAAACGGTTCCAGAGTAAACGTGCGCACAAAAAAAAGTTACAGACAGACAGACCGACAGACAGCCACAGAAATTTGTTTTCGCTTAAACTTAAAATCTCGACGTTTCATGACATTTTAAGCCTATTTGGACAATAAAAATTTAAAAAAAAATTTTTGTCGTTACTATACTTCCACTGGATGTGGAAGTATAACCCTTATTTGGTGGTGACATTGAAATTGATATTAGAACTTGCAACAAAAAGTTATTCTTTTGTGAAGGAAATTCTTTCGAAATGCTCAGTTTGGTTAGGTAAGTAGAAAAAGAAACAAAAATCATACATTCACCCCCCTCCTCCCCCTCTTTTCCCTCATTGTTCACCACCCATAAGAACGGTGTAAGTTACAATATGTAATATACGGTTATTTATTTATTTTTAAAAAAAATCAAAACTCCTCGTTAAATGGCTACTATCAGGTTATAATTTGATTACTTCTGAATACTCTTACACACATCCCCACCAATTAAGGTGGTGGATTTTATCTTTTTAGAGTTTTTATTGGTTTTAACTGCAAAGGAAATCCCTAATCACCCGATTTGTTGTTTTTTTTAATCATAATAATGATTTAGTCAATTCAGATGAATATTTCTCACACTTTTGGGTTTGTGGTATACTGTGTGCATATCACTATCCAGAAAATATCACTTGTTTCTTATATTAAAATAGTCTTTAATTATTTAAACGACTTTTGGCGAGGAAGTGTTGAAGGGGTTAATTTGTTTTTGTGTCTTTTTCTACTTAGTTATCGAAACTTAGTATTTTAAGAGAATGGCTCAAAAGTGACCTTTTTATACATTGTTCTTTACTCTTGTTTTTAAAGACAAATAAACATAGTTGAAAAATGAAAATTGACGGATGTGTCAATATATTATAGTTCCTAAATGTATTTTTACAGATCTCTTTTGTGGATAAACCTACCATAAATCTTATCATTCGCTTTTGGGCTAAAAATACATTATTTGATAGAGTGGAAACCCCCCAAAAACAAACATCATATCTTAACCGAGAATCAACCTCAGCAAAATATAAATTCCTTGGTTGAGCCATGTTTAGAACATTTTTTATATTTTTGAACCGATAAACTACTGAATTTAATTTGGCTATCAGTAATTCACAATGGCTTTTCCAGTTTAAGCAGCTGTTAAAGTTAGATGGAGCCTGCCATTTTTGTTGCATGTAGTTGTTTTATAAATCTTCATGTATTGAGGCCCCCCCGTGTGGGGGGGTCTATTGGGTACTGAGTTTAGGGGCCCGGGCTTCTAAGGGGCCCGCCAGAGATCTTGACAAAAAAATTTGGTCTCAAATTTCTCCCCCCCCTCCCCGCTCATTAATAATTAAGCGCGGGGGCCCGATGGCTTCCGAGAGGCCCGTCAGAGATTTTGACAAAAATTTTTTTCAAATGTCTCCCCCAAATGTCTATTAAACGCGAGGGCCCGCTGGCTTCTGAGGGGCCCGCGAGAGATTTTGCCAAAAAAATGTTTTCCCGCTCATTAATTATTAGGCGCGGGGGCCCGCCCGTGAATTTGATACCGGGGCCCATGATTTGATGCGGGGGGCCTGCATGTATCAAGAGTGAAAAAGGTCTCATCTCAGACCTACCTTGCACTGGCGAGAGCCAATAGCTCTAATTTCCTCAAAACAATTTTTTTATAAATAGATCTCGTGATATTGACGTGAATTATTTAATAATAATCAGTTAAGCGAATATAATTAGATCGACAAAAACGGTCACCTAGATTCTAAGATTAAACTGATAGTTTTTGTATTATCTCAAGGTAGTTTAGTTTTCAATATTGTTATATAATATCCTAAAATGAGGCTCGAGACAAAATTTAAATTTTTTTAGCAGTAACACCAATAAATTAGATTAACCATGAGACGTCGATGTCTAAATATAAAGCTAATAATTGCTTCTGCAGACATACTATTTATCCACAATTAATAACATTATTATTATGCATGACATGGATAAATATTTTTTAACGATTGAAAATTGCTCTCGATCGCTGTCAACTTGGAAATCCTAAAATAATAATAATAAACTTTATTTACTGGATTATGTGAGACATTAAATTATTAATTAATTAAAACAAAATGGCAAATCTCCACTTTTTAAAAAATAATTTTTACAAAGTCACGTTCAGGATAAATTTCAAATTGTGATTTCCAGTATCATCCGTCCTTTCTGCTACCGCGCAGGTTTCAGGTGAGTTGATGAACAGAGAAGGGGCAGTGGCGTGCCCCCCGCCCCATAATGCGGTGCCCCTCCCGCCCATAAAAAATGTTCATTCTTCAATTTTGAGGGTTTTTTTCAGATTTCTCCCCCTCTCCGCTAATCAAATTTTTGAGATTTGTGGGAAAAATTATTTTTTTTAGATTCATCAAACGGACTGCCCCCGTCCCAAAAAGCTGGCTACGCCACTGAGAATGGACTTCTACTTTTTTTTAATGGAGGCATAATTAGGTTTTTGACTGATCTGGCAGTGTCTGTGCCACCCAGTTAAAAGTTTTTAAAAAATGACCTGGCGCACAGAGACATTGCAATATGACGCGGAGAGAAACTAGTCGCGTATGTCCGATCTTAATTTATTGATGAATCGACCTTTGAACTCGACAAGTTACAGTTACTTGACTCTTTATAAAACTACATTTGCAAAGCACCGACTCGGTGGCGCAGTGCTTAAGCTGTTAGGCTTGCGACCACGGGGTCCCGGGTTCGAATCCTGGCTAGGGTATGGATGTGTAGTGGCGTTTTTCATGTGTTACCGAGATGGTAGCAGTGGACTAGACTGATGCGGTTGTGTGAGAGACAACGCGGTCTAGTCGCTCTCCTCTCCTGAGTTCGAGTCTCAGCTGCGGCAGATGGCAATGTCGCAGGGAATGGGTGTTGTGATGTTGTCTATGTGTGTGTGTCTGTCCTGGTTGAGTGGTAGAATAGCCATCGGCTAAACTCCGTCAGGACATTAAAATAAATAAGGCGATTAAAAAAAAAAAGTCTGTATATAGAAATATTAAATTAGGCTAGAATAAATTATATACAGTACCAATAAAAAGTTTAATTGATTTGTGGTTTACAATGAAAAAGTATAATTCATTTAATTATCAATTCAATGTCGTATTCATATTTTCAGTTATCGTTAATTTGGTTCCATTATTAAGTGCTGTTGTATTATTGAATTATCACAAACAAGCTAGGACCATTATAAAAGCTGGTTATAATGGTCTGCGGTGACAAAAAACCTGCATATATGTATTTTTTTATAATGTATCAAATCAGTAGACAAGTGTAATTAGTAAAATATTCCATTTTAAATTAATTACAATATGATGTGTATTTCCATTATTTTACGTAGGCTCATATTATATTACCTAGCTATTGTATTGCATAAAACGATATAAATATTGCATTGAGTAATAACTAGAATAATATACTCGGAGAAAAGAAATAATTTTAGGTCAAATTTACATTTATAGATATTTTAGATATTTTTTATACAATGTATACCGGGTGGATCAGCCGCTAGGGTCATTCTTGTAACTCTTGAATGGGCGCATGGATTTTTTTCAAATTTGGTGTAGTGACATAAGATTAAATTTCCAAGTATATGATGTAAAAAACGATAAAGGCCGACTTCCAGTTTCGATGCAAATCAAATTATTAAATGGGACAACCTGTATATTTTTGCATATTTGGATCCTGCTCGCCAAAATACATATGATCTGACCCTCAAAGGGTAAATGGGTGTAAATTAGGGTAAATGGGGGTAAATTAGGGTAAATAGGCAAAGCAAACAAATAAGAGTCCACAAAATTGGAATTTAGTGTATGTAAGAGAAGCCAAGCCAATTTTTTGGCATCAGCCACACCGTTATTAAAGGAAGTAAACAATAAAATTGTGATTTAGTGTGTATACAAGAAGCAAAGACCTCAAATTTATTTGTGAACATTAACCATCCCCACTATAGCCCAGACGACAGAGAACATTTTATAGTGAAACCCACAAAAACTTGCAAAATGAATACCTAATTATTTTTTTTTATGAGTTCGTGGAAGCGTATAGAACAATATCCTGAAAAGTTTACATTCCGCTCGGATGCAGGACATAAAAAGTTAAAAAAAATAACAAATACAGGTGGATAGACCACGTGTTTCTGAACAAAAAATGTCCCAATAAAATGTATCGCTAAAGCCACGATATTCCTGAAAACATAGGTGGCCAAGCGCACGGTTAAATGCATACTATGAAACTTCTAAAAATTCTTAGCTGTTCTAACGAGTAAGATAAAGCTTTTTTCTCTTTCTGATTACATTTTTAACATTTTTCTTAGTAAATAGGAGGATAAATAGTGAGTATGGAAGGAAAATATATAATTATGAACGCATACACAGACACCACACATAGCCGCTGAATCGCTCGCATTAATTTTTTCGTGCATTTACTGTATTGTATTTATTACAGGTACACCTATCCACATTTCAGCTGTATCATATCCAATGGATTCCTTATACATTTGTTAATGTATTGGAAAAGTTCCAGAATTTATATTCAAAACAATCAAAGATATTTTCATAGTTAAAGGATAAGATCGTGAAAATCGCAATTTCTTGTCATGATCTGATTGATCCTCGGATTGATCATATTTTCGAAAAAATGCATACAAGTAAACAAATTTGTGTTTGAATATTCGAAAAGTATACATTTTTTTTCAAAATACTGATATTTTATTTTTTCCAGTGGGTCAAGTTCTCGGCAAGTTAGCCCCCAATATATATATTTATCAAAAAAATCATCAAGCAATGAAATTAAAACGATTTAAGGTGTATTTTTTTAACTCACGTTACTACAACTTAATAAACCATAATAATCATAAAGTGTACATCATTTTTAACAGTTCTCAATGAAGAAAGAATTTTCTTGAAGGGTTTTTATTTTTTTCTATATTTTTAATTACGACGATTGAGTTTGGTGTGATAATATATATAAGTATATTTTCCCCATCCATCCTTTGCTTGTATTGTAAAAGCATCGGAAAGCTACAATTTCCATATTTTAAATGAACCAACACTCTTATATAAAATTGAACAAATTCTGATTTAGTGACATATTATAATTCAGTGCGTCAGTGTCACAGATATGCATATTCAAGCGCGCGCACGTATAGATCTCCTTCGTACGGAAGCCGGGTCGTGCAATCCGAGTTCCGAGTTCAGATATCGGATTTGCTTCGTCACATCTAAGAGAATCTGATTTAGTACGTCACAAATCAGAAATTCCGACTTACTACGTAATGTCCGTCGTTTGTACGGATTTAAATAACTTGAATAATAACTACTTGAAGCTATTTATTTAATCAATTTTACATCAAAAACTATATGACATTACTGTGTTGTCAACTATCAGAATTGATATTAAAATACATGACAAAGTACCCTTACTGACTCATTGATACATAGTAATTTCAGGTTTCTCTGATAATGAGCCTATAATGTTAAAACTTAAAAAGTCACAACGACGGATATTTTACTCTGAAATTAAATCATTGATAACAAAAATTGAACCGCCTTCAAAAAACGTTGAAACATACGTTGCGTGTTGAAAATGGAGTCGTGACTAACATAACCTCAAATTTTAAGTATTTTAAGTTTATTCTCATTTTTAATGTTTGTATACTCATTTCAGCTTGGAGCAATACTGGCTCCAAGCAAATATTTAAAAATTCACGCAAATGATTTTTCAATATTGTTGATTAATAAAAATAGACTGCTAATTATAGGTTAGATTTCCAACCTACAAAAAGAGTCCTATTTTATTAGGAAAAAGTATTTAGAACTTCATAAACATTACACTGAATTAGATTTTAGTTGAAAGTATGGAAAACCAAACTGAAATTTTAATAACAGCTACGAAATACTTATAAATCTTAAGAAATATATATTTTTGAGGTGACTTCACGTGCACATGCCCTATTTCCGATTTGTGACGTATTAAATCAGATTCTCTTAGATGTGACGTAGCAAATCCGATATCTGAACTCGGAACTCGGATTGCACGACCCGGCTTCCGTACCTTCGAGTTACAACGTTACACTTGACTATTTTTTTCCGGGAAAACCGGCTTTAACGATAAATTTTGTTAGGACATTTTTTGTTCATAAATACGTGATCTATCCATCTGTATTTTTTATTTTTTCCTAGCCGGACTTAATTTCAAGATTTTGAAAAAATTGAAACAAATTTTTTTTCGCTTTTTTTTTATGTTCCGCATCCGAGCAAAATGTAAACTTTTCAGGATATTATTCTATACACTTTCACGAACTGATAAAAAAATTATTCATTTTGCAAGTTTTTGGAGGTAAATTCAACGACTATGGGCTATAAAATTCTATGAACGATTATTTCCACATAGTGGAGTGCAAATATAATATAATATTTTTCATTTTAAGAGACGGACTTTATTCGTGGCTGGATGGGCTAAGCTCAAAGACAACTAATTGGACAAAAAAAAAGGCTTGAATAGTACATCTAGCTGTGGAAGTAGTGATTCCTTAGACCGCGGTTTTTCTTTCTCATCTTGCACTAGTCGTAATCAACAATATTGGAAGATCATTTGCGTAAACTTTTAACTGAACTTCATTGTGATAATATGAAAAAAATAAATTAGCATATGGTGAAACTGAAAACTCCTGAGTGATTTAGGTACCTAAATGATTTGTTTCAAACTGAACTTATATGTATACAAGTTGCAAACAAAAAGTAACTATTATCACATATAAGTTATTCTTATTAAACTACTGCGTTTTTTTGTACAGAATGTGATATCCGTGATATTTGTCATACATTTTATATTAATTTAACATCTATTTTGGAGCAAAGCCAACATAGTTGAAATTTGAGGTTATGTTTTCTAGCGTTCCAGCGGCAAAATAAAGTTGCCGCTCAAAACCAAGGTATGATTAGGATATAGAATTAATAATTAGTACCAATAATTCTAGGTAGGTACCAAACGAATTGAAATAAAATTATACTTTTTCGCCAAGCTTAGGTACTTAAAGAAATCACTTATAGTAGGTAGACAGACTATCTACTAGATACCTACTTATCTAACGATTGCAGTTTTATGCAATTTTAGTTTATCGAAACGTTCTAACCAACACATTTAAAAAGATCGTTGGAATACAACGTGCCTATAGGTACCAAAAAAAAATTAAAACAAGGTACTACATAGGTACCACGACTGCTTACATGGATTTTAAAGTCATAAAAATGTATCACTTACTGGTATTTTCTCTGGCATTTAAAAAACTTCATGATTGGAAAATTATCACAACTGATATTAATCAACATATCAAAACAATCACAGTTTTAACTTAATCTATTAAAAAATCCGCGTGTCACTATATTTTAACGTAGGTAAAGGTAAAGTCAACAGTTTGTTTGTTTAAGCACACACGAATTATTATACACTGTGTTATGTTATTATTGAAAACAATGAAAACCTGGTATTTTACTCTCGCTCCACTATAAACATCGCCGTCTAGATGGAAGAATTTGCGGGCGTCCTTGGCTTACTGTATTTAAAAAATCGGTGTAAATATGCGTACACTACACGTCAAACAACATTTATTTTTCAGAAATTATAGATCACTTTCGTCCAAGGTCGCAAATGTAGGTACCTACGTCTGATTTGCACAGGGAAGATTAAATGTCAATATTACGACTGAAATTAGTCAGACAAAACAATCACTTGCACTTCTTAAAAACATAGCCGTCTTGTTATTATTTACCTACCCGGCGAACGAGTTTTTTAAGTGCATCCAAACCGCGAATTATTAAAGACACTGCCTACTGTGATATAATTCTGACGTTTACATTGCACACATTTTTAAAACAAATGAACTTAGAGAACAAGCACTTGTGGCTCCGTAAAAGGCTTATTTCTCAGGGAAGTTAAATTATAAGGAATTTTATAAGAATATATTATGTAGAAAATAAGAATTTCATAAGACTCAGTCGGCAACTGATGTTTTTGATTCTTATCTCTTTGCAAAAAACCCTTTTTTGCAAAGAGATAAGAATTTAAAAAAGGTTAGAGCTGGCCGCTCCGATCATGTGTAGCAGGACCGGACTCCAAATTATGCAAAATTTCTATCGAGAAATTTCGGTGTATATTACAGGTCAATTTTTTCGTCCACACTTGGTGTAGAAGCAATAAATGTAATGCAGATTTGGTGTACGTCGTACAGTGGGCAAGATTACTTATTTAGGAGGTAATAAATAGATTTTTGATTAATCACCAAACACAAAGCCAATATTGTTAATGGGTTTAAAGATAACTAAAGTAAATCATGCATAGTTATTACTTCCACATCCAGTGGAAGTATAGTAACGACAGAGAAAAAATTTAAAAATGTCTATTGTTCAAATAGGCTTAGAATGTCTTGTAAGTTTGAGCGAAAAAAATTCTGTCTGTCTCATCAAAATATGTAATAATATAAGAAGTATGGAATATAATAAGATAAAAGTTCTAAATAATTGGTGTTCTAAAATGATAAACAGAAAAGTTATAGAAGTTTTCAAAATTTACAGAGGCAAAAAATGGAGAAGAAAATTCATGTAGCTCCAAAAAGGGCTGGTATTTACAAAATTTTTTACATAGTCAAAATTATTCACAATTTATTCATTAATCGTATGAATCGTGTTTCAAAGTTTCAGCCATCGAAAAATAATTTCTCACCGCAGCGCCATCTCTGTGCACTGCGAAGGAACAATTCTAACTGCAGTTATTTAAGACCATTTTTGGTGTCAATTATCCGCGATATACAAATTATAAGTATCTTTATTATTTTACGAGATAATGACCCGGGGACTTTTAGCTGAAACACCCTGTATACTAAATACCAATTTTATGGACTCTTACCTGCTTGATTTACCTACTTAGCCCCATTTACCCCAATTTACCACCAAACCCTTCAACGGAATAAGATCAAAATATAATCTAGTTCCAGATCTCGTTAAAATACATACGTGTACCAAATTTCAAGTCAATATCTTAAACGGTTCCAGAGTAAACGTGCGCACAAAAAAGTTACAGACAGACAGACCGACAGACAGAATTTTTTTTTATCAAACTTTAAATCTCGACGTTTCATGACATTTTAAGCCTATTTGAACAATAAAAATTTTCAAAAATTTTGTTTGCGTTACTATACTTCCACTGGATGTGGAAGTAAAAACCGCTGCCCAAGGAATCACTACTTCCACATCCAGATTTTTTATCCAAGTCACTCACAACGAAAAAATGTTGTATGTGGAAATAATTGTTTATGGAACCTCAATAATATAATATTTGAAATCCTCTACCCCAAAAGCCCATAAAACGATACCCCACATCGGTAGCGGGGTGTGGGTGGTGATAGGGGATGGTAGTGGGGGTGGATGAAGTAAAAAAACATTTTTTCTGAAATCGATCGGAAATGTCTACATTTTTGGCGCGATTTCAGATCGAAAAATGCACAATTCCAGTATTTTAGTCCGTTGCTAAGAAACTATCAGAAAACAGACCGGAAAAGATCCGTTGCCAAGCAACGATCAACAAAATCATACGGGAATGTTACTTTCCCGGCCTAGGCCGGGAAAGTAACATTCCCGTACGGTTTTTTATGTATATTTTAGACAGTAAATAAATACATGCAGACAAACCAATCCACATTAAAATTGCATTTATTAGTAAGCAGTTAGATTGTAATGAAGAAATGTTATGCATTAATACAAATTCCTTAATTTATAATAATATTGATTGTGATTTCAGAAAAAATAGTATGTGTACTTCGGTGTGAAAGCACATTCCCGAACTTCGATGCTTGTTGGCCTCGGCTAGCGCCTCGGCCAACAATTTGCATCGTCGTCCGGGAATGTTTTACTTTCACACCTAAATACACAATATACTATTGAGGTTTCTGGTTCTTGTACACACACTAAATCACAATTTTCTTTCATCCCCTTTAATAATGGGGTGGGGGTGGTAATGGGGGTGGCTAATGCCAAAATTTTTTTTGAGACCTTAGCTTCTCTTGTATATATTAAATACCAATTTTATGGACTCTTACCTATTTTCCCTAAATTTACCCCAATTTACCCCCTAACCCTTCTACGGAACAAGATGAAAATATAATCCAGTTCTAGATCTCGTTAAAGTACATATGTGTACCAAATTTCAAGTCAATATCTCAAACGGTTCCAGAGTAAACGTGCGCACAAGAAAAGTTACAGACAGACCGACAGACAGAATTTTTTTTCGCACAAACTTAAAATCTCGACGTTTCGTGACATTCTAAGCCTATTTGAACAATAAAATTTTTTAAAATTTTTTTGTCGTTACTATACTTCCACTGGATGTGGAAGTAAAATTTGAGCAGAGTAACGGGATTTGCGGTCAGACTATGTACTATAAGCAGATATTTAGATGATCATCTACGAGTTTTCTAGGTCATTTTTCATCGTTCTGTATATTTATCAGTAATATCGCCAAGTATATGTTAACGAGAAAACGAACCTCTGAAATAATATTCATGCTTATTCAACAAATAATTTAACCGCCTTAAGGGAGAAAACGTTGCCAATTTGCGTTGTTTGTTAAGTAAATATTGATTCGAAAGAGTTATTAGGCACTCTTAATCGTAAAATTACGATAAAGGGGATAAAGGAATTAGTAGCTAATAAACTTCAACTCAATGTTGACTCATCAAATTAATAATAAACATAAAAACGGGCACCTTTTCCATTAATAATTTCCGGAATAATGGATATAAAAATCGTGGTCTAAAAATATATTTCGTTGAGCTGCTAGCAGATTTTTACATTTTATCTGGTTGAGGTTTATTTGAGGTTTTAGAAGCAGGAAGTACGTATTGTAGTCCGAGAAAGATTTTGGTCTGTTTATAGCAAATCCTTTAATGCGCTTATAATTTCATGAATGGCAGAACTGATTTCATAAAACTCTTTAAATAAATAATAACATATAAAAGCTGCCATCCAACATCCGGAAATATTTATTCTACTAAAATTTTACTTGCCATAGCACAATTTATAATTTATATCGACGAATTTCAGTAAGAATATAACTTCACAATTTTGTGCCATATTTTACGTAGATGATTTTATTACGAATTCAGACTCTGGCGTTTTTTAACATTTTATGGAATTCATTATTCAAAAAAACCTCGAGATATTTATTATTTAATATTTGGACGTTAGTAAAGAAAACCTTTTTGTATGATATTCGTATAAAAAATACTTTTCGATATATCATACATATATAATATATATTAATTAAATGTACACATTGTACATAAGAATATCAAATTTTAATGCAATTTTTTTTTTAAGTAAAATACGCATTTCTAGCCTCGATGGCACTATATTATGACTTTGTGCTTAAATAAGAAAATCAACGTTTGTTCTACAAAAAAATAAGGGGGTGGCTACTGCCAAATTTTTTTTTTGACATTTGCTTCTCTTGTATATACTATATACCAATTTTATGGACTCTTACCTGCTTGATTTACCTCTTTACCCCCATTTACCTCAATTTACCCCCCAACCCTTTAACGGAATAAGATGAAAATATAATCTAATTCCAGATCTCGTTAAAATACATACGTGCACCAAATTTCAAGTCAATATTTTAAACGGTTCCAGAGCAATCGTGCGCACAAAAAAATTGCGGACAGACCGACAAACAGAAATTTTTTAGGTCAAACTTAAAATCTCGACGTTCCATGCCATTCTAAGCCTATTTGAACAATAAAAATTTTTAACATTTTTTTTTGTCGTTACTATACTTCTGTCCAATCACTTTACACATGACCCTCTGAAAAAAATCCAAAATTTTCCAGCGGGAATCTCTTTATTTTGGCATCACAAATAATTTCTCAAAAGTCCATAAAGCCAACTGGACGGCTACATAAGTTACAGAAGGTCAAAGGACACGAAAATCAGTTTTTCTCACATATCTTGTAAATTATTTCCACATCCAATGGTAGTAATACAAAAAAAATTTTGAAAATTTTTATTTTTCAAATAGGTTTAGAATATCATGAAACGTCGAGATTTTAAATTTGAGCGAAAAAACATTTCTGTCTGTCTGTCGGTTTGTCGGTCTGCCGGTCTGTATACCTGAATAATATATTGTGTACTTTTGTAAATAAATATATATTTAATTTCGCCCTTATTTATATACCAGTAGGATACAATAGGTGCAAAAGTTATTAGTATCCAAAAGCTTACTTTTACCTTTATTATTTAGTTTGCTTTTAGAATAAAATACTTACTGATATTCAGTGCAATACAGGAAAAAACATTATTATAATACTCTTATAAAAAGGGCTCTTATAAAAATTAATACAATACAACTGCTTACTAAAAAAATTCTTTGATGCTAATGTTGATACAGTATACTGAATTATGATAAACAAAATCTGATTTTAAAAGTGTTATTTTATTTTAAAAATAAATAATACTGATAGATACAGGAAATAAATAATAAATAATTCATATAAAAAAGATATTTACTGCCTTGTCCAGCATCACTAACATTTTTAAGTAAAGTTTCAGTTGGATATTTAATACTGTTACAAATATCCACCTCTTGGATAGGCAGCACAAAATACATGTTGTACGTTATGCCATCTGTGAGACAGTAGAAACGTTCTGGAACATTAGAGAAAAGAGACTTCTAGATAACGCCGCGCCGTTTCTAGAATAATTCAGGAAGCAATCGCTAGGGGTATATAAGGCCGTATTCTCGGCCGAACGTTGAGAAGTTTTTGAAGTTTTGATTTGACAAGTGAGGTTAAGACTACAAAGTGAAAACAAAGTGATAAACATTGTTATTTTTAGTCAGTAAAGTACATTTAAGTTAATAATAGTATTGTGAAGTACCTATCCAGTAAATTATTTAATACAGTTCGTTAGTGGTTATCTCTTGTTATAATTTTTGGAGCCCACGGAATTTGCAAGGGTGGTTTCCTAGGGGTGGAAACACGTCACAATACTTTGGAATAAAAATAGGATTCTTCTTATTTGCGTAAGAATCTTTTATTTGTTTATATGAATATTAGAATAATGTATTTTCATATGTTACACTGTACATCAGTATTATATTCTTAAAGCAAACTAAATATTAAAAGTATTTATATACC